>JARHVA010000040.1:4535000-5735000 GCA_037957365.1 Torreya grandis
GAGATAGATAAACCTTTCGATGTCAAAATTATTAGTGCATACCTTTTTTAATTTTAGGGTGCATGTCTAATTCATAGCCAAGTATGATGTTTTTAGTCGTGTATAATGAACTCACATAATGAAAATATTTTTCAATATTTTATGGTGAAAGTTCAACCAAAATCAACAAGAGAATTTACTCCCACGATTTTTTCACGATGATTGAATGGACTTCTTTTATAAAAAAACATGTTTAGATGGAACATGACCATTTGTAGTGGATTTACATGTTTGAAAAATTGTATCCATGAGAAACATACACATGGAATTTTAAAATAACAAGCTAATTTTTGAAAATATAAGTCTGTGGCATATCCATTAAAATATTGAAAGGATTCTAAATGGCATGAGCTAGTTACTAAATAAATGCTTATTTCAGATTTTATGGCCAAATTCAAGGGCAAATTGTGTACTACTATGCAAGACACACACACATAGGTTTGTGGTTAATATACCAATTAAATATATTCAAATATACATTCCCACATTATACCATTGCTTCTATTGTCAATTTTATAGATAATTACATACTGTAGCCACAAAATGAAGGTCACTCACAATATTACAACTTAATATAGGGTACCATTTTCATGAATATATCATTCATGAATACACTTGTAGATACTAAAATATGAGATTAAGTACTTGAAAAGGACAAGCTTGACATACATTTATCTTGCATAACTTGAGCACATAAACATAGTCATAATTCACCATTCTCTCACACCTACATGTTATCTTATGAGTTTGACCCTTCTATTCTAATTTTACACACTTAAAATAACCTTAACATCCATTTCAAACATGTTTAATATATTGTATAGACATCTCCAGACATTCAGTTTAGTCTTCTTGTACATAGGTAGGTTCTATCAATTTTAGTTAATATCGCCAATCAATACTAATATGATAAAGTCAGACCCGACCCTCTCCCAACAACAGTTACTTTTTAAAATTGAACCTTTCCATAGGGTCAACCCATCTACCTAATGTGCCAATGTTATGATAAATTACCCAATTGGACTCATACATAAAAAAAAAATGTCTCACTTGAAAAGTGACTTCGTGCTTATCTAGTACACATATACACTGTTGCACATTGATAAATTATGTCTTATTCTTATCGAATTATAAGTATATCACTATGAGCAATCACAAACTAATTTTAAATAATTTAAAAGCTAATTCAAAGTAAATATTTTCAAATATCATATCCAAATCATTAGTTGCATACATATAGCAAAGAAGCACAATTACACAATCATACTAGGTGGGAGAACTACATATGGCTTAATTTCCCTCCTCATAGTATTAGATACATAGGCAAAACTCAATCATAAAATGGAGGTGATTTAGGTCATCTTAGTGCATTACACTTTTTTAGTTTTTATAGGTTTATAGCCCTCACAATCATGCCTAAGGTTTCAAGGTGAATGAGGTTTATTTATGGATTTACACACATCATTAGGGTTTGACATCACATATACAAATCTTCTAGAGATAGGCAAAGGTGACCATATGATCATAATACTTCAATTTCACATACATCAATACCAAAAACATTGGTCAATATATATAGTTTATACTAACCCAAATCTAATGGAACCAATCATGTGCAAACAAAAATATAGTTCTTGAATCAAACAAATCACAAACCTACTTTAGTCTACTTTCTACTTCGGGAATACAATCATATTCAGATAGTCAACTAGAAAAGATATATACTCATCCCCTTTTTATACTTACTATATTTATCATATGCCATTTTATAAATCATTACAATTAGTTTTAATATTTTATATTTGTATGTATGTTTTAATGTCATATTTTAATATTTGAATTAGTATACTAGTTTCTATCCTATTAAGGTTGTAAAACCAATTTAGGATAAAATATATTGGTGAAATCATACATATAACTAACCATGTCAAACCATAGGTTTCCCTTAGGGTTTCATCCTTTTAAGGTTTTATATTTCATCCTTAGGGTTTTTCAGACTAAATGTTTTATTGTTCCTTAATAATACACATTATTCATGGTTGTAACAAATGAATATTATTGATTAACACAAGTCATGAAAGTACTATTTTCATATTTTTCTACATGGATATTGTATCTTATTTCGATCAATCATGTAAGCAAGTGGATCAAACCTAAGAACACCAATAAATCTAAAATTAACAATGAATAATTACAAGCCTTACTACTATCTTATTGTTGTAACATCTAATCTGAGTTCTTTCATTACCACTAGATGCCAAATTGCATGCATGAATCCTTTTTATCCTCCTCCCCCTATACCTTAAGGTTGTACTATATAACATCTCACTCCCATTATTCACCCATGGCTTATTTTAGATTATGCAGTACATGTTATAAATACTAGATGAGGTAGGGTGCTTCATCATGCATGATAAAACGAAGATAGTTAGTGTGTTCTTCCTTAATCCCGTCTACCTCTTAAAAATTGAACTAATCAATACGAAGTGTATGGCATCATTTTTCATGAATATTTAATTGAATGATAAAATAAAGTAGTTAATCCTAAATCAAATTACAGTTACAACCATCTAACTAAGCTTTAATGTTCTTAATTTTAGCAAGAACATTCACAACCTTTTCATCACCTTTCATAGGTGTAGTTAGTAATTAAAGGATTATATTAATAATTTTTGAATAGCGAGTGCCCTCATGAATGGATTCAAGGAGTTTCCAAGTATCGCTAGGAGACTCCTGACTACCAATGTGGAGAAGGAATTCATCTTTAACACTGTCTAATACAATGGACATAGATTCTTGTGATTTATGTTGAAATGTATTGGTAAGCTCAGGGATCACATGTCGTCCATTAGGGGCTTTTTCAGTACTAAAGACAATATTCCATAACTTTTGGGTCATGAATTTCACTTTAATATAGATTTTTAAAATATTATAGTTATTTCCATTAAGCTTTTGTGATTTATCTAAAACAAAACTAAGCGAAGCCATAGCTTCCCTTTAATAATGATAATAAACAAATACTTAAAATAAATCCTTTTTAGTGTGAATTTTAAATTTATTTGAAGTAAAAATGGATTAAAAATGTAAACACATAATTATTAATGTAAGAAAATTATAAAATATTACGACAAAACAAGGTGTTACAAGTGTCGTAAAAATATACTAATATAAGCAAAACTATTTTAAACAAAAGCTTTTTAATGATTTTTTAAACTATTTTCGAAAACAAAATGAATCAAACATAAAACTATACTTAATTACATAATTTAGGTGCCAAATAATACAAAAAACTGAATTAAAGTTGCATTAAACTAGGTGTCAAAAGAGTCATATTCAAAATAACTACCTAGACACTAATATTAAAAAGTTATAAAATTAATAATATAAGATCTCAAAACATAAAATGAACTACGTAAATACATCATAAAGGTGTAAAAATCTAGGGATCGACTAGTTACATGACTATGCTTGTCAAAACATTCAATATGTCAAAAATTGAACAAAAGTTAACAAATTAACTAAGGTTTTGAATACATGAGAAAAGTTTGCATACAAACTAAAAAATGGAATTTAATTTAAATTAAGCATACAAAATTGATTTGATCAAATCAAAAAGGATTGATTTTATGAAATTTTGAACTTGGGACCTCCCAAACTACAACCTTTTAGCAAAATTATAATCACCAACCCTTCTATAAACTTTTTTAAAAGTCTACATATGCTAATACGTATTTGAATGTTTGTTTTATTTGATTTTTATTTTTTTTAAATTAAAATAAAATAAAATATATAAAAATATTTAACCGTGCATGAAAAACTTTTTAAATAAAAATTACTTTTTGGTTAAAAACTCTTAAAAGAATTTAAAGGTGGGGGCCACTAGACTTTGAATGGAAAATAGATTTTTAAATAAATAAAATATTTTTTAAATATTTCCACAAACTATATAAAAAATATATTTTATTTGTAGCATATTATGGCACAGGTATGGCATCTATGGAGAGTTTTGAAAGCTCATAGTGCTCAAAATAGACCACCAAATACTTTGAAATTTTGTCAGTGTTCTTAAAATGCTTAAACTTAGACAGTAGGATCTTCAAAATTAAATCTTTGGTGAAATTTTCATATACTATGGCACCCCATGCTAATTGGAAATAATAAATGAAGCCATAGAGGCTTCCAAAAGTTTAACAAATGTTTTGTCATGGATATTCATTGACAAAACAAGTGTAACAACCCTATGGGGTTAGATAAAGAAATACGTGATTTTTTTTTAATTAAACACATATACCAAATATAGATTACACCATGAGAATCAACAAAGACCATAATAAATATACAAGGTGATAATAGCAACAAGCATAATACATCACATAATATTAATCTCCAATATCATGAGAGTACACGTCAAAAAGTGAATATAAAAAGTAATCACTTTAACTCTACTACAATTGTAACAAGGCTACAACCATCGTTGTCCAAGTACAATAATAAGTAATTACAACTCTTCATGACAATATTCAATGATAAGTATAATATAATATAATGTACATATAGATACATGACTCTCCCAAAGCTTAGTTTTTTAACTCAAGTATCTATGACAATATTTAGTGTTGTCTCGATTAGTAGTACTATTATGGAGAGGGAAAACATCATCAGAGCACTTTTCCACATTAACCATAGACTAACGATTCTCATGCTCAAATCCCATCAAGAAATGGCCCTCTTTTCATAGATGAGTAGGTAGTGACAGTGTGGGAATCCAGAGAGACAAGCAAGTACTCGTGTGTTGTATGATTCTAAACTAAACATGTAGTGTATCATAGAAAACCATTTTATTGCAAGATATTGCACAAATATTTAAATCATATTCATGAAATTATAATGTCTCACTAAACATATTTTGGTCTAAATTTTTAAAAATAATAAATAATAATGATCTAGATCAATCAAATTAATACACACTACTTGATCAAACTACCTTCAACTATCATTATGATACTAGTAAGCCAGTGAAGTCCATCTCACTCCTTACTATGTATCAGCAATGTAAATTGATCAAATATAATTCAACCACAATATTCATTTAATTTACATCCTACTATCAAACATATTATGTAACATGCCAACATAGGAGCATACATTTATTTTATCAAATGTATGAATGAATCTTACATTATTTTCTATCCCATACTAGAAAAAATGACTACTATTTATTCCATCCAGATAATATATATTTAACTGTAGATTTTCACTATCACAACTAATTTTTAAACATACTACACCCTATGATGACCCATATTATCATAGTTTAGTATTTTAATACATAACTACTAGTTTTCCACTTTTAATTATATAAAGTAGTTATAAGTGCAAAGAAAACAATAAATTCTATTCAAACAACTAGATATAACAAAGACAACCACGATTCCCACAGAACACACTAATATACTATCATAGCATGCATTAAAATTTTAAGATTATATGCATGCATACATAAAGTCCTTCTAAATGATATAAAACATGTTATTCACAGTGATAACCAACATGAATATAGTAAATTAGTCAAATATAGATGTAAGTTTAGGCATAATATTTATAGTATGTACAATCCAGATACAACATATTTTTATACTATAGTACCCTATGATATCCCATATTATCATAGGTTCCCAACTACATAAATACACATAACCAAACATATGATTTCAAGAATCCAACTATCCATATAGATAACAACAAATAAGTACAAGTTATACCACATGAGTTTAGACTGTAAATTAGCATTCAAAGTAAGATAACTATAAGCATGCATCATGATGCACCATTATATAATAGATATAGACAAGCATTTATACATATAAACAATCTCATAACATGTACTGCACTCAAGTATCCAATGTAGAATACATATAACAAATAGTCAATCAATCATTTGTAGATAAATATAAATCATATAAACATGTTATGACATTCATTTATACATCTCATTTTATTTTATATAACAATATTCCAAAAGGTTATAATTACATATTTTTGAGAACTTGAATACTTACTCAAACCATCTTTTATAAGTACAAACCTTATGTATGAGTATTACGCACCACAAGTAGTTATTTCAAAGTTATGCAAATATTGAACCACTGTTCATTTATACTTTAATATAAGAGCTCCCTAAAAGCATTTATAACTCTATTCAAAGATCTCAAATCAGATACTTATCTCCAGATAATGAAGACCCATGCCAAGTTGTAAATATGCATCTACAGTTAAATGTCAAGTTAGGAGCCTAGACACAACTCTTAGTTTTTGAATCCAATTTTTATATGTTAAAACCTCCCAAAACTCATAGATTTATTAGGTGGCATTATGGCCTATACCTATATACAACTATAGTTTTAAAAGTGTCAGTCATCTCATAATCTCTGTTAGACTCGAATGAGTAAGATTCCTATTAGCCATCTGGGTCAAAACATAATATCAAAATCATCTATGGTATGCACATAACACACAATCTTTATTATAGTTAGAGGACCACACCTCTTCATTCTAGTATAAGCTAGTAATTAATAATAGTCCTATATTTTTTTCTTGAATTCATTAATACATAGCTTATATAGTTTTTTATTTGTATAATGGGTTTTCCAAGTTACATAATAAATGCACCATGAATTATCACTAAAATAATGAAAGATCATGTCTTGTATACCATGAGCTTAGTGAAAACTATTCTTATGACTTCGATAAGTTTTAACTATGGTCTTTAAACTGGATTATTAGATTTTATATAATTTAATAAAGGATCAATTCACAATCTAAGCTCATACACAATCTAACATTTATTTGAGGTCTTGACCTGTTCCACTAGATTTAATATTTTTCGCGCATTAATCATCTCATGTCACGAGGTTGTCATTAAGATCCCTATCTTTATGACTGATAAACTTATTTAAACCCAATTTTATATTTGCATCTTATTTTTATAGTGTTATAATTTAAAACACTAACTTTTAGTAATTTTTAGCAAGGCATTTTATTTTCACTCTAAATTAGAACAAGGCTTTAAATTATTCTAACAAGGCTCTCATAGCATTTTCAATTATTATTAATTATAATTAAGTGTTCTAATTTATTCCAATTTAAGTCCATGCTATATATGAACTATGGTATTTTAGTAATCATCACATGCCCGTGTGAATGATTAGTGTAATATTCTTTTTTTGGGATACATAAATGTATACCCATATGCCTATTTAGTAGATGTTTAACGATTAAGTTTAACATTATACTTATTTTCCTAAATCTGACGACACCAATTTTATACTAAGATTGATATTAATTATTATCAATTCAAGTATATATCCTAACAAACTATTGGAATATGTACCCAGTGACTCCATGATTCATTTAAATTCTAAAACTCCCTCCTAACAAATTGTGCTAAAATCCCACAGGTTTTTAGGGATGTTTTATCAAAGACATCATCAAATGGACTTCATTATTCAATATCCATTCAAAAGTAGGCCAGATAGAAGCAAAGGGAGTTATATATTTTGAGCAGAGTTCAAAGTCTTCAATTTAGGTATTTATAAGCATGGCCTTACCTAAAATTAGTTTGTTATGCATGATGGTTATTGTATTAAGCATTTTGGCATCTGCACAAAATAGGCAAGGCTCATACATATCTCAAACAATAATAATCCCATAAGCAAAACTTTATGACTTATATTGCTTAAGAAAATTGCATAGTATGTTTCCCCTACTATAGTATGTGGCACAGTAGACCACTTTAATGATGAAAGAATGAATTTCCCCTCTAGGAAATACAGTTGAGTGGTCGACATAATGATTGATGTGATACTGGTAAACTCCCAAAGGTAATATGTTGGACATGGGAGAAGATAACATAGGCGTTATGGGGTAATGGGGGAGGTAGCTAGGGAGTTTTTGTTGCATGGAAAATTTAGCTAGTGAAGGTTTTCGCCAAAGCGATAGTGTTCAAAGTCGACATAATAAAGTTGGGTAATGATTGAAATATTACACACTGAATATATATATATATATATATATATATATATATATATATATATATACATATACATATATTGACCCAACCATACAATGACTCACCTAAAGAATTAATCGGATAAATAAATTTACACTATATAATGCTCCAAACTTCTATGATCTATTCACATTTACATAAAATTTTAAAACAAGACATTCCAGTCTAGAATCTTTATTCCTCTTTATAACTATTAAAATGGTATTACAACCTACTTGATATATTGCTCGCTGAAACTTTGTTCCCTTTTTTTTAATCTTCTCTTGTGTATTTTCTTTAGAATCACGTCTGATCTTACTTCTAGTTTGTACGCTCCTTCTAAACCCATATTCTATTTCTTTTTTCCTCCTTGGAATATGATGCCCTTCTTTCCTTAATGTATTCCTTCTTCCAGGATGTAGGCATAACTTTAATTGCTTTAAAGATTCTTTTATTTTATTTTATTTTTTTGTTTTCTTAATTTTTGTTAATTTATTTAATATATTTATTTCATTTTATTTTCTTAATTTAGTCATTTCTTCTCTTTTATGTTTTATTCTTTTTCTTTTTCTTTTTCTTTTTCTTTTTATATTTTATTGTTATTTTATTAAAATCTTTCCCTTTTTCTCAAAACCATGAGATTTAATTAAATGTCACCTCTTTTATTTATATTGACCTATTTTTCCCACTTTGCAATTATATTTTTACTTTTAAAATATATTGGTTAAATAAATTAACATTTCTAATAAATAATGGATCTTAATGATAAATTCATAAATCAACAAATTCAAATTTGTTCTAATTTTACAAACTTCAAAACATTAATGGTTATGAATATGACCATCATGCAACCACCTCACATGAGTTCCAAGTAATCATTAAGTTAAATCAATCATGAGCAAGCAATTCAAAATGCAAATATTATTAAACTCACTAGGCTAACTATTTCCTTATGCATCTAGTCATGAATTATTTATGCGGTGTGTGTAGAATTATTGCTTGTTCTTTATCATTCTCCAACGTCTCCATCTACATCACCCTCTTTGATGATGTTGTCCCTCCGTCACACTCTGAATGTTGAGTTCCCTACGTAAATCTCACAATAAAACATGTAGTTAGACCATATATATATAGTTAAAATAACAAATCAACATGATCATATAGTAAACATTTACTTATAGCTAACTCATAGCGGGGTGATCATGTAATCTAAGCAATATTTTGCTGCCCCATATTAGCATATATCTCATAGCTTAGTTAAAAATAGCCAAATCTAAATTTGTCACTATAGATATCTACAAATAATCTAGTAAGTTTGCATGGTGAGGAATCAGGATGTAACAATAAGATTCAAACATTAAAAACCATTACCAAAAGCTTGTAGAATATTTTTTTATGATATTTTGACTTGCCCAAGTTGATTATGGTGCCCCTATATACGTTTTGGAGAGACAAAAACTTTGTATAGACCACCAAAAATCTTGAAATTTGTTTCAATCTTCTGGATTTTTTTGATAAAAAGGGAATTTTAAAAATTAGATTTTAACTAGAGAATCAATGTTTTGAATTTTTTTTAGCTATTATGGTGCCCCTATGACTGAGGAAGATTTCAATGCTTGAAAAAAATATGAGTTGCTTTAAGAGGGTCCAAAGATGCTTTGATATTCTTTTGAGGTGTTTTGAATGAAAGACAAGCCTCCAAAGTAATCCAAAAAAAATTCTTCTCCCTCTTTGTTGTACATAGGCTCGAACCAAGCTTAAAAAAATATTTTAAATTATATATATATATATATATATATATATATATATATATATATATATATATATATTGATAATATATATGGTATGCTTAATCACATACACTTCATTGGCTCTAAAACCACATGTTGAGCTACAACTCATATGGACTAGTTAGGACTTGAACCTAGGACCTTCTATTTATTGTTGGAGTTCTCTATCATTAATAGAGTATTCAACCAACTAAGCTATTGACCCCTCTATGGCCATCCCATCATTGGTCTGGGTATGGCTTGTTTCCAACATAAAATATTTTTATTCTTTCTAAGTTGTGAATATATCACTATGAAAAATCATAAACTATTTTTGAATTAGTGCAAAGCTATGTCAAAGGAAACATTTTCAAATATCAAATCCAAATCATTAGTTGCATACATAAATCAAAGGAGCACAATTATAAAATAAAACTAGGTGGAAGAACTACATGTGGCTTGATTTCGCTTCCCATAGTATTAAATACATAGGCAACACTCAATCATAAAATAGGGGTAATTGGGGTCAGCTTAGTGCATTACACTTTCATAGTTTTTACAGGTTTATAGCTCTCACAAGCACACCTAAGGTTTTAAGGTGAAAGAGGTTGATTTATGAAATTGCACATATCATTAGGGTTTGACATCACATATATAAACCTTCTAGAGATAAGCAAAGGTGACCATATGATCACAGTACTTCATTTTCACATAAATCAATACCAATAACATTGGTCAATGTCGATAGTTTATACTGACCCAAATCTAATGGAACCAATCATGTACAAACAAAACTATAGTTCTTAAATCAGATAAATAAAAAACCTACTTTAGTCTACTTTCCACTTCTAGAATACAATCATATTCAGATAGACAACTAGAAAAGCTATGTATTTATCCCTTTTTTGTACTTACTATATTTAGCATATGCCATTTTATAAATCATTACAATTAGTTAAAATATTTTACATTTGTATGTATGCTTTAATGTCAAATCTTAATATCTGAATTGGTATACTAGTTTCTATCCTATTAGGCTTGTAAAACCAAATTAGGGTAAAATTGGTAAAATCATACCCATATCTAACCACGTCAAACCCTAGGTTTCCTTAGGGTTTTATATTTCATCCTTGGGTTTTTTAGACCAATTTTTTTATTGTTCCTTAATAATACACATTATTCATGGTTATAATGGATGAAGATTATTGGTTAACACAAGTCATGAAGGTACTATTTTTCTACATGGATATTGTATCTTATTTGGATCAATCATGTAAGCAAATGGGTCAAAAGTATCAAATCTAAGAACACTAGTAAAGTTAAAATTAACAATGAATAATCCCAAGCCTTACTCCAATCCTATTATTGAAATAACTAATTTGAGTTGTATTTCATTGCCACTAGATGCCAAATTGTATGCATGAATCCTTTGTATTCTCCTCCCCCTATACCTAAAGGTTTTACTATATACCATCTCACTCCCATTATTCACCCATGGCTTATTTTAGCTTTCACGATACTATTATTGTAAATACTAGATGAGGTAGGGTGCCTCATCATACATGATAAAAAAAAATAGTCAACATGTTCCTCCTCAATCCCCTTCACCTCCTACAAAGCAAACTAGTCAATATAAAGTCTATGGCATCATTTTTTAACTAAAGAACGCACATACTAAAATATCCATTTTTGAGTTACTTGACAGATCATCAGTCTACAAATATATATTCTATAAGGTACAACAAGAAATAAATCTTCATAGTGATACATAACCAACATTGTTTTCTTATATTATGAGTACATTCAAGGATAAAAATAAAATCATCACATTTAACAAAGAAGATTTACCTACACAACACACAAAAGAGAACAACCTTCCATTATTAATTCAAGTTCAAGTGCAAATCAAATTCATCAAACGTGTGTTGGTAGATAACAATTTTGGATCAAAAAATTGTAGCACTACCATATTATAATTATTTGGCATCAACATGGTTACCATTCAAAAATTATATCAAAGCACAAAATTATTTAATACCCCTCCACATCAAGTAACTATAACTATATCATTGGATGTAAAACTAGGTCTTAAGATGGTACCTACTACCTTCATGTTATGCCTAATAAGTTACATTACAAATTAATTTTGGGGTTACCATGGATACATGCTATGGAAATAATACCATTTAAATTACATATATGTATAAAATTCATGCATGAAGGCCACTCTTATTCACAACTAGAAGATGATGATCATTTTAGATATTTCAAGATAACCCAATATATTAATGAGGACTAATCACAATCACAATTGGAAGTGTTGTAGGCTAGAATTTCACCCTTTTAGAGCAACCTCAGGTTTTGGGTATCCTGTAATGAGGTTGAACCTCTAGAGAAGGCCAACTTCCTTTTGGTAGATCACCTAAACTAATGTTTCTACTTGGAAAAGAGATAGAGAGGGGGTATAGGGTAATTAAGAGAGATAAATGGGTGATACACCAAATTTATTGACACTCATATAAGCATGAAATAAATCTCACTCCTATCTACAATATTGGAGCAACCTCAGGTTTTGGGTATCCTATAATGAGATTGAACCTCTGGAGAAGGCCAACTTCCTTTTGGTAGATCACCTAAACTAATGTTTCTACTTGGAAAAGAGATAGAGAGGGGGTATAGGGTAATTAAGAGAGATAAATGGGTGATACACCAAATTTATTGACACTCATATAAGCATGAAATAAACACTAATTTAGCACAAGATAATTCTTGCTCACACAACCTCACAAACTAGTTAATTTGCATAAGTGTTTCATAAACTAGGCTCACCAAATAATACATGAAGCAAAGAGGAATTTCAAAATCCACACCAAGCATCCATTAATGGTGGAAAGTGATCAATTTCAGACCTAAAAATAACTTGAAAACACCTTAAAATATGCAATAAAGAAGGAAAATGGACATGGAAGAACACTTCTTCACAAGGCCATCATGCACAAACTTGCGAAGTACAATTTTCAGGGAAGAGAGGTAAAAATTGATCTTTGCTTCAAAAGGTATTTCTTACAAATTTTGGTAGGATTTCTCCTTGTCAAATGAGGATCTCTTTTTACGCTCAAAATCCTCTATATATAGTAGGAAAAAATGAGAGAAGAGGGGGCTTGCATGAGAAAATGGAGAGAGGGGTCATAAATGGATACAACCACCACTATATCCTTGCAACTACCTTGACCATGAGATGAGACATCTAAGATCACCACAAATATCCTTAAGCCTCTCATGCATTCAAGTCTCCCTTGATTGGAGCTAAGAGAGCCATGTCATGGGTAGCTGCATGTTATCACCAAGTGTAAATGATTTGATCCTTTGCATTTAAAACTTAGCATGCTTCTTCACTTTGCAATGTTCACTGCTCCACCTAGATGCATCTATTCTTAGTTTGACCACTTTACATCTTCTAACTATGAGCTATAGACCATGTCATCAGAGTTTAAAGGAGAAATTCTCATCCTTTTCTATTAACTAGTTATCAAAATCCCACTAGGATCCTTTTGAAAACTTGGCCTTTTCTCGTTTGTTGATCTCCTTGCTAGAGTGTGACAAGTGTCAAACTTGCAATAATCTTGATGAACTTTTTTTTTAAAACTTGACCAAATGCAATAGCTACTTGTAGGGGCTCAAACTTAATGTTTGTGGACCCATCATTAATTCCTTTGAACTTTTGTTTTTAGCCATTTCTTTAGATTATTTGCTCACAGACAAATCTCCCAAAAGAATTAACCCTTTTTTTTGTTTTGAATAATTTTATTTGAAAATGGACCTTTGAAAGAATTTATAAAGTGCCCTACTTTTCACTTGAAATGCCCTTTCTGAAAGGAAAGTACCCTTAGGCCTTCTTGAAAATGACCCCTTTTCTTGAGAAGTGCCTTTCAAATTTTTTGCAATGAACCTTTCAAAATTTTGCAAAGAACCTTTCAGCTTTCTTGAAATGGTCTTTAGGAAACCTTGAAAATATCTTTTCCAAAAGGAAAGTACCTTTCAAAATCTTGGAAAGAAACCTTTGAACTTTGAAGAGGACCATTAAAGTGTTACCCTTTGGGAAAATTATCTGAGACAATTTTCTTGAAAGAAAAGGTCTTTGTCTTTTACTTCAGACATTTTGTCTAAAAAAAATATCCCTTTGAAAACCTTGTCTCAAACAACTTGTCTGAAAGAATTCAACACTTAGCCAAAAAGGTCCCAAAAGAAAGGAAACACTTATTTTCCATAAAGTTTGAAAGAATGAACAAGTAAAAACTTAGCTGAATAAAAGATTTTTTCACTCAGCTTCTGGCTTGTAGGCTTATCCTTGAACACTATTGTTGGGTCCTTCAAAGACCTTTATTAGATCTTATCTCAAGCATTTGATCCACTGCTTCATCAAACCATGTAAGAGCTTTAGTGTGTGAGCCAAAAATGGCCAACATTTTTAGCAACTAGTAGGGAAGCATGCCTACTATGCTTGAGAAACTAGCTCATTTGCCTCATCTAATCCATTGGGAACAGAATTACTACTTTCTTTGACAAGGTGGACTCTATCTAGAAACTCCCCTTGAATCAATAAGGACAACAAGAACAAAATAAACACTATGCCCAAGGCACTTAGGGAAGGGAAACACACAAATGAAAAGATGTGCATAAGGCACTTAGGAGAAAACATGAAAAACTATATAAAAAGTACAATATATACAATGGATGCAAACTCTTATAATAGAAAGGCTTTAGATGAATCCCATTTACTGCGATGGGTAGTACCTCTCCATCTAGTTGTGCCAGCTGAAAAGCATTATGTTGTTTGCATCTATGGATCAAATAAGGACCACTCCACAAGCTATCAAATTTGGTATGGTTTCCTTGTTTGGCCTCATTTGAATCCCACTTAAGGACTAGATCCCCTTCCTTGAAGTCCCTTGATATGGATCTCTTGTAAAAGGCTTTCTTGACTTGATTTTGATGTGATTCTAGTGTTTTCATTGCAAGGTCTCTCATTTATTCAAGCTCCATGAGTTCTGCAAGTCTCACATGTATGGGTTCATCTTCCATCAACTCCAACTGATGGGCTAGTTCTAATGTAGGTAGATCAAGAGAAATGGGCAACTTGGCCTCCCTTCTATATACTAAGATATATGGAGAATTACCAATGGTAGCTTTAGAAGTCACCCTATCAACCCACAAGGCAGTCTTTAGTTTAGTGTGCCATGTCCTCTTATTTTCTTCCATAGTTTTCCTAATGATTCTTATCAAAATTTTATTCATGGACTCAACTATTCCATTTCCTTGAGGATAATAGTTGGAAGAGGTGCTGAGGTATATGCCCATCTTAAGATCCCATTCACTCATTTTCAGAACGAAGAATGCTAATGCATTATCAAAGATGATAGTGGATGAAACACCAAACCTAGTCACAATGCTATCATAGAAGTTTAAGATTGCACCTTCATTAGCTTCTTTCAACACAATGGCTTCCACCCACCTGGTGAAGTAGTTGATTACAGAAAACACCTATTTATGTCCTAAACTTGATGGAGGGTTGATCATTCCTATGAAATCTAGCCCCCATTACATGAAGGGTTACTCTACCTGAATTGGGTTGAGAGGAAGGGTTGACAATCTTTGCTTTCCCATAAATAAATCACACTTTTGACACTTTATATCCATGCATACACATCTTTGAAGAGGTTGGGCTAGTAACAACTAGCCCTCATTATCTTTACTACTGTGGTTTTAGGTGCAAAATGACCTCCTGTAGGTCCATCATGGAATTTCTCTAAAAACTTGGTCACATGGTCATTATCTATGCACCTTAGGAGCACTCCATTGAGGTCCTTTTTGAATAAAACCCCATCACACAATGCATAAGGTATGGATTGAAGTCTAAAATACCTTATTTTTGCATTGTCCATACCCTGAGAGCACTCACCTATTATCAAGAAATGTGTCATATCCTGGAGCTAACTAGTGTGAGGTGGAGGTACATCTATTTGTGGGTTATCTTATGTTACCAAGATAACATCTTTGTCTTCATGAAGGTCATCAACCATATGCCCACACAAGCCTTTACCTCTTACTAGATTATTAACCTTGATCTCCACATCATACTCCATGGCCTTGGTAATCCAACAAGCTCTACTTTCATTTAAGTCTTTGTTAATACAGAAGTCTCTCACTTTAGGATGAGACATCATAAGATAGATTTTTCTATTGGAGAGCATTGGCCTGAACTCTTTAAGGGTTCTTACTGCTAAAAGGACTTGATTTTCTACAAAATTATACCTCACCTCATACCCCTTAAGCCTGACTAAAAAATGTTGTTGGTTGCTCAAGTTCTTCACCATTATTTTGCATCATCATAGTTGATATATAATCAATATTGGAAAAAGCATACAATATGAAATCCCTTGAGAAATCAGGATTCATAAGTGTGGGTGCTTGGGCAATGGCTTGCTTGATAGCCTCAAATGTTGATTTACCTTCATTTGACTAAGTGAACACTTGGTTCTTCTTCATCATAGCAGTGATGGGCTCGACCAAGTTTACAAAACTAGGTATAAACTTTTTCTAAAAGTTTATTTTTTGAAGGAAACTTTGGAGTCCCTTCTTATGCTTAGGTAAGGATAAGGCCAAGATGGCACTTATTCTATCAGAGTCAATAGATAACCCTTCTTTTGAAATAACATTACCCAACAACTTACCTTCATGCACAACAAACACAAATTTCTTGGGATTCAAAGAGATCCCATACTCTCTACATCTTTCAAAGATCAACCTCGGGTGGTTCATGTGTTCATTGGCATCCTTGGAGAAAATTTTGATGTCATCCAACTAGACTAGCACCATTTGATTCAGCAACCCTTGGAAAGCCATGTCCATTGCTCTTTGAAAAGTGGCCCCAGTATTTGATATGCCAAAAAGCATCTTTTGATAAGCATATGTGCCCCATTTGGTGGTGAAGATAGTCTTGTACCAATCTTCTTTCTTTAATAATACTTGGCCATAACCTGAATATCCATCCAAAAGAAAAAAATGTTTTGAACCTATAACTATTTGAAGAAGTCACTCTATGGATGGCAGAGAGTAATGGTCCTTCAAGGAGACCATGTTCAAATCTCTAAAGTCAACACACAACCTAATATCCCCACTCTTTTTCTTTACATGCACGAAATTGGCTACCCATGATGAGTGTTTGATGGGAAAGATGATCTTGGATTTAATTAACTTGGTCAACTCTCTCTTCATAAGCTCTTCTATTTTGGGGTTAACATGCCTTTGTTTTTGCCTCACAAGCTTAGCATTAGCCTCCAGTTCTATATTATGTTGGGCTAACTTTAGATCAAAGCCTTTCAAGTCACTATATTCCCAAGAAAAGACATATGAATATTCCTTACAGAGTTCAATAAAATCATGGCTCTCTGCCTCATTGCTTACCTTCCCAAGCTTGAAGAGCTTGTCCTTGAAAATAAGAACTCTTTCATAGTTCTCCTCATTAGTTGACATCACTGCCTTATCTTTCCTCATATGGTCTCCTTCATGGAAGAGACTCTAAAGTGTAACTAATCCCTTAGGTAGCTTGTTGGATTCTAATTGGACAAACCCATACTGTCATTGAAACTTTTCCTGGTTAGTGGAGGAGAACTCTACTTCTTGTTGCAAGAAACAAGCAATTTGTTTGTCATTTTCAAAGACCTACCAATGGGCTTCATTATCTGGTACTAATGGCCTCACCACCATCTTGACATGTGGTTGAATCTTGGCCTCTTTTAGCTTACTTGGAAGATCAAACTGGCTCCCATAGCTATAAACCTATTAGCATGATGGTTCTGGTTCCTTGACATAGCTTGAATGTTAAAGGCTTCAAAATTTTCAATTAGGTCCCATACTCTATTTTTGTAGGACCTCATCAAAGGATTCTTCATAATGTTTAGGCTCCTAACTTGGTTCACTATAAGCTCATTGTCTCCATATGCTTGCAACTGCTTGATTCTTCTCTTACTGGCCCATTGGAGGCCATGGATTAGACCTTCACATTCTGATACATTGGAGGAGCAACTAAAATGGAACCTATAAGAATAGAAATACTTGTCATCTGAAGGGGAAACCAACATTTCCTCTGCACCTACTCCATTTTTGCTCCTTGAACCATCAAATAACAACTTCCACATACTGCTATAGTCTTCTTTAGGTCCAATGAGGGAAGGCATGAGTTGATTTTCTTCATGTAGAAAATAAAAACCCATGTCTCTTTCTTCAACACCTTTCAAAGGGTTGAGAAATTGATTATCCCCCCATAGTTCATCCAAGAACAGGTCTGGAATATCCTTAGGATAAGTATTTAGTTCTTGACCAATTGTAAATTCATCCTCATCAAGGATAGTACAATTGATGTTTATGATATCTAGTTGATGAGGCTCAATGTAAAATTATGCCATGGGTTGAACCTTGATTGATACCTTAGTCCCATATCTTGTCCTAAAATCCATGTAGGACCAATATGCTGCTAGATAACCCCCAATTTTGGCTGAGTTATCTAGAGAGGCATAATGCAAAACTAAGAGTTACATCAAGGATCAACACATCCTGAACCACCGAAACATTAAGACAAACATGTAGGGTCAAGCTCAAATCCTTGATGATACCAGATAGATTTGTGAAAGAACCATCAAGATTTAGAACTCCATTGGTATGTGACTCATATTTTAGGTTCAGTTGATCAGCTATAGACTTTAGCATTACTGAAGTGCTAGCTTCACTATCTACCAAGCAATTATGTACCAAGGAATCACCAATGATTAATGAAATCAAAAATGGAGGATGTTTGACCACCTTACTTGATCCTTCTCCCATAGGACCTTGGGTTGCATTGGTGAGGACCTCAGTTTCTTTTCTTGGTTGTCTACCTGTAGTTATAATAACACCTATCTTGGACAAACCTTCTGGAAGGATGTCCACTTGATCGGGCATGGAAAGCATGTCCGGCGTTGGCACACTCACATTGGACTTTTTCATTTGTTCAATAATGTTGATAGGTGTACCACCAACCTTTGCCCAAGCTTTGGGAGCCATTACTATTGTTTGTTGAATTTATGATTTTAGTAGATCAAAATAGACCCCTTGATTCTGGTTTTTAGGAGGTGTCAGGACCTTTGGAGTGAAAGTAGGCTCATTAGGCTTAGACAATAATGGAGTGATAGTAGGGGGATGTTTGACCACCTCGTGATTACCATCTATATTCCTTCTTTTGAACCTTGTATTAGTTACCACTGAAATGTATGCTTGGCAAGAACTAGCCTATTGATTGAGTGCATAGCACTCTACTTGCTCACAATGACCATTGTAGCATCTAACTGGTTTGGTACCTGATCAGATCCATGGTCTTGTGGAGACTATCTTGGTTTTGTCATCATGGGGATCTCTATATTTTAAGCCATAAGAGCTTGATTGTATCTATAAGCAATAGCTTGCTACCATTGGTCATTTAATGCCTAATTAAAACCATTAGTTGGGACAATGGATTGCCCAAAATATTGATTTCAAGTTATGGTCCCTTCAGCCTCTTGAGCCATATTATTTTGAATAGGAACCAAGGAGTAGGAAGAGCCTACAACATTTGGGTTATAGCTGCTCTACTTATTGTAGCTAGGTTGTCCTTGCCCTTGCTCACAATTTTGGGTTTGCAAATTTCCCTTGAAGGGTGGTCTATTTGCTTGATAAGACTATTGTTCAGGTTGATATGGAGCTTGATAAGGTTTATTGAATGAGCTTGCTGCCTCTTCATATTTACCACATCATTTCCCAAGGATTGGAGCATGCTCTTAAGTTCTAGGTAGTTTTTTTGCTCTTGGAAATCACTTGATCCGCTAGTGAAGGCCTTTTCCTGCTTAGGTGAAGGTATAACAACAATTGCTGGAGTTAGAAGAATAACATTAAGTGGGGGGATAATCACAAGGGGTGGTCTGATCTCAAGGAAAAGAGGCATTGGGGGTCTAGGAGCAAGATTATCATCCTAAACTAAGCAATTTTCTACTTTAATAGACACCTCATAATCATCTAGCAATATGTCCCCTCCTATAGATTGGACCATTATAGCTATATCACTATTTAGAGCCTTTAAGTAGTATAGGAACGCAAAGTTAGGGATGATCTCACAGAGGCTAGAATTCTATCCCTAGCTTTTTGAAATATTATGTTAAAGTCTTGCATGACTTCATGGGGGGATCTCTTGATTATGGTAAGCTATTCTACTAGTGACAAATGGCCACTCTTGTCTACAAATCTTTTACACAAGGCCTCTCCTAGTTGATTATATGATTGAATAGAATTATGAGCTAAACCTCTATACCAATCTAAAGCTTTTCCCTTAAGGGATATAGCTAATAGTCTGATAGCTATATTTATACAATGACATTATGGGTATTGCAAAAATTAGTTATGCCATTGATGTGTTTAGCAAGGATTGTGGCCTAGTCTCCTATAAAATATGGGACAATTTTGAGAGCTGCTACTGGCATAGGATCGTATTATGGCAAATTCAAAGGAATTTGGCCACTAAAGCCTACAAAATCTCTTTGGGGAATCATGGTAATAAAAGGGGTTAACAAAGGTCTTCTTGCATATGTATACCTTATGACTAGTTTAGAAAAATGGTTTCTTACGTATGGGTGAGTATAGGCGAACCTTAACCTTTTGGCTGAATTTAAGGGGAGTTCAACAAGATCAAAAGGAATACCTTTGGAAGATGATCTTGTAGTCATCTTTGGCATGAAAGATAGTTATTGTTCTACCACCAAATTATTGAGTTTTCTTTGGAGTCCCCAGATACTAAAAGATGAAAGCTATAACAACTACAAATTGATCAAACCATAATTAAACTTGACCAATCTTCCTCAAAAGTAGTCCCACCAGACATGTCAAAAACTATTATAGGCTAGAATTTCACCCTTATGAGAGAGTTATTTAGGCTCTCTCACTCCTAGCTACAATATTGGAGCAACCTCAGGCTGTGGGTATCCTGTAATGAGGTTGAACGTCTAGAGAAGGCTGACTTCCTCTTGGTAGATCACTTAAACTAATATTTCTACTTGAAAAAGAGGTAAAGAGGGGGTATAGGGTAACTAAGAGAGCTAAATGGGTGATACACCAAATTGACTGACACTCACAGAAGCATGAAGTAAACACTAATTTAGCATAAGATAATTATTGCTCACACAACCTCACAAACTAGTTAATTTGCATAAGTGTTTCATAAACTAGGCTCACCAAACAATACATGAAGCAAAGAGGAATTTCAAAATCCACACCAAGCATCTATTAATGGTGGAAAGAGCTCAAGTTCAGACCTATAACTAACTTTAAAACACCTAAAAATAGGCAAGAAATAAGAAAATGAACATGGAAGAATACTTCTTCATAAGACCATCATAAACAAGCTTGCTAAGCACAATTTTCAAGGAAGAGATAGGTAAAAATTGATCTTTATTGCTTCAAAAGGTCTTTCTTACAAATTTTGATAGGGTTTCTCCTTGTCAAATGAGGATCCCTTTTTAGGCTCAAAATCCTCTATATATAGCAAAAAGGAATGAGAGAATAGGGGGCTTGCGTGAGAAAATGGAAAGAGGGGTCATAAATGGGTATTTGACTCAAGAGAGGATGGTTAGTATGGTGTTAGTTCCAAAATGAAAAAAAAATGAAAGAAACACACTAATAGCATAACATCTCTAGGTATAAACACTAGGGAGATCTTAGTTAACAAAAACAAATGATAAACATAACTAAAAGGTAAGGAATAAAACACAAAAATTCCTTCACCTTCCTTGGATGCTCCAAATGACTTTGTAGTAGTGGCTTGTTTGGCTTGTGCTCATGAAGTCCTTGGCAATGGAAGCTTGGCTACCTCCATCTCTCCTTAGCACCTTTGGCTTGTGGCTTGGCTTGGCTTCGAATCAATTTGGAATGGTAACACTAGTTTCATGAAGCTTTTAGAACCAATCCTGCATTATAACTTGGCATTCTCCAGTTTTAAAAATGATGTGGTAAGGCCTCCTATTTATAGATTTTTACAAATGTCTAAAATCAACCTAAACTTTCCATCTTGAGATGAAGATGTTTGGTTGAGGATTAATGCAATTTTTGGAATTAAGTTTGTAATTATCCTCATCATGACATTTGAAGAAGAGGAAATTAAGAGGCATGGAGGGCATCATGGAAGGCATTGTTGAGGCATGGAGGGCATGAATCCTGATATTTGTGGCATTTATGGCCTAGAGATGTCTTCCCAAGAAATGAGGTCACTTGATGATGCAAATATTTAATATTCATTTCTAAAAACAAGTATTCAACAAATTTATATAGAATTTTTGATTAGGCCTTGATTTGGTTTAATTAGCTCTTAAGCATGATTAAGCACTTTATGCACAAATTACTCAAATTGATCATAATGCCTTGTTATTGGTCAAAAATTTGATTGGATTGGAATTAGAAGTCCATGTCAAATGCATTGGAACTATATTCTCATTTAGGACATTACCAACAATATATAATGAAGGCATGCATTTTATGCCAAAGATTTGATAGGAAAGAGCAATCCAGAGCACCCAGGTGCAAATTCAACATTTTAACTCAAAATGATCTGATCAAAGTTAGTTGTACCATAAATTGCATTGCCTCATTTAGGGATACCTTGGCTAAAATTGACACTTGAATATGTCAGTTTTAAATCTTTGAATGTGCTTTAGTGTTTTTAGGCCAAATTGTGCATTTTGGGTGAAAATTGGTCAAAAGCCTAGTTGGAGGTTATCGGTGGCCAATTTTAGGTGTCTATAGTTGTAACCACCACTATATCCTTGTAACTATCTTGACCATGAGATGAGCCATCCAAGATCACTACAAATCTCCTTGAGCCTCTCATGCATTCATGTCTTCCTTGATTGGAGCTAAGAGATCCATGTCACGTGTAGTTGCATGTTCCCACCAAGTGTAAATGATTTGATCTTTTGCATTTAAAACTTGGTGTACTTCTTCACTTTACATGTCCACTACTCCACTTGGATGCATCTATTATTAGTTTGACCACTTTACATGTTCTGAATGCAAGCTGTAGACCACATCATCAGAGTTGATAGGAGAAATCCTCATCCTTTTCTATTGATTAGCTGTCAAAATCCCACTAGGATCCTTTTTAAAACTTGGCCTTTTCTCATCCATTGATCTCCTTGCTAAATCTTGACAAGTGTCAAGCTCACAGCAATCTTGATGAACTTTTTTTTAAAAACTTGACCAAAGGCAATGGCTACTTGCAGGGGCTCAAACTTGGCGTTCACATGCCTGCCATTAATTTCTTCAGACATTTGTTTTCAGCCATTTCTTTGGACTATTTGCTCGCAAACAAATCTCTCAAAAGAATTAACCCTTTTCTTTGGTCTTGAACAATTTTTTTCAAAAATGGACCTTTAGAAGAATTTGTAAAGTGCCCTATTTTTCACTTGAAATGCCCTTTCTGAAAGGAAAGTACCCTTCGACCTTCTTGAAAATGACCCTTTTTCCTAAGAAGTGCCCTTCAGAGTTTTTGCAATGAATCTTTTGGAATTTTGTAAATAACCTTTTAGCTTTCTTGAAATGGTCTTTTGAAAACATTGAAATTATCTTTTCCAAAAGGAAATTACCTTTCAAAATCTTGGAAAGAACCCTTTGAACATTGAAGAGGACCATTAAAGAGTTACCCTTCAGGAAAATTATCTAGGATAATTTTCTTGAAAGAAAAGGTCTTTGTCTTTTGCTTCAAACATTTTATCCAAAAGAAATATCCCTTTGGAAACCTTGTCTCAGACAACTTGTCTAGAATAATTCAACACTTAGCCAAAAAGGTCCTAAAAGAAAAGAAACACTTACTCCCCACAAAGTCTGAAAGAATGAACAAGTAAAGACTTAGCTGAATAAAATATTTTGAACTTAGCTTTTGGCTTATAGGCTTAACCTTGAACACTATTGTTGGGTCCTTATAAAACCTTTCTTGGATCCTCTCTCAAGCCTTTAATCCAATGCTTCATCAAACCATGCAAGAGCTTTAGTGTGTGGGCCAAAAATGGCCAACAGGAAGATCATACTATTTTTCCTCCATTGCAACCCATTCTTATAGCTTAGGTGCATACATATGAAGTGGGAAAATAAAGTATGGAAAAAAATAAGTAATCAATCGTAACATAAAAAGTAATTGTACAACATAATCCAAAAGTTAATACTAAATGACCAAAACTTATTCTCGATCTTCCTTTACTGGTGAATTTAGAATATCAAGATGGCATAGTCACATATTATTATTACACTAATAATGAAGATATCAACAAGGCAAATATGATAGATGATCAAATACATAGTTTAAAATGTAATCCTTCAAAGGACTTTATATGTCACACTCTATTCACACCTATTAGAAGTAGATAATATCGAGATGATTTATATACAATGAAAAGGGAAAAATTATAAATCCATCTTGAGGCACAATCTTTCAAGGGAAAAAGAAAGGAAACATTTAAAAATCATAAGTACATTATAAAACAAATAATAGTTGTAGAATTATTTCACACCAGGCAAAGGTGACACTAAAATCAAACATGACTTTGACAAAGAAGCAATCATACATTTCAGTAAATAATGTGGAAAGGGTAGATACCAAGACTCCAACTTCATTTCAAGTAACGAGTCTTTAATATAAACCAAGAAAAATATTTCAAATATTACATGATCATAATCTCATCACATTACCATATACACAACATCGATTTGTGTGACATCTTTCACATAGAGATGGAAAATCCTATTGTGATTATCATAAAATCATAGGACATGACACAAATCATTGTGATGCATTTCAAAATAAAATTTGAAAATACAAGAATAAAGAAATTATCAAGGTAATACAAAGTTAATAGAAACCACTCACATCAAGCTTTGTATAAACACCATCTACAACTATAATAAGCAATAAATAATGTAGACATGAGGGATTGACCATTACAACATACATAGAAGGTGTTTATCAATAACATATTAATATTGATGAAGACCAACCCAAAAATTTATGCACTATGACATTCTTACGACAATTGGGGCTCAACATTAAGGACTTATAAAATCTACATCATGGTGCATTCATTGGACATATTACCATAGCAATTGATTGTGGTCCAAAAGTCATTGATACGTCTATATAATTGATACCATCTACCACCCAATCAACACTCACATTAGGATTGAAATGGATATACATGATGTAAGCTACAATGAATCAAACATATCTATATATCTCTTCCTCACATGAATAAAATACGATCTAGATTCAACATAATGGCATCGATACTCACCAAAAAGCAAGGTATTAAAAGATAATAATAATAAAATGATATGAAAAATCATAAAAAATGGAATAAAAAGCAATACAATTACATAATTTCAAGGATAAGCCATGAAATATTGACTTCAATCCAGAATATGATGAATTTTTCTCTCATTCATGATCACTATAATCATATATTCCAAAACTACAAAAAAAAATAAAAAAAAATAAAATACAAAAACATTTCAAATATTAAAACAAATCAAGATCAAGACTTAAGCATGACATTATTACTAGATTACACTATTTTTATATATTATTTATCACATTTTTGGTAGACATCATATTATTTTCATACACATGCATTGCACAATATATGAGTATGATGCATGATATATATATGGACATATATAAGTTGGACTTAACTCTATCCAATGGCCATGTCGATACTGGGGACATATTATTTCATAAGTTTCACTATTACAATTTATGTATTTATATAACCTTCTATCATATTAAGCTACCTGTATTTCTTACATATGTCTTTCTAGTTACTCATTTCTTATACAATGCTACATGGATATACTATTATATTATGATGTGACATTGATACATATGGATGGTGTAGGCTAGACTTTACTTGTTTTGTGCTCCATTAATGTTGTTGCTTTCTTACATGATGGGCTAGTTTGTTCTTGTCTATTGTGTGTGGCCCTTTGGCCTTGATTGAGAAATTTTTAAGTCCTTTGTGTGTGGCCCTTTTCCTTGTTTGATGTGACATATTTGATGTCCCTTATTTGTGGTATCCTCATGTTCCATTGCATTTGGCCTTTGGCTTTGTTTGTTTTGATGACTTCATGCCCCTTGTATGTGCTCCTTGGCCTTATGTGTGACACTAACACTTGAGTTTGTTGCAAGTTTTGAGCAAGTTGATATTCAGTAGTGTCATGATCCCTATCATGCACTTTTACTAAATAGTATTATTTAATACATTTATAATATGTGTTTAATTGATACATCTATCTAGACATGACACTTATATGCATGCATTTCATATGTTACATACATGTCTTGATTAGCATATACATTACTATAGTGACATACTCTCCATATGTTCACATGATATTACATGATGTTATATTTATACATGACATGATACAGTTAAATATTATTTTGAGATGAGTGAATTATAGGACATGTCCCTCATATCAAATGGGGAGCATTACAATGGGTTTTTCATAGATAAATAAGCCTCTATGAACAAAAAATCATACCAACGTACAAATTTTAGAGATTCAGATTGGTTTAGAGATCATATGGTTTATTCACATGAGAGATATTGGCATATTAGTACAAATTATGTGGGCATATGCCATTAATATGTGCTCAATTGAAATATATTTGAGTGTAATTCATATAAACTTTGGTACATAATCATAGGCATATGCACATAATTTATAGGAATAATAATTACATGTTTTTACATGCATGTGCATTTGAGATATATGTTCTCAAATTCAACACATACATACATATATATGTATGTATATGTATGTGTGCATATATATCTATATGTGTGTGTGTGTGTGTTGAATATGAGAACATATATCTCAAATGCACATGCATTCTATATCAATTATATATATTTGAGGGGTCATGATACGGGTTCATACACATATACACACTTTCATATTCATGAGGCATGAGGCATGATACTAGTTTTTTCACATACACAAAACAATTTATATTGAATGGAAAATGGTTGTTATACCACTTCACACTTATAAAATTTGTAGTCATGATGGGGGCATGAACATTTTTTATTCTCTTTCATTCATGCATTATATTATATTTGAATGAACTTGAGTGAAACTATAAAATCAAACATATGTTTATGATGGGGGCATGAACATTGTTCATTCCCTTTCAATCATGCATTTGTGTTTTACATGAAGTGATCTTGAGTGAGCTAGAGGGAAACTACAAAATTTAATCTATAAGCCATATGGAGTGCTTTATTCAGTTTATTTTAGTGAACTCATCATGTGGTTACTTATTTTCCTATTTCATTATTTGGGTTAGTACACTGCATACTTCTTAATGCATTCATGAGGGTTGGGACATGTTGTTTTCCCAACACAAGGGCCTACATGGTTACAAAAATTTGGGGCACAATCACTCCAACTTTACATTTGATTCAAAAATGAAGAAAAATTTACTCTAACACTTCAATAAGGAAGCATCATTTCCAAAAAACTTTCAAGGGCAACATGTTGTTCACCAACACATTAGTGTATTGTTTCCTTCCTCCTTAAATTTTTCAAAATTTTAATTTCCTATTAAAATAGTCAATATATGGACATTGAATGTACATTATTTTATGTTTTTCTATTGAGTAACCTTCACAATTGGAGTTATATACTAATGACAAAGTGTGTTGTACACACTCAGTACATCTTATCCTTTTACTCCAGTGATTCGATTACTAGAATAAAAGAGGGGCATGTGTAGATACCAAAATATAGTATTAAGTACTTGACAATGACAAGCTTGACATAAATTACCATTCATGACTTGAGCATGCAAACATGATCCTAATATACCATTCTCTCACACCTATATGATATAGAATGAGTTTAAATATTATATTTTATTGTTACACACCTACAAGAACCTCATTGTTTGTTTTAATTCTAATTAATATCCTACAAAATCATGTTGAAACCTTGCATTCAATTTACCTATATATAGGTCAGTTCCATCAGTTTAAGTCAATATCATTAGTCAATATTGACCTGATCTGGTCAAAACTAACCCTCTACCAATAATGGATACTTTTTGAAATAAAACCTTTCTTTGGTCATCCCATATGCCTGACATGTGTTGTCATGAGAAATTACCTAATTGGACTCATATAAACAAATTAAGATCTCGCTTGAAAATGGACTTGGCACTTATCTAGTACACATCTATGCACTATTACACATTGAGAAAATATGCCCTATTCTTCCAAAATTCTAAATCTATCACTAGGATCAGTCACAATCTAGGTTTGAAACCTTCTAAAACCAAGTCAAAGCAAGCATTGTCAAGTATCAAATTCAAATTGTTGGTTGTGTACATATAACAAAGGAACACAATTTCAAAATCACACTAGGTGGAAGAACTATGTGTGGCTTAACTTACCTACTTAGATTATCAACTACATAAGCAATGGTAAATCATCAAATATGGGTGATTGGGGTTAGCTCAACCCATTACACTTTCTTATCTTGTATAATTTTATAGCCTTCATAAGCAACCTTGGGTTTCAAGGTGAATAAGGTTGATTGTTGGAGTGACATGCATCATTAGGGTTTAACATCACACATATATATATTTTAGGCACATGTGAAATTGAGCATATAGTCACATTGATTCATTTTCACATAGGTTATTACCACTTAGCACAAGTTAATATCGATGGTCGATACTAACCAATATCAAATGAAACCAAACCTATGCAAATAGAAATACAAAATTTTGACCAAACATAAAATATACTTCTTTAGTCTAATTTCCACCTCCAAAATACAATCACATTAAAATAGTCAACCAAATAATCTAAGTACTCATCCCTTTGTTGTACTTACCATATTTAGCATATGCTACTTATTAAATCATTGCAATTAGTTTTAGTATGGTTCATTCAGATGTACACTTGAAGGCCATATCTTAATATCTAAATTATTTTACTAGTTTTTATCCTATTTGGTTTGTAAAAAAATTAGGGTAGAATACCAAAAAATATTATATATGAAGATAAAAAGACATTAAGGGAGTACCATTCTATATTAGCAATGATTGATCACATTTTTAAAAAAAATTGCATTGTTGTTTCAAGATGTTTTATGATAATTCGAGTGAAAGAAACATTAATTTCTATCAACATTATATTTGGTAAGATAATTGTATATTGTAGTTTAAGAACTCACATATGTTATACCAGTTTAGAAATATGCATGTAAATAGTGGTTTACAACATATTTTGATTTCCACTAGAGCAAGTCATGCAAAAGGAGAGTATGATAGTACAAGAAAATGTGATAAAATATCCCTAGAAAAATAGGAGTTTAATGTAATGAAATTACTTAGATAGAACAAGATAGTTCACAATAATGGATATAAATTTAAACATATTGAACAAATTAACAATAGTATAGTACAATAATGAGAACATAATAGGCAAATCCACAACAATAATTGACAACTTAGAAGTATAGTTGATAAATAAGACCAAGCCACTTCAAGGTAAAACCTCCAAAACCATGTAATAATAATATAATTCATAAAATTATGCTCAAGTAATAACCACTACCTCAAATATGTACCCTACTTAGGCTATGGTTACTCTATATGTCGACCCTACTAACAATATGAGAACATAGAGAAATGTGATGATGTAGGATAAAAGGTGATGTAAGCCACATATTAGCCACACAAATCAATAAAAATGCTATATGTTAAAGGAATAACATG
Source organism: Torreya grandis (assembly GCA_037957365.1). NCBI lineage: Eukaryota > Viridiplantae > Streptophyta > Pinopsida > Cupressales > Taxaceae > Torreya > Torreya grandis. The sequence continues at coordinate 4,564,738 of JARHVA010000040.1, forward strand.
CCCCTCCCCTTACAAAATTGTTTTCTTCAATTTTAAATAATTCTGGATGTTGTTGCAGGAATGATTCATCCTCCCATGTTGCATCCCCTTTTGTCAAAATTTTCCACTTGATAAAATACTCAATCTCCCTTATTTGTAGCCTTTTAGTGCATCTTTTAAGGATCTTTTAAAGTTACAAAATTAAAATACATTATTCATCCATCTCTTAGTCTATGTGAATACTTGATGTCCAATTACCTTATTTAATCAAGAGACATGAAATATTAGATGTATGCTTGTATATTGAGGTAGCCCCAACTTGTATAAGATACTATTGATTTTTTACAAGAACTAATAAGGGTTGTAATACTCAAGATAAAATTTGTTATCTTTTTTTTTATTCAAGGAATATTTATTGTATGGATGTAAGCACACAAAGACCTAATCACCCTCTAAAAAATTTTTACTGTTATGATTTTGATCCACTTGATGCTTCATTCGATTTTGTGTTATTACTAAATAATCTTTTAGACTAGCTAGTATCTTTTACTAGTGTTGAAAGTGATCCTAAAAAAATATAAACCTTGGGTATTCCTACAAGGATGAGGTGATGGATGGGGTTTGATACCCATTAAGTGCCACAAATGGAGACATTTTGAATGATGTATGGAAGAAAGTGTTGTACCACCATTCTACTAGTGGAAACCAATGAAACCATATTTCATATTTATCTAATGCAAAAAAAGAGGAGATAACCCTCTATGAATTTTTTGACCACCTTTATTTACCCATCAGATTAAGGATGATATGATGAGCTATGAGCTAACTAAGCACCCAAACATGATAATAAATCAATCAAAAAATTATTGTTAAATATAAGATCATGATCACTTACTATTATCTTGATTTTTGTGCAACACAAATACAAATACATGAATTGATTACCAAAATGAGCTTATAAAATGGGTATTTATGGAAATACCACTCACCTACCATTCACAGGATTGTGATAAGTGTCACGATCTATAAGATGAAACAACAGTAAACAACTCTAAATAAACATAACTTGACTAAGTGTGAACATAACCAAAGAGTGGAACATGCTAGGTAAATAACCATGTTCACATATAACCATTGAAATAAATAGTGAAATAACCTTGTTCACACAAACAACCCCCCTTAAGTGTAACTTATGGGAAAACAAAATGTAAGGATGAAAAAAAATAATGGGTATTTGTAAGAAGGCCTGATTAGGTACCCATCTACAAAATGATCCCCTCAAAACGTAAGATAAAGAAAAAACCCCATAGGAAAAAAACATCTCCCATGAGAGGATGATTGAAGAAAGTCAAGTGACCCCACTAAAGTAGTGTCTTACACCCCTAAGAGATTTTGTAAGTGATGAAACTTAAAAACAGTGAAAGGTTTGGTGAAGATATCAGTAACCCGCTCCACTATAGGACAATAGCGTAGATCAATGACTTGCTCTTGAATTAGCTCATGTATATAGTGCATATGGATTTTGATGTGTTTGGTTCACTAATGATGAACTGGGTCAATTAAGATCTGATTGGTGATTTGGTTGTCACAAAGGATGACATATGGTTATGGAATGGTGATGTCAAATGGAATGGTGATGTCAAACTCATTATGAGTATTATAAAGCCAAATAGCCTCATTAATGTAATTAATAGCCCCCCAACACTTAGTCTCGATCAAAGATAGAGTCATAACATGTTAATTCTTAATCTATCAACTAATGGGGCCTAGACCAAGGTAAAATCTATAACTAGATGTGGGCTTACAATCCTCAGAATCACTAGTCTAATCAGATTTTATATATATGATCGAGTCTATACTAGTCCCTATTGTATAGTGTATCCCATGTCGAGTAGTACATTGGATGTAATGCAATATGTGTTTGGCCACTTTCTAATGAATTTTAAGTGGTTCCTACATAAAGCAAGAGACCATGCCAACCACAAATTAAATGTTGGGATGAGCATGCATCAAGTTGATGAGGCTCCCAAAAATTTGATGATACAAAGTGGCATCAACTAATGGAGTGGAACACTTCACCTCAATCTTAAATCCTGATAGAAAAGGAGTTAGTGTAAGCTTACAATCAACCATGTGGAATCAAGCTAAAAGAACAAGAACATATTTAGGTTGAGCAAGAGTGATCCCATAATAATACTAAGTGATCTCAATCTTGAGAAAGTAGTGCAAAAGGCCCAATTTGATCATAAAAAACCAATTGTGTAAATTAAATCTGACCCTAACAATGATAAATGAATATTTCCCAATAATAATTAAGTCATTGACATAGAGGATAAAAAACTATTGGGATTATTCTGTCATAGAATGTAGACATTGGGATCTGAGTGGTAATGTGAGAATTCGATTGAGAGAAGAAATGAGTCCATATTGACATACAAATCTCAAGGGGGTTGTTTGAGGCTAGGGAGAGATGTTAGTAATTTGTGAACCAAGGAAGAGTTGTCCATAAACCCTTGTAGTTTCTTCATGTAGATCTCCTCCTAAATATACCTGTGAAGAAATGCACTCTTCACATCCATCTGATGTGCAACCAAACCATGAATTGCATCAATATCAAGAGTCAAGTGAATGGAGGTCATATTAGCAATAGGGTAAAAGGTCTCAATGTTTTCAACACCTAGAACTTATGAGAACCCTTTGGCAACAAGTTATGTTTTACACTTATTAATAGTTTCATCCACTACATATTTGGCTTGGTAGATCCACCAATAATGAACAATTTTTCTTTCCTTACGAAGGGGGACTAAATCCCATGTGTGGTTCCTCATCAAGGAACTATATTCTTCCTCCATTGTTAAATCCCACTCAGTAATACTAGATGCTTCACAAAAATTATGGATAAGAAGTAAAGGAAATGTACACATGTGGAATATGGTGATTTTATGATGGAGTCCTTCGAGTGTCTAAAAAATCTCTAATGAAGGAGCTTGCTGACTAAAGATTATATCAAACCCATCAAGGTGATGATGAAGATGGGATTGAATAATCAGAGTCTGAAGTCATTGAAGATGAACCTTTCATAGGTGGAGGTGAAGATTAATCATATGAGTCACTGTCATTTGAGTACATTGTGGATGGAGGAGGTGAAGTCTGAGAGGCCAAGGGAGGAAATGATTCCTCAAACTAAACACTCCTCTTAATAAAAATAAATTTTATTTGTGGATCAAAGAGCCAATATCCCTTGACACCATGAGGATATCCAACAAAGAGGAAGGGCCAACATTGTGGTTATAGAGCCTTTCATTTCTTTGGAGGAATGCATGCCAATGCAGGGGAGCGAAAGACTAAAAAATTCCATAAAATAGGTTTTTGGCCACACCAAACTTTAAAATGAGTCATACCTTTAAAGGCCTTGTGGAAAACATGGTTCTAAATGTGAGCAACATAGTTAATAGCTTCAACCCCAAATTCTAGAACAAGAGAACAAGCATGGATCATGCATGTTTCCATTCCCTTCAATGTTTGATTCTTCTAATCAACAACAACATTATACTATGGTGTGTAGACAAAAAAATATTGAAGGTTGATCCCTTCAAGTGTGCATAATTGCTCAAGGTGATGATTCACATATTTTTGACCATTATCTATGTAGATAATTTTGATGGGTTTCCTAGATTGATTCTCAACATGAGTTGTGATGTCTTGAAACCAATCAAAAACTTCACTTTTCTAATGAATTAAGTAGACCCAAGTGTATTGTGAATAGTCATCAATGAAGGTGAAGACATAATGGGTTTTTATAAATGGAAATGTTAGAAAAGGATATATCAGATCATTGAGAACCAACTCAAGGACTTATGAAGCCTGTCAAGACATCCCTTTGTCTAACTTATCCTTTGGATGTTTGCCGATTATATAACCTAAACATACAACATCAAAAAAATGGATAGGAGGGAGCCTTGTGACCATATCCTTTGAGTTGAGCGACTGAATATAGTGGTAGTTGAGATGGCCAAACCACTCTTGCCATAGGTGTATGAGGGAGTAAATTAGTAGAGGGGGAGTGAGTCACAAAGTGAGAGAATTCATATAACCAAGACTCATGATTTACTATTCCCATTACAACTAAGGCATCTTACTCAATATCCTAAATATTTAATAAATTAGAGAAAATTCACCTTTCTTTCCATTCCCGAGATAAGTGATTTGGTAGACTGAAAGAAGGTTGGCACATAAATTAGGAACATAAAGAACATTCTCAAATTCACCTTCATGCATCTCAACTGATCCTTTTCCAAAAAATTCCACTGGTGTATCATCTCCTGTGAGAATGTGAGGCAACAAACAAGGTTCCAAAGAAGAAAATTATTCCTGATTAAAACATATATGATGTGTAGCTCCAAAGTTAAGTATCTATTATTATGAATATTTACCCACTACGACAAGTGTTTGTCCTTTCCCTTTATTTTATGTTGAAGAAGTAGAAGGATTTGATTCCTTTGTGTAAGATGATGGAAAATTGATGGAATTTTATTGAGAAGATGTTTTAGCTTATCAATTTGCTTGGCATGACACTAATGCTCATCATGTCGAACTTTCTTCTAGTATGGATAGCTTGGTCATTCCTTCTTCTGAAAATCCCTTTTCTTGAAAGAGGATTTAGATTCTATTGGTGCAGGATGTGATGAATTTTTAAGAGATGTTCTTAGAATGTGCATTATTTGCTTCATCTGCTTATACCCTTTTTCATGTTGAGTTTTACCTGCCACCAAGGCTTGTGACTTTAATGGCTAGAGAAGTCCCATAGTTATCAATTTGGCATGTTCGAGCATTAACATTTATGAAAATGACTCAAAAGAATGCATGATAGGCCTTGCCCATAGTCAATTGATGAGTCTGGAAGTTGGAAATAAATGATGCATACTCAAAATGAAGTTTTCCTAACACATTGTAGACTAATTGTACATCCTTCTTCTTGATGCCACATTATTTTAGTTGTGCTTTAAATTCATTTACTTTAGTTACATAATCTTGGATGTTGTCAAAACTAGATGAATCTAGATTAACAAGTTCATTATCAATTTGATACCTCTAATCTCATCAGTTTTACCATACAAGTTATGCAACATATCCCAATCCTCATTAGGTGATTTACATTGTTCAATATGAAAAAGAAGATCAAGGGGAATAAAAGTGCATGGATAGCCAAGTGTTTTAGTGTGTTCAATTTACCATGTTATTTTATCCTTAGCATTTGTGGGTTCTAGAATTATTTACTCGATGTAGTGCATGTATCATTTACCCATTAATGCATTCATGTATGTGATTTCCATGTTGTGTAGTTATATGGAGTTAAGAGAGGAAAAGTTGGATTACCCATTGCAAAGTTACAAATGCATACTAATGAACACATAGAGTTGGCACATTCACAACACAACCACTCCCCCTAAAAAAAAATCATTCAATGGAGAAATGCCCCAAGAAAATATGATTTTGGCACTTTATATTTAGTGTGCTTATAATGTCCACTTGCACAAATAATAAAGTGGTTATAGTTTCACTATGTTAGAATTGAAAGTTATAGAGAAACTACACACCAAGAGTAGAAACTCTCTACACTACCATGTAAAGTACATAAAACTAGCTAATTTCAAGAAAAAATGCTTGTGAATCAAAGGTTGGGAGCCCAAGATATTTGTTGGTGAAAGTGAATTGCAAATCCACAACTTGTAATGTAATTAGTTAAAGTGGTGCTGCCAAATTTAATAGAACTATCATTGAGTTTGAAGGTCCACCAAATGTATTTGTTGTTAAATGGTTTAGAGCTTTTGCCAAGTTTAGAAGAACTACTGGTAAGTTTGGAGGAATAACCAAATTTAGTTTTCATCAAGAGGGGTTAGAACACCTGCCAAATTTGACCAAAATATTAAACCAATGACTAAATTTGTTTTTTCATGGAGGAGCCAATAAATTTTAAACAAGATTATATTTTTTTGGTTAGGTGAGAAAAAATAATTTGAAATAAAAAATCACACTTATTTTGACCAAGGTGTGGTCAAGTTTGAATTCTTTTTTATATGAAAAAACATTTTTTTAAACAATTAGTAAAACTATGTGATATATTTTGTGTTTATTAAATAAATTTAAAATTTAAAAATGTTCTGGAAATATGAAAACAAGGTGCACAAAACCCATAATTTTTTTCAAAGTGATTATTTATAGTTTGAAAACAATTTGAAAAAGAACTTAAGTTTTTGAATAAAAAATGAATCTATAAGCCAAAAGATAAGAAATAATTTCAGATAAAAATAATCTAGCTCTTTTTTTAATACAAAACTAATAAAAAATAAAATTTGTAGAAAAAAAGTTAAAATCTTAAAAAAAAATTGCACTCAACTTGACATTGACGACACAAGGTTATTATTACAAAAGGAACAAATAATGCATACACGGCGAGTTTGGGTGCAAACATGCATAAAAAATATCAATAAAAATGTGCTTTTTATAATGCTTTACTTACAACGATGATGAAATTTTTCAAAAAATACTCCAAATCTAGCCTTTGATATCCAACTTGGATGAATGATCAGGGGATTTTAAATGTCTCTAACACCTTAAACATAAATATGAGCTCATTCAATCGCCATAATGTACGTGCAAAAGACACTTAAGGTGGAACCCCCAAAAATATGATACTTATTTTATACCTTTCTAATTCTCACAATCATCCTCAAAAAGATGTAAGAGAAGAACATACTCAGTATGAAAAAATATTAGATTTCGATCTACTAAGAGGTTATCCAATGCCACTCAACTCACTCTGGTACGATATCAGATTTGGCTAAGATGAACTAACACAATTATAAGTCCTAATGGAAACACTTTTACTCAATAATGGAAGCATTCTTACTCACAATAATGAAATTAATAAGAATAAATTGTATTCTTATCAAGGATGCAAAATTCATGTGCAACTAAAATGAAAATGCATGAATTGATTACCAAAATGAGCTTATAAAGGGCTATTTATGGAAAATACCATTCATCTACCATTCATAGGATTGTGACAAGTGCCATAATTGTAGGAGGTGAGATAATAGTAAAAAATCCTAAGTAAACTTGACTGAGTGTGAATAAAACCAGTTAGGGAAATAATCCTATTCACACCTAATAGTGGAACTAGATAGGGAAATAACCCTATTCACACCAATAAAATCCATGGAAACCTCCTCCCATCTTCGGCTACGAATAGATAAGGGTTGCATAAGACCTAGGGTCTTAAATGTCTCACCCTTATTTTGATAACACACCATGTATTCATCCATACATTTTTGGATATCCCCCTTGAGTCCTTCCAAAAATAAATCTTGTTTGATTCTATGATACATCTTCAAGAATCTTGGATGCATCCCTATTGGAGATGCATGGAGCTTTGTAAGGATATTTTTGTTTGTGGGAAGAGTTATTGCATAAGTACAATCTATCTTTATACCATAAGACATTTCCTTTCTGCTCAAAATTTTATGAGACACTAGAATCTTGTTGGAGCTACCAAATCAAAACTTGTGTATCACTGTTATTATCCCATTATAAACTTGCATCATCCACCCAATCTACCTGCCATATGAATATTATGCATGACAATGCCTCTATGGAATCATCCCTCTTGGATAGTGTATTAGTGACAACATTATAATTCTATTCCTTATATATGATTCAAATTCATACCCAAGCATTTTGGTCCCCCATTTTTGTTGTTATTTGGATGATAACCTCTATTCCAATAAGTATTTTTAGACTATCATGATCATTTTTCACCTTAAAGTTCTTACCCATCAAATAAGGTTTCCATTGTTTGACTACATGAAGAATAGTTATCATAGATAGGTTTTATAAAAATCTTACCTTTGGGTTGATGACTCTCAAATGCAGGGGGTTGCCATTTCTACATTAGGATTCCACCATTCCATTTCTCGATGCATCACATTCAACATTGAATACATTTGAAATACATGGGGTGGTCATAACTATATTGGAGCATATCTCATCCTTCAATTTTTCAAATGCCTTAGTGGCAACTTCATTTCAAGTCCTTCTTCAACAAAGTTGTGAGTGGTATTGCTATGCTTCCATACTTTTTCATAAACCAACGATAGTAACTTATCATCCCTAAAAAACCTTAGATGTTCTTGAGGGTTTTTGTAACTTTCCATTCTCTCATGGCCTCGATATTGTGAGGGCCTACTTTGATGTATTCATGCAACACAATATGACCAAAAAACTATACCTGCCATACTCCAAAAACAAATTTGGAAGGCTTGGCATAAAATTATTACTTTTATAGAATTATCAATACTTTTTTCACATGCTAAAAGTTTTCTTCCCATGTCTTATTGTATATTAATATGTCATCAAAAAATACCAAGACAAATTTATGCAAAAATGTCCTAAAGACAATGTTCATCAATCTTTGTAATGTAGATGGTGCATATTTTTAGACCAAAATGTATTACCAAAAACTCATAATGGCCTTCATGAGTTTTGAAAGTTGTCTTAAATATATCATCATATCTGATATGAACTTATCTTGTGTAGATACTCAAATTTGGTCATTAATACTTGTTAATGTCACATTTGGCCAACATTTACTTTAATTTACTTGAGCCCTTAAATCGGTCCTTTTTGCCACATCACTCTATTCTAAGTACTTGTACAGATCTATTCCTTCTAAGTTTTTTGTTTCACACCAATAAAAATGTTTTAAATTGCTAAAAACTTCTCTAAGAAGCTATATGGATATTATACTTTTTTGAGACCATACATCACCTTTCCAGGTTATAATCAACCCAAATTGGTTGAGATCACCAATCGATGAGACCATACATCACCTTTCTAGGTTATAATCAGCCCAAATTGGTTGAGATCACCAATCGATCTCATCCTTTATGGGTCGATCTTTCCCTTCACTAAACAACAAATATTTTTCAAAGGTAAAACCTTCCTTATAGTTTGGTTTGTATTTTTATGATAGGTAGTATGAGGTTTCACCCATTTGAATTGTTATAAAAGCACTTCTAAGCCATTTTTTATACTACTTATCGATTCCACTATTTTGGATCACTTATACTATTGCACATTGATCAAAGCTTTCCTACACTTTTAAAACTCAATTATATTCACTTGAAGAAACCTTTAACCAGGTCATGAGCCTCTTCTATTTGAGTCAAGAAAAATATTATCAAGTATTGAAGCCATCTTTATATGCATACATGTAGAAAAAGATCACTATCACACTAAACATTATAGGTGGAAGAACTACATTGGATTTATTCTCTCTTTGGAGTACCCTAGATATGTAGGTAGCATTTTTCCATCATGAGGGTGATTGGGATCAACTCAACCCATTACATCCCCCTTTATTTTTGCAAGATTTCAGTTATCAAAAACCCTAGTAGGGTTCTAACCTTGAAGAGGTCATTTACAAGCCATTTACACACAATCAAAGGTTAACATTCTACACACAATCATATTTAAAGTAGGCACAAGTGATTATACCTTAGTTTCCTATTTTCCCACATAGGTCAAGATCAAACCATCGAGGGCAATAACATCTACCTATCTTGATTGTTTTTAGTCAATCCTAACCTAGATTAGTGATAATTAGTGTTTCAACTGTATGTGAACAATTAGGTCTAATTTAATCATTTCAACCTTGTTTCAATCATGCATAATCAACCTAATAGGTAAAAATTAGCTAATGTTTCTTGTGTTTGTCATAATTAGTTTCTTTCATTCATTTGACATTTATCTATTTAAGTACTTTACTTTTATTTTGCTAGTTACAAGTCATTTACAACATTTTCTACCCTTCAATTTATTTTATCGTAATTAGAGTTAATATCTCAATTAATTCTAAATTTTGATAAAACATATTGATGAACCTGTACATTTTTTTTAGCATTATTTAAAATTTATCTTAGGTTTTAGATAAATTTTTGAATATTTGAGACTAAAATAGCTTTCTTTCGACCTTAGATCTATTATTTGACACCAAAATATTTTTTTTCTCAACCTTGAATTCAATATTTAACACTGAAACCATTTTATTTTGATCGCAAATTTGATATCTGACATTGAAATCACTTTATTTTGACTTTAGATTTCAGGTGACTTTTACTAATCTCCATACACAAAAAAATCTATTTTTTTCTAACATTTTATTTTTTGTTATATTTTACAATATCTTTTCCATGTTATTCTTCTATGCCATCTAAAAGAACTATCTCCATTATTCCTATAAGGTGTAGTGTTAAGTTAAATGGGCCCCATATTGAATATACTCAAATACCTTTGACGACATTTAAAATGGACTCCTCTAATGCAAATAATGGTTCTTATTTTGATGAAAAATTTGCTCATGAATATATTTAAGAAGATAATCACAATGAATAAGTAAGTTAAGATGGTCATAATGAACAAGATAATCAAGAAGGCTTACATAGAATCCATCTTGATGAACTCAATGGGGTAGATCATGAACAAATCCAACATTTATCTAGATTTTAAGTAGAGTTCCATCATTACACAACATATACCCAAAGTAATTAAAAAATCCTTTTCGCTTATAAATGTGCACAACAAGCAAAAATTTCTACTTTCAATACACAACAAGAACTAATATTTCACATCATAAACCATACCACGTGTTGTTAACTCCATTATTGAGAATATCATTAGGCCTGCATTTCAAAAAAACCACAGTCCTCCTTTAAAGATATTTCCCCTATCAATTGCTAAGTAGAAGAGACCTTGAAAAAAGCCCTTAATCAACAACTTAATCTCCAACCCAGGGCAAAATTTCCAATTCAATCCCATCTAAATTTTTAGTGCATCTTTACTTGGCCGGGCTCTTATGAATTTGTAAATCAAAGCCCCCCTCTAAGAACCTACAATAAAAAAACACTTATGAGATTTCATTTGACACTTCGATTGATAAACCTACATCCACCAAAACCCTAATTCCTTTAGAGGCTTTCTTCAATCCAATTCTTGACTCTCCTATAATAGGATGAGAAAAAATAACCAATTTAGACCTCTTAGAAAATCTGTTTCCAATAAACAATTCACCTTCATGATTTTCTCTAGAACCACTTCCAGAAACCTCTCAACCGCCTTGGCTTCGATGTGAATATAAAACTTCTTTTCAATATTTTCAATCCATCGATTTCCCTTGGCCAACTGCAATCCCTAAGTATCTCTACTTTCCCAACACTTCTCCAATTTATCATCGTCACCCCTCTTCTTTTCTACACCATTCACAATACTCACCCAACGCGTGTCTGAATCCGAAACTCCTTCCCCCCTCCACTGCGTTTCACATCTTTCTACTTCCTTTATCATATATTCTGCGATCTTTTTATTCATAATTTATAATTATTATACGAATATAAATAAAATATTATATAATAATATATATAGAAATATTTTTTAATTTTTAAATATTAATTTTTAAAATTATTAAAATAATATATCTCATAAAAAATTCGTATTAATTAAAGTTAAAAAATCATTTATTCAAATAATATTTTTTATAATTTCAAAAACTCTGAATTAAAGTACGAAAAATTATTTATTCAAATAACGATTCTTATAATGCCATGGCTTAATAGATACCAATATCTTTTATTTTATTTGGACACCGCTCAACACGAAACTCAAAACACCAAAAACAACCAGCGAATTCACCCATCCGGAGGGAGGATTGGGGGCCTATATCAATGGTGGATGTTCTTATTCATGTCATCGCCCCTCTTTGCCTAGACAAATCAACCGAACACCTGAACACTTCACCATTTGTTTGCTTCCCGCAGAAGAATTGTGTTCAGTGCCACTGCTAATTGAACGTACATTGTTTATCCATTGCAAATCCGATTTGATTTTTAAAAAAATGACTCCTTCCATTTTTACATTCAAAACCCATCTATGCAACTGCCCAAATTATAGACATGCCCTAATGAAGCAGTCAAATAAGAGTGCAACATATAAACATAAAACACTGGTATTTGGAGAAGAAATGAGATTGAAAATAAAAGGCCACAATCCCATTTTTTTTAGTACTTGTAAGAACTGGTTGCCACAGTTGGACAGGTTTTTGAAACAAAATATGCTTCCGAGATTAGCTGATGTGGTGTCTTCACTTCCTGCGGTGTACTGCAATTTGACAGGGCCTTTCAGGTGAATGCTTTTTAAACAATTTTCAGCGAGAATTCAGTATTTAGATGATAAATGAGAGAAATATTAACATTTATTTCTAGCCAATTGGATTCTCAAACTTTGTAGCTGCACTTTATATCATAGTTATCATGAAATTTCAATGTAAGGACGCTGCCTATCACATTTCCTGTACCAACATTTTTTTATGATTATATTTGTGTATAGTATAGCTGTACCTTATTCATTTACTCATATATCCTGATTTGAATGGCGTACCCGTCCCTATACCAGTACATGTAGCCCACCCATCTCAGAGAAACTGTTTTATATTCAGTTATTAAGCCTAAAATTTATGAAAGTTGAAAGGGCTTTTGTAATTCAATGTGTAATTCTCTTTTTTTTTGGCTGGTTAAAGCCTGAATGAGATTATGTGCTGCCTTTAAAGTGTGACGGGAATAAGCTTGCACCACATTCTTAATGTTTGTAAACATGGGTCAGACTTTGAATATTGTAATGGGTAATTACTGGTCTGTAATGCATTTTTAGATATTAGATAAATCAGATTGCAAGAACAATCATGGTTGCATCGTTTATATTTTGTAGTAGTTTCCTGCTACTTGATGCCTGTAAGCAGGGCGTATATTTTGTAAATTTTCATTCCAATATTAAAAAAATTAACAATCATGGTTGCCAATACCCTGCTGGAGAATTTCTCCTCAGCTTTGAAGTTGGACTCTATGGATTAAGCCCTGGGCCTTACCAGTTCAACATTTTAAAAGATAAGGACAATCATGGTTGTGAAATAAAATGTCATCTAAAATACAATGAAAATGATATATATCCTATTTTATGGAATTTCATATCAGAAATGTCATAGAATGCAATATCTGCTTGACATGTTTTTGAACTATGAAATGTGTTGTATCTCAAAAAACCATTGAAACAATATAGAGGCAATTTTTAACGTCCCATCCTAGCCAGCATGCCTCCTGGGCATATATATTGTTTAAATTATGTTCTTAGGTTTAATCTTATAATGAATTTTGGAAGCAAACTGAGCCTTGCAACTCCACATACACCATGGATACAAGACCCATTTTATATGTCCACTAACAGAATTGTAATTCTGTCACTACCAAGAAACCGAACCCTCTTACCTTAGGGACTTAGCTCTGAGCTACATAGTTAATGTGATACCCCCAATTTTGAACCCCTTGGATTTATGTAAATATGACATGCATGCATTTTACACGTACGTGTGCATGGTTGTTGCATCCAGATATATACATAAGAAACATATGGACTAATGTTTTGCCTCAAAATTCCACTGGCTCATGATCTAGTGGTATGGCAGGAGAAATTGCAACGATGATGATCCAAGTTCAAAAAACCCCATTGGAATTGCTTCCTTGCTGATTATGCTACTTCCAAATACATGCACAAGAAATATGCGCCAGCTTATATTTTTCTACTGCCACCTTATATTTTTCTATCACCAACATATAAAAGATGCACTTTCCATTGTTGGCACCTTGTTGCCACTTGCTCCATTCATAGGGACAGCTTATAGAAAGGATCTGCCATTGGACATTTTTGTAACTTACAAGAGGGTTTCAAAATATTGTGGCTGTGGCCAAGAGGTTTGTGGCATTTTCTGCAATAGGCCTACACTATCATTTGTGAAACTGACAAAGGAGGACAATTCTGGAGCTTAAGACAGAAGATTCTCGTCCAGCAGCTAGCTGGAGCTTTTTTTAGAATAAGTTTGATAGGCCAATTCAGTTCAGTTATTGGCAGTGGATTTATTTTGCAGAAGTTCCATTCCCTGTGCAATGGTCATTATCATATTGTTTTACCTTGCCATATCTTGGTTCTGGCTTGGGAGAGTGGGTTTTGAGGAACTCCAACTGGGAGGTGAAACTTACAGAGGGCCGGTGGTTTTAACTCTTACCTTTTATTTGCCATGCATATTTATTTATTTTGTGTCATAAATGGTTGTGCTTATTTCTATGAGTGGGTGTACAAGTTAATTTAATTTTTTGTAAGTGGTGGTATAATCTAGTTTATTAGCAAATGTGGCTTTCATACACATGAGAGTTTAATTTCAAGAATATTGTGAATGTATGTATGAGAGCCTAGACAATTTTTTGTGTTGCTACACATTGATTTCTAAGGGATTTACTGGATGGAAGCTGCAGTCTGTGGATCTGAGAACCATGTGCCCAGCTTTGTGCATTTGGGTGTGCTATAGAGTGTTACTAAAGGAGAATTTATAGAGTGGTACTGGAGAACACTAGAGACTTTTGGAGCCGTCAATATGTGTGCATAAATATCACAATATGTGGAAAAAGAAGACAATGTTCTGCACGAACCACATTATTCTAAGATGGGATTTGTATGAAATATTCCTTTGTGCCCTTCCATCCCCCTAAAAAAGATGGAAAAAATACTATAAAATCCATACAAAAAGTGTGGGTTTGAGACTGACCAATAACCATAAAATATTATAATTCTGGAAAGACACAAATTTATTTTTGTTGAGCACTGGAGAATCCTTGTACAGACATGAAATTTCACCAAATCAAAGCCAAAAACCTGAAGTCCAAAGTTCATATCGGGAAGAAATCTAAAGTAGATAAGATTCTGTAAGTATCGAGGCTAGTCGGAATTCCTGTTCAGAGTTTTCCACAGGAAAGGATTTCCAAGAACTGAATTAGAAGGCAATTTCAAAGTTACGAATCCGATCAGAGACCTTATGAAAAAAGTTCTAACTTCTAAGTAAAAGAAGTCATTGTAATTCCAGTTTGGAAGTTGAAGCAAAATTGGGTTCCAAAGACAAATCTAACAAAAAGGTCCAAATGAAGAAATCTAGAGATGTTAAAAAAAGAGTTAATGATGAGGTTGGAAGCTAGTAGTTGGAGTTCATAACTGAATTCATAAGCAGAACAAAGAAGAGGTGAAGAAAACGGAAGGCAAAATTCTGACAAAGGGAAGATCCTAAACTACAAGAATTTTTGAAATTCATATCAAAATTTTTGCCAGAACTCAAGTTAAAAATTTCAACAAGATTTTGAAGGAGAAGTCAGACACAGAGTTCAAAGAAAATATCTACATTTTTCTAAGTATTCATCCTTGTTGGAAGCCCTTATTAGAAAGCATTATCAAAAAACTTTTAGAAAGTGACAAAGTCTAGATTTGCAAAAGGAAATCTAACAAATTTGAAGTGTAGAATAAGAAATGATTCTAAGTGTTCAATCCTTTTTGAAGTCCTTGGTGGGAAAGTAGTGTTTAAACACAAGTTGAAAAGCGACCAAGACTGATCCAAATCCAAGGAGCAAATCTGGGGGACAACACACTATATTGCAGAATTGAATGTGCTATAGCGGAAGCAAAACATAAACAGAAACCAGAAAGAAAAGAGAACATTGATTCATTCACATATCAAAAGAAAGATATACTATAGAATTGAAATTTTATCAATTAGAAGATCTTCACATGGCAATCTCTAAAAAGAGATGTATGAATGCCTCCAATTAATTGAAGTAGATATCTACATCTTTAGACAAATGTAAAAGATGAAAGAATGCTTTCGAAGATGAAATGGTTTGTTTTCTAGGTGTGATAGTTTTTATTCTGGAAGTTACAAATGAAGTTGTGTCAAGTAGTGATGGTCGGTTCTGATCATAGGCGGCTGCTGCCCCCCAAGTGAAGGGGACAATGGAATGTTTGGTGAAGGGTGTTGCCACTCGAGGGATCGAACACTGGCATCATTGGACATTAGCGTCAGTGCTAATAGTGAGCTATCTCTTTTCTGGGAAGACTGTAGCTGACTAGGAGATTTTGTCCAATGTTGATGCGCATCATAGAATTTGAACTGCCACCTGGATCAAAGACAAAATTCTTATGTCAAAAAGAATGCGATGTTCCGAGAAAGAGGATCTAAACATATTCCAAGTGTCAATTGGAATCCTTTGTTGGAAGCCCTTTGTCAAAAGATTTTGTTAATTGTGAATAAGGTTACACATTCGACCCTCAAATCAAAATGGCATCATTTGAAAGGAAGGCGTTAGACAAAGCAATTTAAAAAGAAGACCCTGACACATTCCAAGTGTCAATTGGAATCCTTTGTTGGAATTCCTTTGTCAAAATATTTTGTTAGTTGTGAAGAAGGTTACACATTTGACCCTCAAATCAAATGGCATCATTTGAAAGGGAGAAGTTTGACAAAGAAAGCTAAAAACATTTTAAAATACCATGCTTGTTGGACGAGCTAGTCATATAAATTTATCACAAGGAAATGAAGTAGAAGTTTCACTGTCTGACATTTTCACAAGCCTAAATTGGAACATTCTGTTGAAAGACTCTATGTGAACTTAAAGTTAAATTGTTAGTTGGACATCCAGGTTAAATGCTTTCATTGATGAATTAGCAAAATTAAGATTTTAGTTCCGACCATAGCTGCAAGAAACTTCGTAATTGAAAAAAAACCACATTCTTCCATTTTTTTGCAGTGGTATTAAGTTCCTTTTCTTTTGGAGAGAGTGGGTCAACATTGGCCAACTCTCTCTAACCATAATCGATTTCAATTTTTGAATTTTATTGCCATGAATTGAGAAGTTATTATCTATAGATTAAATGTTTTGGATATTTACTTGAAAAAATTCTGTCATCTGTTTATTGTTTTTTCTGATATATGTTTGGCTCAAATGTATCAACGTTTTCTTGAACTTCTTGTTTTTTCATTTATTTACAATAACTGCTACTATGGTTGCGACTTTAAACACAATGGGCATAGCATAAACCCAACATGCAACGATCTTGGGCCTTGCTGATATGTATCCTAAACATAGTTTTTAGAATTGGCAAGGGAGTCCGAGTCCACCTGGCCGAGGAATTGCCAAATAATCTATGGAATTGCTGAGTCTAGTGGCGAGTCCGGCTAGTCTTACCAGACTCATGAGTCTCGTGATTGGACTTGGTGATTCTGAGTTTTTTCATTTTTTTTTAGAAAACACAAAAATATTACAATAAAGTAAAAAAGGACATAAACCTAAACCTAAAAGCTACTCAAAAACACTCATTCACTCATTCAAATCTTATTTTCATGAGCCCATTCGATATTTCACTTTCCTCACTTTTACACACCATGAATGGGTCAATTAGGCTGATTGTGAGGTGGAACTTGTAGCGTTGGGGGAGGAGTAGTGAGCCCGTACATCTAGGAATAAATATGTTTGGAGGATAATCTTGTTGATGTGGATAGAATGGCTGCAGCTGCTTCCTTGATGTACACAGAACGTCGGAATGTCCAACGTGGTGGATCTCGTGTTGGGACAAGCAATGCATGATCTTGCATCTTCTAAATTATGTTTTTTGTGTATGCCATCGCCATGAATTTCTAAATCCATTTTTTGTGTACAAGGAAACAATTATATGAATATAAAAACAACTCTTATTTGATGTCAGCTCTAAAGTTTCAAGTTCAACTGTTCAACTTCAAACATTCAATATCGCATTATTTACATAGTTCTTTGTGTATGCATGTGTATGCTAGATGTAATTGACTAGTTTTGAGTGTATTATAAGTGGATTTGATATAGAATGCATTTTAATAGTTTCCCCCCTAAAATTCACTATTTTTAATGATTGTTTTAAATTTGTTGAGTCTTGTCGTTTCTTGGCCAAGATTGAATTCGAGTAAAAAATAGGCTTGCCGAATATTTGCCAATTTCGAGTCTCGTTTTTATGATCCTAAATGATGTGTAATCTCTCAAGTTTAAATGCTTCTAGGAAATTTATAGATGTTTTTACTGTCCTACTTGAATTAAACTTCAAATTGGTAGAGATAGAGGCATCTGCAACTGGGATTAGTGTTCTTAAGTCATTGAAAAGAAATGCTACTATAGTTGTATGAAACAAAGATGTAAATGGCCATGAAAACAGTAAAGAACAACCACCACAACAAGTAACGTAAGAAGTTTATTATGGAAACCCCAGTGTGGAGAAAATCAATTTGAAGTGGCAAATGCTCAAATAGAAGCAACTACAGTTGGAATTAGTGTTCTTAAGTCTCTGAAAAAAAATTGCTACTATAGTTGTATGAAACAAAGATGAAAATGGGCATGAAAACAGTAAAGAACAACAACCACAACAAGTAACATATGAAGTTTTATCATGGAAACCCTAGTGTGGAGAAAATCAATTTGAAGTGGCAAAACCTCAGCTTCCTCTCCTTCCTTTGGCCACGATAGCTACAAAGAGATAAATAGAGCATATTACAACAAACTGCCTACTCTCATACTCATTCAACTACTCTTTACACCAACGAATCTTACTCCTACTCATACAACCAACTGGACTCTCTAATTCTCATTCTCACATGCTTATGCTGCTAATGGGCTTATGCCTCCTACATATATGTTTTATTGGGGGTGTTCTTTCATGCACAAAAGGACCTCCAAATGCCAAGGAACATGAAGATAAACATTATTTGTTGTTACTCTATTTTCTTGTTTGAAATGAATGAAATTGCCAAGGGCAGGAGGGTGAAATCTCCATGCCACTTATGCAACCACCATGACACATGCACAACCACCATGCCACAACCAAAAGTACCTTGACACATTCAAAACTGCCCTGTTACTAACACAACCGCCACCATGGTGTATATGGCAGTTTTATCACTATACAAAATGCTCTCTATTTTTTGATCTGTTCCGATTGAATTCTTGGTTGTTTGATAGAGTGAAATATTTTTCGGATCCTTATGGATCATACATCCTCTTTTTAGGAGGCTTTTAGTGCCACAAAAGCTTTGTGGTTTAAGAGAGGTGGGAATATTTCTCCCACTTTCTCCTTGGTGTACCATCTTGCTTGTCTTAGTGTCTTTCCCTTGATGTTGACCTGCCAACACTCTTGTGATCCTCTTTTGGTTCCTCTGAGCTTCTTCTACAACACTATGTTTTCTTCCATCTCTCCTTGATCATCCACAATAAAGTCTTCAATAGAGGATAGTAGTTTTTCTTCTTCATCATCCAACATAAATGTCTCATATAGATGCAACTTATCACAATTGACTATAGAGTACATCCTCAAGACTGAAAGTAGTTCAAGCTTGGAAGCATTTTATCCCACTTGGTCCAAGATGGTGTTTAGAGGTTTGAGTTTCCTAGCTTGTCCTTGGAGTCTATCCTTTCTCAAGTATAGCCACACCTTGTTTGCCACCTTGAATGTGTTTTCTTGACGATACTATTCATGCCTAGCCTTATACTCGGCTTGAGATTTCTCCAACTGTTCTTGCATTTAGAGGTGCATTTGTTTAATCCTCTTAATGAATCTCACTTCCCTTGTCAGCTCTGAGTTTAGTTCTTCCCCTTCTTTTTGTTGTGCTAATGCAACATCAAGTGGGTTAGTAGGAAAATAATACAAACATGCTTCAAAAGATTACTTACCATTGGGTGTATGAACTTCCCTATTATAGGAATGATATATGTCTGCCAAAGATTCATCACATGTCCTCGGATAATTGCTGTTATAGCCCCTTATCATCTCAACCAAGGTTTTGTTTATAACTTCTATTTGTCCATTAGTTTGAAGATAAAAGGTTGTACTTATTTTGAGCTTGGTATCCATATTGTATTGCAAGGTGGTCAAAAATTTTCCTTAAAATATTGAATCCTTAGCTAATACAATAGACTTAAGAAAACCAAAATGCACCCAAACATTAGTAAAGAATAACTCAATTTCTTCATGCCCTTTTGTTGTCTTCTTACATGGAATAAAAACACACATCTTGCTAAATTTATTTGCAACAACATATAAGTAGTTCCATGCTTTGACATATGAAAACCTCCCACAAAATCCAAATAGATGCTCTCCCATGGTCTAGTAGGTACCCCTAGAGGCATGTACAGCCAACCTTTCCTATCTTTAGGTTTGCTTATGCAACATAACTTACATCTTTTACTAAATTATGAGACCCCTTCTTGCATTTTGGCCATTACACATACCTTTGCAAATGATCCATAGTTTTGCCAACACCAAAGTCGCCTGAAACATTTGATGTATGTGCCTTCCTCATGTGTAGAAGTCTTTCTTCCTTTGGCACACATATTTTGTCCAACTTGTAGAGCAGCCTATCTTTGAGGTAGAAATCAGTGTTGTTTTCAGCTTCTACTTCTTTGTCTTCAGTTGATGAGAGGTCTCACCACAATTTGCATCTTGAGCACATGCTTCCTCCTAAGCCTCTTTTGTGAAAGGTTTAAGTTGTGAAACTCTTTCCAAAGCTGAAATTTGCTTTGCAATTGATGGCCTAAATAACATATATGCCACTACATTCATGCTTCCCTTGAAAATGTTCACCAAATGGAATTTTTAAAGAAATCCCATCCACTTGTAGTGTCTTTCATACTGCAATTTATTTTGTGCTTGCAAATATTGAAGAGGCTTGTGGTCAGTATGAAAAATTATTTCCATTTTTTAACAGCTTGTACAAATGGATACATTTCTTTGTCATAAATCAGCTATTCTTTTACATTGTTAGAAAATACTTAAGAATGATAGCAAAGTGGTTTACCTCCTTGCAATTTTCAACTTCAAATGGTTGTTGCATATTAGGAAGAGCAAGCATTGGTGTATGGCTGATTTTATATTTCAAATAATCGGAAGCACGAGTTTGTTCCTAACCCCAATGAAAACTCTTACCACTCGCTGCAATGGCATGCAAGGGGTTGCTATGGTATAAAATGAAGGAATGAATTTCCTCATATATTGAATTGCCCCAACAAAGCTCCTTGTCTCTATAACACTCTGAGGCGTGTGCCAATTAGTAATAGCCTCAATTTTTGTTGGATCAACTCTTAATTCTTCTTCGCCAACCATATGCCCCAAATAGACTAGTCATTGCTTTGTAAATTTACACTTCTTCATATTGCACAAAGCTGTTCCTTCGTCCAGAATTTCAAGACTTGCTTCAACGAGTTAGATGTTCTTCCTATTTAGCACTAAAAACCAAAATATCATGTTTGTACACTATGCCACATGTATTTATTGTCTCAATTCATCATTCATCAATCTTATAAATGTGGCAGGTGCATTGCATAAACCAAAAGGAAGTACCAACCATTTATAAATATCTTTGTTTTGTTTTGAAGGTTGTCTTCCATATATCCTCCTCCTGCAGACAAACTTGATGGTATCTGGATTTGAGATCTAAGGTTGTAAATAGTTGGCATGTTGAAGTTGGTCCAACAAATCATCAATATGTGAGAGGGGATACCTAATCTTGACAGTGATCTTGTTCAAGGCTCTATAATCTATGCACATTCTCCAAGAGCTATCCTTTTTCTGAACCATGACAATGGGTGACCCAAATGGTGAAGTACTTGGGCATATGTCCCTTTGTTCCAACAACTCTTTTAGTTGTTTTTTTACTTTATTTATCCCCAAAAGAGATTGTAGACTATGGATATTAACAAAAACATTGTTGTAGTCTTTGAATAAATTTGAAGGCCGCAACGACATTTTTTTAATGGGTAAATAAAGGGTTGGAGGTCCCTTGCCCTTTTATTTAAAACAAAAAAATCCTTACTAGGATAGGGATCTGATAAAATAGAAACAAATATATACCCAAAGAGTTGACAGAGTATGAGAACCCATCTTTCGTAGCAGGTACATAAGTTTCAACAATGATGCTTTTATTAATATCAATGGTTTCCATTTGATGCCCCTATCGACTGTGTGTGAGCAATATCAATTTAAGAATGAGGAAGCCAAAGTTGTTTTTGAAAATATAGAATCATGGAGTCAAATGGAGGAGCAACATGCCGAATTTCAGGAGCAACGCTTCCAGCAGGCAACTTACTCAGAGTCGGACTTAGAAGGTTGTTGTGTATGAATGAGAGTTGACAAAGGTGAAGGCTTGAGTGGCTGATCTTGAGTTGGAGCACAATGTCAGTGATCAATTGAAAGACAAGTTGAATGAGGTTGTGCGTATGGTCAAATGTTCATGAGAGTGAGATTGTTGTGAAGTGTCATTTGAAACAACACACTGAGGAACTTTATGCAATTAGAGATCAATTGCAACACTTGAAGTTACAAAAGGAAGTCTCTTTCGGATCATGCTTAGTTGGAGCAGTGTTACCACCAGGGACGTCGTCTTCTTCCTCTCCTCATTCATCTTGATTTTGTATTGCTTCTGTAGGGACTCTGATTTTTAAAAAAAGGGGGGATAAATGTAGACCGTTGATGTTAATAAAAGCATTATTTTGGCCGCTTACTTTGTTATGTTGTTAATTATTCAATTGTTGGCTTTGGGTAGTGTATTAATGAGTCTTTAGTTATGAATGGTTGGGTTGATGGTTGTGTTCTGATTGACAACTATTGGATATCTTGTCTTATAAATAGAAAGTTGAATGTTGAGTTAAGGGTGTTGATGCGATAGGTCCTCCTTGTACCGAGCATTGTATTGCACACTACTTTATGCAATAAAGTAGTTGATTCTCTCATGTTCTTTTGTGTTATGTTCATGGTATGTGTTTATAATTTTACAATAGTATTCTTTTGGTATGTAACTTTTTTATAGCAATCATAGATTTACCATACAATCCAATATTGAGTAGAGTGATTTGAGCAACAAATGAATCTCATACTTTACTTCCCTCTTTGGGAGCTTGAAAGACTTATTGAAAAGACCGAAATAACTCATCCAAATATTTTAACGACTGTTAACACCCATAACTTAGTAAAATTCTAGCCCATCCTTTTTCTTATTCTTGAAAAGAAGTAAACAAAATTTCATATTTTCTTGAATGAGTCTCTTAGCTTGGTTAGCACTTACCATGGCAAGCCTAGTGTTGCTTTGATGTTTATTAACAATTTAAGTTATAACCAACTTGTCATCGACCCATCTAATAACATCCGTGAGATACAAATACAGGCTTCCAAATATAACATCAAATGCGTCAAATGAAATCATATTTGCTCCAACCTTATCAACATAATTGGAATTAATGGAAAACTTGACCTCACATTTCTTGGTCAATTGTATCTCTACACCTTTCTTTGCCCTACCTAATGAATATGGATGCAGATGGTCATAAGTTTGCAAAATAAGCCTTTTTATAACTTCATCCAAAATCAAATTAGATTGTGAACCAAAACCAACAAGTGCATTGACCTTTTCCTCCTTGGTTTAGATTTAGATTTGAAAGAGCTTGCTCATCTCCCCTTGTTCCTTGCTTGTCGCATTAGTAGCGGTTTAGCTCAGTTTCTCATCTACATCTGAACTATCTTCTTTCTCCACCTCTTTTCCATCAACGAAGGTGACTATGGACTTCTTAGAGTCCCCTTTGGTCTAATTATTTGGGTGCAATTTTGGATGCAACTTCCAACCCTTTGCATCAATATGTCCATCTCTAAGAAATTGACTACAATGATTTTTTGGATCCTAACAAACATGTAAATTTGTGACAACCTTCTTTGTTGACCCCAAGGTTGTGCACACCAGGCTAAGGACTAGGATTTTGTCTAAAGTGCCAAGATAATGTGCAGGTATACCATGTGCAAAAAAGGGCAAGATAGATAAAGATATCCTTGCAAGACATTGACTGTAGTGCAAAGCTAGTATGTAAGTGAGTTGTGCGTAGGGAGATAAGTGGTAGATCCTCAAGAAGGTAGAGAAAGCAAATGATTCGGAAGAAGGTATTACGAAGAGTACATGTGTTGATCTAGTGAATCTTCTAGACCCATTTAGATGCAACTGTCATGAGTATATTGGTGGGGTAAACCTATAAATAGACCCCACAACCTCTCATTTGGACACATAGTGGATACACATGTTTTAAGAACATTAAGAGAGATTACAAATATTAGATGGAAGGTTTTGGAATGTATTGTAATGCACAAAGCTTGTGGAAGTTATTGTCTCTTTGATGTATTATGTTGGAACTTGAGAGGAAAGTATACATGTATGGACTCATGATGAATATAATGGAATTGACTAATATTGTTGGAATATGTTAGGGTTAGTAGATAAGTTGTGTTAAGGATAGTGTGTTCTATTAATCGTTGTAGTAGTATTCGTTGTTCACCTCGTTCATTTCACGAACCTAGTCTTCCATTCGCGCATCATTGTGAACGTTTGCATCCTTCATCACCCTTAAAGGCTCAGTTAATGTTGGTTTATCTGTGTTGAAACTAAAAGTCTGCTTGAAATCTTCCTTGATAGCTTCCCAATCTGATGTTTCTCTTTGGGTTTCACCAAGTATGTACCATGCATGTGTGCATGTCTTCAACATTCCATATAGTGCATGAACCCACAGCTAGACGGGAAGTGCAAATCCACTTATAGTCCAAATCTCCTCACATGCCTTCAAGTGCTCACCAAGATCTCTATCTCTAGCATAAGGTGGCAATCCTTTCTTTATATTGCTTCTCTCAAACCTTGTGCAATTAGCTTCTTTTACTTTGGCCCAATAAGGTAGGTGTGGTCCATGAATTTCCCACCATCACATGGTTGTGCTACGCAATGTATGAACAAAGGATGGCAAAGGCACCATCACTTTTACACATGTTGACCCATCATACTTTGTTAGCTTTTCCAATCTACCTTTACTAAGTCGAAATATTCTCATTGGGACTTGTGAAACGTGCGGAACTCACTCATATTCTTACCTTGCAGTCACCTCATTACCGCCCTAGCACACCACATGTTACATCCACTTTTGAGTGACTTGATGCATTTTCTCTTGACTCCCACTACTTCTAGCCAGTAACCTCATATGCCTCTTGAATCCGTCTTTCACACAATATTGGTGGTGTTTGACACTGACACTCCACTGTCCCAACTCAATCTACCGTCTTCTTGTGGATTCAATTACTCTTTCCCATGTGCCATGATGATATAGATGTTAGAGATTTGGGATTATTTTCGTAGGTAGAAACCTAGTAAAATAACTTCTAGATATGACCATGTATAGATTTTTAATTCCAATGTTTCGAGTCCTATATTGGACCCATCATCAAGGAGAAGAAGCCATTTCTATCTTGGGTCAGAATTAAAAATCTATACACAGTTATATCCAAAAGTTATTTTATTGTTATAGATGTTGGGCAAGTTTTCATTTGTATCCACACTCTCAACATATGCAGGACCATGCTCACCATCAAGGGGAATAATAAAACTTTGTTATCCTTTCGTAAAGCTCATAAACACTGTTTAAAGCGCATATCTGCTTGGTTTTCATAGCACCAAGGTCTTTTGAGCAAAGTTGGATAATTGTCAACCTCTGCTAACTCTATTACCTCAAAGTCTGTTGTGAACTTTGTCCCCATTATATCCAGTTCTGCGCCCTCCAAGACTCCAATAGGCTTTGAATGAGTCTTGTTAGCCATAAACAAACATATTTGATGAAGGATGCAACCTTGGACTCCCATTTTCCTCCACGCATCATCCATATGTTTACTTTTGCGTCCATAACTACCATAATATTGCTTAAAGCCCGCTCATTGATCTTCGCATCAATGGTCAACTCTTGGCCATGTCCGATGTTCTTCGCACTCGGAATCACCTTAGTATGTTACCAGACTTGCTTAGGTATCTCCCCAATACTTTGCTTGAGCCAAGTCTTCAACAATGGTAACACACTGTCATTCTTTAAACAAGGGAAAGATCTCAGAGAGTTCTCCCATCTCCTTAACACTGGCACCTTTCCTTTGACTTTCCTTGATCGTGGCTTCCATCTCCTGCACAGTTCGTACCTTGCCTTGGAGATTTTGAATCATTTCTTTTCCCTGAACCAGATCAACGTCAATAGGGGTGCATCAAGGTAGTCTACAACTAGTACCTCTAGACAACATGCTACTTTCTCTGTTTGTTAGGTGGGCATTCTTCTTCCCTGAGTCTCAACTCCATTCATTGTAGTTATATTCACATTAGGGCTTGATCTTTCCTTCAACTCTTGTTGCTTAAAGGCCCCTCTCTCCTCGTTTTGTGCAATCTAGATCATTCCTACATCCAAACTGTCCTCTTTCTCCACCTCTTTTCCACCAACCAAGGATTTCTTGGGTCTCCTTTGGCACAATTATTTGGGTGAAATTCCATATGCAACTTCCGACACTTTGCGTCAGTATGTCTACTCGAACATATTGCATCAGTATGTCTACTCCAACACATTGACTACAATGATTTTTCGGATCCTTACAAATACGCAAAGTTGTGGCAGCCTTCTTAACTTGCCAATTACCTTTATTATAGGATTTATATGATTGATTTTTGTTGCTTCTTGAGCTGATTTGTTGATTGATCTTGTTTAAATGATTCACCCTCACCTACCTTCTCATCTTCAATGTAGTATGCTTGTGTGCGTGCTTCATCAAGGTTTTAAGGCTTACTATAGACGACTTTCTTCTTTATGTGTGGGTGCGGTCCTCCCATGTATTTAATCACCATATCTTCTTCCTCCAAGTCCAAGTTCATCAAGACGGCTCTTCTACAAAATTTTGTGGTATAATCTTGCACACTTTGGTTATTGCCTTGCCTGAGATTCTGCGACTTAATCTTTTGGTCACTTTTGTGCCCAATTGGATAGAAATTATTTATAAGCAATTCTTTGAACCCTTCCCAACTAGACATGGGTGTGATCCTCCCATGTATTTAATCACCATATCTTGTTCCTCCCAAGTCCAAGTTCATGAAGATGGTTCTTCTACAGAATTCTGTAGTATAATCTTGCACACTTTGGTTATTGCCTTGCCTGAAATACTGCGACTTAATCTTTTGGTCAGTTTTGTGCCCAATTGGATAGAAATTATTTTTAAGCAATTCTTTGAACCCTTCCCAACTAGACACTATTGGCCTACTTTTCTTCTTAGAAGCAGTTAGTTTCCCACGGAACTAGAGCATGACCCTCCATATTGAACGTTTAAAACTAATCTTTTGTGCCTTGCCGACTTTATGCACACTAAAGTAAACCTTCATTTTCTTAACCCATTTATCAAAAATCATAGTATCTACTTGCCCTTCAAAAGCTTTAATATCTACTTTTTTTTTGAACTTTAAAATGGGGTTGGTCAGATTACTTTACCTTACCTTTTCCTTCTTTCCTTCTTCATCTTCTTCAAAGGACTGCTCATCTTCCACTCCACGTTTCTTGGCTAGAGCACGTACTACCTTATCCATGGATGCTTGATTCTCAGAAGAAAACTCTTGTTGTTTGATGAGGCTTTCCTGGGTTTTCATCACGAACTCCAACGAGGCAACTCTTCTTCCAAGGTTTTATTCACCTTCTTTGGCCATCTTCCCCACCTCTTGATTACACCACCTTGTTGAAATCTCTGATTTGTAAGCTGTCATCCAAACCAACACAAACAACTATCCACAATACCCAAAGATTAAACGGTTCTGATACTACTATGATCTGTAACCTCTCAACTTTCAATGCTTGTTGAAATTTACAGATGTGTTTACTGTCCTACTTGATTTAAACTTCAAATTGATAAGAGATATAATGCAATTAGTGTTCTTAAGTTGTTGGAAAGAAACAATACTGTATTTGCATGAAACGAAGATGAAAACAGTTGAGAACACCAACCACAAGAAGTATGACATGACGTTTTATCCTAGAAACTCCAGTGTTGGGAAAACCAACTAGAATTGGAAAATGCTCAGCTTTCTCTACTTCCTTTGGCCAAGGGAGTTACAAAAATCTCAGATAGATCATATTACAACAATCTTCCTACTGCTATATTCACTCAGCTACTCTCTGCACTAACAAATATTAATCCTACAACCCATTGAAGTCTCCAATTTTCACACTCACTCTCATTCTGCAAATAGGATTATGCCTCCTACATATATGTTTTATTGGGGTGTGCTTTCATGTACTAATGGATCTCCAAACACCAAACATGAAGAGACACCTTTTCTATTGTTACTATGTTTTTTGTTTGAAACGGGCGAAACAACCACAGGGATCAGGATGAAACTGCTATGCCACATTTGCAACTGCCATGACACAACTGGAACCACCATGACATCTGAAACCGCTATGCTCAAATGGAACTGCCATTACACATTCGAAACTGCCTTGTCAGTGTGTCACTACTGCAACTGCCAGTCTACCACCCTGCTGTACCTGGCAGTTTTCTCACTGTACAGAATGCTCTCTGTTTTGTGACCTGTTCTGATTGAATTCTTAGTTGTCTGATGGAGTGGATTTTTTACTGGATCCTTTTGGATCATTAAATATGGAAGCATGGTGATGCAAAACTTTTAGAGCATGGCAGGATTAAATGCACTTCTCTAGATTACAACGATTGCATGTTATATTCAAAACTTCGTTGGAGATTTTGCAGTAAATCTCTCACAGAATGCAATTGGCGAGCATGGTGATGTCACAGTTTACCTTTCTGGCAGTCCTTAAGACATGCTCTAGTCTAGTAGCTACGGAGCATGGTAATTGAGTCCGTGCATGCATTTTAAAAATTGTAGTTAAGGCTGATATATTCATAGGGTGGATTCATGTCACAATTTGTCTATGCTCCAAAGAAAATCTTGAGTGCAGATTGTTGTTTTGAAGCACATATTAATGACCTAATTATATTCTCAACTAGTGATCAATTTTTAATTTTTCACAAAGAATTCTTTTAGTGGCAAGGCATGCTACAAGAAGATCTACCGAGGTGAAGGATCCTCCATTTTCTCTATTCATGTTGAACTCCAATTCTCATAATTAAGGGAGAGACCAAGTCTAAAAAATAGAAGAAGATCAAGAATTCCTTCATTAACGCCTCTACTGTCATTCATAATATCTAAGGGGGTAGGTTACAAATTAACAAGAATCATTTTTATCAAATGTTGAATAACATGAGATAACCTCAAGTGAGCAATCTAACTTCTCATATATATTTCTGTAAAACAATTATACAATTTGAAATTATCAAAACATCATGGGTGTTGAATCCAGAATCTATCCTACATTCTTTTGATGAATTAATGGTTGCGACAAAATTTTGTGTGATATGCTCCAGAAATGAAGCCTATTTGGCGCTCAATATACTTTATATAGTTGTTTGAGGGCATTGAATCCTAACTTGTACCAACCTTAGGTTATAAAGGCTAATCTTATAATACTCAAAGATCCAACACAGTCAAATATGTCAACCCAACATTGGTTGCAATTTATTTCTAACCAGATCTTTTAGGTGTTATTTAGCAGGGCCAACCTAATTTTCACCAGAATCGTATCAGTGGTTAGATCTCTCATTCTTATAATCATTTATGATCTTTTGGAACTTTGTAGGAATATCTTCTCCCCTCTGGAGGATTAGTTTCTGCGTATCTTGTTTCTGGGAGAGATGTATATGGATGTATTTTATATACCAAATTACATTGAGTATGCCATTTCAACTGATGATAATCAAAGAACGAGTTTATTTGAGTATGTTACTGCAAACTACTGTGCTACTGTTTACTTAAGTCATTTTAATAATTTTCTAATTTTTCTTTGTCTAGAAATAATGGGTATTTTGATTTTCTTATTAAACTATCAATTTTTGTCTCAGGTGGTTATTGTCATTTCCCTCCTGTAGGAGATGCACTACTGGAGGTGTTGCTTTACTACTATTATTGCTGAAATTTGTTTCAGAAGCAAGCAGTAACAATTTGACTAGTCCACCACATGCATCTTATGATTGCGAGGATGTTTCTTATTATTATTCTTCCTTAGAAGGTTTGAAAGGTGGACAACTTATGGAAAAGATGCACAATATTGTTTCTCTGCATCATTCAATACCTTATAATCAGGTGCTTATCAGTATTTTCAAACAAACAGCTTGTCCTTTGATCAATGATTATGCTGAGATCCTGTGTTTGGAAATCAAAGAACAAATAGTAGAGTAGCACTTATGAGGAGAAACATACCTGCATGCATTGAAAAATGTGGACAAACTTGCACACGACATTTGGCAAATCATGGAAACCAATGTAGTAGCAAGTTGGATTACTATTTCTCACACATACTTTTTCTTTCTAAATTTTTCTTTTACAGGTTTGGGATGCACTTGGGGTGCTTGATGCAGCTGATATCGAGCATCCAAAGGACTCTCCAAATGTGTAAGTTCCATATTTATTACTTCAGAAAGAAAATTGGATTAGAAAATGAATTGTATATTTGCAGTCTAGCAGTTCATTTGTATTCATTGGATGGAAAGCACTCTCCTTTTACTAGCTTGTCTAATTTTTCACTATGGAGCAGGATTGAAATATACAGCCAGAAAGGTGTCCCTAAAGTGTTGGCAGGCAAGCTGGAAGGTTGGAACAGTAAGTTTTTAAAGCATTAACAGAAAAACAAAATGCATGCTGTGACTCTGAAGATATTATTTCTTACAAGTAGGAGAGAATCACCTTTTTCTTGGCATCTTCTGCATTTCTGCACATCTGCACATGCACTAGCATGTTTGCACATATCCACACCCACACCCAGACACATCTTAGTTTTTCCTCTGCCTAGTGGTGGAGATTTCTAAAGCTAAGGATGGGATAGTGTTGGGTGCCCACTTTCGAAACAATCAAATATTCAAGTAAAGTCAACCTTAAATGTCAACTCAGCTCATAGCCTGCAAAGTGCTTCTGATCTTAATATTCCATTTCATCACTACTAAGCATGTCACGAAGATATGCATTATGCAGCTATGGTGCTGTAACAAAATAGTGATAATTGATTTTGGCTAAAATGAGTCATTGTGAATTCTAATTAAAAATAATGGCAAGGTCTTCGATTTCTGAAATGGTCTAGTAAGCAGTGTATTAAAGAAAACTTTGGTAGGCCAAGTGCTGGATGTGGTTTGCATAACAGTCTCTATATCTGTCAATGATCTTCCCCTGTAAATATGCCTTTATTT
The DNA here is from genome assembly GCA_037957365.1 of Torreya grandis. Lineage (NCBI taxonomy): Eukaryota > Viridiplantae > Streptophyta > Pinopsida > Cupressales > Taxaceae > Torreya > Torreya grandis. The sequence continues at coordinate 4,595,830 of JARHVA010000040.1, forward strand.
TGTATCTTATTTTTTTTGCTCAAGTAAAGATATATATTATATTATAAAAGTGTAAGCTGAAGCCATTACAAAAGATTGTAGATTTGTAAATATTTATTAGTATCTTCCATCTTCCTACATGTCATCACAGTAACTAGTAACCGAATTATAATTGCTAGACAGATAACATTTTTGGCAATATTTTACTATTTAGTATCTTCCAGCTAAAGACAATAAGGACTCACGTGATGAATTAGGAGTCCTATAACCAAAATTAAATCAATTTTCTGTTCATTTATGAGGATTCCGCAACACTAAGTTTCATAAAATTGGTATTCATAAGGCTGCAAAAAAATTACAGGAATAAAGTTTCTCATTGGATGCATTCCCTTGCATGACCATTTGGTAAATAGTATCCAGTGCATGCGCCACTTGCTCCAGTTGCATCTCTATGTAGATATTCTAAGTGTTCATTGCTGTCAGAAGTTCTTGTTTAATGATAGCGTCAAGTCAAAAAGCAACCAAGAAAAAATTCTGAAGCCAAAATCCAAAAGAGGACCCAAAAACATTCAAAGTTTCCAAGGGAAGCCCTCTGTCAAAAGATTTAGTCAAAGGCACAGAAGGTTATAAATTCAAATCTCAGATCCAAAGGCAAACGTGTGGCATCCAATGGAGAAACTTAAATGTTTTTTCAAGTGCCAAGCTTGTTGGAAAAGTTGTACAAATTTGCCGGAATGAATTAAAATAGAAGCTCCAATATCCAACATTCATTTAAACCTTAATTGGAAGACTCTATCGGAACTTAAACTTCAAAAGTCAAGGGCCTGATATCTGACATTTGACCAAGCCTCAGTCAGAAGTGGAACATTCCATTAGAAGACCCCGATGGAACTTGAGATGAAAAGCTAAGGGTCCGACATTTGACATTTGACATCCAACAGCCAACACCCAATCCAATATTCTACATCCGACCAAGCCTTAGCTGGAACATTCCATTGAAAGAACCCTGTTGGAACTTGAAGTTCAAAACCTAAGAGTCCAACATCCAACATCTCAAATCCAACCAGGTCCAATCAAAGAATTCTACCGTAAGGTTGAAACTAGTTGTCCTGTACCTCATAAAACTAGCAGTATTCATGAACTAAGGGCATCCTTGGAAAATAACTTCTCTATCTTCAATACTTGGGCAAATATTAATGTATTATATCCTCGAGGACCTATTATAAGCTCCATTTTCTCCTGTACACTTTGAAGCCATTCTTTCAGTCTTTTTGGAGATAGATGCAGTCCCATAATGAGGGCTCTTTCTTGAAATGTCCATATGTTTTGTGAGTTATTCTGGTATGCAAACATCTATAATTGGCATGTCTTGAGCTCTTTCAGGGAATATATTTTAAGGCTTTATGCTCCCTGCTTCCATTACTGTTGTTTTCCTAATATGTTGGTTTAGTTGTTACTGAAATTATTGAGGTAATGGAAGAGTTATGTATCCTACTGGAATTCTACTATAAGATGGAAGAGAGAATGTGAGGGATCATGCCATCCATTGAGAAAACATTGTCAGAGCAGGTTCAGCAAACAGATGAAAATTTGAAAGAGATTGTCTATTCAAAATTGTGGTCATTTTAGTTTTTTTGTATGTATGGAGAAGGAAAGGCTGGCTGAAGCAAGGGTGGAAGTTGAGAGGGCCATGGTTGAAGAACGACATTGGTGCATGAATATATAAGTGCAATGCTAGTAGACTTGAGTCCGCCAAAGCTATTGCATGACATGCCATGTCTTGCAGACCACAGTTCTTGTGAAGATAGCTGACTTATTGCAAAGCATTCTAGAACTCAAGAATGCTATAATTGCTACCATGTGAGACATGGGCCCAAACGTGGAGCATACAATGGCCCATCTAATGCCAAATGGTGTAGCATCAGGTGATGGGGAGTGCAAAAAGAAGAAGAATGAACCTAGAGTCGAGCCCCCATTGTTAGGTGATCAAGTGATTAACTCTATGCTCTTGACGATGAATCTAGCCCAATGGCCGACGATCGTGCATATGGAAATTTTGGGTAGGACTTTGACAAACACGATTGTCAATGGTGTTTCTAGTGTGAATACTCTTCTAGAGGAGACTTGGAAGAGTCTTGGGAAGCCAACTATGTGGCCTCCAACATTCCAACTGGTAGGATCAAATCAACATGCCATTAAGGTATTGGGTGTCCTAATGGGACAAAAGCTATTTGTTGGCACCCAACCCTTTTTGTTTAATTTTGTGGTCATCTCATTGCAAAAGAAGGCCTATGATGCACTATTGGGTTGAGGCTGGATGATAACAGGCAAAGTGTAATGTCCCCTTCTAGCTAGACATTGTACTTTCGGCATGATTAGCCTATCAGTGGCCCTTGTAGGCTAATACAACATGGATAGAGGGTCTTCTCCGCAATTACCCAAATGGCAGTTGGTTTCTTTGAGAAAGTTACGACATATTTTGGAGGTTTTCTAATGATTTATTAGAATGTTTCTATTTTTAGAAACCTCATGTTACAAAATGATGTTATATTTGTATTTTATGTTATAATTCATTATTTTTTATTAAAGTGCAAATATAATATATTAAAAGGGAAAAATAATAATAAAATATTATGATGTTTCTAGAAGCTTCCCAAATGAAGAAAAGAAAAAAAAAAAATTATAAAGGGAGGTGTGGGCTGCCATTATGGATTATCCCAATTTGATGTTGTCTTTGTTGTGGTATGCTTGTGGAGCCTAGATTTTTCTGTAGTGAATCAATTTGTCTTTGGGAACGATAACTTCCATTGATAGTATAACTAAGGGAGTTAAATATCTCTTGAAGGGTTGCATTTTGGAGGTGATATTTCAGTCATCTCAATTGGAGCGAAATTTGTGGCCATTGGCCAATTTTGGAGAAATCGATTTGGTGAATTTGTGGAGGTTGCATAGCTATCTTTTGGTGTTGGCTTCTAGCTTGGCATCGATTTTCCTTGGTTAAGAGAGCAGATTACATTGTAGAGAAATTTGATATAAAAATTAGATATTTACAGTCAAGGAAGGACGCCATTAGGAGGGACGCTTTTGCTTGTGGGGGTTTCAATTTGCATCGATTCTTTGCTTGGCTTGGTGCGCCCACTTCCTGGGAGCATGGAGATGATATTAGATGCTTGAGACAACGCATATTCATTGCATATTATTTTAAATTTGAGATCGGACCAGAACAGGGGCGGCTGACTTGGAAAATTCGATTTGGCTTGGGAGATCATCCTTTCACTTGGAAGTTGCTTGCTCCTTCATCTATTCTCAAGGGCGCCTCAATCCAACCAAGTTTCATTGCATACAATTCATCCTTCAGTATAGTTTATATTTGCAGCTGTAGGTGTGCATCTTTCATACTAGCATACCATATAATTGTAATTCTTGTTTATGCCAAGAGTCTTGGCTAGTCTAGTGGGGCATTGTATCAAATCATCAATACAAATAAGAATCACAAGTTGCTGGTCATTTATAGTTATCTTTTGAGCATTTGAATTGAGACAGTAGGTTGCATGCCAACTGTTCGACTAAATCTCCATTGGCTGTAGGTGATTAGTTTGCTTTGTGAATTCATCTAATTGCATAGAAAATAACAAAAAAGAAGAAGTCATTCTTGCCATCTAGAACTTAGCATTGTCATTCTTGCATTGTTCTATAAACACTTGAAGCTTTAATCCATCGTCATTCAAACAAATCATCAAACTGTGGCAAAAACCAGCAAGAAGCACTTTGCACACAAAGTGTTTGAAAAAATTACAAGACAGCAAATTGAGACAATATAGGGCAGGTTGGGCAAGGATTGTTACAGTGGTATCAGAGCCCTGATCCTGCCATCTTGGAGGGTTAAAATATCACATGAGAGGTCATCACAGGTACTATACCCGCATAAGAGCAGAACAAGGAGGGAATTGGCAAGAAGAAAATTCATTTATAGAGGTACCTTTGGCTGAAATGGGTGATAGAGCAGACGTGGGTCCACACAGAGATGAGAGAAGAGACAATGATAGAAATGGTGACAAAGAAGTGAGAGACACTCTGAGAGATTTACGAGTTGGTTAGCAACAGGTAGTTGGGGCCTTACATCAGTTGGCAAATACTTTGTAGCAGTTGAATTTACCTAGAAGATAGCCTCAAGTCCAGGAAGATGATAGGAATGTAGCTGGGTCCCGAAGAGTGCAGAGGGCACCCTCTCGCACTGCAGATAGTCCTACTTGGCCCACATTCTTGAGAAATGAACTAGATGAGGAGAATATTAAAGAGGTTGAGAATCCAATGTATGTTGACGCATACATGGCTGCGCATGATGAATGGTAGCAATTGACACCTGAAGCACAAGAGCTTATGCATTTTGATTGGTTTGTATAGTCAAGGATGGATTACTATAGGTCTCAGCAGGAGAGAAGACCTAGGAATCAGAATAAGGAACTCAAGCATGCTACTAATAAGCTTTCATTACCCATGTTTGATGGCAGTGACAAGACTACGACATAGTCATGGATTCATAAGTTGGATACCTTCTTGGCTCTTCGACCCATGACAGAATATGAAGCTATCAATATGCCACTTTGCATCTGGAGGGAGCAACACACGAATGGTGGTATCATGGATTAGTTACATTGCAACACAGTCAGATCACATCTTACCAGGAGTTTGTGGATAGACTGAATGAGCGTTTCGATAGGAAGGATCCAGAATCATACTTCAAGGATTTGGTCCGGCTCAAGCAAGTTGGTAGTTTGGAAAGCTATATTGGAGACTTCCAGAAACTATCAGTAATGGTACCCAACATGTCAGAGAGACGATTGGTGGTGCTATTCATTGAGGGGTTATTGGAGCCTATGCGAGGATGGATTAAAGCATTTGATCCTCCCACACTTCAGGTGGCAATGAAGAAGGCTAGGAGCATGGAACTTGCAGCCCTGCAAAGCAAGTACTCATCAAAGGGATCTTCTTCATATCAAGACAATAAATCTTTCTCTAAAAAGAACAAACCAAATTTTAAGGGCAAATCATCAGCACCTCTAGATAGGGATACACTTAATGATTTGTGCAAGAAGTTATGTTTCTACTGCAAGGGGCCCTATGATGCAAACCATGATTGTCCCTTAAGACCTAAAGAAAAAGCTAATAGAGTGATGTGGGCATATTATGGGGACTCTGAGTCGGAGAAATCAGATCAGCAATCAGATCCTGAGGATTCAGGTACGGATCACAAAGAAGATAAGCATGAAAGTGAAGGAGAGCATGAAGGGGCAGCGAGGCAACATGATGTGCACATCACTAGCATCCAGCAGGAGGGATCATTTAGAATGCGTGGAGTTCTAGCAGGGCAAAATATCATCACTCTTCTTGACACATGGGCAACTCATAATTTTATTGATGCCCGATTGGTTGAGAGACATGGAATTAGGATAGAGGAATTTGAGGGAATAAGAGTTAAGGTGGTAGATGGTTATACCCTCAAGTGCGAAAGGAGGATATCAGATTTGCTTGTGCGTTTGAACAACTATGAGTTCAAGACCGAATTCTTTGTGGTGAATATGGGTGATATAGATATGGTACTTGGCATGAGATGGTTACACGACATAGGGAAATTCACCTTGGATCTCGGAGAGATGGAAATGACATTCCAGGTAGATGGAAAAACTCATGTCCTCAAGGCTATTCGAGATTCCAATTTCAAGATGATTTCTTTTAGGACGATGGAGAGACTTATGAGGCATGACATGGTTGAGTGGGCAGCTGAGTGTGTTTTGATGCCTACACAGGGTGAGCAGCAGAAGCCAGTTTACCATCCAGACATTCAAGAGTTAAGAATTAAGCACACTAAGGTATTTAGTGATATTCCACGAGGAAGACCACCAGACAGAGGGATTGAGCATATCATTGAGTTGGAGGAGGGTGCTAAGCCCGTGATGGTCACCCCATATAGGTACCCCAAGAGGTTGAAGGATGAAATAGAGAAAACTATTAAGGAGTTGCTGGCCATGGGACACATTAGACCAAGTAAGTCACCTTTTGCATCATCAGTAGTCTTGGTCAAGAAAAAGGATGGTACATTTCGGATGTGTATTGATTATAGGCTCCCGAATAAAAGAACAATCAAGAACTGTTACCCCATCCCTAGAATTGATGAGTTGATAGATGAGTTACATGGTGCCTGCTACTTCTCCAAAATTGACTTGAAGTTGGGGTATCATCAGATTCGTGTCAGGGAGCAAGTGATAGAGAAGACGGCTTTCAGGTGCCATTGTGGACATTTTGAGTTCATGGTTATGCCATTTGGGCTAACCAATGCTCCGGCGACATTTCAGTCTACGATGAACAGTGTCTTCCATTCGCAGTTAAGGAGGTATGTGTTGGTATTCTTTGATGATATCTTGGTATATAGCAGAACATGGGAGCATGACATTGCATATCTTGATTCAGTTTTGGGTATTCTTGGAGGTGAATCTTTGTATGCCAAGGAATCCAAGTGTGACTTGGGAATGACAGAATTATTGTATCTTGGGCACATCATCAGTACTGAGGGGGTACGTATGGACCCAGAGAAGATCAAGGCGATTGTTGAATGGCCTACTCTAGAGAACCTTACTCAGCTTAGAGGATTTTTGGGATTGTGTGGTTTCTACCGCAAGTTTGTTAATGGATATTCACGACATGCGACACCACTCACTGATTTGATGAAGAAAGGGACATTTGTTTGGAATCCTGAGGCACAGGATTGTTTTGAGATGTTCAAAATAGTATGACTTCTTGCCTAGTTCTTGCATTGCCAGATTTCTCCAAACTCTTTGAGCTACAGTGTAATGCATCAGGGGAGGGGATAGGTGCAGTCCTTATGCAGGACAAGCATCCAATTGCTTTTGAGAGTTGGAAGCTTTGTGGTCCAGAGAGAGGGTACAACATATATGACAAGGAGATGTTGGCCATCATGCATGCATTGGCCAAATTCAGGTAGTATTTGGTAGGCAACAAGTTTGTGGTGAAAACATACCATAACAGTTTGAGGCATTTCCTTGGACAGAGAGATCTTAATGATCGACAGTAGAAATGGGTCAGCAAGCTGCAATCATATGATTTTGACATCTCCTTTGTCAAGGGGACATAGAATGTGGTTGCTGATGCTTTATCTCGACGTCCACACTTGAGTTCTATGACTAGGATAGCAGATGATTGGTGACACTTGATAGTGGCAGAGTATGCCAAGGATAGTTGGGCTGTAGGTATTGTTGAGGGGTCAGTACAGGATGCCAGATATACAGTTGTAAATGATTTAATCATTTACAAAAGAAGGATCTATTTGACCCCAGGATTGGAGATGAAGAACATTATTTTGAGGGCCTTTCATGATACACCCATGGCAGGTCATCTCGGGTATTTCAAGACTTACAGGCAGATTCGGGAGAGGTTCACTTGGAAGGGCCTCAAATAAGATGTTCTACGATATGTCAGAGAGTGTCTTGTTTGTCAGCAAAATAAACAGGTACACACATATCCAGTAGGTTTACTTTAGCCACTTCCGATCCCTGATAGGAAGTGGGAATGCTTATCTATGGATTTCATTACTGGATTACCCAGAGCCCAGGGACGGGATTGCATATATGTGGTTGTGGATCGTTTGACTAAATATGCTCACTTCCTTCCGATCTTAGCTACTTACTCAGCTACGCAAGTGGCAAAATTGTTCTTCCATGAGGTATTTAGGTTGCATGGGTTACCTCGGAGCATAGTCAGTGACAGAGACAACCGGTTTATGAGTCATTTCTGGTAGGAGCTATTCAGGTTGTGTGGGACAGAACTCACTCCGAGTACTAGTTACCACCCGCAGATCGATGGGCAAATGGAGATTGTGAATAAATGGGTGAAAGGCTACCTCAGGAACTACATAGCAGGGCAGTAGAAGGGTTGCGTTAAGTGGTTATATTTATGTGAGTATTGTTACAATACCACTTACCATCTCTCCATTCAGATGACACCATTCATGGCGTTGTATGGATATGATGCGTCGAGCTTTTTGGATTTGTTATTTGGAGACAGTTGAGTGCCTAGTGCTGGTGATCTATTACAGGAGAATCATGACATTATGAGAGCATTGCGAGAAAACATACAGAAGGCCCAGAACCAACAAAAGCAGTATGCAAATCAGAAGCGAGTTGAACGCTCGTTTGAGGTTGGTGATATGGTGTATTTTATGCTACAACCACACAGACAGTCTTCTCTTAAGAAAAGCGGAGCTGAGAAGCTTAAGCCACGATACTATGGGCCATTCAGGATTATTAGGAGAGTGGGCGAGGTGGCTTATGAGTTGGAGTTGCCAACCGGCAACAGAGTACACAATGTCTTCCATGTGTCACACCTCAAGAAGGCGTTAGAACATCATGTGGTTCTTCCATGACTTTGCCACCCCTGGATGATGAGGGGAAATTGATACTGGTGCCCGAGGTCATCTTGGATGTTCGAGAGAGGACTTTGCGGAGACGGGTCATCAGGGAATACTTAATTAAATGGAGGGACTTGCCAGTTGAGGATGCTACTTGGGAGAGTGAGGAGATTCTACAACATCCAGATTTGAGATTGCTTGGGGACAAGCAATTTCAGGAGGGGCGGACTGTAATGTCCTCTTCTAGCTATACATTGTATTTTCGACATGATTAGCCTATCAGTGGCCCTTGTAGGCTAATACGACATGGTTAGAGGGTCTTCTCCACAGTTACCCAAATGGCAGTTGGTTTCTTTGTGGAAGTTACGACATATTCTAGAGGTTTTCTAATGATTTATTAGAATGTTTCTATTTTTAGAAACCTCATGTTACAAAATGATGTTAGATTTGTACTTTATGTTATAATTCATTATTTTATATTAAAGTGCAAATATAATATATTTAAAGGGAAAAATTATAATAAAATATTATGATGTTTCTAGAAGCTTCCCAAATGAAGGAAAGAAAAAAAAGTATAAAGGGAGGTGTGGGCTGCCATTATGGATTATCCCGATTTGATGTTGTCTTTGTTGTGGTATGCTTGTGGAGCCTAGAGTTTTCTGCGGTGAATCAATTTGTCTTTGGGAATGATAACTCCCATTGATAGCATAATTGGGGGAGTGAAATATCTCTTGAAGGGTTGCATTTTGGAGGTGATATTTCAGTCATCTCAATTGGAGCAAAATTTGTGGCCATTGGCCAATTTTGGAGAAATCGACTCGGTGAATTTGTGGAGGTTGCATAGCTATCTTTTGGTGTTGGTTTCTATATAGCTTGGCATCGATTTTCTTTGGTTAAGAGAGCAGATTACATTGTAGAGAAATATGATATAAAAATTAGATATTTATAGTCAAGGAAGGACGCCATTAGGAGGGATGCTTTTGCTTGTGGGGGTTCCAATTTGCATTGATTCTTTGCTTGGCTTGGTGCGCCCACTTGGAGCATGGAGATGATATTAGATGCTTGAGACAACGCATATTCATTGCATATTATTTTAAATTTGAGATCGGACCAGAACAGGGGTGACTGACTTGGAAAATTCGATTTGGCTTGGGAGATCATCCTTTCACTTGGAAGTTGCTTGCTCCTTCATCTATTCTCAAGGGCGCCTCAATCCAACCAAGTTTCATTTCATACAATTCATCCTTTAGTATAGTTTATATTTGCAGCTGTAGGTGTACATCTTTCATACCAGCATACCATATAATTGTAATTCTTATTTATGCCAAGAGTCTTGGCTAGTCTAGTGGAGCATTGTATCAAATCATCAATACAAAAAAGAATCACAAGTTGCTAGTCATTTAGAGTTATCTTTTGAGCATTTAATTGAGATGGTAGGTTGCATGCCAACTGTTTGACTAAATCTCCATTGGCTGTAGTTGATTAGTTTGCTTTGTGAATTCATCTAATTGCATAGAAAAGAACAAAAAAGAAGTCATTCTTGCCATCTAGAACTTAGCATTGTCATTCTTGCATTGTTCTATAAACACTTGAAGCTTTAATCCATCGTCATTCAAACAAATTCAAAATGTGACAAAAACCAGCAAGAAGCACTTTGCATACAAAGTGTTTGAAATAATCACAAGGCAGCAAATTGAGACAATTAAGGGCAGATTGGGCAAGGATTGTTACACAAAGCCAACCATAATTGGAAAAAGAATATAATCTCCATTGAAAACAAAGGCCGAAGTGTGTCATAGATTTGAAGAATCAGGCATTCAGTGAGGAAGCAACCCCGTTAGACTCATCAGATTTGGACTCAAAGAAAGTTCGTTGAATCGGAATCAGGGTGCAATGGATCTGAATGATGGTGGTGGTCTTGGAGTTAAATCATGCTCTGAAGATGAGACAAACTTCCTCAACGATTTGTTCCATTGGCAGATGTAAGACTAAGAAGTGCTTCAGCCTGATTGCAATAGCGTCAAGATAATGAAGATTGAAGAATTGCAAGGATTGCAACGAGATGACCAGAAGTAGATGTCGATGATGCCAAGCCCTTCCAAACTGTCAACATCACAGTTGGCTTCCCCATTGACGTTTAGATAATACAACATCAGGGGTGCAAAGTTTAATGATAAGTTGACCCGCCAAACCTCAATGAGCCTTAATATGGTGTCTAACAACAACATTTTAATAAAAGGTGAAGTACGACCCCTAAAATATGACTTATTCTTGAAGTACGATCGAATATGACAAAGGTTGTGTTGATGCAGAGAGAGTATTGTTGTGACCAATGCTTACGGCGTGGGAATTTTAAATTAGGGGCACTTGTGTTCAAAATATGGAGGGAGTATGAACATGATAAATATTTAAGGTATAAGAATATCACTAGGTTGATGCTGAGCTGCATAATGAAGTAACACAAGGATTCTCCATGCAAAAAGGTAAAGGTACAATCATTTATAAAGGTGACAAAAATTCATCAAATAAAGGGGGAAGAAGAAAACAAAGGCACAAGAAAAATAGGACCTTACATGCAAGTGGGAAAACACACAAGTGCAAACTATACACCCAATTCCAACTGTACTCCCATTGTGTAGACTGTACTCTCGATTTCAATCCATACTCTCCTTTGTTTCTGGTGAACCGTATGCCTTGCTTCTCTTAGGTGTACGCTTTGCCATGCTTGTCCCAACTGTACAACCTGCTCTATTCCTTCCAACTGTACGACCAATATTGATGTAGGCCTGTATGGCCCTTAGGACGGTATGTACAACATTGTATGCCCCTTTTTGTTCATTCTTTAGTTGTGCAGTCATATGCCCCTCCTCAAAATGTATGTTTCCCTTTGACAGACTTGGGCGTATGTTCCCCTCTGATAGACTTGGGCATATGTTCGCCTTTGACAGACTTGGACTTATGTTCCCGTCTAACAGACTTGGATGTATGTTGCCCTTTGATAGACCTAGATGTACGTTCCCCTCTGATAGACCTAGACCATAGTTCGCATAAGCTGTTGGGGCGAGTACTCACCAAGGGGCCAAAATGGGTAACCGGCGGTTATTTGACCCGCTCGATCGAATAATTGACAATAATCGACAAAGGCAAAAAATACTTGAATTTAACCAAAACATTTTTTTTATAAAAAATTACAGAAGCAAAATAGATGAAATGAGTTTGTAAAACATAGGGAAAGTGTTTTCTATTAAATATGTGTTAACCATTTTGGTCCTGCAGGCCAAAATCGGTCCCCCCTTTTTCTCCTGCTGTTCTGACCCAGTACATTTTTGATTTTGCACAAGTCTTGGAAGTTTCTACGGACTCTGCAGGTGTCTTTACGGACTCTACAGGGAAGTTTTCTACGGAATCTGCAGGTAGAGACGAGTTCCCGACACTTAGGCGCAAAATGGACCATTTCAAGTGCCCTTGCGGAGGGCAGTTCGGGACTCAAGTGCCTTTGCGGAGGGCTGGGAACATTTGCAAAGAGGCCACAGAGAAAAGCTGAAAAAGTAAGTTTCTTTCGGAAATTTGTTTAAGGCAAAGAAGAGAATTTCTTTGGACAAAATGTCCGAAGGAATTCCTTCGGACTTTTTGTCCGAAGAAATCCTTCGGAAAAGTTTCGTGGAAATAAACAAGGGCCGAGGCAAAAGACATAAGCGATTTCTTTCGGACTTTTGTCCGAAGGAATTCCTTCGGACAAAAAGTCCGAAGAAATTCGAGAAAAAGGCCCGGGAAAAAAACTCCGAAGAAGTGAGCAAGACAATTCTTGCGGACTTTTTGTCCGTGGGAAAAGTAGCCGTGAGAAAATCCGCAGAAAAGGTGGCCGAGTGAAAGGACTCGGGGAAATAAGCCAAAAGCAAAGGAAGAAACCCTGTGGACAAAATGTCTGAAGGAATTCCTTTGGACATTTTGTCCGAAGGATTTCAAAACCAAGGAGCCGAAGGACCCCGAAGGACAGGTGCCCTTGCGGGGGACTCTCGGCCAAAATGGACACTTCTCCAAAGTCGAAGGGTCACCTTCCCTTCGGGAGGGTACAAAGCAAAAGCTTGAAGGGAAAGAAACAAAAAAGGCCGAAGAAATTCAAACGGTGACGGGCCCGCGAACGTCAATTTTAGTGCAGGGAAATAGCCGTTTGATCTTTAAATTCTTGAGCGCCAACCAGGAAAAAGCCCAAGTAGCGGAACGTGCCACGTGTCCCTTGTAAAATTCGGCGGAGCGTGACAAGTGTCTACATCCGAGTTTCAAAGCTTCTTTCAATAAGCTTCCTTCAGAGTTCTGTAGAGGGCGCCAAGTGGCAATTGCGGAAGGTTTTGACATGTTTTTTTTTTTTAAGAGCAGCGGAACATGCCACGTATCCCTTGTAAAGCTCGGCGGAAGCCGACAAGTGTCAACATCCGTGGTCTCTCCCTTTTGGTTCTGTAAGGACTGTGGTGGGCCTCGGATGAATTGCTAAAGAGAGCGGAAGCCGCCATGTGTCATCTTCCGCAGGACTCTCAAAAGGTGTCTAGAGCTTCTATAAGTTAAGCGGATGCTGCCACGTGTCCTCCCCTGTTTCATAGCGGAACACGCCACGTGTCACTTGTTGAGATCAGTGGAAAGTGGCCAAAGTAAGCGGGAAAGACATGAAGAATTAGTAAAAGATAACCCCCAAAGGACGAAGGAGCCAGAAAAGACAAAGCCAGGAAGGGGAAAAAGAGCCAAGCACAGAAACGGACAAAATAGTCCAAGTGGCGAAGGAAGGTGTCGACTCAAGGAGTTACTCCAGTAGTTGACGCTGTGTCTGCAAATTAGTCATCAAGAGGCGCGAACGGCGAACGACGCGCCCTGTTTTCTTCACTTTGCATTGATGAGCAGACAAGCCGTGTGAATGCCTTGAAGGGAGCAGTCTTGTTTGCAGGAAAAGAGGCGTGGCCCATGCTTTCACATTAATGTTTGAACGCCAAAGTCAAAGCAGGAGCCGACACAACATTATCTATCAAGCGGTTTCCTCTTCCCAATGCTCTCAATGCACATGGGCCACTTGTAAGAAGAGTGCCAAAGTCTTTTCCAAAAAAGCGCCAAGTTTTCTTCTTTCTCTATATATTGTAATCTTTTCATTTTTGAGAGGGATCTCTCAGCCTATAAGGCAAAGCTCTGCCCAAAAAATCTCTGGGTTTGTAAGGCAGAACTCTGCCGAATTTTACCTCGAATCAAGACTTAGCAATTTTTACCTCCATTTGAACTTGCACTCACGCATGTCTATGTTTTTATTTTGTGTTAAGTCATTTTCTTTTATGCTTTTCACAGAACGATTCCAGCATGTATAGTGCATTGTGAAGTTTCTTTTTCTGCAGGTGTGCCAGAAGTGTCTACAGCAGGAATATAGGCGCATGTGAATAGGCTGCCAAAGTGTGTCTCAAAATACCTTTGATAGTTCTTCCTCCCTGTATCTCTACGGACCCCTGACTCACTGATATAGAAGAGTTTCCCACATCAGATGAAGTGTATGGGAGCTTCTTCTTGGTGAAAAGTGTATGTTTGGGCTGAGTGGATCAACTTTTTTGGTGTATCACCTTTTAGTTTAGGTTTAGGTTCTGTTTTCAGCATCCTTCTCCCTTTTCAACCCCCCATTTTTTTCATTTATTTGTTAGTAGTAGGAAATCCAGGACCTAAAAGATACATCGAAAGGAGCTAGCCCTTATCTAGAGACTCTCCCCCCAGTTTTGCCAGGCCCACAGGCAAGAGGGGAGTTTCCATTGTTGCGTGTAGAAGGCAGGAGCTTGGCCTCCTGTCCAGGGTGCAATCCACTGCGTCAACAGTTTTTGGCACGCTCGGTGGGACCAATTAGGACAAGTTGTGTCCAAAGAGTTGAAAAGTTTTTGGTGTGTTCTTCAACCAACCAGCCTTTGGAGGCTTTTTTATCAACACCAATGGCGACTCCAAGTTGAATCAGCTGGTTAAGTAGTTTAGGTGCCATCAAGAAATCACATTTTTTTTTTTATGTATAATCCCTTTACACAAAATCATGGGCCTTGTATTCCTTCATATGGTTTTAATCAGGTTCAGGTTTTTCATGCAATCCCCTCAAGCAACTGTCCTAGTTGCCCTTCAACAATAAGGGAAGTAGCATTGGAGTTTGAGAAGTAAGTGATGGAGATAGACAGATCAGATGAGCAGCATAGATATCAGCAAGCGCTGATGTACAAAGAGGAGTGTTTGTTTAGGCAAGCTCAGGCCTTGCAATCCATGGAGGAGGTAGCAAAATGGAAGAGTCCATTCATTCAAGGCAGTCAGCCTTGTGTGCCCCCTCCTATTCTAAAGAAAGCCCCCTCTTTCATGATCTTAGAGTGAGATGAGATAACACTTGCTCATTCTAGCTCATTTGATGCATCAATCAATCCTGCTCTTAACCCCGTGCGCCTAGCCTTCAAACATCAAAGGGAACTAGAGCAACCTCCCATGGAGATGAACCTTCTCAATTCCTTAGAATCTTCCTTTGGAGGGAACATCATGAACCAGCACATCTCTCTTGAAGCAACTCTTCCTGTGCATCAACAGACCCTTCCTAGTCTTCCTCAACTTCCTCAGGTCTCTCAACACGATGACAAGATCTTGACTTGGAAGCAAACAACCAATCAAGGGGGCAGGAAGGAGGAGGAGAAAGGTTTTGCTCAAAACCTTGAAGAAGTTGATGCTGCTCCTGCTCATGATGATTCCTATGACCTCCAAGAAGATATAGCCAGGAGAATTGCAGAGTTGGAATCCAGAGAGATTCCTCAGCCAATGTGTGATGGACATGTCTGAACACACCCCATCTACACACCTCCAAGAGAGCTATCAGACCACACCTGATATAGATGAAGTGCTGACCAAATGGAAAGAGGAGAATCATTCGATTCTAGCTCAAGGACTGCCTTCTCTTTCACATGGGTTTTTCACTTCACCCCTTCTCAAGGAGGAACCTGTTTTGCATGAGGTGAGTGAGGAAGAAAAGATCCAATCTGCAGCTTCTCAAGAGGCTATCATGAGCGACAATGAAGAAGAAATCATCGATGCTCCTTGTGAAGACATCATCGACAATGGAGAAGACGCAGGGTATGCATACATGCAGATGTTCCAGCAATATGAGGAGGAACGTAAACATGGTGAGCTCTCTTTCCCTTTGTTTGATGAACTTCTTTGTTGTTTCGATGAGGAGGACGACTATGCCGAGGAGCTTGAATTGGAGGAGGATCAAATGGATGTCTTTGAACAACTAGAGCCTCTGATCCTTGAGCAAGAAAAGGAGAGGCTGGTCCATCTTGGGGAAAGCCTTGAAGAAGAGAGCTTTGAACAAAAGGGTGATGTTCTGTGGGATTAGCAATCAGTTTGTGATTCCATTTCAGACATCACAACAGTCACCCTTCTTCAAGAAGGCCAAGAGGAAGCAAATGATAAGTCTGACAGAGTCTTCAACGAGGCAGGAGACGAGCCAATTCATGATGCATTGCAAAGGGACCATGCACAACAAAGGGCTTATGGTGATGAGCCGACAACCATTGATTTTTGAATAAAACGCACCAGCATGAAGGACCAGCATTCAACAAGCTTCCAAGAACAAGAAGAGTACATATATATTGGAAGCATGTTTGATTCTGATCCATTCGGATGCAAGCTAATCAAGGTGGCAGGCAAGAGGAGCAGGTCACCAAGTCTCCATTCCATTCAACCACTTGTCTGGCACAATAAGTTTTTTAGCCAGAGAGGGGACTTAAGAAGTTTTCCATTTGATCCAGGAGGGAAGCAAATATACCTAGTTAGCTGTATATAGTAGTTTGCTTTCAGTTTCTTTTCCTGCTTTCCCTAAGTGCAGTTTGCACAAGTAGTGTTTTAGCCTTGTGTGTGTTTTCCTTTGTGTTTGGGGTAAAAAGCTCATGATTGGTTCTGGGATCTCTCGGGGCTATTGCTGACCTTTTTCAAGCTGCGTTCTGACTCCGTGCCCAATGGATTATAAGGCAACTGGCTTCTAAGCATAGCAGACATGCTTCCCCTGGGAGTCGCCAATTTGTTGACTATTTTGGTCTTGCAGGCCAAAATCGGTCCCCCCTTTTTCTCTTGCTGTTTTGAGCTAGTACATTTTTGATTTTGCACAAGTTTTGGAAGTTTCTACGGACTCTGCATGGAAGTTTTCTACGGACTCTGCAGGTAGAGATGAGTTCCCAACACTTAGGTGCAAAATGGACCATTTCAAGTGCCCTTGCGGAGGGCAGGGAACATTTGCAAAGAGGCCACAGAGAAAAGCCGAAAAAATAAGTTTCTTTCAGAAATTTGTTTAAGGCAAAGAAGAGAATTTCTTCGGACAAAATGTCCGAAGGAATTCCTTCGGACATTTTGTCCGAAGAAATTCTCTTCTTTGCCTTAAACAAATTTCTGAAAGAAACTTATTTTTTCGGCTTTTCTCTGTGGCTCCTTCGGAAAAGTTCCGCGGAAATAAACAAGGGCCGAGGCAAAAGACATAAGCGATTTCTTTTGCACTTTTGTCCGAAGGAATTCCTTCGGACAAAAAGTCTGAAGAAATTCGGGAAAAAGGCTCGGGGAAAAAACTTCGAAGAAGCGAGCAAGACAATTCTTGCGAACTTTTTGTCCGCGAGAAAAGCAGCCGTGAGAAAATCCGCAAAAAAGGTGGCCGAGTGAAAGGAGCCAGGGAAATAAGGGAAAAGCAAAGGAAGAAATCCTGCGGACAAAATGTTTGAAGGATTTCAAGACCAAGGAGCCGAAGGACCCCGAAGGATGGGTGCCCTTGCGGGGGACTCTTGGCCAAAATGAAGGACACTTCTCCAAAGCCGAAGGGTCACCTTTATTTCGGGAGGGTACAAAGCAAAAGCCTGAAGGGAAAGAAATAGAAAAGGCCGAAGAAATTCAAATGGTGACGGGCCCGCGAACGTCAATTTTACTGCAGGGAAATAGCCGTTTGATCTTTAAATTCTTGAGCGCCAACCAGTAAAAAGCCCAAGCAGCGGAACGTGCCACGTGTCCCTTGTAAAATTCGGTGGAGCACGACAAGTGTTTGCATCCGAGTTTCAAAGTTTCTTTCAATAAGCTTCCTTCAGAGTTCCGCGGAAGGCGCCATGTGGCAAATGCGGAAGGTTTTGACATGTTTTTTTAAGAGCAACGAAACGTGCTACGTATCCCTTGTAAAACTCGGCGAAAGCCGACAAGTGTCAACATCTGCGGTCTCTCCCTTTTGGTTCTGTAAGGACTGTGGTGGGCCTCGGACGAATTGCTAAAGAGAGCGGAAGCCGCCATGTGTCATATTCCACAGGACTCTCAAAAGGTGTCTAGAGCTTCTATAAGTTAAGCGAATGCTGCCACGTGTCCTCGCCTGTTTCACAGCGGAACACGCCACGTGTCACTTGTTGAGATCAACGGAAAGCGGCCAAAGCAAGCGGGAAAGACACGAAGAATTAGCAGAAGATAGCCCCCAAAGGACGAAGGAGCCAGAAAAGACAAACCCAGGAAGGGGCAAAAGAGCCAAGCACAGAAACGGACAAAACAGTCCAAGTGGCGAAGGAAGGTGTCGACTCAAGGAGTTACTCTAGTAGTTGACACAGTGTCTACAAATTGGTCATCAAGAGGCGCGAACGGCGAACAGCGCGACCCGTTTTCTTCACTTTGCATTGATGAGCAGACAAGCCGTGTGAATGCCTTGAAGGGAGCAGTCTTGTTTGCAGGAAAATAGGCGCGACCCATGCTTTCACATTAATGTTTGAACGCCAAAGTCAAAGCAGGAGCCGACACAACATTATCTATCAAGTGGTTTCCTCTTCCCAATGCTCTCAATGCACATGGGCCACTTATAAGAAGAGCGCCAACGTCTTTTCCAAAAAAATGCCAAGTTTTCTTCTCTCTCTATATATTGTAATCTTCTCATTTTTGAGAGGGTCTCTCAGCCTATAAGGCAAAGCTCTACCCAAAAAAGATCTGGGTTTGTAAGGCAGAACTCTGCCGGATTTTACCTCGAATCAAGACTTGCAATTTTTACCTCCATTTGAACTTGCACTCACGCATATGTCTATGTTTTTCTTTTGTGTTAAGTCATTTTCTTTTATGCTTTTCACAGAACGATTCCAGCATGTCTAGTGCATTGTGAAGTTTCTTCTTCTGCAGGTTTGCCAGAAGTGTCTACAGTAGGAATATAGGCGCATGTGAATAGGCTGCCAAAGTGTGTCTCAGAACACCTTTGATAGTTCTTCCTCGTATCTCTACGGACCCCTGACTCACTGATACAGAAGAGTTTCCCACATCAGATGAAGTGTATGGGAGCTTCTTCTTGGTGAAAAGTGTATGTTTGGGCTGAGTGGATCAATTTTTTTGGTGTATCACCTTTTAGTTTAGGTTTAGGTTATGTTTTCAGCATCCTTCTCCCTTTTCAACCCCTCCCTTTTTTTCATTTATTTGTTAGCAGTAGGAAATCCAGGACCTAAAAGATACGTCGAAGGGAGCTAGCCCTTATCTAGAGACTCTCCCCCCAGTTTTGCCAGGCCCACAGGCAAGAGGGGAGTTTCCATTGTTGCGTGTGGAAGGCAGGAGCTCGGCCTCCTGTCCAGGGTGCAATCCACTGCGTCAACAATATGAATACAAAAAAAGTACAAAATTGTATAATCATGCAAATACAACAAAGTCACAAAGTACAAACTTTAATGATACTTATAGATTTATAGTCTTATACAAGAATCTACAAGACTAAAGTACAAATTACAATAATCTATAATTTTTTCGTTCCCACTCTCTGGAAAAATAAGGAAGATTGAGAAACTCTAGTCTTCTCACTCGACTATTCTACCTCACTCTGTCTCTGCCTCATCTTCAAGGATGTCCTTCAATCTAATCTCTCCTGCTTCAGCTGCACCCTCCATAACTTGCCTCTCAAAATCATCAATCTCGTCTGTGAACATGGGGGCCTCCTCCTGCTGTGCAATCCAATCATTGTCGGGATTGATCTCATCTATATTGATAGGCTCCTCTGATGCATTCTCCAACTTCTTTGTGTGAAGTCAAATGTTGTAGAGCACAAAAACCAAGTCATTGAGGTGTTGTTGGCTCAACTTGTTGTGCTTCTTCGTGTGAATGGAGTCAAACAAACTCCAATTGCGCTCACATTTAGAAGTGCTACAAGTTTGAGATAAAATCCGGAGGATTAGCCTTTGAAGATTTGGGGTATTTCCACCTTAATCTTTTCACCACGACCCTGCAAACAAGATATTCAAAACTTTGTAAGAAATTAATAATTGTAAATATGTAATTGGTAAAGTACAAGTAAATACTTCATTTTGTATTATTTGGTGACTGTGTGGCTCTCCCTCCGATATCTAGTATTGAAGAAAAGAGCCTTCCCCTTGCCTGTTTGTAGTTGTGCACTTCTGCAATAATGAGGCCCTTCACCTCAACGTCAGGTGTCATACTATCAATGCATGTTGAGAGCCCTTCCATAACCTCTCTACTAGCATCTGTGAAGCCATCAGAGTAGAAAAACATGGGGTTAAGGTAGTAACTCGTTGTATAGATGGGTTGGTGGAGTTGATTGTTCCACTTCCGATCAATCAACTCCCAAATGGAATCAAATTTAGCACGATCCCCTCTATAATAATTTCGGACTGTCTCTGTGGCTCTACCCGTGGCCTCATAAATATAACCCATTGGATTTTGCTCTCCATCTACCAATCGCAAAACTCTCACCAAAAGCTCGAACAGCTACAAAGTTATAGACAAATTAAAGTTAGTGTTACAAACTTATAGATAAATTATAAAATAAATACTTTAAGTTTAAAAAATTAAAAACAAGGGAAACAACTTGAAATTTAAATTGCAATTTCAAGCTATCTTGATGATCTTTGTAGCTCTCGTTTCGAAGGCCTCACTGAAAACTGTCTTTGCAACCTTCACTCCAACTTTATTGGAATATGATGACTCTATTCATGCTTGAAAGACACATCTGCTTCAAAGGAGTCAACAAACTGCAAATACTTTGCAATGTAAGAAAGTTCATTGCAAACCTGGTGACCCCTGCTTGAACAAGCTCTTTTTCCTTGGTGTTCTCTCTCATCAAGTTGAGAACCCAAGGGTGATTGTAGATATATTTAGTTATTTCTCTAGCTTCTTCTACAATTGGTCGCACTCAATCAAATTTGCTTATGTCCTTCAAAAGAAGGTCAAGGCAATGGGCCGCACAAGGTGTCCAAAAGAGAGATGGATATCTCTCCCTAAGAAGTCTCCCAACCGCCACATATGTTGCATTATTTGTGATAATTTGGACAACATTCTCGATGACCACCTCTAAGACAACCTCCTCTAGCATCAAGCTCAAAGTTTCTGCATTTTTTATTTTACTTGATGCATCAATAGACTTAAAAAAACTAGCTCACCATTTGAAGACGCCAAAAAGTTGATGAAGGTGTGGTTCTTTCCATCCGTCCATCCATCGAAAAAATGGTGCATCCAAATTTGTGCCACAACCTCTTCTGATCTTTGACAATCACCTTTGCATCTTCAACTGCATTCTTGAGCAACTTTCCACTCAAGTATTTTGAAGATGGTGCCTTGTACCCTTTTCCTGCAACTGTCAATGCTATAATCAAATAGTCTCATTATGGGCTCCTCGCCACATTGAAGGGAAGGTTGTTGAAGTACAAAAAATCTGCGCATGCTTTATTTGTTTCTGGATGCACCTACTTGTTCCACCCTATAGCTTGGAGTGAAGGTTGTGTTCCAAGTGTGTTTTTAGGCACAAAAAATGAGTGTAACTGAGTCGAAGTCGATGCAGATGTGCCATGGTGCTTGCATGGACCAAGATTAGAGCCCACAATTTCTGTCATTGCTGCTGCTTCTTCCTTTGCGGATGTGGGACCAATGGTCGTAGTTAGGGCTGCTTGCATCATTGCCCTGCCTAGTTCTTTTCATTCAGTGATGCAAGCTCTCTATCATCTCTCGTTTTGCCCTTTCAGTGACATTGGGACAAGGCATGACATTGCGATAAGAAATGTATGAAAGATGGTATTTCATGCGATTGATGCTTGCTGACATCTTCGAGCAAAAGTTGCAAATTGAAATCGTTTGGAACGTTCCAACTTGTATGACATACTTCCAAGCACCGATGCGAGCATTAGAGGAGTCGATTGGCTACTACTGACCGAATCTGAGCCCGATGCACTACCGGATGCCCTTGTTTGCTAACGAATAACCTGCAAAGCGCAAACATGTTAAAAACAACATAAAAAAATTAAAAAATAAAAACATTCAATACAATGTATTAATTAAAATACAATAAATAAATTATAATTATAAACTATAAAATGGAAACTAAAATACATTTATGATTTAAAATTTTAATGAACAAATTGAAAACTATAATCTATAATGGTTAAAAACAATAATAAATAGATTGTAATGATAAACGGAAACTAACCATAATGCCAACGGTTAAAAAACATTTTTAATCAAAATTTTAAAAAAATTTGGCATTAATTTTAAATACTAAACATTGCATTTTAACAGAATGCATGAAATTAAAATGGAATGCATTAAATTTGTATATTAATATTAAATATATTTATCAAATATGTTTTCAATTAAATTACAATTCCTTTACATGCTTGGAAATTAAAAAAAAAAAACAAAATTGCACTAACTTGGAAATCACTTTGCTCAGTTCTCCTCAACCTGCTCTTGAATGCTCCAAATCTTGTGTGAATGAAATTTGAGATGTGTTGCATTTTATAAGATTGAATTCTGCATTTTTTGAGTGTTTTGGGACAAACCCGCGGTTTCCCTACGGTTCTGCTGGGTTTTCCGCATGGGTTTCACAAGACACCTAACCAACGGTTACTCACTAGTTTTTTTTTTTTGCTTTTTATTGGGCTGGGGGGCAGTTTCGAGTGGCGAGTATTCGCCATAGGGAATATCTAGCGAGTAACAGACCAACCGGCATTTACTCGCCGGTTATTTCATCTATGACCTAGACTATGTTCCAGGTTGCATTCCCATCTATCACTTTTGCTCCAGCCGTACACTCTACAAAATTGCCATATGCTTTGGCTCTATACATCCCATGTTGGCTTGTTTCGCATAATTGCCCGATAGTTAATTAAAAAAAAATGATGGGTTTTTGCACCATCTTTAGGAAGTGGTTTGTGTGTGCACAAATTCAGACTTCAACACTTATTCAAAGATTCAAACTTTTCGAATATCATCTTGCCTCTTTATTGTATTGTTTATCATGTTGTCTATGAATTGTGTTGGAAGGGACTTTGACTTGTTTTAAGGGGGGAATAATGTAGACTGTCATATTTGTTATGTAGTTAATGATTGCTGTAGGTAGTTTTGTAATGACTCATTAGTATGTTCGATTGTTGATGATTATGTTCAACCAACAACCATTGTGTCTTCTTGTCGTATGAATAAAATGATGTAAGTCGGGGAAAGGGCACTTGTATTAGGTCCTCCCTGTACTGCACACATTTGTACTGAGTACTAGTTACTAGGAATACAAAGCTGCTATTATTCTTATACTATTCTATTCTATGGTATGTGGTGCAATTATTATTCTGTACTTGCTGTTCTTGGTAGTGTAGTTTCCCTATAAACAATGGCCATTTCAGCTGTATTGCTAGAAGAGGATTTTGTCCACTTTGCCAACATGCCAAGTGAGGTGGCTTCTTATAAACTCTATTGCAGACTCGATATGTTTAGTAGTGCTTGATATTTGAGGTTCCAAGTGGCTGTTAGGACATCAATAATTTGCTAAGTAAAGCATTTGTCGTGAAGGATCTTGCTCCAGTGGGAATATGGGTTTCACTTGAATCTCCAGTCAGCCTTCATAGCCAATGCTTGGTTGAGTGGCTTTGCATTTTTTGCATTGAATCCATTTTTCTGAGTGTGCTAACAGTGGACCAAGACAAACAACAGGTGCTTGTAATTTTCATCTAGACCCTCCATAATTTTTTTTCCTGAATAGTCTTGCTTTGTTCTTCAACCTTTAGGGGAAGGGGGCAGTAATGTTAACAAGTAAATAGGAACCTCTTGCAAGAGTTGAATTCTTCCAGCAAATGTGAGCCAGCGATTAGTCCATTTAAATAACTTATTTTTTATCTGCAATAAAGTAGGTGCACAAATCTATGTATTATTTTTAAAATGGAGAGGACATCCCAGGTATTTCCTTGGCAATTTTCCTCTGAAAATCCCAAAAAGTTGAGAACTTCTTGTTTTCTTCTACCAGGTATGTTGAAGAAAATGACAGTCGATTTATTTTTATTTATTTGCTGCCCGGGTGCCATTTGATACTTGATTAGAATGTTGTTTAATTGCATAGGTTCGAAAAGAATTAGAGTGGCAAAAATAAGAGTGTCATCACCAAAGTGGAAATTGGTCCCTATCTTGGCCCCTCTCCAGAAGCTAGTATTCCAAATAGCTGTCCTTTTACTTTAGCATCCTCCAGAATTCTTCACAAATTCTTGATCATTAATATGAATAGGTATGAGCTTAATGGATCCCATTGCCTAAGATCTCTTGAGGAGGTGAGGGAATTCCTCTATCCCCATTGAGGGTGATGTAATTTGTTGGAGTGCGAACTCAGCTGCTTATCCTTTGAATTACTGATTGGCTGAATCCAAATGCTTGGAATGTATGTACATATATCAAAGGATTTGGAAATATCAAGCTTGATCATGATACCTGGGCGTTTGTGCATTTTCAAGGAATGTACGACTTCCTGGACAGCAGTTATGTTATTTGTGATTTGTCTCCCAGGTACAAAATCTGATTGCACATTTGATATGATCTTTGGAAGCAAAGGTTTAGTTCAGGAAGCAATCAACTTGGATAGTATTTTGTACACCATATTGCACAATGCAATTTCCCTGTACTGGTCCTTTTCATGTGCTTGGACTGCCTTCGGAAGTACAATTGTCACAGCATTTTCTTATTCCTTCTTGATTCCTCAATCAGTATTACCAAGTATCGCTTGATCACATCCCAAAAAATCTGATGAAAGAGAGATGGGAACCCATCTAGTCCTGGTGATTTGTCTAGCTGAAAGGAGAACATAATAGTTTTTATTTCCTTCTCCGTGGCTAGCCTTGTGTTTTTGTTTCCTCATCTACCAGTTTGGGAGTATTTTGAAGTAAGTCCCACTGAGCTCAGATTTTCTTCTGTGTGGAATGTGGTTCTATTAGTGCTGTCTAGAAATATTCTGTAGCGTAGGTCATGATGCCAGTTACAGATTGTATACAAGCTCCATTTTCTATTTTTATCCATTGCATTGAATTAGATCTATGAAAAAATTAGTATTAGAGTCTCCTTGCTTTATCCATTGACCCTGTGACCTCTACAGCTGATATTCTTCTATCTTTTGGAGAATGGCCAAGTCCACATATTAAACTTTATTTTTTGCAATCCTGGTTCTATGTAAGACCTTGCTCTCTTATTTGCCTCTGAACTTCAGCAAGTTGTACCTTGGTATCTGCAGATTGTACAAATATATTCCCAAATTCATTCCTGATCCAGCATTTTAATTTTGTTATGAGATACTTAAGTTTCTCCACAAGTTTGAACACTTAGTGTCCTCGATTATTTCGAGCTTCAAACCACCATTCCTCCACTTTGTTTTTGAATTATAGGTGAGAGAGCCACATATTCACAAATCTGAATTTTGGTTTTCTTCTCCATAAAGGTCGATTGTATACATCAAGAAAGATTGGCCAGTGATAAAAAAGGATAGTTTCGTTGACCTTTGCATCCATTTTCCTATTTGTGGTGACTCTTGCATCCATTTATTGTTCAGAAAGGAAGATTCTATCTAATTTTGTTTAGAATTGAATATTCCTTTCTATTGCTCCAAGTATAAAGTCCCTTGGCAAAGTCCAACTTCTCGATGTGGGTGTTAACTTCAAGCTGGTTAAGAGCCTCTATTGTTCTTTGAAAGAACTCAAATCCTCCTTTCTTCCCTTCAGGGGTTCTTGTAGCATTGAAGTCTCCCATTATGATAAGGTTTTGAGTGTTAGTGTTGAGGATCCAACTTGTAAGTATTAAATATATTAATTAATTATTATTTATATATTAACTAATGTTTGGTTATCAATCTCCTCAATTAATGAAACTCCTTTATGCTTAATAGACGGATACACACGAGTGTGTAAGTGTGCCATATGCCTTCCATTTCTCCTCATTAGTTCTTTCATTCTTACCAATATTGGTATTAAAGCCAATTGTTTGGGGAATCCCTAGTTGGGTACAAATTGCGGAAAAGAAGAGGTTCGAGGTTCAAGGAAGCCCTAAGAAGGTTGGTAGGGCACAAACTAAAAAGAAGAGGCATTCAAAGATGAAATCATGATTCAAGGATCTGTGAGTTGCAGTTGCAATCATCATGGCAAGAGGAAAGGTCATGATTTGAGGTCGAGGTCGTGAAGACTAGAGAGGCCACACATGAGTCTATGAAAGACCAGACAAGAAAACCACGGTTTTCAGAGCATTTTCATGGACAATTTTAAGTCACGGAAAGGGCAAAGACTAGATTGTGAGTTGAAGGACAAAACACTTAGGATTGGAAAGGGCACGTTGTGAGTTCGTGAGTCTTGATTTCAGACTAAATAAAATCATGATTTTCAGATGCGGTTTTCCGAGATGCTATAGTTAAAACAATTGTGAAAGAAGAGACACAAGTTACATGCATGAGTAGAGCATGGGAAGACTAGAACACATCTGTAGAAGAGAGGCTTTCAATCCAGCCTTCGAAGCTTGAAATTGCTAGAATGACGGTTGGAGGAGTCATGATTTGCATGTAGTCCAGGGCCGAGTTCATAGTCACAATTTTTGCAGACATTAGGGCGAATAAACAAAAAGTGCAAAACGTTATGGCATGAAAAATAAAGTCAATATTTGCAAAAATTGTAAGTAATTTGGCATAAGACTTTGTAGATTTAATGTATTAAATTTTGATTTCATTGTAGCAGATACATATTCTACTGTAGCACCAAAGGAGTTGCACTTTGCATTTGTTTTTTGCATTATTTTTTGGGTTAGAGGTCAAATATTGTGTATAATGGGCAATATCCATAAGTTAGTTCTGCCTGAAGTGCTAAAATTGACTAGTCAAAACTATTAAGTTTGGTGTCATAAGATTTTAACAATTGCTGGATATCGTGATTGTGGTTAAAAAATTCTCAACAAGGAATCAAGACTTGCTACGAATTTTGCCAATTATGACAAATGTCATAAGGAGGCTCTTCTATTGTTGAAGTTATCTGTTTCAGATGATTTGATACATGAGGTTTGGAATGCGACTGTGGCAAGTGTGCTTTGGACCAGTCTTCAAAATAGGTATCAAACTTTGAAGAAAAGTTGGGCCTTGTACTTGAAGAATTTCATATTTTTTGCAAAGATGACTGAGGATGCGTCCTTGTTAAAACATCTTCAGATGAAAGATCTACGAGACCAGCTCATTGCTATTGACAAAAAGGTGGATGATGACAACCTAGTTGCTCTTGATCTAAACAGTTTGATGCCTTCCTATGAATCATTAGTGGAGGATTTATACTTGATGGCAGAAAGCCAGACACTGACATTTGATCAGGTCAGTTCTTATTTGTTGCAGAAGGAATGTAGGCAAACATAGACTAATGAGTCTAGTTTTGGACAAATAGAGAGTGCATTTGAAACTCAATTGAAGGGGAAGTGGAAACGTAATTTTGAAGGATCTACTTCTAAATATCAGGTGAAGTGCTATTATTGTAATAAGATTAGGCATGTCAAAAAGGATTGTGGAAGCGAGAGTATGCTCCTCACAACAAAAATCCAAGGGATCAGGCAAATGTGGTAGTGTCGACGGTATTTATGGATTATATAGCACCTCAGTTTTTTACACATGGAAAACTCCGACCTTGGCTGTTCCTCTCAGTTTTGGACCTTTCTCGCTTTCGCAAGTCTCGCATCTACACTATCTTGTGCCCCTTGGCCTATCTCTTAGTTCGACTAGTCTTATGTTGATGACTCAAAGCCTTCTACCTTGCCTAGAATCCTTAAAATGTACTTATCTTCTACTCCTGCAAGTTCTGAGCCTGTACCCACTTTCTTGCGCTCTAGACACTAATGTCCAGGACAGACACTAGTGTTGACGTTAATGTCTTGAACCGACACAATTGTCTAGTGCTCTAAAGTCATCGATTTTTCAAATGAAATGTATCCAAATGGTCGGCCTAAGTACTTTAATGCAAGTTCCTTATCCAAGGGGATTGATATAAATACTAGATCAACCCTCATTCATTCCTCACCTAGTACAAACCAAGACAACCTATCAAAAGCATTCAATCAAGCACTCAATAAAACAAATATTTTCTATTTTCTCTTATTCTCATATCAGTCATAGGAACATCACATACACAGGGCTGAAGTACTGAATGAGCAGAGCAAGAGCCCAATTTGTCAAGTTAAAATCTAGGTCACTGTTTTACTTGCTTTTGTTAGACATAGTCATTGATGTATGAAGGATAGTCATTGATGTCAAAGGCAATATGTGCTATTATGCATTAATGACAAAGGTGTTGAGCTGAATGGTCAAGTTGCCGAGACTTCATGGAGTTGTGTGTGTACCTTGAATTCCAAATACAGTCATATGAATGCCTTTCCGATTTTGTTTGGTTATGGCTGAGTACACAGGTTTTTTGGTGACAGCATTTGCATACATGGCAACATCTAAAGGAAACAATCACACCAGGCTACCCAGGTTTGTGCCTAGTCTTGGTCGACCAAGTTTCATGTCTTGCGGATGAGAGAAGCAAAAGTTATGCAGGTGCAAAGTAGGGCTCCCAGGCATTTGAACACTTAGTCGTTTTTACAAATTTGCATTTGTTCGGAAAGAGTGCTTCGGGAAAATGTTTGGTCTCCACACTTAGTCGATTTTGCAATTTGGGATTTCTTTCGGAAAGAGTGCTTCAGCGAATTCTTTCGGGAATTTGTTTAAGTCTTTTCGAAGGGCATTTTGTAAGAAAAATTGTCCCGAACAAAAATCTCGAAGGAAATGGGTTCCGAAGGGAGCTTTGCAAAAGAGCCGAAGGGTAAGTGACCCAAAATAAAGTTTTCGAAGGGTATGTGGACTTTTGCACAAGTTGCGAAGGGTATGTGTCCCAATCAAAAGTCCCGAAAGATATGAGCGAAGAACTGAAGGGCAATTCAAAGTTCCTGAAGGGCACTTGACATCCCATCGAGAAAATTGTCTAGAAGTAAAAGGTCCGAAACAAAGGTGCTGAAGGGTATCTTGCAAAGTTTCTGAAGGGCATTTTGAAAAGCCCTGAAAGGTACATTGCAAAAATGCCAAAAGAAAAAGTCGAAGGAAAAAGAGCACTTGGCATTTTGTCGGGGAAATTGTCCGGAAACCCCTTAGACAAAAAGGCCGCAACAAAAGGTTCCGTAAGGCACCTTGAGAAGCTTTGAAGGACCATTACAAAATCTCCAAAGGATAATTCGAAAGAAGTGTAGGGCACTTTCTTTAGTGCTGAAAGATGTTACGTTGAACTCCTGAAAGGTAGATTGCTAAAGGTAAAGTTCGAGCTAGTTGGGAGATTGAATGGTTTGCGCTTGATAAGTGCAAAGAAGATCCAATTGAGTGAATGAATCCAAAGGCATTAAAGTGCTTGATGGTTAATGACTCAAAGGCAAGTTGAATATCGAGCAAGACTGAAGAGATCGACAGAGCGAAAGCATTCCATTCTCGTCGAAAGAAGCAAGATGAGGTCAACATGCCGAAGTTTAACGACCAAGCCAATGTAAAGATCATGCATCTTCAGAGATCGAATGGCATGCGGAGCTCGAATGGAAAGATCGACGGACATGTTTCAAAGTTGGGACGAAAACACACAAAGATCTGACGGAGCAAAAGAGCTTAGAGATGGCGCGAAGAAAGAAATCAAAGGCCCGCATTTAATATGTTCTAACGGTTAAGTGGAGGAATAGACAAAACTTGTGAATGAACTCGATATGTCTA
This sequence comes from Torreya grandis, assembly GCA_037957365.1. Classification (NCBI taxonomy): domain Eukaryota; kingdom Viridiplantae; phylum Streptophyta; class Pinopsida; order Cupressales; family Taxaceae; genus Torreya; species Torreya grandis. Next base: position 4,625,256 of record JARHVA010000040.1, read on the forward strand.
CACAGAGCTCGAGATTGATCGATCCAACCAATCAATCTACGATTAAGGAGGCTGCGCATTTATGACTTGAATCCAGTAGATGCCATAGATAGTAAAGAGACCTGAACATTATGGTGTGAAGCATGAACCAAGATGCGGGAAATCGACAGGTCAAGTCATAATGGAGAAAAGTCCTTAATGGAGATAAATGAGTGTAGTCGAAGTGTGAACACATTGAAGACATGAAACCCTCGATTCATTGTCCATATATATGACATCTAGAACATTGTCATATGCTGCGGTTGCAATTTTCAAAAGAGCTACAAGAGCGACTCGAAGTGTGTTGATTCGAGACGCATGCAGACACAGAGTAAAAGTTAGAGGGATAGAGAGACGAAGCGTATCTAATAAAGATATATCCAGACACAAAGAGAGTGAGGCAGTGAGGAAGAAAGGGCACACAGAGAATTTGCAGAGATTGAGTAGTTACAGACCAAACTTGTAACAGAGAAATAGAACTGTATTCATTTATGAATCCGTCTTGTATACTGGAGTTGTAGCTCCATAGTTTTGGTTGGTTGGTGCCCCTAAATCTTGTAACCAATGAGGTTACGCTGAGTGGGTGCTCAGATTTAGGGAGTGGGTGCTTCTTTAGAGTTGGTGCTCTTAAATCAGGGGATGGGTGTCTCCTTAGGATGGGTGTCCTTAAATGTAACCAATGTGATTTTGCTAGTGAGGCGTTTAATTGAGGCTGGATTAGAACAATAGATTCTAACAGTTATTCTCATCGTGGTTTTTCTCTTTGGGTTTTTCACGTATAAATCTAGTGTAATGTGTTTTCGTGTGTGATCTCTGCATCTATTCTTTAATATGCATATGCATTTGTATCTTCTCTAAAAGTTTTAATGAACTAGTTTTAGCTGATCTATTGATTCACCCCCCTCTCAGTAGATAGTTGTGTTCAACAGCTTTGCACATATTGTATGATTCACATACAAGCCAACATGTAGGGGAGAACTACATCATTTTGAGGCCCTCTTTAGAGTTTTGGCTATGTAGGCAATGCTCACTGATAGAGGGGTTTTTGGGGTCAACTCAACATCATGTGCCCACTAACCCATTTTCCCCCAAGGTCACCATGAAGATGAAGAACTAGGGTTTTGACATTTCATGAGCGACAATCCATAACCCATATTTGAATGCACCAGAGCGAAGACAAAGTCAAACATAGAAACATCTAGGTGGTCACATCTTTTTCCAACAGGTATTCCGTACAAGACACTTGCGTCGAACTCAAACAATAGCATCGATGCAACTGTCCCAAGGTGACATTAGTGGTCGTGGCTCCAGAAGCATCCAATCTAGAATCAGGCGACTATTCCAGCATCATCTTCTAGCCCGATTTTTGCTTGTTCCAGATCCAAAATTGTGTTGGCATCAGAAACAACTAAGTATATTACCTCTTTGTCATTTTTATACATAGCCTAGTTATACTTTCTATATTCGGCCTAGTCTCAACATAATAAATTCAATGTATGTTTATATTTGAGTTTAGTACCCAATTGACCTGCTGTAGATTTGATTATCACCCTTGTGCATTATCATTTCTATATATCTCTTTAATAATCATCCAGGTAAACCTCAATTGAGAGTGAACCTTCATTTTAGTGTTAAAGATTTTTATATCTCATTGGTTGCCAATGATGAAAACAAACAAGAAAAATCTGTTTCCAAGAAAGAAGCTCCAACCTATGGTGCGGTTGGTTTTTCATACATAGATACTCAAATTGTCAAACCATTTATTCAAAACAAACCCCCACCCATTTTGAAGTTATCCTTTAACACTGGTTACAAATTTGATCCTAATGATGGTACACATTGGCGTGTCCCTTCGAAGCCTTGATGTGATCGCATTGTTCTATGCACTTCAATGCTATATCTACCTAGATATGTTCATTATATATGCTACATGGTTACATTCACAGATTATACAATTGTCAGTCATGTCCCCCTTTCTGGACATGACACTTTTGAAGATCTTTAGCCTTGCCTAGTTTCTTAAGGGCTAAAGGAAGAAGAGAAAAAGAAGGGAAGCATTTGATTTTGAAAAGAATAACTGTAAAAGTACTTTATTGTTATAATTTCACTTAAGTTGGGGTCTTTTTAAGAGTCATGAGTATTGAATCGCTTAAGTAAATTATAAAAAGATATTCTTTTATGATTTGAAAACAAATCAACAAAGGTATTTCCCCCCCAAATTATGCACTTCACATGGGGAGAAGTATAAAAGCAATTGAGGGGTCTTGTTGAAAGACCATTTGGATCATAATTTGAATTTATAAGTTTTGAACACAAAAAAACTTGAGCTTTGGACTTGAAGATGGAAACCTTCGAGCCAAGAAATTGATGACGAAAACCCTCATTCTTCCATGGGACAACTTCATCTAATAGCTGCCATTGTTCATCAAAATTCATAAAAAGACAAAAATAAAGGTTTCCAAGTGGGACGAATAGCTTGGAAGGGTGACGACTTGGTTGGAGAGTGATTTGCACATGCTTTGGGGTGATTTTGTGCCCTAGTTAATATTTTGATTTTATTGTATCATTTTTGCACTTGGACGACTTGATTTGAAAGGAATTTGACATTGTTTGAGGGCCACTCCTTGCCCTACAATATTCTATAATATTTTATATAATATTTCTAGCCTTGGGAGATTTGCAAAAAAGACATATTTGAGGGTTTGAAGTCAAATATTAATTCTAAAATTATTCTGGAATTTTTCATATTATTCAAAATATTTGTGGTAGTAAATTCAGCTTGTTTGTAAAGGAAAAACATCATAAAAGGGTATTCGATTGCAGCTATATTTTTCTATTAATTTTGAAGACTTTTTGAAGGTAAGACACTGTAGAAATTGTCATCAAAGGGCTAATTTGGTTTTTTCAAAGATTAATCTTGGTTGAAAGGGTTTATAATTGATTTGAAGGGTTTAGTATATTTTAATGCTAATTTTGGAGTATATTTGCAATTAGGGTTATGTAAAAATATTTTTTTGTTTTTTGCTAGGGTTTCATATAAAAATCAGATTTTAGAGAATATCCCTAATTTGGAAACATTAAAGTGTTATCAAAGCCAATTTCTTAGCCAGTTGTGGGGTGTGAGTGATTTCAATGGATTGACGACTTAGGTTTTTGCCAAAAGAAGAATACAAAGATCCCTTTCAAAGGGTGGGGATGAAGAAGAGGACAATGGATGAAGCCATGGATGATTTGTTGCAAACCATGGAGAATTATGAGATGGGACTGAAGGCAATAAGTCCCAAGGTTTTGGCAAAGTCTATGGGGTTAAACCCTAGACCTCAAAAGTCTCTCTTAGAAGAAGAGAAGATTGAACTACAGGTGAGTAAGGAGATTCAAAAGTCTGAAATTGTAGGGTAGATAAAGAATAACCTCCTACTGCACAAAGGGCAGCCTATCAATGTGAATGATGAGCTTAAAAAATCAAAAAAATTGGGGCAGCCAAGTAGTGAAATTTTTGAGTTTCACAATATAGAGATTTTGGAGGAGCAATAAGAGTTGTTTCATCTAAGTAAAGCGCAGCCAATGATTGAATTTTCTGAGCCACAAGAATCATAAATTCAAGGGCAGCCTAGTGAGGGTTTCCAACTAGCTATTGGGAAACCAATGGGGTTGCAAGTAGTAAACACTAAGGTGGAAGCAACAGAAAAATCAGAACTTCCAAAGGTAAAGCAAGGAGAAGTTGTTCAACAACTTCATGAGCAATCAAAAAATCAAGAAGAAAGCTTGAAGATAGATAAGGAAACCATAATGGAAAGGTATGTCATGACAAATTTTTTTGACATTGTTTCTTATCATAAACCATTCTTTTTGTCTAAATTCAAATTTCAAGAGGAAGCTTGGAAGAAACAATTAACACTTGGAAAGGAAGCACGAGTCCTAACAAGATTGGACAAGGCAATGGGGTCCTTTGAAGGAGTAATGCCAAATAGAAAGAAAGAAGATTTCATTTTGCATTTGGAAAATGGAAAATTAGATTTGTGTATGGGTAAGCAATTGAGTTGTCATCTTGGTAAGTGCTCATGGATTTCTCCTCATGCTTGGTTCTTTCAGTATCTTGGTTGCAAAAATTGCACTATCACTAAGGTTGAGGTGAAGGGCACTCAATGGGGAAAAAAATTCTTCCAAGTAAATTCAAGGAATGGGCATGACAAGTATCCATCGTGGATATGTGATCTAGGTGAGACAAAGAACACAAGTTGGGCCAAAATAAAGAAGGGATTAAGCAAGAGTTATCATGGTCCTAGGATCATAGTGACTGCTGTTTTTACCATTCTTAGTTTGTTCTCAAGGTTTCTTGCCACCATGATGAGTAGAGGCCCTAAGAAGGTGTGCTCCTCACACCTCAACACCATGAGGATGGTCCAAGTGTGTGTCAGTGGATTTCCAGCCACTAGAAGGAAAAAAGCATACTAAAACCATGATAAGAAAAAGTTAAGACACATAAAGAAAGTCCATATCATGTTCATAAGGCATGATGGAATGAGTGGAAAAGTGTTGTTAAACACTATTGTTTTCACTAACAGGTTTGCTTCATGTGTAGGACCTATAGTGGGGCTGGTTGCAATGTCCATGAGAGGGGCAAAGAGTTATGTGATTTCTGTGCACGGGCAGCCACCTGGGCGTAGTAGAAACCACCCAACTTTGTGTGTGAAGAACTCGGTGAATTCTGAAAATGATGAAGGTGAAAGAGGGTTGCAAATTCAGCTGGTCACACACTCTAAAAACCATAGTCACAAGGTTCGGAAGGGCCAAAAAATGCGGAATCCAAACTTCTTGAAAAAGTTAAAAAAAAATCTGGAAAAATCCGGTTTGACACACACACACACACACATATATATAATATTTCAAATTTTCAATCTATTAAAAAATGAACATTAATTTAACACTTGCAAAATTAAGAAATGCATTAGAGTTTCAAACTTGAATTACATTAAAAGATAGCAAAATATCCATAGTCCATAGTTTAGAGCCTAAACTCAAAATTGATATAAAACTTAAAAAGTTTCAAACATTTGCAACATCAAACCCTGCTTCTTCAAAATCAAAACTAGCACTAGCACCATCAACACTATCAATATTCTTCTCAGCTCCTTCAAATGATGGATCTCCAAGAAGAAGATTGTCATCTTTTTTTGCAAGATTGTGCTCAAGCAATCTTAAATTGCGATGGACAAACACAAGATCTGAGAACCTTTTGGCTCCTAGTTGGTTTCTCTTATTAGTATGGATCAAATCATGCGTGCTCCAATTTCTTTCGGATGCAGAAGCACTGACATGCTGGCTGTGGATACACACGGCAAGCTTTTGTAACTTGGGAGTAGAAGAACCATATGTCTGCCACCATAAATGGGGATCCATATTACCAATGTCCTCTTTCGCTTCTTTGAGGGAAAACATGCCTTCTTGGTTCTTAAATGTAGTCAACTGCCTTCTCACCTTAGGATTTTCATTTTCATCTTGAACCAACTTGTCTATTGTTGCCAATAAACCATTCTTCACCTCCTCATCTGAATCATAATCCACCTCTATGAACTTAGGATTTAAATAGCAACCTGCAACATGTATAGGTCTATGTAACATGTTCTATCGGATGCCGACAATGTCCCAAATGCACTAAACTTCATCACCCTCATTTACAAGTGCTTTTTTAATTTGTTCTTTTCCTTGCTCCATGCCTTAAAACTAATACAAAGTTTCATGCCATCAGCCAATCTCAACAATTGAACAAGTGGCTCAAAAACCTTAAGAGTCTTCTCGACGCCCTCCCAGAATAAACTACCCAAAATAATTCTCTTAATGTCCTTTGCAACGCTTTCCTTAAAAAGCTTAGGTTGTACCCATTCTTCACTAGTCACAACTCTTCTCAATGTTGTCCTCTCCTCCACCTCCCTTTGCAAAGTGATAAAATTAGATGCAAATCGTGTTTTGGCTGGAGAAAGAAGTTCACGCTTTGCATATGAGCGATACAAGCTCAAGGTCAAGCGATGATTAAGTATAAACTTGGAAATTTGTTTCCCTTCTTTGACAATGCTATTCACCCATTCTATCTTTGCAAGATCTTCAAGCAAAAGATCCAAAACATGAGTTGCACATGGAGTCCAAAACAAATGAGGAAACCTGTCCATAAGAAGCTCTCCTACTGCTTTACAATTCGTTGCATTGTCCGTAATAACTTGGACAACATAATCTTCTTCAATGTCCAGAATAGTGGCTTCAATGCTTTTGAAAATGAACTCTGTAGTCTTCACATCATTGCTTGTATCAATTGATTTGATATACATAGACCTTTTAGGACATTGAGTCAATATATTGAGGAGGGGCCTTCGCTTTGTGTTAGACCACCCGTCACTTATTACAGTGCACCCTGATTTTTTTCAGTGCTTTTTCATTTGATCTAGTTTACTAGATATTGATTTCACCTCCTCTTCCAGCAGAATAGTTCTTAGGCTTTTGGAAGATGGCATTGTATACCCTTTTCCGAAATTGGTGTTCCCTTCTAACATTGCTTTCGTATGTGGATTTTGAACAACACTGAAGGGGATGACATTTGCATTAAAAAAGGGGCCAGCAATCTATCTACTTCATGTTTTTTCTGCAGCGTCCACATGGATTTCAAAGAACGGTGGGACTGAGAGATTTGATGTTCACTTTTGCTGGCTTCCATAGATGCTGAGGAATGCATTGAGCTAGAAAATGAGTCAAACTGTGTCAGATTGTGTTGAATTTTAGCCTTCTTTGAAGATTCAGTAGCTGATGCAACTGACTTCAATTCATATTTGCTTTGGAGTTGATTGAGAAATGATGCATACATGGGCTTCTCCGCCGTTATTGGACAAATCTTCATATCTGGGCCTCCAAGATAATGATTTCGAACCCTTGTTATAGTCCCTGTGATATTTGAATCACAAAGAGTGCATTTCATATTTCTAGGATTCACATCTCGCTGAATAATGTATTTCTTCTCAAGCGGAGTACTTGCCATGATGATAGGTTGTCTTTCGCTGCCCTGCAAAAATTTTATAAATATTTTTAAATACACATTTAAAAATGTAAAAATATATATTTTTAATTTAACTAAATGACATATATACAATAATTTTATAAAACTATAATTATTTGCGTAAATACTAAAAGTAAATATATAATAAAATAAAATTTGAAAATTATCAAAAAATAAAAATATCTAAAATAAACATCATAAAATATAAATTATAATTTAAACATAAAAACAATTATATTTTATATTATAAATTATAACTATAAAATAAAATAAAATCTAATAAAAATATAATGTACTATGAAATCTAATAAAAATATAATGTGTTCTTTGAATTATTAATAAATTATAATCTACATATTTATAATAATTTATTTAATAAAATAATTTAAATATCTATTTTATATTTGAATTATTTTATTAAATAAATTGATAATAATAAAAAAATTATATTTAAATTATTTTATAATTTATTAAATAAATTGATATTATCAATTTATTATTTTTATAAATTATTTTATTAAATAAATAAATTATTTATCAATTTATTATTTATATAAATTATTTTATTAAATAAATAAATTATTTATCAATTTATTATTTTTATAAATTATTTTATAAATAAATAAATTATTCCATTAAATAAATAAAGTATTTATCAATTTATTATTTTTATAAACTATTTTATTAAATAAATAAATTATTTTTATAAATTATTTTATTAAATAAATAAATTATTTTTAATAAATTATTTATCAATTTATTATTTTTATAAACTATTTTATAAATAAATAAATTATTTAATTAAATAAATAAATTATTTTTAATAAATTATTTATCAATTGATTATTTTTATAAACTATTTTATAAATAAATAAATTATTTAATTAAATAAATAAATAATTTATCAATTTATTATTTTTATAAATTATTTTTAATATTTATTTAATAAAGTAATTTATAAAAATAATAAATTGATACTATCAATTTATTTCATAAAATAATTCAAATATAATTTTTCTATTATTATCAATTTATTAAATAAAATAATTTAAATATAAAAATTATAATATAATTTTTATTAAATTTTTGTTTTATTTTAAAACAATTATTATAACTATTAAGTATTATATAATAAAAAAAAGAAAAAAAAGAAAAAAAACAAAAACAAAAAAAAATGAAACATTTAAAGAAGTCCAAAGGCACCTACCTGGTGGTCACGGCCCATTCGCTGCTGGTTTGGCTTGGCACTGGCAAATCCCCTAGTGAGTGTTCGCCGCACCGCCGCCCCCGACAACGTTTACTTCGCCGCCTTCACTTCGCTGCCTTGAACCTTCACTTCGCTTGTTGCCGCCGCCTATTGCAAGCACTCGACTTACAGTTCACTTGATTCACGCTTGCCGTTCTTACTTCGACTGTGAATAACTTCTACAAGCAAACTATGTTTTATAAAGAAAATTAGGGTTTCAACGGTGGCTTTTTAGGGTTCGCGTTTTGGGGTTCGTGCTTTTAGGGAAGCGATAGGTTTTTTTACTATTTTTTTTGAGTTTTTAACTTTTTTTTTTCCACTCAAAAACCCCCCCGAACCGGATCAGATTATTTCGGAATGTCAAAAAAATCCAGATCGTTTCAGATTTGGTCCAAATCCGGTCGGACCTTGTGACGATGCAGAAAACCATAAATTTTTTGGCATGTTACAGTCCTACATGAATTCTGGGAATACATATGCGAAGTCTGATTTCTTTTGCTCAGAAAACTATAAATTTTTTGGCATGTTACAGCCCTACATGGATTCTGGAAACATATGTACAAAGTCTGATTTCTTTTGCTCAGAAATTTCTGAGTTGGTAAGAAGATTTCAGCCACTTATTGAGGCCGTATAAATTGAATTTTTGGATAAAGTACAACTCACGTTGGGCAAGGAAAGTGCACCAATCAGATCTGAGTTTTATCACTTAGAAAAATCAGACCTTGGAACACTACTGCAGCCACTTCACATGAGTGAGAGGTCTGAATCTTTACCAGCTGTTATCAAATTCTGAAAGTGTCTATGTTTGGGGACACAACTTGCATGGAACAAGGGTGAAGGAGGAAGTGATGGTACATCACTATTCCTTTGGTCACAATGAGTTCCTTTTGAATTCACATTTGGTCCTACACATGCATGAGGGTGTGAAGAAAGGGCAGCCCATGGGTGAACATATAGCACGCATGGAAAAGATCATCCAAGAGGGTTGGCAAATTGTTGAAAGTGGTTTCCAAGGTATGTTTCCCAAGAATTTTTTTGTTATTCTTTTGTTACAAGCTTGGAGAAGTCTACTATGGGATGTAGGAGCTACCAAGGAGTTGTTGAAGGGTGGCCACATTAGTAAGCACATGAAGAATGAAGATCAAATGGATCTTTCCATTTGGGGCAGCAAGGTATCACTTTCTGAATGTTTTTCTTTTGGCAGTTTTAGCTCTTTTTGCATGATGTTTGTGTTCATATTGGCATCCTTGAAGTATGTGGATATGGAGAGCACATGGGAGATCAACTTAGTAGTGAATTAGTTGACTTTTGGGGGTAATTGCATGGGTATACATCACATATACAACCTACATATCAGCAAGTACAGGGTTGTTGGGATGATCCTCTTCTTGATGGGGGGTCAATTGAGTTTAGGGGCCAAGAATTGGATGACAGCCTTTATGAGGAAGTTTCCAGCCCTTTTGGAGCTTGAAATGACCAGCTTGGAAGATGGATTGGGGAAGGTTAACAGCTGTTGTTGGTTCCACATAGAAAACTACAACAGGGGCAGCCATGGGCGTGAAAGAAGAATGAGGTTGGTGTCTGATTTTGAGGTTGACTACAGCTGGTCCATGCTGAAAAACAACAGGCACAACAACAAGGAGAATTTAGAGATGGTTTTCCTTCCTTGGGAAACAATTACATGTGGACATTGCATAATAAGGATTGTTCTTTTGTTACAAACTTGGAAGAGTCTACTGTGGCATGTAGGAGCTACCAAAGATTTGTTGAGGGGTGGCCACAGTGGTATGCACACAATAAATGACAAGCAAATGGATCTTTTCATTCGGGGTAGCAAGGTATCATTTTTTGAATGCATTTTTTTTGCCACTCTTGGCTCCATAGTGCACTTCATGAGTGCCTTGAAGAGGAGCTTCGTGATCTACAACTCAGTATTGAAAGAGTCGATAGCATGGGGTCATGGGAAGCCTTTGGAGGGCTATTATGTCACCTTTTGTACTTGGGGGCAGCCCTCAAAACACAGATACAACAATATGAGGGATCTGTTTGGAGCTTCTCTTCCTTGATAAGAAGTTACAAGTAGCCAATGCATCATAAGGAGTGTTGGGACACCCCCATGGATATTGCAATTGCTTGAGGACAAACATGGGCGGAGAGGATTGTTATGTCCCCCTTTTTAGACATGACACTTTTGAAGACCTTTAGCCTTGTCTAGTTTCCTAAGGGCTAAGGGAAGAAGAGAAAAAGAAGGGAAACATTTGATTTGAAAAGAATAATTGTAAAAGTACTTTATTGTTATAATTTCACTTAAGTTGGGGCCTTTTTAAAGGTTATGAGTATTGAACCACTTAAGTATTTCCCCGCCAAATTGGGTGCTTCACTTGGGGAGAAATATAAAAGCAATTGAGGGGTCTTGTTGAAAGGCAACTTGGATCATAATTTGAATTTACAAGTTTTGAGCATGAAAAACTTTGAGCTTTGGACTTGAAGACGAAAACCTTCAAGCCAAGAGATTGATGACAAAAACCCTCATTTTTTCATGGGGAAATTTCATCTAGGAGCTATCGTTGTTCTTAAAAAAAAGGCAAAAAAAAGGTTTTCAAGTGGGACGAGTAGCTTGGAAGGGTGGCGACTTGGTTGGAGAGTGATTTGCACATGCTTTGGGGTTATTTTGTGCCCTAGTTAATATTTTGATTTTATTATATCATTTCTGCACTTGGGCGACTTGATTTGGAAGGGTTTTGACATTGTTTGAGGGCCATTCCTTGCCCGAGAATATTCTACAATATTCTATATAATATGTCCAGCCTTGGGCGATTAGCAAAAATGACATATTTGAGGGTTTGAAGTCAAATATTGATTCTAAAATTATTTTGGAATTTTCCATATTATTCTAAATATTTGTGGTAGTAAATTCACCTTGTTTGTGAAGGAAAAACATCATTAAAAGGTCTTTGATTGCACGTGTATTTTTTTATTAATTTTGAAGACTTTTTGAAGGTAAGACATTAAAAGTTGTCATCAAAGGGCTGCCATAAATCATATTTATTTTCTGAACATAGGCACTTAGGGTTTGAAGGGCTAATTTAGTTTTTTGAAGGATTAATCTTAGTTGAAAGTGTTAATAATTGATTTGAAGGGTTTAGTATATTTTTGTGCTAATTTTAGAATATATTTGTAGTTAGAGTTTGCTGTGGTAAAAATCAGATTTTTGTTTTTTGCTAGGGTTTCATATAAAAATCATATTTCAGAGAATATCCCTAATTTGGGGACATTACATTGTCTTATTCTTTTGAGGTGAGGTAACTACCAGTTCCTATCTTTCTCTCACATCAAAGGGGGGCATATTAGTGGGGGCATGCCATAGAGGCATGTTCTCCACACTTGGCATAGTTTTCAGATTATTGGGGGCATGCTTTGGAAGCATGTTTTTCACACTAATTCAGTATTCAGTATCTCCAAATTACGGTGGAAGCATGTTTGGAAAGCATGTTCTTCACACTTATTTAGTATGCAACATCTCCAAATTATAGCGGGGGCATGCTTTGGAAACATGTTCTCCACATTGGTACTCACCTCAGTTTTCAACTTTCTCCATATATAGTGGGAGCATAGTTTGGAAGCATATTCTCCACACTTACATACTTTTCCGAATTGGCCAAAACACACAATTATATGATTCAGAGTCACAGTTGTGGTAGAATTCTATACATTGGTACCATTGTTATACATAGTTTCAGCATGAAACATATTTAAGGTGCATATGCTATGCAATTTGTGCCTAATATTGCAAAATCCAAATTAGTTTCAAGTTCCAAAACTCTTTTATGGACTATTACCACATTACAGACTTTTACCTCAGTCGGACTTTTATGGACTTTATTGAGCTAATCTACTGTAGTAGTTGGTTCACTTTTTGGTATGGTTGAGGTGATTAAATCACTAGGTTGCCAAGTTTTCATATTGGACTTGATTGTATCATTCAACTTCACCAGGTTATAAGTATCATTGGGTTGCATGATTGAGATAATCTTAACTACCAGGTGGCAACTCATCTTTGCTCCAAGGTTGGGGGCATGCGCTTTCCAATCTCTTTCTCTCGCCTTAGATATATGCACTTTTAAGATTTATCTATATTTATCGTAATTTCAATTTTAGAGCCTTACAATGATACATCTTTTTCAAATCAACTTGCCAATAGGCAAGATGGTTACATCGACACATAGGTGTACTTCTAAACCTTGCTATTTCAATTTCTATCTATTTCAAGTACTTACAATTTTAGATTATATGCATTGATTATACACTGTAACATGCTCTTGGTTGCAGGTCAATCATCAACAAAGCACTCAAGTTGGGCACACACAAAGGCAAGGTGTGTTATACACACCTAGGTACACATTTTTTTCTTTAAGCTATGTAATGTCCCCTTCTAGCTAGACATTGTACTTTCAACATGATTAGCCTATAAGTGGCTCTTGTAGGCTAATACGACATGGTTAGAGGGTCTTCTCCGCAGTTACCCAAATGGCAGTTGATTTTTTTGGGGAAGTTTTGACATATTCTGGAGGTTTTCTAATGATTTATTAGAATGTTTATATTTTTAGAAACCTCACGTTACAAGATGATGTTATATTTGTACTTTATGTTATAATTCATTATTTTATATTAAAGTGCAAATATAACATATTAAAAGGGAAACATAATAATAAAATATTATGATGTTTCTAGAAGCTTCCCAAATGAAGGAAAGCAAAAAAAAAAGAAGTATAAAGGGAGGTGTGGGCTGCCATTATGAATCATCTCGATTTGATGTTGTCTTTGTTGTGGTATGCTGGTGGAGCCTAGAGTTTTCTTTAATGAATCAATTTGTCTTTGAGAACGATAACTCCTATTGATAGCATAACTGAGCGAGTGAAATATCTCTTTAAGGGTTGCATTTTGGAGGTGATATTTCAGTCATCTCAATTGGAGCAAAATTTGTGGCCATTGGCCAATTTTAGAAAAATCGATTAGGTGAATTTGTGGAGGTTGCATAGCTATCTTTTGGTGTTGGTTTCTATATAGCTTGGCATCGATTTTCTTTGGTTAAGAGAGTAGATTGCATTTTAGAGAAATCTGATATAAAAATTAGATATTTACAGTCAAGGAAGAACGCCATTAAGAATGACGTTTTTGCTTGTGGGGGTTCCAACTTGCATCGATTCTTTGCTTGGCTTGGTGCGCCCACTTCCTTGGAGCATGGAGATGATATTAGATGCTTGAGACAACGCATATTCATTGCATATTATTTTAAATTTGAGATCAGACCAGAACAGGGGCAACTGGCTTGGAAAATTCGATTTGGCTTGGGAGATCATCTTTTCACTTGGAAATTGCTTGCTCTTTCATCTATTCTCAAGGGCGCCTCAATCCCACTAGGGTTCATTGCATACAATTCATCCTTTAGTATAGTTTATATTTGCAGCTATAGGTGTGCATCCTTCATACCAGCATACCATATAATTGTAATTCTTGTTTATGCCAAGAGTTTTGGCTAGTCTAGTGGAACATTGTATCAAATCATCAATACAAATAAGAATCACAAGTCGCTGGTCATTTAGAGTTATCTTTTGAGCATTTGAATTGAGATAGTAGGTTGCATGCCAACTGTTCGACTAAATGTCCATTGGCTGTAGGTGATTAGTTTGCTTTGTAAATTCATCTAATTGCATAGAAAAGAACAAAAAAAAAGTCATTCTTGCATCTAGAACTTAGCATTGTCATTCTTGCATTGTTCTATAAACACTTGAAGCTTTAATCCATCGTCATTCAAACAAATCATCAAAACTGTGACAAAAACCAGCAAGAAGCACTTTGCTTACAAAGTGTTTGAAAAAATTACAAGGCAGCAAATTGAGACAATTAAGTGCTGATTGGGTATGGATTGTTACAAACTAGCAATTTCATTACTAGATTAAAGGGTGGGCAAATGTAGATGATATTTATGGATTATATAGCACTTCAGTCTTATACACTTGGCAAGCTCAGACCTTGATTGTTCATTTCAGTTCTGCTTTTTTTCCGCTTCTGTAAGTCTTCCATCTACTCTATCTTGTGGTCTTTGGCCTATCTCTTAGTTCAACCAGTCTTATGTTGATAACCTAGGGCTTCTACCTTGCTTAGAATGCTTAAAATGTACTTATCTTCCACTCTTGCAAATTTTGAGCTTGTACCTACTTTCCTATTCTATGGACACTAATGCTCAGGACAGACATTAGCATCGATGTTAATGTCTTGACTCAACGCAAGTGTTCATTGCCATAAAGTCATCTATTTTATGTTGAGCATAGGCTAATACTAAGAGAGGGGGGTGAATCAATATTATATATTATTTTATTTTTTAACACTTAATCAATCACTTATTCCAATTAAGATATTCAAAGCAATCAAATCAAAACACAAGATAACACAATGAAAGTGACACCAGATATACGTGAAAACCCTTTCAGGAGAAAACTACGGAGAAATATTTATCAATATGAATATTCGTAGGCACCAACCTATTGGAGCACCAACCCCAATTACAATTTCGTAGGCACCAACCCACAGGAGCACCAACCCCTTTTGCCGAGCACTAACTCAGCAAGAGACACCAATCTCTTCAATACGAAGGCACCAACCTTCTTACAAGAATCACTCTTCTATCTCTGATTTGTTGCTAACACAACTGATAATAGAACACTGCTTTATCTCCTTTAGATCCGATCTATACTTGAGTATTTTCACTGCTATACTCTGCCTTATACATGCTGATTTTTCTTTCAATATTCTAACAATTTTGCTTTTAAATATTTCTGCTCTTCTTTATTAACTTATACTTTCAGATTTTCTCTTTTGCCACTCGCTATGCACCTTTTTATAGCCCACAAAAAGCCATAAATTAAGGTCGTGACTCTTCAAAAGAAAGAGGCCCATTTGAATGGTCACAACTCCTCCCAAAGGTGGGACGACTTCTTATAAATCAGCGCCATTGTCTTTTAGTAGGTCGGCCAAGGTTGGGGACCATTTCAGCCTTAAAAACTGCCTTGAAAACTTCGCCATAATTACCTCTTTAAGCTCGTTTAAACATAGTTAATTTGTCTTTGATTCCATGCAAGGATATGACCGTTACTTGCACGTTTAATTGCCTCAATTAAATTAAATATTCTTCATTTAATTTAATTCTTTTATCGAAATACTTTGCCATCAATCAGATTCACGATTACCTTTTGACATCAATGACAATATTTCCAACAATCTCCTCTTTTGTCATTGATGGCAACGACGCACTGAATCTGCTCCCCCTTGCTGTACTGTTTCTTCTGTCTGAGATATTTTTTGTAGCTCCCCCTTTCTGTGACTCCTCTTTCCACACTTCTCGCCCTTTGACATCAATGGCAAAGGGACTACTCAAGAGCTAGATAATGCAATGCTTAGCTCCCCCTTAATCAATACTTCCCCTCTATGGCAGAAAACAAAAGAAATTACTCCCAACATCTCACGTAGATATTGAAATGTGTCCTTTGGAAGTGGCTTGGTGCAAATGTCCACTATCTGCTCTGTGGTGGCAATATATTCCAATTTCACTTGTTGTTTTGTAACTTGCTCTTTTAGAAAATGGTATCTGATTGGAATGTGCTTTGTTTTGGAATGCATCACTGGATTCTTTGAGATACTGATAGCACTGGTATTGTCGCAGTATATTGAAATTGGATGATCATATTCTACCTTGATGTCTTTAAAGCTCTGCTTCATCCAAAGAACCTGAGTGCAACACAATACTGTCGCTATGTACTCTACCTTAGCTGTGGATAAGGAAATTGATTTCTACTTCTTACTTAGCCAAAACATTAGGCTATCTCCAAGGAAAAATGCTCCTCTGCTTGTGCTTTTTCCGTCATCTAGGCATCTTGCCCAATCTGAGTCTGTATATGCTACCAATGTGAAATCCTTCCCTGTAGGATACCACAATCCATAGTCTAGGGTCCCTTTTAGATATCTGAATATCCGCTTCACCGTGTGCACGTGTTTCTTTAGGAGCTACTTGATAGCGTGCTACCATGCCCACTGCTTACATGATATTTGGCTTGGATGCCGTTATGTACAAAAAACTTCCAATCATTGATTTGTAGAGGGACTGATCTGCATTCGACGATTCATCATCCTTACTCAACTTATTTTCTGTAGCCATAGGCATGCCAACCGATCCACAGTTTTTCATTCCAAATTTCTTCAACATTTCTTTAGCATACTTGGTCTGGGAGATGAATATTCCTTTACTGGACTGAGATATTTGCAATCCAAGAAAGAATAATAACTCACAAAGTATGGACATCTCAAATTCCTTCTGTATGTCTTCGGCAAATCCTTTGGACAGCTTCTCACTATCTCCTCCAAAGATTATATCATCAACATAAACTACAACAATTAACTGACGCTCACCTTCAGTTTTGATGTACAAATTGTTGTCGGCAAATCCTCGTTTGAATCCCTAGGCTTGTATACTTATCAAGTTTTGAGTACCAAGCTCTGAGGGCTTGCTTCAATCCATACAAGGCTTTCTTCAATTTGCATACATATTTGCTATCTTCTGATAGGAGGAATCCTTCTGGCTGCTTGATGTACACTTCCTCTTTTAATTTACCATTCAAAAAGGCAAATTTTACATCCATTTGATATACCATGAAGTTATTGAATACAACATAGGCAAGAAACATTCTGATTGCCTCTAATCTTTCCACAGGAGCGAAGGTTTCTTCAAAGTCAATACCTTCGATTTGAGCATAGCCTTTGCATACCAATCGAGCCTTGTTTTGCGTCACTTGACCATCCTCATTTAGTTTGTTCATGTATACCCATTTGGTGTCGATCACATTCTGATCCTTCGGTCTGGGTACTTGCTCCCATGTCTCATTTTTATCAATTTGGTTTAGCTCTTCTTCCTTTGCTTTTACCCAATGTTCATCATGGCTCGCTTCTGAAAAATTCTTAGGCTGTATTTTAGATAACAAAGAAAGATTCACTTGTTGAGAATTACTTACAATCCTTCTTTTGGTCTGCACTCCAACATCTATATTGCCAATGATTTGGCTTTCGGCATGGTTCTTCTGAACTAAACGAGATGGTGCCTTGGTGTCTTGCCGTTCATCTTCATCCATCTTCTCTACTTCAACATCTTCAATGATATCAGGTTCATCTAATGGATCACTTCCCTTTTGAGTTCCAGTTTCATCTACTCTAACACTGGCACTTTCTACAATAGTTTGCGTTTTCTTTTTGTAGCATCTATAGGCCTTGCTTTTGGTGGAATATCCCAGAAAATTTCCTTCGTCGGCTCGTGAGTCAAATTTCCCCAGATCATCTTTGGTCCTCTTAATAATACACTTCCAAATACTTTGAAATATTTGACGGACGCTGGTCTTCCCGTCCATAACTCATATGGGGTCTTGTCATTGTTGACTCTGATCTGCCCTCTATTTAGGATGTATACGACTGTGTGGACTACTTCTCTCCAATATTTGTCTGATAACTTGGATTGGTTCAACATTGTCCTAGCCATTTCTTGGACAGTCCTATTCTTTCATTCTACTACCCCATTCTGATGTGGGGTTCTTGCAGCTGAGTAATGTCTTTTTATCCCATAGTCTTCACAATACTCAATGAATTCATTTGACATGAACTCACCTCCTCTATTTGACCTTAAACATTTGATCCTTAAACTGGTTTCATTTTCAACTAATGCTTTAAATGCTTTGAATTTGCTAAAGGCCTCAGACTTTTCTTTCAGAAACACAACCCATGTCATTCTAGTTTAATAATCAATTATGAACGTAAAATACCTCTCACCTTGTATACCTTGCATTTTGGTGGGTCCACATAGATCTGTATGAATGAGCTCTAATTTCTTCATGGTGGAATATTCTTCCATTCTGAATCTTGTTCTAGTCTGCTTCCCATGTTGACATTGCTTACAAAGCGTGCTTGATGGCTTTGTTATCTTCAGAATGTCCCTTACAGCTTGCTTCTTGCTGATATTCACAAGGTTATCAAAATTTATATGGCCCATTCTTCTGTGCCATAGCCAACTCTTTTCAACTTGACTAAGACAACACTTCTCTCCTTTGACTTCTGCAATCATGTATAGATTGTTTGTTGTCCCGTGGGCATCTACAATTAGCTTTCCCATGTCTCTTTTTCTGATCTCGCAACCTTCATCAAAGAACTTATGTGTGTCCTTGATCACACATTTGGCTCACACTTAGAAGATTATGCTTCAATCCTTCCACATATAACACATTCGTTGTTTTGGTTCTTCCATTATCAAGACTAAGCGTACCTTTTCCTGCTATTCTCGCTGTAGTGTTGTCTCCGAACTTCACCTTGCCTTCATTGACGTTTTCTAACGAGATAAACTTGCTTTTATCTCTAGTCATGTGTCTCAAACATCCACTATCAATAAACCATTGTTGTCCATCTCTAGCATGGAATGCTGTTTGAACGATCATGGATTCTTCCTTATTTTGCTCGTTGTCTTCTTGCCTCTTCTTCCAGGTCTTTGTTGGTTCCCTTTTCTTTATCACTGGAGCCTTGAACTTCTGACTTTATGTCCATAGTTGTTGCACTTGTAACAGAGTATAGCTTCATCAAAGTTTGATACAGGAGCAAACGAATTGTAGCTTCTATTCGAAGCTCCATAGGTTCCTTTGTTTCCGCCCCTGACTTCAATATCCTTGGCTCTCTTTCTACAATCTAATTTCTTATGCCCAAAATGATTACACTAATAACAATATCCATAAAAATAATTACCAAATCTGGGTTTTTTGGTATATCTTGGAGCAAGTGGTCTCCTAAAGTTTTGTTCTCCTTTGCTTTCTTTGTTGATAGAGCTAGTTTTTGTATTCTGGCCTTTCTTCTTGGTCTCCTTCATAGGTTCCTTAAGACCTTCAACATAGCTCTTAGCCTTCTCTTTTTCCTTCTCATACCCAAAACTCTTTTTCCTTCTCATACCCAATGCTTGACTTGTTGGATGGTGATATTTGATTCTCCAAAATCTCATTCAAAACTTGGGTGCTCTTCTCAGATTTCAAGGCACTTGCTATTTTAGTATTCTGGTGTTCTCCTTTCTTCATTAGCTGATTCATTAGATCTTCAATTTTCTTTGCCTCTTCAATTTGGTCTTTTAGATCAACAATTATCTTCTTTGATTCCTCAAGACCTTGTGATATTCTGGCTTCTGAGTCTTGACTTTCTTTTTCTTATTTCTGAATATGAAGCTTTTATTTCATGTTCTTTTTCTTAAGAACTTTTATCTCTCCTAAGGCACAGATAAGCTCTTCTTTGAGATTTACCTCGCCTTCTTCTTCCTCCAAGTTGTTTCTGCATGTGGAAGCATTGTCTTCTATGGCCATGAACAATATTTTCTCATCGTTGTTGTCAAAATCACTGACTCCGCTTTTCTCGAATGAGCTATAGTTCCTCCTGGAGTATAAGCTTTTCTTTTGCTTCTCAAATCTCTTCTTATCTTTATTCTGCTTGAATCCCTTCTTGAATTTTGGTTTGCTCTCCTCTTCATCATTATTGTCTTTATCCGGGCACTTAGCACAAAATGACCAATCTTACCGCAATTAAAAAATTTGAATGGTAACTTACCTTTATATTTGCCCTAACTTTTCTTCAATTTTCGAATGAATAGAGCCTCCTTTTCATCTTCTTCGTTGCTTGAGCTATCGCTTGGCTCAGGTTCCTTGATTTTCTCCTTCTTTGATGCTTTGAACACTGCTTCTCTTTTTGATGGTCTTTCAAGTTCAGTCCTCATTTCATATGTTGTGAAGATTTCGTTCAACTCATCCATCTTTAATTTATCCAGATCTTTCATTTCTTCAACAACAGAGACTTTCGCATCAAACCTCAACGGTAAGGACCTCAACACCTTTTGGATGATTGTAGACTCTTCCACGGTTTCTCCAAGTCCTCGAATAACATTGACTATTTCATCAACCCGAAGCAGATATCCTGCAATGTTCGTTTCTTCATCTTTAAACTCTCAAATTGTCTCCTATGAGTTTGGAGTTTTGCTTGTCTTACCTTGCTATCACCCTCATAGATAGTTTTGAGTTTTTCTAGATCTCTTTCGCAGAATCACATTACATGACTTTTACAAACTCATATTCTGAAAGGCTGCATAGGATGGCATTCATTGCTTTAGCATTGTTTTTGCTAGCTTTCTTTCCAGCAGCATCTGTTGGTGGCATTTGGTACCCAATTACTATTGCTTGCTAAATATCGAACCCAAGAGCTATTAGATATGTCTTCATTCTTATGCTCTAGAAGGCATAATTTGTGCCATCAAACAATGGTGTCTTGTTAGTGGAAAATCCGTCTTCAACTTGTGATCCAACCATGTGTGCTTGTACGATCTACCTTCTAGCGGTTAAGCTATATTTGAAGGAACCCCCTCTGATACCAATTGTTGAGCACATGCTAACACTTGGGGGGGTGAATCAGTATTATATATTCTTTTCTTTTCCAACACTTAATCACTTATTCCAATTAATATATTCAAAGCAATCAAATCACAACACAAGATAACACAATGCAAAGTGACATCAGATATACGTGGAAACCCTTTTGAGAGAAAACCATGGAAAAATCTTTCTCAATATGAATATTCGTAGGCACCAACCTACTGGAGCACCAACCCCAATTACAATTTTGTAGGCACCAACCCACAGAAGCACCAACCCCTTTCGCCGAGCACTAACTCAACAAGAGACACCAATCTCTTCAATATGAAGGCCCCAACCTTCTTACAAGAATCACTCTTCTATCCCTGATTTGTTGCTAACACAATTGATAACAGATTACTGTTTTATCTCCTTTAGATTCGATATATACTTGAGTATTTTCGCTGCTATACTTTGCCTTATACATGCTGATTTTTCTTTCAATATTCTAACAATTTTGCTTTTAAATATTTCTGCTCTTCTTTATTAATTTACACTTTCAAATCTTCTCTTTTGCCACTCGCTATGCACCTTTTTATAGCCCACAAAAAGCCATAAATTAAGGTCATGACTCTTCAAAAGAAAGAGGTCCATTTGAACGGTCACAACTCCTCCCAAAGGTGGGACGACTTCTTAGAAATCAGCGCCATTGTCTTTTAGCAGGTCGGCCAAGGTTGGGGACCATTTCAGCGTTAAAAACTGCCTTGAAGACTTCATCATAATTACCTCTTTAAGCCTGTTTAAACATAGTTAATTTGTCTTTGATTCCACGCAAGGATATGACTGTTACTTGCACGTTTAATTGCCTCAATTAAATTGAATATTCTTTATTTAATTTATTTCTTTTATCGAAATACTTTGTCATCAATCATATTCACGATTACCCTTTGAAATCAATGACAATATTTCCAACATTTTACAAATGAAACGTATCCTAATGGCCGGCTTAAGTGTTTAAATGCGAGTTACTGATTCAAATGGATTGATATAAATACAAGATCAACCCTCATTCATTCCTCACCTAGCACAAACCGAGGCAACCTATCAAAAAAATTTAATCAAGCACTCAATAAAGCAAAGTTTTCCTATTTTATTCTATTCTCATATCAGTCATAGTAACAACATATACACAGGTCTGAAGTACTAAAGGAGCAACCCAAGAGCTCGATTTGTCAAGTTACAAGGTAGATCACTATTGTACTTGTTTTGTATATATTTTATGATTCACACACAATCCAACACATAGGGGAGATTTGCATCAGTATGAGGCTCTCTTCGGAGTATTGGTTATGTAGGCAACACTCATTGACAGAGAGTTCTTTGGGGTCAACTTGACATCGTGTGCCCATTAACTCATTTTTTTCCAAGGTCACTATGAAGATGAAGAACTAGGGTTTTGACATTTCATCAGGAGCGACAGTCCATAACCCAGATTTGGATGCATTAGAGCGAAGGTGAAGTCAAACCAAAAGCATCCAAGTGGTCGCATCCTTTTCCAATAGGTATTCCATACAGGTCACTTTCGTCGAACCCAGATAGTAGCATCGACACAACCGTTCGAAGCTGACGTTAGTGTCCACGGCTCTAGAAGTGTGCAATCTAGAACAGGGGATTGTTTCAGAATCATCTTTCTGCTTGCTTTCTGCCTATTCTAGATCCAACACCGTGTAGCATCAGAAACAAGCAAGTATATTATTTTGTTATTTCCATACATAGTTTAGTTGTATTTTTTATATTTAGCCTATTCTCAGCGTATTAAATTCAGTTTATGTTTATATTTGAGTTTAGCATCCAATTGCCCTGTTGTAGATATGATTATCATCCTTGTGCATTATCATTTCTATAAACCCTTTTAATAAGCATCTAGGTAACCTCAACCTAGAGTAAACCTTCATTTTAGGGTTAAACAAGTAGCAGTTGAAACTGAATGCGATTCTAAAGAAGAGCGCCTTTATGGCATCATGCTCAGATTAAAGTGGCGCATCCAGACATTTCTTGTGTCATAGGGTTTGGTATGCCAACTTTACTATAAATACAAGTTTTTCTGATTCAGTTTCATTAGGTGATGGAAGATCACATGTTGTAGAAGGGATGGGAAATATATGCATAGTATTGAATATTGCTACAAAATTCATAGTAAAAAATGTTAGGTACGTTCCTAGAATGAATAAAAATCTCCTATCAATTAGTTAATTAATTATAAATCCCAATATTTTAGTGAATTTCTCTAACAACTCCCAACACTAAGTGTCCTTTGGACACCAACACTTCACACAATAGAGCTGATAGATCAGTTAGTCGGTGCTTTTCTTAGTGCACCATTACTACTCAAGTTATGCAGATCCTTCAACTTTCTCTCCCTCGACACCGTGGTTTTGCTTCTTCCTGTCAGCGTGGCTCGGCCCCTTTCCAACAACATGGAACTACTCACTGGCCTTCTTTTAGAACATAGGGGTAGATTGATACTACGAGTTTATTTTCTACTAACGGAGTTACATCGGGCTTGGATGTTAGGGGAGATTTTAGACAAAGTGTTTTGCTTCCTCCTAGGATCCTCCATCTTGGCTCCTCTGACCCTGGGTACTCTCCAACGAGCATTATCAGATCTTTCACAATGAATGATGATGTCTTAGACGACTCCTCCACTTTAGGTGCAAACAGAGATATTCAATGAGATTTCCTTCGTGTCTTCATTGGCACATGCTTTTGGGGGTTCTTGTTTGCCTTTCATTTCTATTTGTATTGATTTTGTTGCCACTTGTGCTAGTGGCATGTTGCTTTTTTTTTGTCTTTTGTACTTTTATTTCTTTGTTTGCTTCTAGGATTCTCTTTTCCTATAAATTTCTATTGTTAATTGTTGTATCCTCATGGACCATTGACCTGTCTTTGGTCATCTATGGGTATTAATATAATTTTTTTCTTTTTGGGAAGAAGCATATTGTGTCTGATGTAAAATAGGACAGAGTAGTAGCTCTAGGGATTGGGCAAAGTTGCTTGTAAAGGCTTGTTGACCCTGCCAAAGTCAACTTACATGCAATAGTTGTGGAGGGTAAAACAAACGTTTTGCGGCACGAGAGATTTGGACTTCTCAACCTTCAATACTTAGCCTACTATCCAAGAAATATATGATATGTTTGCAGTGTGTTTGGCTGGCAAGCAGAATTGGAACTCATTTCTGACTAAAGGTGGCAAGTGTGCAAAGGGGCTCGTAGAGCTCGTTCATGCAGATCTTTACGAGCCATCATAGAAATCACTTATAGTCCTTAGAGTGATGTACTTTCTGTTGCTGGTGGATGACTTCTCCAAGAAGATGTGGGTTTACTTGAAAAATAAGTGTGATTGTTTTGCAGCGTTTGAAAAGTTCAAAGTGTTGGTGGAACTTCAAACAAGTAGACATATCGACAATAAAATTTGACAATGGGGGTGAATTCACTTACAAGCAGTTCAAGGACTACTACATCAAGGAACAAATTCATTGACAATTGACACCCCCATACACTCCACAACATAATGGGGTGGTTGAGAGGTGTAATTGAACTATCATGGAGATGGCTTGGTGCATGATGCATAGTAGGGACGTGTCGTACAAATATTGGGGAGAAGCAATGAACATGACAATGTATATTCCAAATAGGAGTCCTTGCAAAGCTTTACAGGATGTCACACCTGAGGAAGCTTAGTTCGGAATCAAACCTGAGGTGACACTTTTTTGTGTTTTTGTTTTGTTGCATACACTTTGGTCCTTGATATAAAACAAAGTACACTAGATTCCAAGAGTGCTAGATATTTCTTTGCCAGCTATAGTGACCAATCTAAGGTCTACAGACTTATTGATATTTCCACTAACAAGTTAATCGTTAGTCGAGATGTTGATGTGAAGGAGACATAATCCTTCTTTGTTTGTAACCAACAAACAATCTCTAAGGGATTTGAATCTAGCCCTGTAGTTCCTTTGAAAGATGAGGTATCTAGTTCATCTAGTACTCCTTCATAGACTCTAGTGCAGCAGCCCTTGGCTGATATATCTAATACTCCACTAGTATATCAACGACATCAACTTGCGTTGGTCAACTATCTGGCTGATATGCAGCCAACATAGGAATTCAACCAACACAGGTTTCTTCAGTGCAACAGAGGCCTAAGTGGTTTTAATCCAATATATAGGATGTGCTGGAGAATAAAATGCCTCAATCAAATGCATGGCCCCAGAGGACCGAAAAGAAAGTTATTAATACAACTGAGCATGCTCACTTTGCACTTCCTTCTAATATTTTTATAGTCCTTGAACCATAGAGATATTCTGAAGCAAAAGGTCACCCTGAATGGTAGACTGCCATGTTAGCTGAATATGATACCTTGATGAAGAACCATACTTGGAAATTGATGGTGTTGCCTCTAGGCAAACAACCCATTGAATGCAAATGGGTGTACAAAATCAAATGCAAAGCTAATGATACTTTGGACAAGTACAAGGATCTTGTTGCAAAAGTCTTTTCACAACAAGAGGGAATAGACTATGAGCAGAATTTTCTCCTACAAAGATGGTCACATTTCAGTTGCTTCTCTCCATAAAATCTTGGTTTGGTTTCATAAACGAAGATTTGGACAAGGAGGTCTACATGATGTTGATTAAAGGTTTTTGGGTATGTGGTTGTGATCATTTGGATTGTAGGTTGATTAAGTCTGCGAGCCTGGTATATTTTGTTTGGTCATCATCTCCAAGATTTTGGGTTCAAAACTATGGAGGTCAGTTTGAAGTTATCAATCAATGATGACTCATCACTGGTCGATGAATCACTCTATCAACAATTGGTGGACAGCCTGATATACCTTATGTCCACACAACCAGATCAATGTTTTGTTGTTAGCAATCTTTCTCGATTTTTGTTTCAACCAGAGCTCATATATTGGACAACAACGAAATGTTAAGAGGATTGCAGATTTTAGAGTGATATCTGAGTAACCTACAAATTTAATGACTAAACTTCTTGGTTACAATTTTTTTGAAAACTTTTGGGGCAAACTTATAGTAATCAACGAAACTCTTGAGTTTGTCATCCTATATTAGAGGCTAGAAAATTTCAGATTAATAGGTTATACAAACTCAGATTGGGGAGGATTAGTGGATACTTGTACGTCTACCACCACATAATCATTTCCTTTGGTTAAGGAGTTGTTTTGTAACAAAGCAAGATTTAGCATACTATGGCTATATCTTCCACCAAAGCAGAGTACAAGACAACAGTCAGTGCTAGTTATGAAGTAGTTTGGCTATGCCGGGTTTTGATTGATTTTCAACTCTTTTGGACTACATCTACTCCACTTTTCATTTTCTGTGACAATCAGGGTGTATTGAAGTTGGTGAAGAATCCGGTTTTCATGCTTGCATCAAACACATTGACATTCATCATCACTACATTCGACGGTTGATTTTGGAGATATTTCTCTTCACTTTTGTGCCTCTAAAGAGTATCTTGTAGATCTAATGACTAAACCTCGTGGCCCTATGTTGTTTGTAAAATTTTGGGACAAACTTGGATTTGTTTCCAATTTAGCCATTAAGAGGGGGTATCAAATATATTAATTAATTATTAGTTACTCATTAACTAATGGTTAGTTATAAACTGCCCCAAATGTATGTAAATATTTTCTCCATAATAAATGGAGGATGCACACCCATATCAAAGTGTGCCTTCAGTTTCTCTTCATTCTTTCAATGCTTGTATTTGCTAACAATAAGTTGTTCTAATAGTTATCCTATGGCTTCCATATGGGGTCATATACAGATTGATCAAGTGGCAAATGTATTGAAATTCATTTGAAAAGAAGATAGCATGCAATCCTCAGATGTAGGATTCATGTGATTTGAGGCCATACATGGTTGGGTCCTAGTGGATCATTGTTCTTGTTGTGTGGAAAATTCTTGTTTGTTTGCTGCCTCATATGCTTAAAAAATTCATACTTTTGACAACACTAGATCTTATGACTTCTTGAAGAAGAATCATGTCAATTTTCTCTATTTTAACCTTGTCTTTTAGAAAAGAGACTTTATTGGGCACGCCTAGGCCTCTAATATTCCACGATAGAATTCACATTAAAGAATCTTTAGACAATGAAGTTGTGTTGTTGGTACCAAAAACCGAGGCCAAGGTTCTAGTGACCAAGGCCAAGCCAATGGTAACTATATCCATGTGACTAATGACAATATGAAAATAAGAAAAACCTTGACCAAATCCGAAGCTTAGAACCGACACCCATGATAAGATGGAGGGTTTATAAAATGGACTCAATGAAATGAGGGGTTAGAGGAAGGAGGAAGACGAAGAGGAGGATCAACAAGATCCAATGGATGGCATGAATCACTAAGACCATTAGGGTCATCAAGGCTATGACAAAGAAGAAGAAGTCAACGATAACCAAAGAGCCAAGAATTGGAGACAATGGTCACTTTGAAACCAAGAAAGCCCATTTTGAGAGCAAATTGGCCAAGGACCCAAAGAGAATTGCACCACCTAAGTATGATGGGTATGGGTTTTGGAGATGGGAGCAAAGCCCTGGCTCATTGAGATGAATAAATATTTTGAGCTCAGAGACTTAAAAAAAAAAAAAAGGTAGTTTGGGGTGTTTATCAACTAGTGGGAGATGCATGCATCCAATTGGCAGAATTGTGTCAAGGCAAAACAAGGCCCAACTCTTGAGAACACCACCTGGGTAAAGTTTGTGTTTCCCTTTAGAAAATGGTGGTTATCTCAGTGGTACTTCGATCAGAAGATGTCAGAGTTTCATCAACTTCAGTAGGGTGAGTTGATGGTAACTCAATATTGGGAGTTCACAAAACTTCTCCAATATGTACCACAATATCAATACAAAAATTCAAAGATTTAATAGGTTTATATGAGGATTAAATCCGCAAATTGATAATGACATTGAGGTTTATGGACTTAATAGTACAAAAGCTTTATTTGCGAATGCCATCTAGTAGGAAACGAATATTAATGTTATTGTTGAAGTCAAAAATGACTTGAGAGAAAAGAACAAGGCTCCACAAGTTTAACAATAGAATAGCTCTACCTTCAAGAAAAATGATTTAGAGGGAAATGACCATAACATGTCTGGGCACAGTAGCTATGGGGCTGGGAAAACTCAACAAGGAAACAAAGGGCGATTCAAAGAAATGGGAATTAATTCAAGAAAGGACAAAACCATCAGCATGATAACAAAGGGAAAACTAGGGAAAGAGAAATCCTCCCAAGAAGACTAGACCAAGAGATGGTTGTTTCATTTGTGGAGGTGACCACTATGCTAATCATCGCCTAGATAAGGGCTTGGCTATGGAAAAAGGGAGACAGCAACAGCAGCAGCCTCAACACAAAATTTATGTAACATTTGACAAAAAACATGTTGAGCATTTCCTATTGAGACTCGGGGTGAGCTTTTTGGTATTCATGTTTCTATTTTAGTAGACCCCTGTGCATCTGAATGTTTTTTTCTTTGTCAGTAGTGAGTAAGTTGGCTTGAAAGTTGGGTTCATGAAGCATAGTTGGCCTGTTGTGATGTCCCCTTTTCATATAATTTTAATAATTGATAAAATTCCCTGAGTAGTGATTTTAATCATTTGAAAATATAAGGCAATTAATTAATTATTAAAATAAAACTATCTTGGATAATTATTCGAATTACCAGAAGAGTGGTTTTTACCATTTGAAAAATTAAGGTAATTTTAATGATTATTCTAAGGGGCTTTATAATTAATAAATTGCTTGATTAGTGATAACAATTTAATTAATTATTTAAGTGAAGACCTAATTATTTAATTTGCCAAAAAGTAATTTTAATTACTAATTTATTAAGGCAAGTTATTTAATTAATTCAAAAATGCCTAAATTGAAATTAAAAAGAATGTCGGCTTGGGAGCTAAAGCAAAGAAAGGAAAAGACATTCTAAAAATGACAAGTGAGTTTGCAAAATGAGGCATGAAGATTTCTTGATTCGAGTTCAAAAGTATTGGCACCAAGAGAAAGAATCAGAATCGTTTGGGACATGGAGAAATATAGGCATGCACAAGTTAACATTGGAACTAGAGTTTAAGGTGAGAGATTATGAGAATATTTTGCATGATTTGAATGACACGAAGGCTCCTTTATCTTCATCAATCAACATGATAGGAGGATATTTTATGAGTATGAGGAAGGATGAAAGGAACAATGATCGGGCTGTTATGAGACATCATGGACAACCACGTGCTTGCAAAAGAGGGGATGCTACAACACAATTGGTACAACAGTATATAAAAAGGGATAAAATCCAGTATTGGTGGTGTTTGTTTGATGATGCATACATGTGTGACGAAGCTAACAAAGGGCACCCAAGGGAAGGACATACATCTTACATAAGGGGATCCCTACCAATGAGTTTAGATGATTATGATATGCACTTGCAAGGTATGTTTTCTGATTTGGTAAGCTTGTTTTCTTTCTACAAATGGAAAGACTATATTTTCAAAATGAAGAAGGATTAATATGGTATAAAGAAGGTCCTAGCACACCTTGAAATGCACACTGTGGGAGCACACCTCCTCTAGTGCTTTTGCATGAGATGAATTTAATAATGGTCAGCCTTGCTAAGCATATTAATTTGGTTCAATTTTGCAATCCTAATCTTATTCATATAGGGCACAAGTCTATGATGGTTTGTTGGGGAAGCATGGAGTTAGAGAGCCCATTAAAGATCAGCTTGGTAACAAATAAATTAAATTTTTTGAGTAGAGGCATGGCTGTGTTTTACTATGATGCCAACATTTTGTATGTACAATCTATGGAGAGAGTTTTCAACTCATAAGGGGACCTTGTGGATAAATGCAAAACATGATAAGATGTATGATAGCTACTATTTTGAGTTGCATGACACATTGAGTTTTTTTGAGTAGCATACTAGGTACAAATATGGCAAGGTAAAAAGTTTTGATGGCATCTCACAGATCATGAAAAGAAGAGAAAATGCAAGTATTAATTTTGAATCTTGTCATCTTGAAGGATGAAAATTAGACATGTACTTACAGTAATATCATGAAGGAGGAAAGACTGATTTTTGGGGACTCTTGATGAGCTTATGGAGTGTTACATGCATGGGAATGTTGATAAGAGGCAGCCTTTGGTAGGGCACATGGCGTGCACAAAGAGGCCCATATATGATGAGTTGTACTACCTTGAGGCCTCACATCATGGTAAGTTTACAAGATGGTACCTAGCTGATTTCTTTTTACATGATTGTAGAGTTAGAGCATGGCATTTGGGAGGTCATCACCCTTGGGGCAGCAAGATAATCAAAGTCTATTATTTTTTTTATTTCAACTTTTGGCCACATATCACTTCCTGGGAGGGTATAAGGGAAAGGAGCTTCCTCATCCACCATTTGGTATTGAAAGGGGTATTTCACTGGGAACATGTGGAGCCTTTGGAAGGCTATGAGGTCACATCTAGCACTTGGGGGCATCCCCCAAAGTATAGGTACAACAGGTTCATGGCTTCGTTGAAGACTTGTTGGCCAAAATTTGGCCAATATACCAAGCTGTGCCCAGGTGGATCAAGTTGCTAATGGATGAGTAAATGAACAGATGTTCCAGATGAAATGAGTGGACTAGAGAGATCTTATAGTTCTCACAAAGCTTTTGAAACACTTTAAAATTGCTTAAAGCGTATTTTTTCAAATTCTAAAGGACAGGTTTGCAGAGCAAAGAAAAAGGTTCTTGAGCAGTTTTCATGGCGAAACCAAGCAGTTCAAGCATTTCAAGCATGAGTTCAGAAAAGCTACGGACTCCTTCAGAAAAGCTACGAACTCCATCAAAAGAACATACAGACCTTGGAAAAGCTAAGTGCAAAATCTTTTATTTAACAAAGTCTTTACCGGTTCTTTCTTTCGGATTTTGCATGGACTAAGTGTTCTTTTCTTTCGGGACTCTTTCTGGCTAAATATTGAATTCATTCGGACAATTTGTCCGAGACAGTTTTCCAAAGGGATAATTTTTTCGGAGAAAATGTCCGAAGCAAAACGAAAAGACCTTTTCCTTCGGAAAAATTGGCCGGGACAATTTTTACGAAGGGTAACTATTGGCTATTTTTGGCCCACATACCAAAATTTTGCCTAAGTGTGAGAAGATGGACATTCAAGCAAAAGCGTCAAGTTCAGAACAACTTCGGGCTTCTAGGAGCAGACATCAGACAACTTCGGGTTCTTGGAAGGAGAAGGCTTCGGGCTTTAACAAGTAAAAGACTTTGAGCTTTCTCTCAAAGAAGACTTCGGGTTTGTCAAGCAAGAAGACTTTGGGTTTTTGGGGCTGCCTTGCTTAAAAGGTGAAGTAAGTTGCAAGCAGTCAGAAACCTGAAATAAGTAAAGGGACATGACAAACCTGAGCTGGTCTTGGGCGGTGGTTCACGGGTTCTTCAAGAGGCAAGGCTTCAGGTTTTTCGAGGTGAAAGATTTAAATTATTTTATAAGTCATAAGCAGTGGAAACCCCGAAGGAAGCAAGAAGTAAGTTGCAAGGAGTCAAAAGCCCGAAGGAATGAGGAAAATCGATCGTTCTGAAAGGTAAATTATGGAAAATAGTCCATGGAAAGCAAATGGCCGTGGAACATTCAGGTCAATGGTCAGCAAATCCAAGGGGGCAATCAGTCAAGGACAATGACACAAGTGCATACAACTCACTTCTAGAACATGCAAAGCGTTCAAACAGGGATTAGACGTGTCCAGGTGGAGCATGAAATTGCAAGGACCAACTGTGCAGTGAAGAACACTCCAAGTCTTAAATGTCAAGGTTAAATACTTACACTTGGCAGGGACATGCAACTACCACGGGCATGGCTCTGTCAGTTCCAGCGGGAGACTTGAATGTGTAATGGGCTCAAGCAGCTTGGCGATGATCTTGGGCGGCTACCTCATAGTCAAAGTAGTTGCATGCTTTAAATAAAAAGAACTCAAAGAAAACAAGGAATAGTCCCAATCATTGGCAACTGGCGACTTCTCTCCATTCTTCATTGCCGGAAGCTCCTCTTCTCTCTCCTCTTTTCTATATATATCTCATGCGTTTCATTTTGTAAGAGTTTCCAGTTTTTGAGAAGTTCCCAGTTTTAGACTTTTTCATCTTTCTGGGAGACGAACATCCATTGAGATATTGCAAAGTATGCTCCGCTTGATTAGGCTCGACCTTGTCAAGTCTATTGTAAGAACTACCTCTTGATGTCATAAGCTGATTTCTTTGCCTATCTCTTGTCATTGATCAGTGCCTTAGTATGTTTGTGCTTGGTGGATTCGTGAAGGAGATTCTTCCTAGTCTATTAGCGTTCTGCTTGCCTCTTTAATGTATTTTCAAGCTCTTGCAGGTCTGGATTAGTGTTCTGCCTAAACCTCTTCCAGTGCGTTAACTTGATCTCAAGATTATGTAAGCCATAATTGTCTTATGACTGATCTAGTGTGGGTTCAAGCATAGATGAGTGTCCATTTTAATTTGGTGCATCACCTGGTTAGCTTCCTTAGGAGCCCTTATCCCCTTTCTACCCCTTTTCCCTGTGAATCATTAGTTTAGCATTAGTTTAGGTGAGCATCAAAGAGGAACCGGCCTACTCCGGAGGTTCAACCTCGCTACAGGATATGCACAGCCTGAGGTTGTTCCCATGCTTGTAGTTGGAAGTGAGAGAGCCTGAAAAACTTTCCCACAAGGGTGCAATTCTAGCCTACAACAGTTTTTGGCACGCCCGGTGGGATAGAGGTCCAAAGCTGTAGAAGGATTGTTGGTGTTGTTCTTCTGCATATCAGCCTTTGGAGGCATTCAACAAACATCAATGGCAACTCCGAGCATCTATTAGCTGGTTTAAGAAGTCCAAGTGCCTAATCATCCTAATCTGGTATGTTCAATCAATCATATTTTGATCAAAGTGCTTATTCTTTGCCTCAATATCCTTCATATCAGGGTAACAACGTTTATGGCTTTGCCCCAAGTAGTTCTCAAGATTCTTATGGGCAGCCTTCTCAGTCTCGAAGTATCCTTGGTTTTGCTCCAAATCAATCCATTTCAAGTCGGAGGCAAATGCTCTCAAGGTATGAAAAGTACATGATGGACCTTAATACACAAAGGGGTTATGGTCAAGATATACCTGATCAGATCATTCATGACATAAGAGGTGCGTTACAACAAATGAAAGAGAAATGGGCACCTATTGAGGGGGCAAATTGGACCAACCTCTTGGATGAGATGTTGAATATAAGTGGTTACATCCAAAGCATTGAGGATAAATTGAAAAGCTTTGAAAAACAGCAGGTCCAATTCCGTCAACCTTATCTGTCTTCATATACACTGCCTCAAACCTCATATATACCACCCATCCTTCCCCAAAAGGCCACTCCAAGTGAACCCCTTTATTTTCCAAGTTCTTCATGTGTCTCTCAAACCTTCCCTTCTTGGAGTTCAATTCAAGGAAGCTTTCAAAGAAAGGAAGAAACTGTTGTTGAGCAGCCTGTCATTGAGATTCAAGATCCCACTTATCTTCCTCAAGAACCCTCATGTACATCATATCAGCCCTCTTGTACTCCTCATTTTCATGAGTCTATTGACCAACTTAAAGAGAAGATCTTCAAAGAAAATATAGATAGGCAGATCAAAAAGTTGGAGTTGAAGATA
This sequence comes from Torreya grandis, assembly GCA_037957365.1. NCBI lineage: Eukaryota > Viridiplantae > Streptophyta > Pinopsida > Cupressales > Taxaceae > Torreya > Torreya grandis. The sequence continues at coordinate 4,658,757 of JARHVA010000040.1, forward strand.
AAGAAAGAAGAAGAGAGTCAAAATCAAGAGAAGGCAATTGTTTCCCACACATTCCCCTCATGAGAGTCAGTCCAGAAAGGCTTTCAAGAAGAGGTGTTAGTTGAAGCAATCCAAGAGGTAGTTTTTGAGGAGTTGGTTGTGCCAAATCAAGCAACCGTAGCTCAGCTCAATGAGCTTGGTTTACAAGAGTTTCGAGACTCTCTCTTCTCTCAAGAGCCACCAAAGAAACCATTCAAAGTCCCTAGCTGGAAGGATACTTTCCTAAACTGCAAGCAAGGTGAACTTCTTCACCCTCCCACCATCTCCCTCTTGAAGGAAGAACCTATTCTACAAGGGTTAGAGGAGGAGCTTACAATCAAAGTTGAGTTTGAAGAAGGCAACACAAGTGTCTATGATGAAGAGATCATGATAGGTAGCCCACTTCAGTCAGAGGGGGAAGAATCAGTTTTAGACCACTCTTCTTGGCATGGCTTCGATACCAGTAAGCTGGGTCTTAAAGAGGACAACCCTCAAGATGATAATGAGACAGACCTTGAATGGACTACTGAAAGTCCATTCTACATAGATGAAGAAGAGGATGATTCATTTCAGGATGAATTGGAGCTAGAAAAAGGGAAATCAGACCTTGAGCAAGGCAAAAATGTTTTTTTTGGACCTTGAAAGTTCAAATCAACCCTCATTTGCAGTTGAGGAACAAGATGAAATCCTGAGTGAAGTTGATGAAGAAGACATCTTGAGTGCTCAAGAATTGCAGCTTGAAGAGCCACCACCTTGTGTGATGAACGAGAACCTTGAGGATAAACAAAGTTTTCAATATGAGCATGTCCTTCAAGGAAACTATGATCTGACTATGCCTAATAAGCATGATGATGAAACAACAAAGAGTAAGAGCGAAGTAAAATCTGATTGTTCAATGTTTGTATTGACAAGAGGATGTCCTATCAGGCACCTTGCTTGGTTGGAAGATGAAAAGGAAGAGCCATCACAGGTTGTGCTCAATTCAGAGCACAAATTTGAGCACCAACAAGAACAAGACCAACTTGCATATCCATTCCAGGATGGTGGCATAATCAATCAATTAGGATGGGTAAGCGAGTCTGTTTTTGTTCTTTTTCTTGGAGAAGTGTGTCATCAACTTGTTAAAAATCCAGTACTTCTCCATATTTGTTTAGCAGCCCTCAAACATGAAAAGTATAATGTATTAGTGAGGAAGGACATCTATTTTGCACAACTAGTCAATGGTTTTGTATAGTTTCCTTTTTGTTTGGTTAGATTAGGGTAGGATAGATTTCCATGTTTTCTTCTAAGTGCCTTGTGCACATCCCTTTTCAGTTGTGTGTTTCCTTTCAATAAGTGCCTTGGGCACTTTGTTTTGTTTTTCCCTTGTTGCTTCAAGAGGAGGTTCCAGAAAGGGTCAGCATTGTTGAACCAGAGCAGAGACTCCATGCCTAATGGACTAGACAAGGCAACATGAGCTGGGTTCTCAAGCATAGCAGGCATGCTTCCCTGTGAGTCGCCAAAAATATTGGCCATTTTTGGCCCACATACCAAAATTTTGCCTAAGTGTGAGAAGATGGACATTCAAACAAAATCGGCAAGTTCAGAACAACTTCGAGCTTCCAGGAGCAGACAGTAGACAGCTTCAGGTTCTTGGAAGGAGAAGGCTTTGGGCTTTAACAAGTAAAAGACTTTGAGCTTTCTCTCAAGAAGACTTCGGGTTTGTCAAGTAGGAAGACTTCGAGTTTGTAGGGCTGCCTTGCTTAAAAGGTGAAGTAAGTTGCAAGCAGTCAGAAACCCGAAATAAGTAAAGGGACATGACAAATCCGAGCTGGACTTGGGCGGTGGTTTGCGGGTTCTTCAAGAGTCAAGTCTTCAGGGTTTCTGAGGTGAAAGACTTAAATTATTTTATAAGTCATAAGCAGTGGAAACCCCGAAGTAAGGAAGCAAGAAGTAAGTTACAAGGAGTCAAAAGCCCGAAGGAATGAGTAAAATCGATACTTCCAAAAGGAAAAATATGGAAAATAGTCTGCGGAAAGCACACGGTTGTGGAACATTCAGGTCAATGGTCAACAAATCCAAGGGGGCAATCAGTCAAGGACAAGTGACACAAGTGCATACAACTCACTTCTAGAGCATGCAAAGTGGTCAAACAGGGATTAGACGTGTCCAGGTGGAGCGCGAACATGCAAGGGCCAACTATACAGTGAAGAACATGCCAAGTCTTAAATGTCAAGGTCAAATACTTACACTTGGCAAGGACATGCAGCTACCACGGGCATGGCTTTGTCAGTTCCAGTAGGAGACTTGAATGCGTAAGGGGCTCAAGCAGCTTGGCAGTGATCTTGGGCGGCTACTTCATAGTCAAAGCAGTTGCATGCTTTGAATAAAAAGAACTCAAGGACAGCAAGGAATAGTCCCGGTCATTGGCAACTAGCGACTTCTCTCCATTCTCCATTGTCGAAAGCTCTTCCTCGTCTCTCTCTTTTCTATATATATCTCATGCTTTTCATTTTGTAAGAGTTCCTAGTTTTTGAGAAGTTCCAATTTTGGAGAAGTTCCCAGTTTTAGACTTTTTCATCTTTCTGGGAGACGGACATTCATTGAGATACTGCAAAGTATGCTCCGCTTGATTAGGCTTGACCTTGTCAAGTCTATTGTAAGAACTACCTCTTGATGTCATAAGATGATTTTTTTACCTATCTCTTGTCATTGATCAGTGCCTTAGTATGTTTGTGCTTGGTGGATTTGTGAATGAGATTCTTCCTAGTCTATCAGCCTTCTGCTTGCCTCTTTAATGTATTTTCAAGCTCTTGCAGGTTTGGATTAGTTTCTGCTTGAACCTCTTCTAGTGTGTTAACTTGATCTCGAGATTGTGTAAGCCATAGTTGTCTTATGACTGATCTAATGTGGGTTCAAGCATAGATGAGTGTCCATTTTAATTTGGTGCATCCCCTCGTTAGCTTCCTTAGGAGCCCTTATCCCCTTTCTAACCCTTTTTCTTGTGAATCATGAGTTTAGCATTAGTTTAGGTGAGCATCAAAGAGGAACCGGCCTACTCCGGAGGTTCAACCTCGCTACAGGATATCCATAGCTTGAGGTTGTTCCCATGCTTGTAGCTGGAAGTGAGAGAGCATGAAAAACTCTCCCACAAGGGTGCAATTCTAGCCTACAACAGTAACTCTTCATAAAAGGGTCCGCAAAATTTCCGAAGGTATTCTTTTCGCGAGAAAATGACTTTTCTAGAAATCCCGAAGGGTCCTTTGCAAAATTTCCAAGGGTTTTTTTCTAAAGGCAAAGGTCATTTTCAAATGCCGAAGGACCATTTCAATTTTTCCGAAGGGTCACTTTCCCTTCGAAAAAGTTCGTTTGCAGAAATGCCAAATGATCATTTCAGAATTTCTGAAGGGCTCTTTCCCTTCGAGAAAGTCCATTTCAAGAGACCCGAAGGGCTCTTTCCCTTCGGGAAAGTTCATTGTCAAAATTACGAAGGGACACTTTAAAAATCCGAAGGGTACCTTCCCTTCGGAAAGGGACCATTTCACAAGCCCAAAGGGTACCTTGCCAAAAGCCCAAAGGGCATTTTTATAAAGTCCGAAGACATGAATTCCTTAGGACAAATTGTTTGCGGGAAAGTGATAAACAAAAAGTCCGCGGAAATTACCCGAAAGGAAGTGTCTAAGGGAAATAACTCAAGGAATTGACTTGCACGCAAACGTTAAAATTTGAGCCCCTGTAAGTAGCCGTTGGTATTCAAAAGATCAAAGGGTTCGTCAAGATTGCCACGAGCTTGACACTTGTCGAGATCTTGCGATAAAAGATCAACGGCATGAGTGATAGTCAAATAGTCAAGAAATTTGGAGGGCTAATCAGTCAGAGACAAATGGCATAACCCCGTCCAACTGTCAGGGGATCGACGACTCGCAGGCATCCATGTCAGGTAGATCAATGGTGCGAATTAGGGATCTGAGTCAGTTTCTAATGACCAATCAAAACAAAGGAAAGCCCAAGCGACTGGTAGGAGCTGGTAGGTGCAAATTAATGGAGAAACCTTTGTCCTTCTATATGGATCTCACCTCCGACAAGCGGCCTCTCGATTAGAGGCAACATGGCTAGGTCTTGATTTTGAGAATGGGGATTTTGTCCTTTTTCAGGCAGAACATACAAAGGCAAAAGGGGCACGCCAAGTTTTAAATGCAAGGATCGACTCATTCACGTTAGGTGGGAACATGCAGTTACCTTCGATATGGCCTTGTCAGTTCAAAAGGAAGGGACTTGAATGCATGAGGGGCTTGAGGAGATTTGTGGTGATCTTGGACGGTTCATTTCATGGTCAAGGCAGTAGCACGCTTTGAATGCAAGAGAGCTTGAGTACAACTGCAAGGGTTGCGGTCATCGACGACCTCTTCTCTTAGTTCTCCTTGCTCCCACGAGCCCTTTTCTTTCTGTGGGCCCTTTTTTCTATAATATCGGATGCTTTCCATTTTGGAGGGGTTCCCAATTTTTAGACTTTTTCATCTCTGGGAGATGGGACACTCTTTGAGATATTGCAAAATATGCTCAACTTGATTAGGTTTGACCCTATCAAGCATTTGTAAGAACAACCTCTTGATGCAATAAAGGATTTTTTTTGCCTATCTCTTGCCTTGGATTTGTGTCTATTGAGTTGTGTACTATGGCATTGGGTGAAGGATAATCTTCCTCGTCCATGGTCCTCCTTTCTGACCTTGTTTAGGGAGTTTTTCGATGCTGTTTGTAGGTTTGGTTGAGTGTTTTTTCTGCCATTGATGTGAATTTTCAGTGAGTCATATAACTCCTCTTTGTTTGCATTCATTGCTTCCTGAACGTCCTCCATGAAATATTAATGCAATCAGCTTGATCTTGAGGTTGTGTAAGTCAATATTGTCCTCTGTAGAACTAGTGTGGGTTCAAGTTTATGGGAGTTTCCCATTTTATTTTGGTGCATCACCTGGTTAGCTTCCTTAAGAGCTCTTATCCCCTTTCTAACCCTTTTCCTCGTGGAGCATTATTTTAGCTTTAGTTTTAGGTGATCTTCCAAGAGGAAGCCGGCCTTCTCTGGAGGTTCAACCTCACTAAGGATACCCATAGCTTGAGGTTGTCCCAACGCTTGTAGCTAGGAGTGAGAGAGCCTGAGAAACTCTCCCACAAAGGGTACAATTCTAGCCTACAACAATTTCTGGCATGTCCGGTGGGACTACGTTGTTCACTAAGTGAAGAGTTTTGGTGCTCTTGATCCAATCAGACTTTAAAGGCATTCAACAAACACAAATGGCGACTCTGAACATCTATCATCTGGTTTGAATAGTCCAAGTGCTTAATCACCATTATTTGGTATGTATAAGCAACCATCTTTTGACCAGTATGCTTATTCTTTGCCTCAACATCACACTTATCAGGGTAATAATGTTTATGTGTTTTCCCCAAGTGGCCCTCAAACAACCTATCAGCCCTATCATGGCCTTTGCCTCCCTTCCACCCCTGCATATGACCAAGATCAGCCTCCTAAGCATTCAAATCAGTCCTCTAATTCCCCTTGTCAAGACTATGTTTATCTTGTTACACCCTTGTTAGGATTCAAGCAAGCATTATCAATTATACTGAGTTGATAAGGGAGATTGGTAGGGGTTTAGAACTTTTTTCAGTCATCCCTATTCATGACCTACAAGAGGCAAGGAATGCTCTTTAGCTGGTCAAAGACAGATGGTCAATTTGTGAGAATGAACAATGGGCAGTTTGCGAGGGGGAGAATAAGGTGTGGTTGAGAAGCGTTGTCCAAAATTCGGAAAGTGTGTTGATGTCTTATGAAGATCAGCAGACTCAGTGCGATCAGTCTTATGTGTCGTCTCCTTTCCAAGAGCCAATCAGTTTGCCCTCTCGTACCCCAACGCCCATTCCCACTCAAGAGCATGAATCCCTTTTGTCATGGATCTTCTCCAATACTTTTGACCTTGGCTATGTCATGCCCTCTCTTGTGAAACCACCCTCTCCTATATTCGTTCAAAAGGAAGAAAAGGTGCTTGCTCCCTACTCATTTCCCTCATGGAAATCTGTTCAAAAAGGCACAAAGAAGGAAGAGGTGTCAATTGTGGTGATCCAAGAACTAGTTCAAGAGGAGTTAGTGGTTGAAGAGTATAAAAAAGAGGTGTTAGCTCAGCTCAATGAGCTTGCTCTACAAGAATTCCAAGACTCTTTCTCCCTCCCTCAAGAACCACCAAAGAGACCACTCAAAGTACCTAGTTGGAAAGACACTCTCTTCAGCTGCAAGCAAGGTGAACTTTTTCACCCTCCCACCATCTCCCTCTTGGAGGAAGAACCTGTTTTGCAAGGAATAGAGGAGCTTAGAGTCAAATTTGAGTCTCAAGAAGATGACACAAGAGGAAATCATGATAGGCAGTCCACTCCAGAAAAGGGAGGAGAAATCAGGTTTGGACCAGCTATTGTGACATGGTTTTGATATTGATGAATTAGACCCTGAAGGCAGTTCTGATGCCTTCATACTTAAAGAGGTGTGTAATCAGGATGCAGTTGAGAGCAAAGAGGATTTTGTTTGGTACCAAGAGCTTCTATTTGGTGTGGCTACAGATGAAAATGACCAAGGTGCAGAAATTGACATAGTCAATCAGTTAGTTGACCATGTTGGAGAGGTCATGAATGAGCAAGAGGATTAAGATGAAGTATGGCAACAGTTGTACCATGACTTCATGGATTAGGTAGAGGTTCTAAACTACCCTATGCCTCTAGAGTATGAGGATGAACTTGCCAATTAGGTTGAAGAAGCTGACCAATCTCAAGATGAATTTTCCTTTGAAGGCAGTACTAATGTCTTCAAGAATAAAGAAGAATAGTCAGATTCAGAGCCACAAGAACATGACATGTTGTGCCTTAGGTGGATTGATGAACTACCATATGGCCCTTTTCAAAGTAAGCAGAGCAAAGATGGTGTTGAAGTTGGCATTGTCTCGGATGACCAAGAGGAAGCTACCTTTGGGATGACTTTAGAGCTTTTCTGCTTAAGTCTAGACAGTAAACCAAGCCCCAGTTCAAAGGAGCTGTCACATGTTGTGCTTGATTCAAAGCACAAAATTGAGCCATCAAAAGAGAAGATTGCAAAAGCCCCTGTAGTCCAACATGAACCAAGTTTGAAGGACATGAACTAGTATATCTACATCGAATTTGTTCCATTCCATCCATTAGAGAGCACATCAAAAGGATTGACCATAAAGCCGCCTGATTCACCAATTTTGGTACCTCCAAAGCAAGGTATTTTTCATCTTGGATTGTTACAAGAGAATAATACTCATAGTTTCCCATTTGATCTAAGAGGGAGATACTTGTAAATTGTAACCTTGTATATATTAGGATATATTTCATGCTTTCCTCCAAGTGCCTTGTGCACATTTCCTTTCTGTTTTGTTTTTCCTTTCCCAAGTGCCTTGGGCACTTTGTTTTGGTTTATCCTTGTTGCTTCAGAGGAAGTTCCAGAAAGGGTCAACCTTGTATCCGGTTTCAGGCCAACTCAGTTGCAGAGGCTAATGACTCCATGCCCAATGGACTAGACAAGGCAAATTGGTCTGGGTTCTCAAGCATAGTAGGCATGCTTCCCTATGAATCGCCAGAAATGTTGGCCAACATACCACGCTGCATCTAGGTGGATCAAGTTGCTAACGGATGAGCAAATGAACAGATGTTCCGGATGAAATGAGTGGACCAGAGAGATCTTATAGTTCTCACAAAGCTTTTGAAACACTTTAAGATTGCTTAAAGTGTATTTTGTCAAATTGTAAGGGACAGGTCTGCAGAGTAAAAAAAAAGGTTCTCGAGTAGTTTTCATGGCGAAACCAAGCAGTTCAAGCATTTCAAGCATGAGTTCATAAAAACTACAGACTCCATCAGAAAAGCTACAGACTCCTTTAGAAAAGCTACGGACTCTATCAGAAGAACATATGGACCTTGGAAAAGCTAAGTGCAAAATCTTTTATTCAACAAAGTCTTTATTGGTTCTTTCTTTCGGATTTTGCCTGGACTAAGTGTTCGTTTCTTTCAGGACTCTTTTTGGTTAAATGTTGAATTTTTTCGAACAATTTGTCCAAGACAAAGTTTTCCAAGGGGATAATTCTTTCGGACAAAATGTCTGAAGCAAAACGAAAAGACCTTTTCCTTCGGGAAAATTGTCTGGGACAATTGTCTCGAAGGGTAACTCTTCAATAAGAGGGTCCTTTGCAAAATTCCCGAAGGTATTCTTTTCGCGAGAAATGACTTTTCCAGAATTCCCGAAGGGTCCTTTGCAAAATTTCTGAAGGTATTTTTTCTGAAGGCAAAGGTCATTTTCAAACGTCGAAGGACCATTTCAATTTTTCCGAAGGGTCACTTTCCCTTCGAAAAAGTTCGTTTGCAAAAATGCCAAAGGATCATTTCAGAATTTCCGAAGGGCTCTTTCCCTTCGGGAAAGTCCATTTCAAGAAACCCAAAGGGCTTTTTCCCTTCGGAAAAGTCCATTTCAAGAAACCCGAAGGGCTCTTTCCCTTCGAAAAAGTTCATTTTAAAAATTTTGAAGGGACACTTTAAAAATCCAAATGGTACTTTCCCTTTGGAAAGGGACCATTTCACAAGCCCGAAGGGTGTCTTGCCAAAAGCCCGAAGGGCATTTTTATAAAGTCCAACAACATGAATTCCTTCAGACAAATTGTCCGCGGGAAAGTCATAAACAAAAAGTTTGCAAAAATTGCCCAAAAGGAAATGTTCGAAGGAAATGACTTGCATGCAAACGTCAAAATTGGAGCCCCTGCAAGTAGCCGTTGGTATTCTAAAGATCAAAGGGTTCGTCAAGATTGTCGCGAGCTTGACACTTGTCGAGATCTCACGATAAAAGATCAACGACACGAGTGAAAGTCAAATACTCAGTAAATCCGGAGGGCTAATCAGTCAGAGACAAATGGCATAAGCCTGTCCAACTGGTAGGAGATCGACGACTCGCAGGCATCCTCACAGGCATCCATGTCAGGTAGATCGACGGTGTGAATCAAGGATCCGAGTCAGTTTCTAACGACCAATCAAAACAAAGGAAAGCCCAAGCGACTGGCAGGAGTTGGTAGGTGCGAATTAATGGAGAAGCCTTTGTCCTTCGATATGGCTCTCACCTCTGACAAGCGGCCGCTTGATCAGAGGCAGCATGGCTAGGTCTTGATTCTGAGAATGGGGATTTCGTTTCAGGCAGGACATGCAAAGGCAAAAGGGGCATGCCAAGTTTTAAATGTAAGGATCGACTCATTCACTTTAGGCAAGAACATGCAGCTACCTTCGATATGGCCCTGTCAGTTCAAAAGGAACTTGAATGCATGAGGGGCTCGAGGAGATTTGCGGTGATCTTGGATGGTTCATTTCATGGTCAAGGCAGTTGCACGCTTTGAATGCAAGAGAGCTTGAGTACAACAGCAGGGGTCCCGGTCATCGACGACCTCTTCTCTTAGTTCTCCTTGCTCCCATGAGCCCTTTTCTTTCTCTGAGCCATTTTTTCTATATATATCGGATGCTTTCCATTTTGGAGGGGTTCCCAGTTTTTAGACTTTATCTCTCTGGGAGACGGGACACTCTTTGAGATATTGCAAAATATGCTCAACTTGATTAGGTTTGACCTTGTCAAGCATTTGTAAGAATGACCTCTTGATGCAATAAAGGATTTTCTTTGCCTATTTTTTGCCTTGGATTTGTGTCTATTGAGTTGTGGACTATGGCATTGTGTGAAGGAGAATTTTTCTCGCCATGGTTCTCCTTTCTAACCTTGTTTAGGGAGTTTTTCAATGCTGTTTGCAGGTCTGGTTGAGTGCTCTTTCTGTCATTGATGTGAATTTTCAGTGAGTCTTAGAACTCCTCTTTGTTTGCATTCATTGCTTCTTGAACCTCTGTTGACGCAGTGGATTGCACCCTTGACAGGAGGCTGAGCTCCTGCCTTCCACATGCAACAATGGAAAGTCCCCTCTTGCGTGTGGGCCTGGGAAAACTGGGGGGAGAGTCTCTAGATAAGGGCTAGCTCCCTTCGATGTATCTTTTAGGTCCTGGATTCCCTACTGCTAACAAATAAATGAAAAAGGGGGGGGGATGAAAAGGGAGAAGGATGATGAAAACAAAACCTAAACCTAAACTAAAAGGTGATACACCAAAAAAGTTGATCCACTCAGCCCGAACATACACTTTTACCAAGAACAAGCTCCCATACACTTCATTTGACATGAGAAATTCTTCTGCATCAGTGGGCTAGGGGATCGTGGATATACAGGGAGGAAGAACTACCAGAGGCGTTCTCAGACACACTATGGCAGTCTATTCACAGGCACCTATACTCCTCTAGGGACACTTCTGGCAGACTTGCAAAAAAAAAGCTCACAATGCACTAGACATGCTGAAATCATCCTGCGAAAGCATAAGGGAAAATGACTTAACACATAACAAAGACATAGACACATACGAAAGTGCAAGCTCAAATAGAGGTAAAAATGCTATGTCTCGATTCAAAGTAAAATACTGCAGAGTTTTGCCTTACAAGCCCGTAGGTTTTTTGGGCAGAGCTTTGCCTTACAGGGTAAGAGATCCCCCGCAAGGGCACTTGCCCTTCGGGGTCACTCGGCTCTTTGGTCTTGAAATCCTTCGGGCAAAATGTCCGAAGGAATTCCTTCGGACATTTTGTCTGAAGTATTTCTCCCTTTGCTTTTCGCTTATTTCCTTGGGTCTTTTCACTCGGCTACTTTTCCCGCGGGTTTTCTCTCAGCTACTTTTCCCGCGGACTTTCCCTTGGCTACTTTTCTCGTGGACAAAAAGTCCGCAAAAATTGTTTCGATCACTTCGTTTGACTTTCAGCATTTCTTCGGGTTTTCTTCTCGCGGATTTTCTCCGAATTTCTTCGGACTTTTTGTTCGAAGGAATTCCTTTGGACAAAAAATCCGAAAGAAATCAATTTATGCCTTTGTCTTTTTATTTTTGCCTTAAGTCTTTTTTCGCGGGATTTTTTCGTTCGTAGCCCTTCCGAATTTCTTCGAACCTTTCCGAAGGAATTATGTCCTTGTCTTTTCCTTCGACTGCCTTCGAAAAGTGCCCTTTGGGAAATCTGCTTCGGTACTGTCGCCGACCAAGTGCCCTCCGCAAGGGCACTTGTCCTTTGGGAGACTCTATTGAACCTTCTCATTGAACTGCTCCTTTGAACCAAGTTGTTGAACCGACTGTTGGACTTTGCTGATGAGCTTTGCCGTTGAACCAAAGCGATGAACCAAGCACTTGAACCAAATCGACTGAACCAGACTATTGAACCAAGCACTTGTTCATTTTGCGCCTAAGTGTTGGGAAACCATTTGTTGCCTGTAGAGTCCGTAGAAATTCTCTACAGAGTTCGTAGAAATGGGCTTGCAGAGTCCGTAGAAATTCTCTGCAGAGTTCATAGAAATTCTCAAACTTGTGCAAAATCAAAAAATGAACTGGCTCAGAACAACAGGGAGAGAAGGGGACCGAATTTTGGCCTGTTGGACCAAAAATGGTCAACAAATTGGCGACTCCCAGGGGAAGCATGCCTGCTATGCTTAGAAATCAGTTGCCTAAAAATCCATTGGGCACGGAGTCAGAATGTAACTTTGAAAAAGTTAGCAACAGCCTTGAGATATCCAAGAATCAATCATGAAGCTTTTACCCGACACAAAGGAAAACACACACAAGGCTAAAAACACTACTTGTGCAAACAACACTTAGGGAAAACAGGGAAAGAAAACTGAAAGAAAACTACTATATACAGCTAACCAGGTATATTTGCCTCCCTCTTGGATCAAAGAGAAAATTTCTTAAGTCTCCTTCCTGGCTAGGAAACTTACGGTGCTAGACAAGTGGCTGAATGAAAAGGAGACTTGGTGACCTGCTCCTCTTGCCTGCCAGCTTGATTGGCTTGCATCCGAGTGGATCAGAATCAAACATGCTTCCAACATATATGTACTCTTCTTGTTCTTGGAAGCTTGTTGAATACTGGTCCTTCATGTTGGTGCGTCTCACCTAGAAATCGATGGCTGTTGGCTCATCACCATAGGCCCTTTGATGTGCATGGTCCCTTTGCAATGCATCATGGTTTGACTCGTTCCCTTTTGCTTCATTGAAGACCTTGTCAAACTCATCCTCTGCTCCCTCATGGCCTTCTTGACGAAGGGTGACTGTTGTGATGTCTGAAATGGAATCACAAACTGGTTGCTCATCCCACAGAACATCACTTTTTTGTTCAAAGCTCTCTTCTTCAAGGCTTTCTTCAAGATGAGCAAGCCTCTCATTTTCCCGCTCAAGGATCAGAGTCTCTAGTTGTTCAAAGACATCCATCTGATCCTCCTCCAACTGAGGCTCCTCGACATAGTCGTCCTCCTCATCGAAGCAACAAGGAAGTTCATCAAACAAAGGAGGAGAGAGCTCACCATGCTTACGTTCCTCTTCGTATTGCTGGAACATCTGCATGTATGCATGCCCTCTGTCTTCTCCATTGTCGATGATGTCTTCACAAGGAGCATCGATGATGATTTCTTCTTCTTTGACATTCATGATAGTCTCTTGAGAAACTGCAAATTGGATCTTTTCTTCCTCACTCGCCTCCTGCAAAATAGGTTCCTCCTTGAGAAGGGGTGAAGTGGAAAAACCATGTGGAAGAGGAGGCAGTCCTTGAGCTAGAATCAAATGATTCTCCTCTTTCCATTTAGCCAACACTTCATCTATATCAGGTGTGGCCTGATAGCTCTCTTGGAGGTGTGTAGATGGGGTGTGTTTAGACATGTCCATCACAAGTTGGCTGAGGAATCTCGCTCTGGACTCCAAATCTGCAATTCTCCTGGCTAGATCTTCTTGAAAGAGCCTTTCTTGGAGGTCACAAACATCATCATGAGTAGGAGCAGCCTCGACTTCTTCAAGGTTTTGACCAAAACCTTTTTCCTCCTCTTCCTTCCTACCCCATGATTCCATTGTTTCCTTCCAGCTCATGATCTTGGGATTGGAACTTTCCCCTTGTGAACAGGGAGTAACTTTATTCTCTCCAAGGTCCTGGGCTGGGTCATGACTTTCCTTCTTCCAACTTGGAATTTGGAGATCATGTTGAAAGACTTGAGGAGGTTGGGGAAGATTTGGGAGGGTCTGCTCATGTACAAGAAGAGTTGTCTGAAGAGAGGCGTGCTGGAAAGCTAGGCGCACGGGATTAAGAGTAGGATCGATTGATGCATCGGATGAGCTAGAATGAGCAAGTGCTATCTAATAGAAAGGATTTGGTGCACAAGAGGGGGCTTTCTTTAGAATAGGAGGGGGCACACAAGGCTGGTTGCCTTGCATGAATGGATTCTTCCATTTTGCTACCTCCTCCTCCATGGATTGCAAGCCCTGAGCTTGCCTGAACAAACACTCCTCTTTATACATCAGCTCCTGCTGATATCCATACTACTCATCCAGTCTGTCAACCTCCATTACCTGCTTCTCAAACTCCAACGCCACTTCCCTTATGGTTGTGAGACAACTAGGAGAGCTGCTTGAGGGGATTGCATGAATAGTCTGAGCTTGATCAAAACCATACCAAGGAAAACAAGGCCCATGATGCTGGACGATGGAATTATATATACAAAAATGTGATTTCTTGATGGCACCAGAACTGCTTAACTAGCTGATTAAACTTGGAGTCGCCATTGGTGTTGATGGAAAAGCCTCCAAAGGCTGGTTGGTTGAAGAACACACCAAAAATTCTTCAACTCTTTGGACCAAACTTGTCCTAGTTGGTCCCACTGGGCATGCTAAAAACTATTGATGCAGTGGATTGCACCCTTGACAGGAGGCTGAGCTCCTGCCTTCCACACGCAACAATGGAAACTCCCCTCTTCCCTGTGGGCCTGAGAAAACTGGGGGGAGAGTCTCTAGATAAGGGCTAGCTCCCTTTGATGTATCTTTTAGGTCCTGGATTCCCTACTGCTAACAAATAAATGAAAAAAGGGGGGGATGAAAAGGGAGAAGGATGCTGAAAACAGAACCTAAACCTAAACTAAAAGGTGATACACCAAAAAAGTTGATCCACTCAGCCCGAACATACACTTTTACCAAGAACAAGCTCCCATACACTTCATTTGACACGAGAAATTCTTCTGCATCAGTGGGCTAGGGGTCCGTGGATATTCAGGGAGGAAGAACTACCAGAGGCGTTCTCAGACACACTATGGCAGTGTATTCACAGGCACCTATACTCCTCTAGGGACACTTTTGACAGACCTGCAAAAGAAAAGCTCACAATGCACTAGACATGCTGAAATCATCCTGCGAAAGCATAAAGGAAAATGACTTAACATAGAACAAAGGCATAGACACATACGAAAGTGCAAGCTCAAATAGAGGTAAAAATGCTATGTCTCGATTCAAGGTAAAATCCGGTAGAGTTCTACCTTACAAGCCCAGAGGTTTTTTGGGCAGAGCTTTGCCTTACAGGGTAAGAGATCCCCCGCAAGGGCACTTGCCCTTCGGGGTCCTTCGGCTCCTTGGTCTTGAAATCCTTCGGGCAAAATGTCCGAAGGATTTCTCCCTTTGCTTTTCGCTTATTTCCTCGGGTCTTTTCACTCGGCTACTTTTCCCGCGGACAAAAAGTCCGCAAGAATTGTTTCGACCACTTCGTTTGATTTTCGGCATTTCTTTGGGTTTTCTTTCCGCAGCCTTTTCTCTGAATTTCTTCGGACTTTTTGTTCGAAGGAATTCTTTCGGACAAAAAATCCGAAAGAAATCAATTTATGCCTTTGTCTTTTTATTTTTGCCTTAAGTCTTTTTTCGTGGGATTTTTTCGTTCGTAGCCCTTCCGAATTTCTTTGGACCTTTTGTCCAAAGGAATTCCTTTGGACAGAAGTCTGAAGGAATTATGTCCTTGTCTTTTCCTTCGACTGCCTTCGAAAAGTGCCCTTCGGGAAATCTGCTTCGGTACTGTCGCCGACCAAGTGCCCTCTGCAAGGGCACTTGTCATTCGGGAGAATCTATTGAACCTTCTCATTGAACTGTTCCTTTGAACCAAGCTGTTGAACCGACTGTTGGACTTTGCCGATGAGCTTTGCCGTTGAACCAAAGCGATGAACCAAGCACTTGAACCAAACTGACTGAACCAAGCACTTGTTCATTTTGCGCCTATGTGTTGGGAAACCATTTGTTGCCTGTAGAGTCCGTAGAAATTCTCTGCAGAGTCCGTAGAAATTCTCAGACTTGTGTGCAAAATAAAAAAATGAACTGGCTCAGAACAACAGGGAGAGAAGGGAACTGAATTTTGGCCTGTTGGACAAAAAATGGTCAACAACCTCCTCCATGAAATATTAATGCAACCAACTTGATCTTGAGGTTGTGTAAGTCAGTATTATCCTCTGCAGAACTAGTGTGGGTTCAAGCTTATGGGAGTTTCCCATTTTATTTTGGTGCATCGCCTGGTTAGCTTCCTCAGGAGCCGTTATCCCCTTTCTAACCCTTTTCCCCGTGGAGCATTATTTTAGCTTTAGTTTTAGGTGATCTACCAAGAGGAAGCCGGCCTTCAGAGATTCAACCTCAGTAGAAGATACCCGCAGCCTGAGGTTGTCCCAACGCTTGTAGCTAGGAGTGAGAGACCTTGAGAAATTCTCCCACAAAGGGTGCAATTCTAGCCTACAACAGAAGTACTACTCTCGAAAAGCAAGGACATATTTTATTTGCATTATGGTACGTGTTGGCAAGGTGGAATGGCATTCGGTATCCATTTCGGGAATGTCACACTATGCTTTTTGGCAAAAGTTATTCCACTTAATAGGTACAGGATCAAGACTTTTTGAGAACTACAGTTTTACCATTTGGACATTGTAATTGGGCATATGAGCTTGCATTTGCTTGAGGGCAAACAAATTTGGGAAGGGAGGACTGTGATGTCCTATTTTCATATAATTTTAATAATTAATAAAATTGCTCGAATAGTGATTTTAATCATTCCAAATTATAAAACAATTAATTAATTATTAAAAGAGAACTATCTTGGATAATTATTCAAATTATCAGAAAAGTGGTTTTAACCATTTGGAAAATTAAGGTAATTTTAATGATTATTCTAGGAGGATTTATAATTAATAAATTGCTTGAAAAATAATTTTTATCATTTTAATTATTAGAAATATTTAATTAAATATTTAAGTGAGGACCTAAGTATTTAATTTGGCAAAAAATAATTTTAATTACTAATTTATTAAGATGAGTTATTTAATTAATTTAAAAAGGTTTAAAGTGAAATTAAAAGGAATGTTAGCGTGGGAGCTAAAACAAAGAAATGAAAAGATATTCTAAAAAGGGCAAGTGAGACTTATGAGGTACTTCCTCAAAGTGGTTTGCCCTCTTTTGGAAGGTACAAGTACAAGGTGAAAATCACAATTGAAGATATGCTGAATTTGATAATTGTTTTTCATGCTTGAAGAAACTTTTGGGATGCATGCTCAATATGTGTTCATGGTTTTGGTGTTGATCATTCTACAAAATGTGTCTTTTGATGCCACCTTTGCTTAGGAGATCTTGTTACTTGCCCTAGAGTGGGGCGATTTGCATTGAAGAGCTCTCGTGAGGTTTTGGTGAAGTTTCAAAGACTCTTATTTTGCATATTATTTCTGATTAATATTTGCACTATCTTTTGCAAGCAGAGCGAACTATTTTGGGAGGCTTGATTGGGGGTTTGGAGGCCCCTTTAGGATCTATTTATGCAAATTAATATAATGAAATTAATTGCTAATTTTTGGCACATTGGCATGGGATTTTTGAGAAGATTTATGGAAGATTTGAAGCCCTAAATTGATAGAAAATTCAATAATAATTTTGATATTATTTAATTATTTTTGATAGGAAACTAAGGTTTTCAAAATTTCAGACCAATTTTTGGTGATCTTCCCATGGAAGGAAAATTTTGAAATTATTTTTATTTGATAGTCATTATTTTTATAAACAGTTTGAGCTCTTGTTTGCATCATAATTCCAAATATTGAGGGAGTTATGAATTTTTGAAGTTTTCAGCTGTTCATAGGAAATAATATTTGTTGAGACCAGATTTGCAAGGGTTTCATTTTGAATTAATTATTGCGGTAATTTTTTGAGTTTTGGCGATTGGATTGGACTAAGCTTGAGCAGGGATTAGAGTGGGAAAGAAGGATTTCAATTCAACGAGTGTGGCGCCAGGGTTTCGGTTGAAACATCCATTTCAGGTTCTTTCTTCATTGCGGCAAGAGCTATTAGTGGCCAAATTCACAAGGTACTTATTTGGTATTTATTTCAAGGTGAATTGGAGTTAATTTTCAGTTTGGAGGTGCAATTGCAGCAACTAGGGTTTGCTGATTTTTAATTTCAAAATTTGTGGATTTTGGGGAAAACCCCTTTTTGGTTAAATCGTCCCATTTGGGGACTTACACTTGTTCATTATGGGAACAAAGCAATTAACAAGGTTGAACAATGTATTTTCTGAAGCAAAGATAGAAAGTCCAAACCTAACTACGGAAGTTAACCTTTATGTAGCTCCATTGGGCTCATATGATGTAATCTTAGGCATCATTTGGCTTTGGTCTCATAGACAAAATGTTGATTGTTATGAAAAATCCTTTGAGTGTCTTGATGACTTTGGTTGGTGTGTGAGAGTGCAAGGAATCAAGAGATCTATCAGCTTAAGGTAGATCTTGGCTATGCAACTCAAAAAGGCTATAAGAGGAAGGGGTGCCTAAACTATGCTGCTCACATCAATGAATTTGATGAAGAGCTTGGGCCTACATTAGAAGACTACTTGGTACTGCAGGGGTTTCGAGATTTTTTTCCTGATAACTTATTAGGATTGCCGCAAAAAAGGGAGCTTGATTTTTCCATAGATCTCCTACCTGGTATGAAACCTTTGTCAAATGTGCCTTATCGAATGACCACAATAGAGATTTAGGACATGAAGTTGTCGTTGCAAGCATAACTTACTTGCCCGTACTTGGCCAATACTCGCCCAATCCCCAAAAAGTTTACTTGGTGAATTCTTGACAGCCACTCGCTAGTACTCAACAACTTAAAAAAAAATACGTAAATTTATTAGAAAAACCTAAATTTTATTATAATTAGAAAATGTATCAAATGAGTCTATAAAACCTTGGGGAAGTGTTTTCTATTAGATTTGAATACAAATAGAGTACAAAATCGCATAATCATGATTCATGCGAATACAACTGTCAGCAACAAATTGATACACAAAAATCTAAAAATTACAAGAATCTACAATTTTCTCTAACCTACTCTAGTGAAAACTAAGGGAGACCAAGAGAGTCTAGTCCTCCCACTCGACTGTCATCCTCGCTCTACCTAGAACGCTATGCTTGTTGCTCCTGGTACTAGATGGCTGTGACTCCTTTGCTTCATCTTTGACATCTACAAGGATGTCATCCAATCTCGTCTCTTCTATTGCACCACTACCTGCACCCTCCATAGCTTGCTTCTCAAAATCAACAATCTTGTCCTCTCTGAACAATGGGGGGCTCATCGTCCTGTGCAGTCCAATCACTGTAGGGATTGATCTCATCTAAATCGATAGGCTCCTGTGATGTGTTCTCCACTTTTTTGTGCGAAGCCGAAGGTTGTATTGCACAAAACTTAGGTCATCGAGGCATTGTTGACTCAACTTATTGCGCTTCTTCGTGTGAATGGTGTCAAACAAACTCTAGTTGCACTCACATTTAGAAGCGCTACAAGATTGAGATGAAGTGTAGAGGGCTAGATTTTAAAGATTTGGGGTATTTCCACTCCAATCTTCCTACCTCGAACTTGCAAACAAGATATTCAAAAGTTTGTAAGTAATTACATTAGTAATACTTGTAAATTTGTAACTTGTAAGGCACAAATAAAGAATTCATTTTTTATTACCTAGTGACTGCGTGGATCTCCCTCGGATAGCTAGTGTTGAAGAAAAAAGCCTCCCTCTAGCCTGCTTGTAGTTCTGCAACTCTGAAATAATGAGGTCCTTCATTTCAACCTTAGGTGTTATACTCTAAATGCATGTTGAGAGGCCCTCCATAACCTCCCCATTCTCATTTGTGAAGTCATCTGAGTAAAAAATTTTGGGGTTAAGGAAGTACCCCACTGCATGGATGGGTTGGTGGAGTTGATTGTTCCACCTCCGATCAATTAACTTTTAAATGAGATCAAATCTGACACTATCCCCCTATAAAAGTTTTGGATGGCCTCTTTGGCCCTATCTATGGCCTCATAAATGTAACCTATTGGGTTTTGCTCCCCATCCACCAAGCGCAAAACCATCACCAAAATTTCTAACACGTACAAAGTTATAAACAAATTAAAGTTACAAACTCACAAATAAAGTAAATATTTTAAAAAATTAAAAATAAAGGAATCGACTTGAAATTTAAATCGAAAATTGAAATTACTTTGACAATCTATATAGCTCTATTCGCAAAGATCTCATTAAAAACTATCTTTGCGATCTCCATCATTTTTCTTTGAATATGATGAGTCCATCCATGCTTGACACAAACATTTGCTTCAAAGATGTCAACAAACTACAAATACTTTGCAACATAAAGAAGTTTGTTGCAAATGTTGTGACACCTCCTTGCACAAGTTCTTTCCCCTTGGTGTGATCTCTCATCAAGCTGAGAACCCAAGGGTGATTATAAATATATTTGACGATGTTTTTGGCTTCTTTTACAACCGGTCCCACCCAATCAATTTTCCCTTTCCTCCAAAATAAGGTCAAGGCAATGGACTGTGCAAGAGGTCCAAAAGAGTGATGGATGCCTCTCTTTAAGAAGTCTCCTAGCCACCACATATGTTGTTGCATTGTCAGTGATAACTTGCACAACATTCTTGATGCTCACCTCAAAGACAACCTCCTCGAGCATCGGGCTCCAAGTTTATGCATTTTTTATTTTGTTAGAGACATCAATTGACTTAAGAAAACCATCTCACCATTTGAAGCTGCCAAAACATTGATGAGGGTGCAATTCTTTCCATTTGTCCATCTATTGGAAAGAATGGTGCATCTGAACTTTAGCCACAACCTCTTTTGATCTTCCTGTTGACAATTCTTCCACAAGGCAGATTGTCTCTTGTCGTTCGGAAAATTCGCATCTCCATCCAAGGAAAGAAAGAAATCATTAGGAAGAATACATTGTTTTTCTTGGTAAGGGGCCTTTGCAGACAGCAAAGTCCGAAGGAATGGTTCAAGCAAAAGGCCGAAGCAATTCTTTCGGGTATTTTGCCCGAAAGAAAGGAGAGAACAAAGTGGTCAAGCTTCGGACTTTTTGTCCGAAGACGAATGCCAGAAGAAATTACAGGTCAAGATAGAAGTCCGAAAGAATTCTTTCGGGAGATTTATCCGAAGGAAATGGACAGAAACGACTCGGAAGGATAAGCTTAAAGTCCGAAGAAGAATTTCGAAAACAGCAAAGGCAAAGAACAAAGCAAACTTTCGGGCTTTTTGTTCGAAGGAATTCCTTCGGACAAAAAGTCCGAAGAAATTCGGAGAGGCCCCTTCAAAAAAAACCCGACAGATCATAAGCCCGAGCAAAGGAAAAGAAAAGACGTATATCCTTCGGGAAAAAGGTCCGAAGGAATTCCTTTGGACTTTTTGTCCGAAGGAATACTTTGGAGGATAAAACAAAGACAAGGACAAATCGAGCGAACAATTTGTCCGACGGAAATCGTTCACAGGGAAAGTCCAAACACAGAAGAGTCCACAGGAACAAATTTGGGATAATTGGCAAACATAAAGGCCGAGGAAAGGTGGGAGCCATAAGTCCGAAGGATCATTCGGAAAAGTTGCCATAGGAAAGTCCGAAGACAGGCTCGGGGAGATAAACCCGAGGCAAAATGAAACCAAAAGCATAAATTCCGAAGGAAATAAATTTGCAGACAGAGAAGTCCATAGCCAGAAAACCGAAAGAATTAAGCTGAGACAACAAGAAATCCAAAAGTAATGGAGGTTGATTGTGCAAAAGAGGATAGAAAATAGATAATTTGACGGAGAGTTGAAAACATAATATTCGAGGAAATATACATAAAAATACATCCAAATATAGAATCCTGCCAGAAATAGACATGAACAGGCAGACCAGAATAGGGTAAAATACATGCAAGTAGGGGCTATTTTTGAACACCTGTCAAAGCTTCAGTTGACTGGGTATTGAAGTCCTGCTCATCTCCGAATCAACTCCACGCATCCGAGGGTCCAACTCAACTTCAACCAAAGTTCCAAATTCGAATGTCGAGTTGACTGTTCCAGATTTAGAGTTGACTAATTGTTAAACGCCGCATCCACTAGGAGCTTTCCATGCGAGGGAGAATGATCTCTTCGTCCAACTCAGCTTACCAAACAGTCAACTCAGCCGATCTCTTCATCCAACTCAGCTTACCAAATGGTTAACTCAGCTTACCAAACGGTTAACTCAGCTTTCAAATGTTCCAACTCGGCATCAAGCAACTCACGTAGAGTTCTAAAATTGACATTGGCGTAGATTTCCATGCAAAGAGAGGTGGGCGGTTCAGAACAAAGACAAGTTCACTTCCTCAAGCGCAAGAAGCTTCATGCAAAGACAAAAAGAAAACATATTTTATTGAAAAGCCAAGTCAGCCTTGAGTCAACCTAATTAATCCTTCTCTTCAAATTTTTCAACGCCAATCTTTGGCTCTTGTAATTTTCTATAAAATGACTTTCAACCTTGATTGAAAATATCAATCCCTCTCTTGGCTAGAAAGACTCTGCCATAGGTGAGTTGTGTAACCTCTTCAATCAATAGGACTGTACTTTTAGATTTCAAGTGCTGGCATAGTGTATATTTCTTCACCAATTTGCATGTGGTAGATTTCTCTCCCTTCTCAAATTCTGATTCATACCTAGTTGCTAGATTATCCTTATGTAGGTCATGTTTAGTGTTCTTTACGTCTTTTGCTGACGCTGTAAGTGGATGTTAGGTGGCTGCAAAGTGTCTTGTATCAGACCTCTCTCCATCATTTTCCCTCATGTTTTGGTCATTGGATTGAACCTCTTCATGAAATATTTATACATAAGTGATTGATTGAAATCGAAGGCCTTTATTTTCCCTTGTTTGTTCAGTGTTCAAGGTTCCAAGTTGAGTGGATCAAACTTCTGGTGTATCACCCTTTTTTAGGTAGGATTTCCCTTTAAAGTTTCCTTCTCCCTTTTCCATGGTAGTCCGCAGCATAGAGCATAGATCCTCATTGATATATCATACAGGAACCAGCCTTCTCTGGACGTTCTTCTCACCGTTGAGGCACCCACCCTCGTGAGAAGATCCCATTGTTTCAGCTGGATAGAGGACTGGCCATTTCATACATATCTTCGATTCAGGGCGCAGCACCAGGTTGACAACACTTCCATAATTGAATTTGCATCTTCAACTGCATCCTGGAGCAACCTCCCACTTAAGTATTTTGGAGAGGGTGCCTTGTACCCTTTCTCTGCAACTGTCAATGTCGTCACCAAATATTCCCAGTATGGGATCCTTGCCACATTGAAGAGAAGCTTGTTGAAGTACCAAAAAATTAGCACATGCCTTATATGTTGTACCTTGCAATGAAGGTTGTGCCCTACGTATGGTTCTAGGCACAAAAAGTCAGGTATTTGGCTTTTGCTCAAATTGGATGAGGTGGATGTGCCTTGCATGCGTGGACCACGACTAAAGCCCACAATTTATGTCATAGTTACCTCAATTTCCTCTATCGATGCGGGAGCAATGGCTATTGTTAATGTTGCTTGTACTTTTGCTCTCTCTATTTTCTTTTCATTTGACAATGCAAGCTCTGTAATCATTTCTCGTTTTGCCTCTTTTGTTGTACTCGGACAAGGCGTGACATCACGACAAACAAGGCATGTAAGATGGTACTTGAAGCAATTGATGCTCCAAGAATTTTCTTCGAGCAAAAGATACAAATCACAATCGATTGGGATGTTCCAACCCATATGGCATACTTCCAAGAAGCGGTGTGAGAATTAATGAGAGTTGAGCGGCTACCACTGATTGATTATGACCCTGATGTAGCGCTGGATGCCATTGTATGCCAACGGTAAACTTGCAACATGTTCAAAACAACATTTAAAAAAAATAAAAAAACATTTAAAAAAATTAAAATACAACATTTGCAAAAGAAAAACTTATATCGTAATCTTGTAAATGTAAACTCTGAACCCTAGGCTTATGCATATGACAATATTAAAAAAATTAAAAACGATATCTAAAATAAATGTAAACCATATATTTTTACGTAAACAGTTAAAAAAACAACAATTTTATTCAAATATTATGACAAACACACATAATTTGTGAGTAACAATTATGGAATTGAATGGAATGCATGTAAATTTGTTGAACATGCTTATAAATAAATTACAAACAAGTTACATGCTTGTAAAAATAAATAAATAAACTAACCTGGAAATCGAATTAGCTGAAATTTGCTCTCTCCAATTCACTCCAAATGTTGTGTGATTTGATTATGGGGGCATGTATGCTTATAAAGGACAAATTGCAGTGTTATGTCTGTGTTTTTGACTTTTTCACACATTTTGACTGCGGAATTCGTTTTTCACACATTTTGACTGCGAAATTCATTTTTCACAGGTCTGGCAAGTATTGGCATAGTACTCGCTGAATACTTGTGAGTATTTGCGAGTACTGGCAATGAGCACTGTGCCAATACTTGCCTGCAATCAAAAAAATTCCTCCACGATTATTTTTGGTGGGTATTCGCCCAGTTGCAAACTCTGTGAGCATTCAACCACTCGACGGGTACTCGCCAAGTATGGAATCTATGGTTGCAAGGGCTCCTTGATAAAGGCTTAGTCCAGCCTAGTGTGTGACAAGATTCACGCCAATATTCACTTGAAAGTAGATGAGGCCTGACCCAAACTAGTACTGTGTTTGGAAGATCTCTAGTGGGGTTGAATATAGGTGACCAGGGCTTCATAAAAATACCATATTTCTTCATAGACCAAGGCCCTCCTTTTAAGGCGTTCTCTCTTAACCATTTGGAGGAGAATACAACCTTGAAATAGCCCTTGGGCATCAAGATTTCCACTAATCTTCATGTTTCCAGTTCCCTTGGACCCAAAGTCTTTGAGAGTTTTTGGACCTATTTAAAGCCCCCAAAAATCTTCAAATCAGGGCTTTGCCTTTGAGCAACCACACCCTGTTTTCCATCTCATAAATGGAAAATGGAGCTTTTGGAGGTATGTCTATTGGCAGATAGCAGTCTTTTTCTTTCTTGGTGGGGAAGTTGGGTTGTGAGATGGTTCTATGGGCATGGTATTGGATAAATTTCTGTGATTGCTACTTGCAGAATGTTGATGTTTCATTAGAAATCACAATCATGTACTTGAGATTTGGATTGAGGGAAACGGGCTGTGAGAGGAGGCTGTAGCCTACCCTAGAGGGGATCTTGTGCCTTCTTTCAGCTTTCAGCTGATTTAAGAAACAGTGGACTGGTAAGAGTGTGAGGGAGTATTTGAGGGGACAGATTTATCATCAAGCTATGGATGGAATCAAAATGCTACAAGGCAGCATTTACAAGGGAGCACCATATGTAATTTTTTGTTGTATTAAAAAGTTTCCTGATTGTTGTTGTTGATGGGGTGTGGTGGTTTGTTTAATGTTAAGGTGAATTATCAAATAGGATGTGTTATCACTCTGGAGTGCAGCCTGCTTGAAGATGTGCAAAGCACACCCTCAGTCCAGCTGATACAATTGGAACTTCTCAGAGTGTGGATGAATTTTTGATGAGAAGAACCTTTAGAGAGGGCTGGTTCCCTTTAATTTTTCAATAAATTTGACTATTGTGATTTTTGGGTTGAAAAGAGGAAGGAAAAGTAAAAGAAATTCTAATTTAAAGTGGGGTGATACACCTAAATTGTCCAAACCCTCTGAAGTTATTGAAATCAATGCACACATATAATCAAATGAAATCTATAATTCTGTCTTTAAGCTTAAATATTTCAGATGAAGGGTTGAAAACCTCTTCAAATGACCTGCAAAAGGTTGAGATAGAGAAAGATAGGTGAGGAAAGTACCTGCAAAAAGAGAAAAATCTCACTTATACGCTGATGCACAATCAAATACACACTATTATTTTTTCCAAAAACTCAGACTTAGAACAAAAACTTCTTTATTGATGAATGGTCCAACTTACAATTTCTTCCTTCAAACTTCAGGGATCCTCCAAGCCAAATAAATAAGCTTTTCCAAAACCTGAAATAGCCTTAAGTGCAGTTCTAAAAGAGGAAAGGGTTAGTCTTGGTTAATTAACTCAAGACTTTAACACCTTTTTACAATATTTAGAATATTCAATAAAATCTTTTCTTTTACAAAATTGCATGCCTTTTCAAACATTGGCATAGAAGTATCACGGTGAGGCCAAGTTTGAAAGGTTAACTCTTAAAATAAACAAGATACTCTCCAACAAATCTTCAAACATGCATGAATCTAAGGTTGACGTAGAAGAATGGACGGTGGGCCCATTGAAAGTCAAACTTCACCTTTGCATGGAAAACTATGCCAAATCTCTAAATAAGGAACTCCATTTGATTCGTTTGAACGCTGCGCTGGAGGAAGAGATATTCCTGTTTGCATGGAAAACAAGGAAGATGTGCAATAAGCTTGTCCAGTCAACTGCAATTCAAGACCAGTCAACCTCCAATGGTCTCCACTTGCATGCAAAGCCATGCCACATCTTGGATGGAAAACTCTGTTGGAACTGCCTGAAACGTTGAAAGCTTTGGATTGCATAAAAAACCAAAGAGAAGCATGATTTCGGTCAAACAGTCAACATAAGCTTTGACCAGTCCACTATAAATAACCTCTTCCCTGCATGGACAAGGATCTTGATAAGTGGGAGATATATTTAGACTGAATCGTTTGCTATTTCCTGGCATTCTGCTCTCGGTTCTCTTGTTTTTGTGCATGCATTTCCCTCGGCCTTATCTATTTATGGCTTTTGGGCTCTATTTGCTCCTTGATTTACTCGGACAAATTGTCCATAACTTTCCTGTGTCAATTTTCCCTTAGTTCATCCTTTCTTTGTGGACTTTTCTCGGGACTTTATCTTAGCAATTTTCCCTTTCCTATGTTGAAATGGACATTTATTTAGGCATTAGTTTAGTCAATTTCCTGTGGACAAAATGTCCGCGGGAATTGTTTATAGCTTTTCCTTTGGATTTTATTGCCTCTCGGACTTTTGTTCGTTCCACTTTCCCGTGGACAAAATCTATGCAGGAATTGTCTAAGGCTTGTCCTTTGGTTGTTTGCTTTTGAGCTTTCCCAATCTTTTCCAAAGGAATTCCTTCGGACTTTTTGTCCGAGTCTTCATCTTGTGCTTGTCTAAAGGACTTTCTGAAAGAAAGAGCCCTTCGGGCCTTTAGAAGTGACCCTTCAGAAATTTGAACAGTCTCTTAGAAAATTTGGAAAGTGACTCTCTCGAAGGGCACATACCCTTCGGGATTCTTGCAAGTACCTTAAAATCTTGAAATGAACCTTCTCGAAGGGTAGGTACCCTTCGGGATTTTTGCCAATGACCTTTTTGAAGGGTACATACCCTTCGGGTTTTCTGAAAATGTACTTTCTCGAAGGGTAGGTACCCTTTGGGTTTTTTGGAAACTTCCCAACTCAAAAATGCCCTTAGGCAACTTGGAGATGCCCTATGGGCTTTTTGCAAATATACTTTCCCGAAGGGTACATACCCTTCGGGTTTTCTGTGATGGACCATTCCTTTGAAAAGAAGCCTCTCGAAATTTTGACTTAGCCTTTTGGAAAAGTTGGAAAGTCCTTCGGACTTTTTGTATTTGTCCTTTCAGAATTCTGTCTTGAGCTTTTCCGAAGCGTAGGTACCCTTCGGGATATTTGCAATGAACCTTCCCGAAGGGCACACACCCTTCGGGTTTCTTGTAAGTGTACTTTCTCTTCGCCAAAGAACCGCCATTTTGTAATTATTTCAGACTTCTTGCAAAGACCTTTAAAATTTCTGTTCCCTCAGACAAAAAGTCCGACGAAATTGTTCCTATTCTGAGCCCGAAAAATTCTAAGACAACACTTGGGGAAGAAAACACTTGGGAATGAGTCCACTTGGGAAAAAGTCCAAGAAAATAAATCTGTATTCGCCTCTGATCGCTTGCTTTCATCTGAAAGTGAACCTACAGCCCTGTAGGTTAACTTTAAGGATGGCTATAGCTTGATTAATTCTTCATTGGCTCTTATCAAGGCCTCACATGTTTTATAACCGAATCCTTGTGAATGACCATCACCCTGCATATGTCCCCTGTAGAGTTATCTTTTTGGTGACTGACTGTAGGTGCATATGATGAGCAACCCTTTATAAAGCCTTTTGAACCTGAATATGCCTTTTTGAACCCGCTATAAGTGTTTTGCCCTTGCACGGACTGTAGCTTGTCTTTCACCCCAAAGAAGGCTCAAAGGCAGATTTGATCATGATTCTTCTTCTTGGTTGTAAGTATTTGACAATAAATCTTATAAAGACCTTTCTTATTTCAACATATAATCCTTGTGAACACACTTGACTGTGTAACATTGCTGTAGGTCTCTTCATCATGACTGTATTTGATACTTTGGTTGTCTACATATCCCTTTGTTCAAGCTTTTAGACTATAATTCACAAGTTTAACTAGCTGTATAGGGGATTTGACCGTTCTAGGGAAAGTTTCAAATAGTAGGGGTAGTAATTTGGCCTTGACAGGGCAAATTACGAACAATTTTGGCGACTTTCAGTGTTTGACCCCTTGCTGGTCAAAGAACTCAGAAACTCAGGCTGAAACTGACTTGGATGCACACTGAAAATTGAAAAAGCTGGAGACCAAAACACAAAAGAAAAACTGACTCAAAAAAAACGACATGTGCACTTAGAGGAAAGGACAACAACAATACTAATAAGGAAAACAACTACTACTGAAGCATGTGCTAAAAAACACTTAGAGGAATGAAACTAAAGATAGCCCATTGTGTACAAACCAACCTCGACCTTGCTGGTCCTCTTGGATCAAAAGGAAAACTATTTGATGCCCCATAGAATCTTGAAATATATTTACCATATCTTGATAGCACTTTTCTGCAACCAGGAGCAATTGGACGCTCATGTCTCCTTGATGGTGCAGCTGGGATTCCAACCTCCAGTGTTAGGTACATTGATTGCAAGTATGGATCCAAGACCCAATCATCATGTTCCTAGATCCATGTACTTTGCAAGAACATGCCCAATTGCTGATCTTGATCATGTAGACTAGCATGTTGAATCTTCTTTGACATATTTTCAACGCTGACCTCTAAGAGAGACAATTCTGATTTTGTGACTTCTTGAGACCATTTGTGTTCATACTGAGCTTCCAAAAGTGTATAAGCATCTGAAGATGATGAAAGAGGTTGATAACCATGCTTGATATGTTCAAACATGTCATCTTCTATGAAAATAACTGCTTCTTGCTTGGTGAAAGCACTCTTCTCATCTTGCAATGGACCACATTTTAGTAAAGAATACCCTGGACAAAAGATACCAAACAAATCTAAAGACTTATTCTCATGAATTTGAAGTACAATTGGAACATAAGGCTGTAAATTATCTTCAACTTCTTGTAGTAATTGGTACTTATTTCCTGTCACTTCTGCAAGCTCTTGTTCTTCATGATGGATGGCATCCCTTGTTGGATCAATAAGCTCATGAAAAACACCTTCAAGTTTAACAATTGAAGTGTTTTCTTCTTGAATTTCGTCATCCACTCTCAACTAATCTTCAATTACAGCAACAACCTCTTTGATTTCATCAATTTCATCTTTGACACTGAATGTGTCAATGATGATGTCCTCCTTATGATCATGCAATACTCTTTCATTTTCATCTACGTCAACTACAACTTCATCTTCTGCTTCAGAAAGGATAGGCTCCTTCTCTAGGATAGGCACAATAGATTCATGAAAGTATTCAATAAGATGAGAAAGATCCAATGGTTGTGCCATAGGTACCTGATTTTGCTCCTGAGGTTGCTGAACCTGAACAATTGTCACCTCCTCTCTTTGTACTGTTTCTTGGATTGCTTTCCATGAAGGAAAGGATTTGGGATTTTGAGGGGGAAGGGGTGAGGGCTGAATGTCAACAGTGACTTTAGGGTTGATTTCATCATTTGAGCTTATGCTTGGTTGTTGTATTTGACTCCAAGTTGGAAACTTGGGTTTAAGAGCTTCTGGTATTGTAAGCATTGCAGCGTGAGGCATGATTGGGAAAGTTTCTTGCTGAGATGGACTTGAAATCCATGGATATTGATATGGGGCAGCGAGAGGTATTGATGTTTGAGACTGAGATTGCTTATCAAATAATTCTTGTTTGTAAGTTGATAACTCCTCAACAATCATTTGGCTTACCCTCCTCATTTCCTCTATCTCATCATGAAAATTCAGAGAGTTTTGGAAGGGTGATTGATCTTGGAATGGATAAGGCTCATATAGATGAGGATGAGATACATATGGATTGTGGTTATAGGACTAGTATGAGCCTCCATATTGTTGATAAGGATCCGTATACTCTTCATATGGCTGATATGGGTCATGGGGATCATACTGGAAATACTGAAAGGGAGAAGAATGATGAAATTCTTCTGAAGAATGATGAAATTCTTCTCTATAGGCTGCCATAGCCTAGAAATTCATGAAGATAATTGGAATTATATTAAACAATGGACCTTTGCCTTGAGATGAGAGCCACAAGAGTACTGAAAACCGGATCTAAAGATGATGTATTGCAAGCTCGTCCCACCAGGGGTGCCAGAAATTGTTATCACTCTGGAGTGCACCCTGCTTGAAGATGTGCAAAGCACACCCTCACTCCAGCTGATACCATTGGAACTTCTCAAAGTGTGGGTGACTCTTTGATTTGAAGAACCTCCAGAGAGGGCTGGTTCCCTTTAGATTTTTCAATAAATTTGACTACTATGATTTTTGGGTTGAAAAGAGGAAGGAAACATAAAAGAAATTCCAATTTAAAGTGGGCGGATACACCTGAATTGCCCAAACCCTCTGAAGTTACTGAAATCAATGCACATATATAATCAAATGAAATTTATAATTTTGTCTTTGAGCATAAATATTTCAGATGAAGGGTTGAAAACCTCTTCAAATGATCTGCAACAAGTTGAGATAGAGAAAGATAGGTGAGGAAGGGACCTGCAAAAGGAGAAAAATCTCACTTTTACGCTGATGCACAATCAAATACACACTATTCTTCTTTCCAAAAACTCAAATTCAGACCAAAAACTTCTTTATTGATGAATGGTCCAGCTTACAATTTCTTCCTTCAAACTTCAAGGATCCTCTAAATGGCTTGATTAAGCCAAATAAATAAGCTTTTCTAAACCCTAAAATAGCCTTAAGTGCAGTTCTAAAAGAGGAAAGGGTTAGTCTTGGTTAATTAACTCAAGACTTAACACCTTTTTACAATATTTAGAATATTCAATAAAATATTTTCTTTTACAAAATTGCATGCCTTTTCAAACATTGGCTTAGAAGTATCACGGTGAGGCCAAGTTTGAAAGGTTAACTCTTAAAATAAACAAGACACTCTCCAAGAAATTTTCAAACATGCATGAATCCAAGGTTGGCGTAGAAGAATGGACGGTGGGCCCATTGAAAGTCAAACTTCATCTTTGGATGGTGTTACCTTTTGAGTCGCCCTTATTCAAATTTTCGTGAATTTTGCCATAAAAGAAGTTCACACGCTTATCGCCTTTTGTGTGTGAATTTTCAAAAAAATTGAACCTTTCTCGGAGTTCAAGAGTTCAATAAATTCAACGGTTCAATAGGTTCAATGGTTCAAATATTTCTCAAAGCGAACTGTTTGTCCCTTTGTGTATTTCAATTATGACTTTGAACCTTTCGGTTGAACTTGAACCTTTTTTTTGGAGTTCAAAAGTTCAACGATTCAAAAGTTCAATATTCGATGTTTTGTAAAGAGTCATGTTCACTTAGTTCCCTTGTATAAATTAATGTATCGTTGAACCTACCGTTTGAACCTAACATTTCAACCTACATAGCGGAGTTCAAAAGTTCAACGGTTCAATGTTTTAAAGTTCGAAGTTTCTGGAAAGATCATATGACTATTGATTGGTCTGTGTAGTTCATCTCGTATCATTGAACCCTGAAGTTGAACCACATTTTTAAAACTTCAATGGTTCAATGACTATACTCTCATCTCGCCCCGAGGCTTTCTCTAAGTTAAAATTAGCAAGAGATTTAGAGGAGAATATATCCGAAACTCATTATTAAGTGGAAAATTTTGAATTTTCACGAGGTTACAGATAATCATTACTCATCAAAATCGCGCGTAAAAAATGCTTGCCATTAATGCATATGTCAGAATGCGAGTCTTATCAAGCATGTTTAGCACGTATTGTTTCGGTTTAATCATTTGATCTGGTTAATATCTATATCAAAAGAAAACAATTCAAATTTAGCAAATGAGCATACTGGGCGATACAAAGGAGAACAACACAGGTGGTATAAGATATTTGATTGCTCGAATTTGCAGTGATTTCAGATAAATTTAAAGGTGAGTTTTACTATAAGTTGTTTCCTTTACTTGGTTGGAAAGAAAGATCCTTTTGAGTTTACGACATTATTTAAGGAGTTCAAAACTTTTTCTTTTCATCATATCCTTCAACCTGTAGCCATGAAATTTGCATGTCTCGATTACGAGCATGGTCTTGGTCTCATATGTTCTTCTGAAATTGGGGACACCTCTCTGGTCCAATATGACTTGGAAGATTTTAAAGAAAGGGCTAGAAATTCTGTGTCAAATCCTATGATAAAGAAGATATTTGAAAATGGTTTGGTTGAAGCTGCGGCCTTTCCCATGGCTGTCCAATGCCTCGAATTAGTCCTTGAATGCATGAATAAATATGAACCTCAGAACAGGTGCATCAGGACTATAGATGGCAATGTTTTACTGCATATCAATAGACAAATCCTAATGTCTGTAATGAGAATTCCTCCCAAGGAACCATACTCTGACCTCAGTATTACTTCTTCCTATGGTTATTTTTCATTGAAGAAAGCAATTTACAAGAGCGTGATTGCAAGGAATTGGCTTTTGAAATTCCAAAAAGGGGGTTCAAGACTGCCTAGACCATTAACAAGAAATCATATGATTCCAGAAGTACAAGATATTATAGTATTACTACACAGACTAAAAGGCAATGCTCATGCATATTATTGGGAAGACTGGATGTACTTCTTTATACAGGGGATCCTCCAAGGAGAACAATATTTGGATTGGACAGAAATTGCAGCTGAAAGTTTACATCGGGGTTTAAGTAATTGTTTGGAAAATAAAGAGTTTTATGTCTTCATACCTCTTCTATTGCCTAGCATCTACAAGACAATGGGTAGGATTACCACATGCACCCTTCGCTGAAGACAGTAAAATTTATGACCATTACTCACAGTTGCTATGAGGATTACAGGAGAGTCAATGATGTTTTTACTGGGAGAATGACTTTTGAATTGTCAAACAACATTAATAAAAGGTTGTCTGATGAAGCTATGCAACTAATCAACATTTATGGTAGTTTCTTCACTCAGTTTTCCAAGTTCACTTATATCAGAGTTGGGGGTTTTGACAGTGAACCTTTAAGGTTACCTAGGTATGTTTTTAACTGATTTATGTTAATAAAAGTCTGCAGACAATTAGCACATGTAGATAAAAAAAATCCCAATGAAGAAGAAATCTGGTATATCTTTTCCTATTGAACTTGGACGTTATTCATGCAAGTCAACTTCTGATGCTTTGAATTTAGAATTGGATCTTAAGAAATTCAATTTTCAATACTTCACAGCGAGATCACAATTTGACAACAAAGATTTTGCCAGAGATAACTTGGATCTTGGGACAAGGTTTTCACATATCCCTCATTTAGTGGATTATTGGGAGGATTGTTCGGATGAATTTGAAGTCAGAAGAAGACTGTGGTCCAAGTTCTCCTTAGGGCAAATTATTACCCTCAATTTGAATATGGACATCTCTGAAATATCTGACAATGATGAACAGATGACTAATCCACAATTTGAAAAGATAGAACAATCACCTATTCCAAAAATTGATTGGGAGAAAAAGGAAGAAGATAGAATTGAGGTTAAGATCTTCCCAATGATAAGGAAAACTGAGAAATGATTGAGAGAGCAAAAACTGGGCGAGCTCAAAACATAGCTTCCCAGCAATGTACGTCAATAATTGAATCCCCATTTCCAATAAGCTCCTTTAATCGGCTTATTGCTAGTTGTGATGCAGGTACTTCTAGAGCAAAAACTGGAAGGGATCTTGTCATCAAAGAATCCGAAAAGGCCCTTGTAACTATTCTGCCTCGTCATGCCATCAGATCAAGGATGCAAAGCAAGAGAAAGAGTCAGATTTCTGAAAAAGTAATTGTGGATTTGAATTCTGAAGAAGATTCAGGAGAAGCCAAAGATGATAAAGAATTTGGTTCACCAATGATGGAAGAGGTTAGTGCAGATCAACAAACAGTAATTCTTTTTGATTTTGCTGAACTAATGATTGTTTCAAATGTACCTTCTGATCAGCGAAATCCTGATAAAGACGCCTCGACCTCTGCACCCAAGTGGCTGGAAAGCTCAATCAACAACAAAAGGAAAGTAGTACCATTTTCTTTGCCCTTGGGGGATATGGTGAGTAAATGTTTAGGGAAAACTCCTAAATCCGAAAAGTTAAAAACAACATCCAGGGTAGATGTCGACCCTAATACAGGGAATTGGAATGCAGAAATAGCCAGGGCAAGAACCAATGAAGAAGTTCAAGATCCTACAGTTCAAGATTTTACAATTGAAAAGGTGGATCTTGGCATTGCATCACATGCCGCAGATGTGCATCACTTTGAAGCGTCCACCAAAAGGATAGTCAGCAGAACCTGGAAGGATAAAAAAGATAAAAGAGAATTAAAATAGATTGTGCGGTCAATGGCAGAGTACATTGACGCCATTCATAGTCCAAATCCACAACCGATCACCCAACTGCCCCTGTCTTTTGATCCAAAATCGCTTGTCAATCAAAGGATGCTGGATCAGATACACAGAGACAAAATGGTTACCAGGGTATTTGATAATTGGTTGGATAACATCATCCAGAAAGGTATGGAATACATTAATAAATTGAAGAATGTATATGATCTAACCACAATTACTGTTGAAGATTTGAAGACTCAAAACGCTTTGTGGAGAAAAGATGAAGGAAAATGGATGAGCGTGATGAACCAGAGTGATGAAATACAAAAGTATGGAATAACAAAGTTTTTGTCAGAGAAGAACTTGGCAAGTCTGGATGATGTATTATATGTAAGAAAAATATTGAATGGAAAAATTCAGTATCCCGACAAGGATGAATGGAAATCACAAAAATGATCAAGGAAACAACTGAATTCATTCAGTCATTACGACATGATCTACAGAGTATTGATATCAAATACATAAAAGATGATGGAAAACCAGAAAAAGATATCAATATTGTAATTCAATCATTTAGGGAAAAGATCAACATCGTTAAAGAAAGTGACAAGTTATCAACTGAAGATTTTTCTCAGATTTCAAAGGTAGATTCACTTCTTTGTCGCTGCATTGACACTCTTCCAGAACACACAGAAAAGATGGGGAAAATTCGAAGGGAAGAAAACATCTGAGAAGCAAGGATAAAACACGTCAGCATTCTCAATCTTATGAAAATTCAGTTTTTTGTTACAGCGTTTCAGGAGTGGAAAGCTCAACGTGTCTACCCAACCGAACATAGCAAATCTGGAGATCCTAATCCGTCACTTCAGCAATGATTTTACTTACATGGTTTCTTCTATTCAATTATTCAGTTGCTTTTCTATTCAAAACTTGAATTTTAAGTGAATTTGTTAAAAAAGTAAATCCCGTATGAGTCAAAGTTACTTTAACTCTAGTTTAGTTTGACAAGTGGATTAGTTATGGCAACTATATATATTTTTAATTGTAAAAGACGGAGGTAGAAAAAAAGAAAAAAAGAAAAAGAGTTAGGAAATTTCAGAACTGGACCACTGTTGTTGATAATATATGTGATGTTTGTCTGAAACATTTTTCATCTGTGAATGAAAAAAAGGATTAATTACTACATACTTAGATTTGTGCGTTTGAGTATTTGAGATTAGGTTTTCTGTGTGAAATCTTCTTTCATATAGTGATTACTCTTCTATTAGACAATTCATTATATGTGTTTTATCCTTTTACTGGTTCAACTATATATGTTTATCTATTTAATCGTTATTGAAAATAGAATCTGTGTATTCTATTATCCATTGCTGTTATAAAATCTCACATTCATAACATGATGATGTGTGGATTTTAATTTACCTTTAAAACACTTTCTGGTTAAAAGTGTATCCGAATATTCGACTTCATTGAAAATCTTAAAGGGAGTTGTACCTTAATTCAGAGGGGAACTAGTCTTAATAGTTCACCCATTTGTTGTTTAACTTATTTGTTCTTGAAAGCAGAAGGGTATGGAGTCAAAATAAAACATTTTTAGATAAGGACAAATCTGTTAGCCACTAGTTTTTGGCGACTCTGTTGGGGAATCAAAATTGAAATCTTTACTTGAAGATTAGTTGCCTTAATATGAGCAACATTGGTGCTTCCACATGAAAATATAATTCCTGTTTTGCAACTTAATCTTGGTTTTCAAGACGAACATGAAGATATAATTAGTCAGTTAAATACTCTTGCTTGGTGTTCTCGTCAAAATATTGATGATTATAGAATAACAAGCAGAATATGAGAAAAAGAAGAATTCGCTGATAATATAAGATTGTTGTTACTCATGCAAAGGAGACAAGCAAAAAATGCAGCAAGTAATTAATCCCCCTGAAGTGCGAAGTTAATAATTATAATATCATAAGCTGGATTCTAGAAGATACACAAGGTCTTTGAGAAGAGAAGGAATTGAAGATTCTACTTTTCAAGCATTACAAAACTTAAATTTTCCTTAAATTCCTATCCGCGTTAGAAAAGCTAGAAGTAGACCTCCTAGCCCTCCTAAACCCTCTACATCCTCTGTCTGTCAAGACTTAACTCTTTCTGGTACTATCTTTCCTTTTGCCATAAGTTTTTTTCCGATGGCCCAACCTTGGGGCGCAGCCATAGGACCTCTAAATTTAGGGGCCAACCTGAATCCTTTGCCTAAAAATGCAAGGGAAAATTTACCCAAATTTAATGGAGATGGAAGACAATCACCAGAGGAACTTTTGAGTGCCTTTTCAACAGCTTGTGGTGTGTTAGGCATGCAACATCAAGATGTAGCCATAAGGTTTTTTGTGCAAACTCTAACTGATATTGCATCACAATGGTTTTATCATCTCACTGATTCCTCAATCACAAACTGGAATGATATGAAAACTGCGTTTGAAAACAGGTTCAAAAGCGTAGAAGATGAACATTCCCTTCTTGCTCAATTGACTCAGCTCAAGAAGGAGATACATGAACCCACGAGGGAATTTATAGCCAAATTCAATAAAATTGTGCACAAAATTCCTACTGTTAAAAGACCGAGTGCTGAGAATCAGAAATGTTTCTTTATTAATTTTATCTGAGAAGAGGTGCAATTGTTGATTTAATAGACGCACAATCATTGGCAGTTGAATTAGAGGATGATCTTATTATGGCCGAAAAATGGACGAAAGAAGTCCAAGTACCTAATGCTCATCCCTCATCCTCTATGGATCCTATAGTTCAAAGGCTAGTCAATGATATGATTGCCCTTAAAAGACAATTATCGAAGACTAGTACCTCTGTCCAACAACCATATCAAGATATTGGCAGGGGAAATCAACAAACAAATGCTGGTAAGACATTGCCACTTGCATCAATACAACCAAGATTGACTATTGAAGCCCCTCCTGGAAGAAATAACATGTGTCTTTCATTTGACTACTGATCATGATGGAGATTCTTGTCCAGAGATGCTTAGATATACTCAAATGACTACTACTCAAGATGTCTTGGGGGAGATTACTGAAGAAGAAAGGAGCTTTGAAAGACCTGGCAACTCTGAAATACACTTCGTAGAATATGATTCAGATTCAGAAAGAGGAGGTGAAATATTGGTTACTTTTGAAGATCCTTCATGTGCTGTACTTACCAGAAGTCAAAAGAATCCGAAGTTT
The DNA here is from genome assembly GCA_037957365.1 of Torreya grandis. Classification (NCBI taxonomy): domain Eukaryota; kingdom Viridiplantae; phylum Streptophyta; class Pinopsida; order Cupressales; family Taxaceae; genus Torreya; species Torreya grandis. The sequence goes on from JARHVA010000040.1 coordinate 4,696,012, forward strand.
TTTAATGCTCAAGAACTGCCTATTAAAGGTAAGGAACTTTTTACTAAAACTTTTGATGCTAAGACACAAGAAAGTAAATTGTTACATAGAAATGATTGTGAGACTTCTTTTGACATTGTTAGAATTTTGTAAGTCTGCGATAATTCAAATATCCCCTGCTGAATACCTCAGGTTGAAATCCAAAGAACTTGATAAATTGGTTAAATATGTCAAAAATGGTCCTACACAAGTTGAATCTGAAAGTCAATTAAACGTTAACATTGAGTCTCCCATTGCCCAATTATTTACTTCACCTGAATCACCCACTCATACTTCTAAAATGACCCTCAATTCATCTGATGATACTCCTTATACGACTGATATGAAACCCAACCCATTTTATATTTCTTTGTTCATAAATGGTCATAAACTCAACAATTGTATCATAGACTCAGGTGCTTATTATAATATAATACCTTCTTCTGTAGCCAAAGCCTTAGGCTTATCCCTTACAAAAACATTTGGTAGATGTTATTCCATGGATGGTAAACAAATTTCTTTGTTCGGACAAATTAAAGATGCACGAGTTGCTCTTGTAGCCTATCCTGATAAAAAGATGAAGTTGACTATCTTAGTAGCGGATATTCTTGCTAGTTATGGGATGTTGTTGAGAAGGACTTTTTGCAAAGATTTGGGAGGGCAGATTAAATTGGATTGGTTAGAAGCTATAATTCTATTGGAAAAATAGAAAGTTAAGCTAGAACCTAAACCTAAATGCAAGTTTACAGTATATCTTTCTGATGATCTTAAGTCTCAGATTCTATTTGAAGAATGTGAATTTGATAATTATTTTCTCTCCTCTGAAGATTTTAAGGAAGAATCTGTCCCAAAGTCTCTTCATTCAGATGATCTATGGACCATGGAATTTTATGCAGTTGTGCTACCGCTGGTTCAGGAGCAAGAGTTGTGTTGATCTCACCTGAAGGTGAAACTTTTCCTTACTCTTTCAAGCTAGAATTTAAAAACACTTGCAGAATATGATTTTATTGCTTGGATTAAATAAAGCTAAAAGAAAAGTTATACAGATACTCAAGGCAAAAGGAGATGCTGAATTAATTGTCAAACAAGTGAGAGGCATTTTCTCAGTTAAAAATGATAGATTAAGACATTACAGAAATAGAGTTTGGGATGAGATAGATTGTTTTGATGTCTTTTCTATTGAAGCAATTCCCAGAGACCAGAACACCCCGATTTCAAAAGGGATTCATATAGAATAGAACTAGTCTATCGTCCTAATGTCCCGGATAATGCTGAAAATTGGCAAGTTTTTGAGAGTAATAAACAGATCATAAAATTTTTGGAGATTGCTGATATGTTCCTGAGGACTTATTTTGAAAGTTCTGAAACAGAATGTAAAGAATTCAGTCTTGATCCAGGGATCAATCCAAAAGATGATGTAATTCAATTAAAAGAAAACAAAATCCCTAAAAGATTGGTCTCTCTAGAACATTTGTTCACTAGACAAGATGAATATACTAAAGGCAAACTTGCTCAGAATCCTAACAAAATGGAGGATTATGAGAAAATCAATATTGGAAGTAAGATTGACCCTAAATGGATCTCCATTGGTAGGTGTTGTTCACCAGAGGAGAAAAAGAAAATAATTAATCTATTGATTAAATATAAGGATGTCTTTGCTTGGTGCTATGATGACCTTAAATATTTTAGACGTGGACAGTTTCAGCATCATATTCCTTTGAAAGCAAATGCAACTCTTTTCAGGCAGACGCTGAGAAATTATAAACCAAAAGTTGCTGAAGCTATCTTTAAAGAGATTGATAAGATGTTGAAGGCTAGGATTATTTATCCAATTCATCACTCCGCCTGGGTGGTGAACATTGCTCCAGTACGCAAAAAGATTGGAGAAATAAGAATCTGTGTTGACTTCAGGAATTTGAACCAACCCAGTTTAAAAGATAATTATCCCTTACCTATGATGGATCACATCTTGCAAACTGTTACTGGGTCAGAAATGATGTCCATGTTAGATGGGTTCTTAGGTTATAATCAAATAAGTGTCGCTGCAGCTGACCAACATAAAGCTGCTTTCACTACACCTCGAGGAACTTTTGCTTATAACCGTATGCCTTTCGGTTTGATTAATGCTGGTGCAACTTTTCAACAGGGGATGGATTCATCCTTTAAAGATTTGAAAGATAGAATTATTGTCATTTATCTTGATGATTTAACTATTTTCTCTAAAAAAAGAGAGGATCATTTGAAGGATTTGGATACCGTTTTACAAAGATGCTGGAGTCATGGGATATCTCTTAACCCTAAGAAGTCGATTTTCTATGTTACAGAAGGAAAGTTATTAGGACACCTAGTTTCAAAAAATGAAATCAAAATTGACCCAGAAAGAGTTAGAGCAATACAACAATTAAGCCTTCCTTCTAATAGGACTGGAGTTAAGTCTTTCTTTGGTCAGATTAATTTTTTCAGAAGGTTCATTCTTGATTTTGCTGAGATTACAAAACATATTGTAGGAATGATGAGTGAAAAACAAGTATTCAGATGGAATGAAGCTGCTAAAAAGCATTTGAAGATATTAAAGAGGCGATTGCACAAACACCTACTTTGGTAAATCTCGATTTCCAAAAAGATTTTGTTATCTACTATTATGCTTCGGAACATATGTCTGGTATCTGGTTACAGAAAAATGAAGTGAATGTAGAAGTCCCAATAGCCTTTATGAGTGTTCCTCTCAAGAAGCATGAACTTAAATATTCTTTGGCTGAGAAACAAGCTTTTACTGTAGTGAAGGCTGTTAAAAAATTCAGATATTATATACTTCATTCTCATTCAGTTGTATTTGTTCCTAGTTCGGCTGTAAAAAACATTCTAACTCAGCAAGAGGTTGGGATGAACAATAGAGCAACATGGGTTGCTAAAATTCAAGAATACGACCTGGAGATTAAGCCAACCAAATTAGTTAGAGGTAAAAGTTTGTGCAAATTCATAGCCATAAATAAAGAAGAACTTCCTACTGTCCTATTGGTGAGCTTACAAAATACATGGTTCATAAACGTGGCACACTATATTACTTATGGAGACTGTTCCAGTCATTTATCCTCGAAAGAGAAAAGGAATCTGAAGTTAAAATCAGCAAAATATTTGATTTGGGGTGATGTCCGATATAAAAAGGGACTAGATGGAACCTTTCTGAGGTGTGTAGATAAGGAACAACAATCTAAACTGTTGGCAGTTTTTCATAATGAAGTATGTGGTGGACATTTCTTTTCTTCAGTCACATCGTTCAAAATCTTTAAAAATTGTTATTATTGGTCAGGTATGTTCAAAGATGCATATAAATGGGTAGCTAACTATGAAAAATGCAAATTGTTTTCAGGTAGACCACATCTTGTAGCATTACCTCTAAAGCCCTGTCATTATTGAAGAACCTTTCAAACAATGGGGATTAGACTTCATTGGGCCTCTTTCACCTCTATCAAGTGCTGGTCATACACACATTTTAACAACTGATTATTTTACGAAATGGGTTGAAGCAACGCCTGTGAAGAGAACCACTTTAGAAGTGGTATTAATTTTCTCAAAGAAAATATACTGGTACGTTTTGGTGTTTCTCAAAAAATTGTGGCAGATAACGCTACCAGTTTTTCTTCAATGGAACTTACTTCATTCTGCTATGAACATAGTATCTCTCTTTCTCACTCATCAGATTATTACCCTCAAGGGAATGGACAAGCAGAGTTCAGTAATAAAAAATTGATATCCATCATGAAGAAATTGGTGAGTGATAACACCAGAGATTGGCATAAGAAACTATATAAAGCACTTTGGGCTGACAGGGTAACCCCAAAAAGAGCAATAGGAATGGCACCTTTTGCGTTGGTTTATGGGATAGGAGCACAATTATCATTATCTCTGGAATTATCTGTAGCTAAGTTACAAAATGTTATTGAAGATCAGTACTTTCAAGATTCTTTAGAGAAAAGAGTTATGTACTTAACTAAGATTGAGGAAGAGAGGAATGAACTGGTTGATCAGATTACTGCTCATCAAACTAGGGTTAAAAAGATTTTTGATAAAAAAACTAGGCCTAGAAAGTTCATGGAAGGAGATGAAGTATTGCTATGGGATAGAAGAAGAGAACCTAAAGGAGCACATGGCAAATTTGACTCACTTTGAAAATGACCTTTTAAAATTCATCAAGTATTTGGTCCTAATTCTTAAATTGGAATATTTGGATGGCGTTGTTTTACCCTTGTCCTATAATGAATAGGATCTTAAGTTGTATCGACTGTGAAATAGGTGTTCCCTGTTTTGTACATAGCTTTTCCTTTGTTATCGCGTTTTGTGTTTTTCTTTCCTGTTTTTGGTTTGTCTTTCTCCTTTTCTTCCGTCTTTGTGCCCCGATCTGCGTAACCAGAGTTTCTGAGTTCTCTGCATTTTGTCATAAAATACAGTCCCCAGTCAGAGCCAATGTTACCTTTTGAGTCGTCCTTATTCAATTTTTCGTAAATTTTGCCATAAAAGAAGTTCACCCGCTTATCGCTTTTTGTGTGTGAATTTTCAAAAGAATTGAACCTTTGAACTTGAACTTTTCTCAGAGTTCAAGAGTTCAATAAGTTCAACGGTTCAATAGGTTCAATGGTTCAAATATTTCTCAAAGCAAACTGTTTGCCCCTTTGTGTATTTCAATTATGACTTTGAACCTTTCGGTTGAACTTGAACCCTTTTTTCGGAGTTCAAAAGTTCAACGGTTCAAAAGTTCAATATTCAATGTTTTGTAAAGAGTCGTGTTCACTCAGTTCCCTTGTATAAATTCATGTATCATTGAACCTACCGTTTGAACCTAACCTTTGAACCTACATAGCGGAGTTCAAAAGTTCAACGGTTCAATGTTTCAAAGTTCGAAGTTTCTGGAAAGATCATATGACTATTGATCGGTCTGTGTAGTTCATCTCGTATCATTGAACCCCGAAGTTGAAGCACATTTTCAAAAGTTCAATGGTTCAATGGTTCAATGACTATACTCTCATTTCCCCCCGAGGCTTTCTCTAAGTTAAAATTAGCAAGAGATTTAGAGGAGAATATCTAAAACTCATTATAAAGCGAATTTTTTTGAATTTTCACGAGGTTACAGATAATCATTACTCATCAAAATCACGCGTAAAAATTGCTTGCTATTAATGCATGTCAGAATGCGTGTCTTATTAAGCATGTTTAACACGTATTGTTTCAGTTTAATCATTTGATTTGGTTCATATCTATATCAAAAGAAAACAATTCAAATTTAGCAAATGAGCATACTGGGCGATACAAAGGAGAACAACACAGGTGGTATAAGATATTTGATTGCTCAAATTCGCAGTGATTTCAGATAAATTTAAAGGTGAGTTTTACTCTTACTATAAGTTGTTTCCTTTATTTGGTTGGAAAGAAGGATCCTTTTGAGTTTATGGCATTATTTAAGGAGTTCAAAACTTTTTCTTTTCATCATATCCTTCAACCTGTAGCCATGAAATCTGCATGTCTTGATTACGAGCATGGTCTTGGTCTCATATGTTCTCCTGAAATTGGGGACGCCTCTCTGGTCCAATATGACTTGGAAGATTTTAAAGAAAGGGCTAGAAATCTTGTGTAAAATCCTATGATGCAGAAGATAGTAGAAAGTGGTTTGGTTGAAGCTGCGGCCTTTCCCATCGCTGTTCAATGCCCCAAATTAGTCCTTGAATGCATGAATAAATATGAACCTCAGAATAGGGGCATCAGGACTACAGATGGCAATGTTTTACTGCATATCAATTGACAAACCCTAATGTCTATAATGAGAATTCCTCCCAAGGAACCATACTCTGACCTCAGTATTACTTCTTCCTATGGTTATTTTTCATTGAAGAAAGCAATTTACATGAGCGTGATTGCTAGGAATTAGCTTTTGAAATTTCAAAAAGGGGGTTCAAGACTGCCCAGACCACTAACAAGAAATCATATGATTTTAAAAGTACAAGATATTATAGTATTACTACACAGACTAAAAGGCAATGCTCATGCATATTATTGGGAAGACGGGATGTACTTCTTTATACAGATGATCCTCCAAGGAAAACAATATTTGGATTGGACAGAAATTGCAGCTGAAAGTTTACATTAGGGTTTAAGTAATTGTTTGAGAAATAAAGAGTTTTATATGTCTTCATACCTCTTTTATTGCCTAGCATCTACAAGACAATGGGTAAGATTACCACATGCACCCTTGGCTGAAGATAGTAAAATTTATGACTATTACTCACAGTTGCAAATGCATAATTGCTATGAGGATTACAAGAGAGTCAATGATGTTTTTACTGGAAGAATGACTTTTGAATTGTCAAACAACATCAATAAAAGGTTGTCTGATGAAGCTATGCGACTAATCAACATTTATGGTAGTTTCTTCACTCAGTTTTCCAAGTTCACTTATATTAGAGTTAGGGGTTTTGACGGTGAACCTTTAAGGTTACCTAGGTATGTTTTTGACTGATTTGTGTTAATAGAAGTCTGCAAACAATTAGCACTTGTAGATAAAAAATTCTCAACGAAAAATAAATTTGGTATATCTTTTCCTATTGAACTTGGACGTTATTCATGCAAGTCAACTTTTGATGCTTTGAATTTAGAATTGGATCTTAAGAAATTCAATTTTCAATACTTCACAGTTAGATCACAATTTGACAACAAAGGTTTTGCCAATGATGAACAGATGATTGATCCGCAATTTGAAAAGATAGAACAATCACCTATTTTAGAAATTGACTGAGAGAAAAAGGAAGAAGATAGAATTGAGGCTAAGACCCTCCCAGTGATAAGGAAAACTGAGAAATAGTTGAGAGAGCAAAAACTGGGGGGAGCTCAAAACATAGCTTCCCAGCAATGTACGCCAATAATTGAATTTCCATTCCCAATAAGCTCCTCTAATCGGCTTATTGCTATTTGTGATGCAGGTACTTCCATAGAAAAAACTGGAAGGGATCCTGTCATCAAAGAATCTGAAAAGGCCCTTGTAACTATTCTGCCTCCTCGTGCCACCAGATCAAGGACCCAAAGCAAGAGAAAGAGTCAGATTTCTGAAAAGGTAATTGTGGATTTGAATTTCGAAGAAGATTCAGGAGAAGCCAAAGGTGATAAAGAATCTGGTTCACTAATGATGGAAGAGGTTAGTGCAGATCAACAAACAATAATTCTTTCTGATTCTACCGAACTAATGATTGTTTCAAATGTACCATCTGATCAACCAAATCCTGATAAAGATGCCTCGACTTCTGCACCCAAGTGGCTGGAAAGCTCAATCAGCAACAAAAGGAAAGTAGTACCATTTTCTTTGCCCTTGGAGAATATGGTGAGTAAATGTTTAGGGAAAACTCCTAAATTAAAAAAGTTAAAAACAACATCCAGGGTAGATGTCGACCCTAATACAGGGAATTGGAATGCAGAAATAGCCAGGCCAAGAACCAATGAAGAAGTTCAAGATCCTATAGTTCAGGATTTTACAATTGAAAAGGTGGATCTTGGGACTGCATCACGTGCTGCAGATGTGCATCACCTTGAAGCGTCCACCAAAAGGATAGTCAGTGGAACCTGGAAAGATGAAAAAGGTGAAAGAAAATTAAAACAGATTGTGCGGTCAATGGCATAGTACATTGACGCCATTCATAGTCCAAATCCACAATCGATCACCTAACTGCGCCTGTCTTTTGATCCAAAATCCCCTGTCAATCAAAGGATGTTGGAATCAGATACACAGAGGCAAAATGGTTATTAGGGTATTTGATAATTGGTTGGATAACATCATCCAGAAAGGTACGTAATACATTCATAAATTGAAGACTGTATATGATCTAACCACAATTATTGTTGAATATTTGAAGACTCAAAACGCTTTGTGGATAAAAGATGAAGGAAAATGGATGAGCGTGATGAACCAGATTGATGAAGTACAAGATTATGGAATAACAAAGTTTTTGTCAGAGAAGAACTTGACAAGTTTGGATGAAGATGTATTATATGTAAGTAAAAAAAATATTGAATGGAGAAATTCAGTATCCCGTCAAGGACAAATGGAAATCACAAAAATGATCAAGGAAACCACTGAATTCATTCAGTCATTACAACATGATCTACAGAGTATTGATATCAAATACATAAAAGATGATGGAAAACCAGAAAAAGATATCAATATTGTAATTCAATCCTGTAGGGAAAAGATCAACATCATTAAAGAAAGTGACAAGTTATCAACTGAAGATTTTTCTCAGATTTCAAAGGTAGATTCACTTCTTTGTCGCTGCATTGACACTCTCCTAGAACACACAGAAAAGATGGGGAAAATTTGGAGGAAATAAAACATCTAGAAAGAAAGGATAAAACACGTCAGCATTCCCAAATTTACAATAATTCAGGAGTTTGTTACGGCATTTCAGGAGTGGAAAGCTCAACGTGTCTACCCAATCGAACAGAGCAAATATGGGGATCTTAATCCGTCACTTCAGCAATGATTTTACTTACATAGTTTCTTCTATTCAATTATTCAGTTGCTTTTCTATTCGAAACTTGATTTTTAAGTGAATTTGTGAAAAAAGTAAATCCCGTATGAGTCAGAGTTACTTTAACTTTGGTTTAGTTTGACTGGTGGATTAGTTATGGAAACTATATATATTTTTAATTGTAAAAGACGGAGGGAGAAAAAAAAAAGAAAAGGAGTTAGGAAATTTCAGAACTGGACCACTGTTGTTGATAATATATGTGATGTTTGTCTGAAACATTTTTCATCTGTGAATGAAAAAGATGATTAATTACTGCATACTTAGATTTGTGCATTTGAGTATTTGAGATTAGGTTTTTTGTGTGAAATCTTCTTTCATATAGTGATTACTCTTCCATTAGACAATTCATTATATGTGTTTTATCCTTTTACTAGTTCAGCTATATATATGTTTATCTATTTAATTGTTATTGAAAATAATAGCTGTGTATTCTATTATCCATTGCTGTTATAAAATCTCACATTCATAACATGATGATGTGTGGATGTTAATTTACCTTTAAAACACTTTCTGGTTAAAAGTGTATCTGAATATTCGAATTAATTGAAAATATTAAAGGGAGCTGTACCTTAATTCAGAGGGGAACTAGTCTTAATAGTTCACCCATTTGTTGTTTAACTTATTTGTTCTTGAAAGAAGGGTATGGAGTCAAAATAAAACATTTTTAGATAAGGACAAATCTGTTAGCCAACAAATGGAAAAATACGCCAAATCTCTAAATAAGGAACTCCATTTGATTCGTTTGAACGCTGAGCTGGAGGAAGAGATATTCCCGTTTGCATGGAAAACAAGGAAGATGTGCAACAAGCTTGTACAGTCAACTCTAATTCAAGACCAGTCAACCTCCAATGGTCTCCACTTGCATGCAAAGCCATGCCACATCTTGGACGGAAAACTCTGCTAGAACTGCCTAAAACGTTGAAAGCTTTGGATTGCAAAAAAATCCAAAGAGAAGCATGATTTCGGTCAAACAGTCAACAAAAGCTTTGACTAGTCCACCATAAATAGCCTCTTGCCTGCATGGACAAGGATCTTGATAAGTGGGAGATATATTTAGATTGAATCGTTTGCTATTTCCTGGCATTCTGCTCTCGGTTCTCGTGTTTCTTTGCATGCATTTCCCTCGGCCTTATCTATTTATGGCTTTTTGGCTCTATTTGCTCCTTGATTTACTAGGACAAATTGTCCATAACTTTCCTGTGTCAACTTTCCCTTGGTTCATCCTTTCTTTGTGGACTTTTCTCGGGACTTTTCCTTGGCAATTTTCCCTTTCCTATGTTGAAACGGGCACTTATTCGGGCATTAGTTCAATCAATTTCCTGCAAACAAAATGTCAGCGGGAATTGTTTATAGCTTTTCCTTTCGACTTTATTGCCTCTCGGACTTTTGTTCTTTCCACTTTCTCGCGGACATTTAGTGTCTAAGGCTTGTCCTTTGGTTGTTTGCTTTTGAGCTTTCCCAATCTTTTCCAAAGGAATTCATTCGGAAAAGATTGGGAAAGCTTAGAAGCAAACAATAGTCCGAAGTCTTCATCTTGTGCCTCTTTTTTTAAGAACTTTCCGAAAGAAAGAGCCCTTCGGGCCTTCAGAAGTGACCCTTTGAAAATTTGTACCGTCCCTTCGAAAATTTGGATAGTGACTCTCCCAAAGGGCACACACCCTTCGGGATTCTTGCAAACGTCCCTTAAAATCTTGAAATAAACCTTCCCGAAAGGCAGGTACCCTTCGGGATTCTTGCCAATGACCTTTCCAAAGGGTACATACCCTTCGGGTTTTCTGAAAATATACTTTCCCGAAGGGTAGGAACCCTTGGGGTTTTTTGGAAACGTCCCAACTCAAAAATGCCCTTCGGCATCTTGGAGATGCCCTACGGGCTTTCTGCAAATATACTTTCCTGAAGGGTACATACCCTTCGAGTTTTTTGTGATGGACCATTCCTTTGAAATAAAGCCTCTCGGAATTTTGACTCAGCGTTTCACAAAAGTTGGAAAGTCCTTCGGACTTTTTGTATTTGTCCTTTTGGACTTCCATCTTGAGCTTTCCCAAAGGGTAGGTACCCTTCGGGATTTTTGTAATGAACCTCCCCGAAGGGCACATACCCTTCGGGTTTCTTGTAAGTGTACTTTCTCTTCGCCAAAGAATTGCCCTTTTGTAATTCTTTCGGACTTCTTGTAGAGACCTTTAAAATTTCTATTCCCTCGGACAAAAAGTCCGAGGAAATTGTTTCCATTCTGAGCCCGAAAAATTCTAAGAAGACAACACTTGGGTAAAAGTTCGAGAAAATAAACCTGTATTCGCTTCAAATCGCTTGCTTTCATCTGAAAGTGAACCTACATGCCTGTAGGTTAACTTTAAGGATGGCTGTAGCTTGATTAATTCTTCATTGGCTCTTATCAAGGCCTCACATGTTTTATAACCGAATCCTTGTGAATGACCATCACCCTGCATATGTCCCCAGTAGAGTTATCTTTTTGGTGACTGACTATAGGTGCATATGATGAGCAACCCTATATAAAGCCTTTTGAACCTGAATATGCCTTTTTGAACCTGTTGTAGGTGTCTTGCCCTTGCATGGACTGTAGCTTGTCTTTCACCCCAAAGAAGGCTCAAAGGCAGATTTGATCATGATTCTTCTTCATGGTTGTAAGTATTTGACAATAAATCTTGATAAAGACCTTTCTTATTTCAACATATCATCCTTGTGAACACACTTGACTGTGTAACTGTTGACAATTCTTCCACAGGACAGATTGTCTCTTGCCGTTCGGAAAATTCACATCTCCATCCAAGGAAAGAAAGAATACATTGGGAAAGAATACATTGTTTTTTCTTTGGTAAGGGCTTTTGCTACAACAAGTATTCCTTCGGACTTTTGTCCGAAGGAGTGGTTCATCAAAGAAGGCTTTTGCTAAGGACACAACTTCAGAGAAGTGCTAAGGACATAGGTCCACAGGAAATAACAAAGGAAAGAGCCTAAGACAAAGGAATACTTCGGAGAATCCAAAAGTCCGCCTAAAAAGCAAGGAAAAGCCAAGTAATAATTCCTTCAGACTTTTTGTCCGAAGGAAAGTCCAAAGAAATCCGAAGGGCATTCTCAGCAAAGGGTGTCTTTGGAAAGGCAGAAGAGGGCAAAACAAGAAACCCGAAGGGCAAGGTACCCTTCGAAAGGGTCATTTTCAACAATCTCGAAGGGCACCTACCCTTCAGGAAGGTACTCGTCAAATTCGGGACCCCTGCAAAAACGCAGGTGCCCTACAATTTTTTGACAAAGGCGCAGATGAAGGGACAGATGCCCTTGCGGAGGACACTTGGTTGGTGCCTAGACCTTTGAGCAAAGTCTGAAGGGCATTCTCAGTGGAGTTAAAAAAAAGACAAGGATTAATTCCTTCGGGCTTTTTGTCCGAAGGAATTCCTTTGGACAAAAAGTCCGAAGAAATTTAGAAAATTACAAAGAAGACAAAGTCCAAAGAAACAGGGGAAGGCAAAGACGAAGGATTAATTCCTTCGGGCTTTTTGTCCGAAGGAATTCCTTCGGACAAAAAGTCCGAAGAAATTGGGAGAGGAGCAGCCAAAAGAGAAAACCTGACAGAACAAAAGCCCGAGCAAAGGAAAAGAAAAGGAGTATATCCTTCGGAAAAAGGTCCAAAGGAATTCCTTCGGACTTTTTGTCCGAAGGAATACTTCGGAGGATAAAGCCGAGGGAAATAAAGCCGAAGGAAATCAAAGGTAAAGTCAACACGAATTCCTAAGGAAATAAGAAGACTAAGGGCCCTGACAGAAAATAAGCCTGAGAAAATGCCAAAGGGTGACGTCCCGCGAGACGTCAAATTTTGATTGTAGGAAGTAACCGTTGAAACAAAGGTAAACCTAGAATTCCAAAAGAATTAAACCATGGGAAGTTGACCTCAGATTAAGCGACAAGAATTTAAAAAAAAAAAAGGCCAAACGGAGGAAATATAGACAAAATACATCAAAATATAGAATCCCGCCAGAAATAGACATGAATAGGTAGACCAGAATAGGATAAAATACATGCAAACAAGGGCTATTTTCAATCGACCGGTCAAAGCTTCAGTTAACTTGTTGAAGTCCTGCTCATTTCCGGATCAACTCATCCGAAGGTCCAACTCAGCTTCAATCGGAGTTCTAAATTCGAACGTCGAGTTGACTATTCTAGATTTAGAGTTGACTAATTGTTAAACGCTACATCTACCAAGAGTTTCCCATGCAAAGGAGAATGATCTCTTCGTCCAACTCAGCTTATCAAGCGGTCAACTCAGCCTTTCAGACGATCATCTCAAATGTTCGAGCAGCTCACGTAGAGTTCTAAAATTGACATTGGCGTGGATTTCTATGCAAAGAGAGGTGGGCGGTTCAGAACAAAGACAAGTTCACTTCCTCAAGCGCAAGAAGCTTCATGCAAAGACAAAGGGAAAACATATTTTTATTGAAAGGCCAAGTCAGCCTTGAGTTAATCCAGGTTAATCCTTCTCTTCAATTTTTTAACGCCAATCTTTGGCTTTTGTAATTCTCTATAAATTGGCTTTCAACATTGATTAAAATCATCCCTTTCTTGGCTAGACCAGACTCTGCCATTGGTGAGTTGTGTAACCTCTTCAATCAATAGGACTGTACTTTCAGATTTCAAGTGTTGGCATAGTATATATTCATTCATCAATTTGCATATGTGGTAGATTTCTCTCCCTTCCCAAATTCTGATTCGTACCTAGTTGCTAGCTTACCATATTATGTAGGTCATGTTAAGTGTTCTTTATGTCTTTTGCTGAAACTGTAAGCGGATGTTAGGTGGCTGCAAAGTGTCTTGTATCAGGCCTCTCTTCATCGTTTTCCCTCATGTTTTGGTCATTGGATCGAACCTCTTCATGAAATATTTATGCATAAGTGATTGATTGAAATCAAAGGTCTTCCTTTTCCCTTGTTTGTTCAGTGTTCTAGGTTACAAGTTGAGTGGATCAATCTTTTGGTGTATCACCTTTATTAGGTAGGATTTCCCCTTAAAGTTTTCTTCTCCCTTTTCCATGGTAGTCCGCAGCATAGAGTAGAGATCCTCATTGATACATCTTACAGGAACCAGAGGTTCTTCTCACCATTGAGGCACCCACCCTCATGAGAAGATCCCATTGTTTAAATCGGATAGACTGGCCATTTCATGCATGTCTTCGATTCAGGGCGCAGCTCCAGGTTGACAATAGTAACATTGTTGTAGGTCTCTTCATCATGACTGTATTTGATACTTTGACTGTCTACATATCACTTTGTTCATGCTTTTAGACTATAATTCACAAGTTTAACCAGCTGTATTGGGGATTTGACTGTTTTGGGGAAAGTTTTGAATAGTAGGGGTAGAAATTTGGCCTTGACAGGGCAAATTACTAACAGGATGTCTTTGCTATTTGCACAAATTTATCCAATATAGCCCTTCAGAAGGTTAGAACACAATAACCAAAGGAGCCATGAAGCATGCAGTCCCAAAAGATACATATACAATGAAAGCATAAGAGTGATTTGTGCTAGCTATGGGAAATGTGTACAATAGAATTACATGTCACCACTCTCACTACCTTCAAATTTCTGCGAAAAAGGCTATTTAGATGCGAAGGGGTTATAAGGCAACCATATAGCTTTATCTTATAATTGAATTGTAATTACTTATAACTTCATATTGAAAAGAGCTTCCAGTCAATATCAACAGTGACCTATCAATGTCGACAAGTTACACTATTGAAAAGCAATCCATTATCATGTTGAACATCAGATGTCAAAGGAGTTGTGTGGCCTCCATCAATCCTTTGTAGGTTTGCTAATAAATCATAAAACAACCGGACTGTTGCATTTTTTAAGTATGTGAATGTTGTGAAGTATTGTATTTATTTGTAAGTTTCCAAAATTGCTTAATATACACAACACTTGTTGAATTGTTAAGACTAGTGAATGCTAATTATGATAAACTTGATATTTCAGGGGAGCATTTATGGCCTCGGTCCTATGGGTTGATTACAGGACCAGAATTGACTGATCTGCACAATTTGCATCCAGCAGATGTGAATGGTAAATAGAGTACACGTCATTGTATTATTTTAGTATGTCAAAATATGGAAAACCATTCTTGTTGACTTTGCAGATGTTAAGAGGTGCTTGAAATAAATGCAACAAGCCAACAAGTCTTGTATTTTGTCTTTTAATTACATTTCACACTCAAATCCAAGATTGTTTTTGGTTTCCAGTGAATTCATCAAGAGGCAACAAATATTATGGTGAGTGTGTCACAAGTGGTACAGATTGTTTGAGCCCTGCAAATCCTGAAGCTGCTCCTGATACTGCAACTGATAAGGAGAGTTGGACACCCCCGGCAAAGGTTTCAAGTCTAGCTTTTTATTTTTCTTTGAATACCTGCATTTATTATCAACATGGATTTGTGTGCAATTACATTCAATCCTTATTAGTTATCATTCACAGAAATTCTAGCAATAAAAAATCATTTAGTACTTGTGAATTATTTGTAGTAGTTGCTTCACTATTTCGGTGTACCATGGATGTTTGAAACTCATCAACACAATTTTCAGTACAAGAACTGAATGCTCTTATATATTGGAGCTAATCTTGGTTTGAGTATAGATTAAATTTCAACAATATTGATCCCTTTTATCTATTAGCAACAACCTCAAGTTGAAAAGTTGAGAATGATCTCTCTAAATAGTCATTTATTTCAACAGTTGCAATTTGAAAGCAACCTCTAAACATGGTGCTCCATCATTCTTTGTCTCTAGGTTACCTTTATGTACATTCTAAAGGTAACTATGAGATCAATATGGCTCCTACTTGCCCAACCAATGACCAACCAAATTACCTTAGCTAGAAAATTTATCTTGTGGGTATGAAATAAAAATTGAGAAATATTCATGATGTATCTTTTGGTATCCCAATGGAAGGGCTCTGTAAGAGTTCCAAAAAATGAACTTGAAATATTTATTAATGCACACTAATAATCAATGAAGGTTAATATGATTGTGTAAGAAGCAACTAAAGTAGAAGAATAAATAACTTGGAGTATATTAAATGTAGTGTCACATAAGTTTTCGGGGCGGCTGTGAGACAGTTCACATCTGATCCAATTAATCAATAACATCGGACTTTTCAAACTGTAGAATTATGGTAAAACTGTTTCTTTAAATCAATATTTTGGAAACCAAAAGGAGGATTCCAACTTTTTATGGAACCATAAAATTAAAGATGTCAATAATAAATTTAAGGCTGTCCTTCATAAATTCGTTATCTGAAAGCTGAATTTGAAAATTAAATTATGAAAAAATATTTTTTAATTCAAATATTAAATGAAAAAACAGTTTTGATTGTTCGGGGCTGTACGTCCTCATCACATGGGGAATATCCAAAAACTTGGGAACATCTTGGGGACATCCCCATTTTTTTACAGGGTAGGGAGGATGGCAAGGGACATTCCGTCCTCATCTCCCATTCCCTAAAACGTCCCAGATGTTTGAGATATCCTCAATATTCTAGGGACATGTCCCTGGGGAATGCTGATTAAAAGCGAGAAGGAAATAAATATTCTCTATCATGAAAAATGCCAATTATGAGAACCCTAAAAGAAGAGAAGGAATGAAGCTAGACCATGTTATTACGACCCACTTCTAACATCAAGATAAAATTAGTGGTTAATGAATTTTTGTTGTTGTTGAGTCTTGGTATATCTATGTGACTTGATGTTGGTAAAATTGATTTAAGATCTAAACATTCTCTATTGTTAAAATGTCAATAAAGAAAATTCTAGGAGAAGAGAATGACTGAAACTAAACCAAATTATTACCAGCCAGTCAAATGCACATGTTATGGTAGAAGTGATTCAATGATTATTAGGCTGTTTGCAATTCAGGGCTTCTGTGGGATTAATCTCTAAATGATAAACAGCACGTCACATTGTAATTTTTCTAAGTTGCCGATACAAGTACAGGCACAAATTTGGGTACGTGGATATGGGGATTTTTTTTGGGGGGGTTTGGGTATGGCTGGGTACAGCCGTACAAAAATATATAAAAAAAATTAAAAATATAAAAATATAGCCATATAAGCAAAATTAACCACATAATATGCATAGAGGAAACAAAATAAGTTAAATAACCACAAAACATACTCATAATTTCAATGCCAAAGGCAAATATCATAATATTAAACAGTCGAACTTTGATTAGTTTTATAAATTTATAACAGGTACATAGTGCAAATGTTACAAATTACAATGTATGGAAAACAATAAAGACAACTCAGCATTCACTATAGTCTATATTAATTTTCATCTTCGGCTGCGATGTCTTGATCATGATATGGTTCATTAGAACCACAAGCAACAATAGTGCCACTCCCAAGCTCCACTATGCAGGGCCTGTGAAGCACCCTCCAAATAGGTAGAGGTAATGGCGTATATTTAGCACAAGGAAGGAGTTTCAATTTTATGTAATTGAAAAAATGAGCAAGAGTGAACAAATATGCAATGGGAGGTAAAAATGCAGTGAAAGGTAAGTGTGTTGTTATCTTTTGATAAAATGGGTGTGATTGCTGCTTTTAGGGTTGCAAATGCACTTTCAAATGTTTTTAAATTTTTTTTGAGGTCCATATTTGACTTTGATGGAGAAATAAGGAAACAAAATTAAAAAATCCTTTTCTTGGGCGGGTACGCGCAAGAAACGGGCAGGGTATGCCCCTGCCCCTGTGGGTGTGCCTGAAATAAGGAAACAAATTTAAAAAAATGCTTTTCTTGGGCGAGTACGTGCAAGAAACGGGCAGGGTATGTCCTTGCCCCTATGGGTATGCCCGAGTACATATCCGGGCATACCCGCAGGGGGAGGGACGTACCTTTCCTGTTTCTTGCGCATACCGCCCATCATACCCATACCCAGGGATATTGTACCCATACCTAGGGGGGCTTAGGGGTGCATCCGGTAACGTAGTAATTTTTATTTCAGCATGCTAAGTATTGTTATTAGTAGCATATAATAAAATAAGTTACATGATCTTGGGGACAGCGTTTCGGGGATGGAAATTAATTCTTGAATTTTGGGGATGACAAGGGACAAGTATTAAAATAATATATAATTTAGAAAAAAAAAAATAATTTAATAAGTTAAAAAAATAAAAAAATAACTTAAACAAACTAATATAAGCTGAAATTTAAAACAATAAACTACTAAATAAAAACAGTCATTCAACAATCTCTCTGATAATATCATAATCCTAAATTATGAATTATAAATTATGATTTTAATTGCTCACAATTACAAAGTGTAATGTCAAACTCAGAGCTAAGAAGAGTACATGATACATCAACATGCTAAGGCCAAAACCAAAATAGCATGGCTAGCAACTTAGAAATTAAAGTCATCATTTGAGTGAAATCTCGAGAATTGTTCCTTATCGTTGGAACTATTGGAATCATTTGCTTCCTTCAAGGAAACCCCAACCAATCTTGAATGCACATCTTAGTCGTTAATCTGCCTTGGCTCTAAAACCTCTACATCGTACTATAATGTTGGGCTCTCCTTTTACTCAGGTTTATTATGATCTGTGAGACGCAAGGTACTGTGTACAACAACAAACTTCTCCACTTTCTTTGAGGTAAATTAGTTGCTCTTAACAAAGTGGATCCAAGCATATGTCAACTAATTCCTCTTAGCAACAGAGGACCTGGAAACCTAGGAAAGGAGGCAAATGGCAAGTTTTCGTAGCAATCCTAAAGGCTCATACAATCGGCAAAAACTCACTGGCTTGTCATGTGCCAATGTGACCCTGTCTAATCGTAGGTGAAGATTTGTAGCCATCAAGTTTAGTAAATTTGACCAACTCAACTTTGGCTTTTGAAGCTTCCTTTGGACTATATATTTTCTTAGGGCCTTCATGAAGCCCTTCTTCACCTCCTTGTCATCCCAAGGGACAACTCTACCAAGTCTCTCCACATACCATTTCTGAGTAACTGCATATGCAGCCATATGTAAGGGATTGTTCAATGTTTCCCACATCGGTTGAATGATGGTCTAAAAATGCCAATGGTAGAACTCAAGGTGGGGTCCCTCTCCCAAATAGCTTCCTTCATTTGGGCAAGAATGCTATCAATTCATTCATATATCTCCCTAAGGTTGGCCTTGTCAGAATCCCCGTTAATGATAACAATGGAAACTAGAGATATAATTGCTGTGATGTATCTTATATGTGCCCACAATGTGTCTCTCACCGCCACCTTCTTCACTCTCTTCCCCTGCTCTATCTTGGACTCCCCTTGCCAAGTCCACTATTGTGTCATGATCATAAGTTGTAGGAACTCCTGCAACTCAAGCATCCTATCCAACAAAATGAAAGAGGATGCAACGTGGGTCTCCACTGGATTGTAAAATTCCTTCCTCGAAAAGGTACATAAGAGAGCCAGTAATGTGTAGTGTTTGTAGATGAACGTTTGCACCTCCTTAACATCGGGCACTACCTTTTTGATCCTATCAATTTTTTCAATGTCCCTTAGTGCATTGTTCAAAGCATGCATGCATCCAAAAGATATGCATATAGGTATCCTCAACTAGCTCACCTACTGCCATGCACATATAAGCTACATCTATGACTACTTGTACCACATTGGAAGGACCAACCTCCTCAATGGCCTCTCAATATCAGAAATTGGAACTCCGCATTCTTGTGCTTCCCTGAATAGTCAACCTCTATCAAGAATTAAGGTTCATCCTTACATGTGACAATATTATTGATGAGTGGTCAATGTCTAAAATATCTGTTCACCCACCCACAATTATGTTGCATTTATGAGAGACCCATGTGTTTCTCATCTCCTCAATCAATAAATTCACCTTGGAATAGTTTTTATTCAAGATGGTAGTCCTTAGTTTCTGTTGTCAACTTGGAGTTGCACTCTGAATCGAAGACGTGCTGAAATGGCCAATCCTCTCTCCGGTTGCAACAATGGGATTTTCTCACGAGGGTGGGTGCCTCAATGGGAAGAAGAACCTCCAAAGAAGACTGGTTCTTATAAGATGTATCAATGGATCTCTACCCTGTGCTTCGAATCTACCATGGAAAAGGGAGAAAGAAACTTGAAAGGGAAATCCTACCTAATGACGGTGATACACCAAAAATTGATCCACTCTTTTTGGAACCTTGAACACTGAATCAAACAAGGGAAAAAGAAGACCTTTGATTTCAATTTATCACTATGCATAAATATTTCATAACAAGGTTCGATCCAATGACCAAAACGTGAGGGAAAATGATGGAGAGAGGTCTGATACAAGACACTTTGCAGCCACCTAACATCCACTTACAGCTTCAACAAAAGACATAAAACACTGAACATGACCTGCATAATATGATGAGCTAGCAACTAGGTATGAATCAAAATTTGGGAAGGGAGAGAAATCTATCACGTATGCAAATTGCTAAATGAATGTACACTATGCCAGCACTTGAAATCTGAAAGTATAATCCTTCTATTGATTGAAGAGGTTACACAACTCACCAATGATAGAGTCTAGTCTTACCAAGAGAGGGATCCTTTTTACAAGGCTGAAAAGCCATTAATATAGAAAATTACAAAAAGCCAAGAGATTGGTGTTTGAAAATAGAGAGGGAGTAAACTCAAACCAACTCAGCGTTTACAAAAGTCTATTTTGTCTTGCATGAAAATTCCTTGTGTTGAAAAGTGGATGGTGGGCTGAAACGTTTGACTTTGCTTATGCATGATCCGCTGACTCATGTCTAAAATCAGATACTAGCTCTTTGGCGTTTGAAAGTGGATGGCTGGGTTTGTTAAAACGCCCACCTCTCTTTGCATGGAAATCCACGTTAAGAGTGAATAGATGAGCTCTACTTGGACTGATGGAACGTTTGCAGAAACGTGACTTTGACTAATCAAATTGTGGGTCAACTGAAACTTAGAAATCTGCCCTTGTTTGCATATATTTTCTCTTATTTTGGTCTACCTGTTCGTGTCTATTTTTGATGGGATTCTATTTTTGGATTATTTTGTCTATATTTGGTCTATATTTCCTCAGATTTCTTGGCTATTCCCTTAGCCTAATTCTTTTGGATATTCTTTTTTATCTACGGATTTCCTTTGGTCTCGGATTTTCTTCGGATATTCTGCTTTGCCTGTATATATTATCTTCGGGTTTTTTGGCTATCTCCTTGGTCTTATATTCGTTCGGATTTCTTTCTTGCCAATTTTTCCGATTTTATTTTCTTTGGCTCTTATGTCTTGCCCCCTGGATTTAGCTTTGGTTTTCTTGCGGACTTTTATTATCTCCTTGGCTTTATTATTTTCTGCCCCTTTTTGTTGATTTGTTTGCATTTTTCCCAAAGGAATCCTTCGGACAAAAAGTCTGAAGGAATTCCTTCGGACCTTTTGTCCGAAGGATATCTTTCCTTCTAAATTTTTCTTTTTCTTTTTTATTTCCTTGGGTTTTTTCGCTTTGACTTCCTGTGGGCATTTTTTGGTCCATTTCCTTTGGAATTCCGTTGACCTTGGGTTTATTCTTTCATTTGGACTTTTATCTTGCGGAAAAAATGTTAGTCTCCTCTGTGTTTGACAATTATTCCTAAGGAATCCTTAAGATTCTTCACTAGCACCTACTTCGGATTCTTCATTGCTTGTTACTTATAAAAAGAGATACGTCATTCACCCTGGGAAACCCGAAATGCACTATCCTAAGTAATTCGGGTTTCTAAACCCGAATTACTTCTACTGGTAAAACTTTCATAAGCAAAGCACTTCTCAAAATCCGATTTGCACTGTCAAGAGTAATTCGGGTTTTTCAACCCGGATTACTTTTGCTGATAAAACTTTCATAAGCAAAGCACTTCTCAAAACCCGATTTGCATTGTCAAGAGTAATTCGGGTTTTCCAACCCAGATTACTTTTGCTGATAAAACTTTCATAAGCAAAGCACTTCTCAAAACCTGATTTGCACTGTCAAGAGTAATTCGGGTTTTCCAACCCGGATTACTTCTGTTGAGGGGTTTCAACTGCTGATTACTCACAAAGTGAAATAAGTTGTCTCTTCTAAAACCTGAAGACTTCTAAAAAACCTGAAGTCTTCTGCTATGTAAAACCCAAAGTCTTGCTTGAATGCCCACCCTCTCACACTTAGGCAAAATTTTGGTATGTAGGCCAAAAAATGGCCAACAGTTTCATCTCTCCAAGAAGCACATAAGATACATTTGTTTTGGCTATCTTAGCCATAGCCTACTTGTAATAAGAAGAATAGTCAACATGAAATGAGATGGCAATGGCACAAAAGAATTTTCCGATGGCATCGTTAGCCTTCTCCCTAGCTTGTGCATTAAAAATGTCGACAATTGGATTGGGTGACATGGCCTTTCCCTTCCCCCTAACCTCCATTCCACCCACTTCAAAATTTGGAATTGTAGGAGATGTACCACTAGTTGTTGCATGAGAAAAAGAACTACAATCACTACAAGGGTGCAAAATGCTGGAATGTTGTTCGAGATATCTCCATTAAAAAACTCAAACTCAGCCCTCTAATCAAGTGTGAGAGCCCCACAAACCCTAACTTCTTTTCCTATTATGATGTTGCCCTATAGTGATGTTGCCCCCCAAGTCTCCCCACAAATATTATGCTTCGACTTGAATCCCCCTTGAATTATGTGTTTTGTTGGCACCAAGTGTTGTAGCAAACTATCTCAAAGGTGTCTTCATGTTGAATGGCCCCTTGGAAAAATTTCCCAACATCTTCGATGGACAATCAAACTTCTGGGAAACTGAACTTTTAGTTTGTATTGCCTCTTCCCTTTCTCCTTGGGTCCCTATTAGGAAAAATATCCAAATTGTGTGAGAAATAAATGTGGAATAAAGCAAGCTACACAACAATAGATTTGGAATACCTAGATAACAAGAAATTACATGGAACCCTTGCAATGTGCAAGGAAAAACCATGGGGCAATGGCAGCTTCCAGACTTCTATTAATATCAACAAAAACCTCCAAGCATACAAGCTTGTTACAAAGCAAAACTTGCTTCCAAGCTTACAAGGATACAAACTACAAAGGAGTATCATGCATTTATAGCATTTACAAACAGAGAAGAGAGGTGAGAGAAACAATGGCACGACACTCTTAGTGGGTGCAATAGTGATGAATAGGAACCATTGTCCCCCACTTGTACAAAGGTCCAAAAGGTAGTGGAATTACTTTAGGCAAAAGGCATCACCACCTCCATGCGACAATCTGTCTTTGTTTTCTACTCAACCACTAAAGTCAGAAGATGCTAAATCATCTTTTGACTTTAGTAAAGCACTTAGATAATGGAGCCTCCATAGAAATGCACCCCATATCCACTTATGTCAGTCACAACTACCCATGTCCATCACTAAAGGCAAACCCATGTGCCTTAGTGGAGTATTTTGCCCCACATGCCACCTCAACATGAATAGTAACCACCACCTCACCACAATGAATATTAAGTGCCACCTCATCACATGAATAGTGACTACCACCTCATTGCTGCAGGGTATGAGACACTGTTTTTTCTCTCTTTATTCCCATCTTGCTATGGTAATCCTCAAACGTTTTTAAACATAATTGTCTACCATTATCAGTTCTAAGGCATTTAATTTTTCTTTCCTTTTGATTTTCTAAAAATGCCTTGAACTTCTTGAATGTTTCAAACACATAACTTTTGTGTTTCAGTGGATAAATCCACACTTTCCTAGATGCATCATCAATAAAACTAACAAAGTATGATGCACCACCAAGAGATTTAACAAGAACATTACCTAAAACATCAGCATGCACTAAATCTAATACATAATCTTTCTTCTTACTGTTGTTCCTCAGAACTTTTACTCTTTTTTGTTTTCCAAACACAGTGTTCACACATCTAAATTTACAGCTTTTAAACCAAAAAGTAAATTATGATCAGAAAGTACCTTTAAACCTTTCTCACTCATGTGACCAAGTCTTTGATGCCACAATTTTGCTTGGTCCTTTGCATCTACAACTCTTACTTCTCTGGTTTCAACTTTAGCTAATAAAGTATACAACAAACCTGTCTTTTTTCCTTTGGTAGTAATTATTGCACCTTTGAAGTTTTCCATGATCCTCCTCCAAAGCTGGTTGCACAGCCAACACAATCCAGTTGCCCTATTGAAATTAAGTTCTTCCTTATTTCTAGAATATGACAAACATTTCTCAACATCCACTCTTTGCCATTTTCTAGCTTTAACCTTATGTCCCCACATCCAACTATTTGGCAGGTATGATCATCCCCCGAATACACTATACCACATGCCCCATATTGATATTTGATGAACCAATCTCTGTGTGGGGTTACATGAAAAGAAGCCCTTGAATCTACAATTCAGCCTTTTGACAAAGATTCATCAGCAGTTTTAAGAAAAACAATATCAAAATTAGAGGTAAACATTACCTCTCCATCAGAGTTATTAGCAATATTTGTTTCATGGGATTGTTGTCCATGCTGGCTGCCACCTTTCTTCAGAAATCTGCAGTTCTTTTTCACGTGGTCCATCTTGCCACAGTTCCAACATTTTGCCCTGGTCTTTCATGCCCTAGATTTGGATCTAGAATTAGATCTCCCTTGCTGGTTCCTATTGTGTTTTCTCCCTCTTTCAACAACTGTTAGTGCCTCACTAGATGGCGCTACCTATGAGGACTTCCTTCTCAGCGCTTCACTCAACAACATACCAACTACATCACAAAATTTTAATGTATATGTTGACCAAATTTTGGTCCTGCAGGCCCAAAAAATCGGTCTCCCTTTTGAATTTTCTTTGGGGGGACTGATTAGTCAGTCTCTAATATCTTCTCCTTACTGCAATTGTCGTTTTTTTCCCTTTGTTGAAGGCCTGTTCTACGAAAGAGTCGAGTGATTTGAGTCCTGCAGGTTTTCGGGTTGATATGGAGGCTCATTTCGCTTCAGCAAATGCCTTGGACAAGCCTTTTTGGCAAAGAAATGGGCCTTTTCAAAGAAATGCAAGTCTTTTACAAAGACTTCGAAGGTCAAGTGCCCTTGCGAAGGGCAGGCAGGTGGAAAATGGGACCTTTCACAAATCTCTGAAGGACACTTTGGGCCCAAGGTGCCCTTGCAGAGGGCAGAAACACATTTGAAAGAACGTTTGCAAGAGAGAGAGGCAGAAGGCTCGAAAGGAAAGTTTCCTTCAGAAAAGTGACAATGTGGAACCAAGGGATTTCTTCGAACTTTTTGTTCGAAGAAAATCCAAGGGAGAAACGAAAGGGACATTTTCTTCGGACAAAATACCTGAAGGAATTCCTTCGGACATTTTGTCCAAAGAAAATCACAAATGGAAGGGTCGAGACTCTGAAGGCAGGTTTTCCTTCGGGCAAAATGTCCGAAGGAATTCCTTTGGACATTTTGTCTGAAGGAATTGAGATAACCAAGGGAGCCTGAAGGAGCCCGAAGGGTAGGTGCCCTTGCGGAGGGCTCTCAGTGACCAAAAAGGGACCTTTTCCAAGCTCCGAAGGGACACCTTCCCTTCAGGAAGGTGCAATTGCAAAGTGCCGAAGGAATACAAAACGCTGAAGAAATTTCCAAAGGGATGATAGGCCCGAGCACGTCAATCTTAACATAGTGAACTAGTCGTTGGAGTTCAAATGTCTGGTGACGGGCGCGCGAACGTCAAATTCAAAGTAGCAAAATAGCCGTTGGTTTTCGAATAGTGACGGGCCTGCACACGTCAATTTTGATGGGATGCGTCGGCCGAGAAAGGAGCCCAAAGAGCCAGGAGGAGACGAAAGATAGCCCGAGAGCTCAAAATTGCCAAAAAGAGACAAGAAATAGCAAGGAAAGAGGGAACAAAACAAAGAATCCAGAACACGGCCACGCACACATACGATAACATTTGGAATGTTCCAAAAGACGCACCCAACCAAGCATAGACACGAATTAAGCAGTCCAAGTGGCACAGAAAGCGTCGGCACATGAAGTTATTTACAGCGACCCATACTTTTGCAGTGACATTTAATACGACCCATGCTTTCGTAGTGATATTTAATATGGGTTAAGCACCAAAGTCAAAACCTGCGACATCTACAACATAATTATTTCAGGGCATTTCTAGAAGGATGACACCGGCATGAGCAAATTTCCTCTTTCCAATGTATTCAACGCAGCATGGGCCGCTTATTCTAGAAAGCACCAAAGTCTTTTCTTTGATGCTATAAATATTGTCACCTCTCAGTTGAGAAGGATATCTCTCATTTTGTAAGGTGAAGCTCTGCGAAATTTCACCTTTGAATCAATAAGAATGTGTTTTACCTCTATTTGACTGGTTATACTTCTGAGTATGTCTGCATATCAACTCTGTGTTTAGTCATTTTAGCTTGATGCTTTCATGGATTGATACCAACACACCTAGTATAGCCAAGACCATTTCTGTAGGGTAACAGGAAGTGCTTTCATTTGGAGCGTGGAGATAGAGGAGTAATTATCAGACAATGTGTTTTCAGCAGCACCTGTGGTAAGTCCCTCTTGTATCTTCACCAAGCCTCTTTGTTAAAGCGCCCTACAATCTGGTCTTTCTGTCAGATAAAGTGCTTGTTCGCCCTTCTCTTGGTTTGAAGTGTTGGCATTGTTGAGTAGATCAAAATCAATTTGGTGCATCACCGTTTAGATATGTTTTATTTCGGTTATATCTTTCTCCCTTTTTGCCCCCCCTATTGTTAGCAGTAGTAGTAAAAAACCTTAGAGATGCATCAAAGGGAGCTAGCCCTTATCTAGAGATTCTCCCCTCAGTTTTGTCAGACCCACAGCAAGAGGGGAGTTCCATTGTGCCGCGTGGAAGGGAGAAGCTCAGCTTTCTTTCAAGGGTGCAATCCACAGTGTCAACAGTACCACCTAGTGTTGTATTGTTGATTGCAATAGTGAGATTTTCCCAACTGTTTGAAAGCGAACACAACAAAAGAATTACTTTCATCTCATCTTCCAAATTCATCTTTACGGACTTAAGTTGGCTCATCACCGTGTTAAACTCATTTAGGTGCTTAACAACTAAGATCCCATCCATCTGGAGATTATACAGTTTTTTCATCAAAAACACTTTGTTTGACGTTGTGTTTTTCTCATACAGGTTATGGAGTTTGTTCCATAACCCTTCAGCTATAGCCTCCGATGAAACATTAAACAACACAGACTTGGCTAGACATAGATGTTGGAATATTGTCATTGATGTCAAAGGGAAACATCGACAGAAATGTCTAATAGGAACAAAAGTGTCAAAGGAAATTATTACAAAAGTGTTTTTGAAGGTAAACAAAATTCTTGACGGAAGTGACCGGATCCATCAAAAAGTAATGTAAATATTGGACGGAAATTTTCCGTAACAAGGTTGTCATTTTCGAAATCTAAAGCTGACTCATATGAGGATAAAATACATCTAGTGCTCAAATTTTGAAGGGACCAACATTCATGAAAGGACAAATTTTTAAAAGGCACATATACAGCTGCGTTTTTTAATTAAAGACCATCATTTATGAAAAACGCATGGGAGCCCATGTGAAAAGGTGCCTCTTGAGGAAGGACGTCCCCTTTGGAAAGTTTTTTTAAGGCTAAAATAGTCCTCAACCTTGGCCAACCTATTGAGAGGAGTTGTGACCATTTGAATGGACCTTTTCGTTTGAAAAGTCACGACCTTAATTTGTGGCTTTCCGTGGGTTATAAATAAGTGTATGACGAGTGACAAATTTTTAGATTCGGAATGTAATATATAAAAGAAGAGCAGAAATATTTGAACGCAGATTTTTGTGAGAATATTGAAAGGAAAAACCAACAAGTATAAGGCAGAGCATAGCAACGGAAACACTCAAGTGTAGATCGAATTGAAAGGAAATAAAGCAGTGTTCTATCATCTATTGTGTTAGCAACAAATCAGAGATAAAAGAGTGATTCTTGTGAGAATGTTGGTGCCTTTGTTTTGAAGAGATTGGTGTCTCTTGTTGAGTTGGATCTTGACAAAAGGGGTTGGTGCTCGAGTAGGTTGGTGCTTACAAATATTTTATATTGAGAAAGTTTCTCCGTGGTTTTCTCCCTAAAGGGTTTCCATGTATATCTGGTGTCACTTTCCATTGTGTTATTTTGTGTTGTAATTTGATTGCTTTGAATATCTTAATTGGAATAAGTGATTAAGTGTTAGAAAAGAAAAGAATATATAATACTGATTCACCCCCCTCTCAATATTAGCTTGTGCTCAACAATTGGTATCAGAGCGATTCCTTCAGGATTAGTTTAACTACTAGAAGGTAGATCCCGGAAGCACACATGACTAGTTATCAAGTTCAGGTAGGTTTCTCCACAAACAAGGCTCCGTTGTTCAATGGAACAAATTATGCATTTTGGAGTATAAGAATGAGGACTTATCTAATAGCCCTAGGGTTTGATATATATGGCAAGTTGTTATGGATGGATACACGGAACCACAAACTCCACCAACGAATACGGCTGGGAAAAAGGCCAATGAAAACAATGCAAAAGCCATGAATGCTATTTTGTGTGGCTTATCAAAATCTGAGTTCATAAAAGTAATGCAGTGCGACTTGGCTAAAGAGATCTGGGATAAACTTAAGTCCATCTATGAGGGAGATAATAAAGTAAAGATGGCCAAGCTTCAAACTCACAGGAGACAATTCGAAAGCTTGAAAATGAAAGAGGATGAAAACATTGCGGCCTATCTACTTCTTGTAGATGAAATTATTAATATCATCAAAGGACTTGGTGAGAAGGTTGAAGAATCTGCAATTGTCCAAAAAGTGCTCAGATCTCTACCTTTAAGATTTGATGCAAAAATCTCAGCGATTGAAGAAATGAATGACTTGGACAAACTCACAATGGATGAGTTGCATGGTATTCTCACGGCATATGAGATGCGTGCTGAGAAAGAAAAGTCGTCAAAAAGGGAAGCAACATTCAAAGCTTTGAAGAAGGCGAAGAACAAGGAATTTGAATCAAGTGATGATACTAGTGACGAACTGGATGAGGAGGCACTATTTGTCAAGAAGTTCAAAAAGGGGTCCGGGAAATACAAAGGTAAGTTATCTTTCAAATGCTTTAATTGCGGTAAGATAGGTCATTTTGCTGCCAAGTGTCCTCATAAGGATGAAAGTGAAGATGAGGAAAATACCAACGATGAAAGGAAAAAGAAGGAAAGCAAGCCTTACTTCAAGAAGAACTTCAAACAAGGTGGATATAAGAAAAACCCCAATAAGAATAAGAAAAATCTCTATTCCAAAAGGGATAGTAGCTCAGCCGAGGAGAGTTATGAGAAATATCGGACAATGACAGGGAGGAAACCTTTTTTATGGAAATTGAAGTGAAAGTCGAATATTCTAATACAAACACCTTGGAAGAAGAGGATGAAATCGAAAACGATGGAGAGGTTAATCTGGAAGAAGAATTAATTTGTGCCTTGGGTGAAATAAAGTTGCTAAAGAAAAATAATTCAAAACAAAAGGTTCAAGTTGAAAAATATGAAGAGAAAAATACTGATCTGAAAACAAAGATAACTCGGATGGATGAAGAGTCATATAAGATTCTAAAAGGCTTAAAGACACAAGTAGAGGAGATAAAAAGAATTGAGAATGAGATAAGAGCCAAATTGAAAACAAAAGAGGACGAATGCATTGCCTTGAAATCAGAATTGGAGAAAACAACTAATGAGTTGAAAAACATATCAAAATTTGAAAAGAGTACCGAAGTATTGGTAACATTCAAAAAACCCAGAGATCACCATCCATTAAGTTTAGTATTGGCTATTATGAGAACCAAAAGAACACCGAAAAGGGCAAAGTTCAATACCTAAAAAATGTAGAGAAGCCTAAGACCTATGTTGATGCACTAAAAAATTCAGTGAGCATAAGTGATAAGAAATCAGATCATGTGAAAAAGGAGCATGTCAATCCTCCTCATAAAGAAAACAGAGGGAAGAACATTCCAATTAAAGATTTCAGAGGATCATTTCCATCAGGGCAGAACCATGTGAAAAGGTACACAAACTCATTCTATGGTTATTGTTACTCTTGCAATTATTTTGGGCATAGAGCAATGGAATGTAAGACTCGTGTAAGGAATGAATATTCATGGAACTATGGAAAAACTATTCATGGAGGTTTCAATAGGAACTATAACTCATTTGCCCCACTCTGGAATTACAATGAAAATAATACCATATGCTATAATTGCAACAACTATGGACACATAGCTCAATTCTGTAGATATGTATTTGTAGAAAATTCAAAACAAAATAAGAAAGTGAATAATCTTGTGGTAAAGAAAAAATAATCTACAAAAATATGGAAAGAGAAGCAAGAAGTTGGTCAAGAAAAAGAAAAATCCATGGTTGTGCAAACAACGTTCCATGCACAAGACGAAGCACAATAGTGGTATATTGACAGTGAATGTTCAAGCCACATGATGGGAGATAAAGGTAAGTTTCTTACTTTGAAGAAAATAAATGAAGGTACAATAAAGTTTGGGGATAATGCTACGGCAAGGATTGTTGGAAAAGGTACCCTCAGCGTTGATAATGGAAGGACGAAAATTGAAAATGTTTTGTATGTTGAAGGGTTGAAGCTTAACTGATTGAGTGCCAGTCAAATGTGTGATCAAGGGC
Source organism: Torreya grandis (assembly GCA_037957365.1). Lineage (NCBI taxonomy): Eukaryota > Viridiplantae > Streptophyta > Pinopsida > Cupressales > Taxaceae > Torreya > Torreya grandis. Next base: position 4,726,282 of record JARHVA010000040.1, read on the forward strand.
ACACGCTCACATTTTATGCTCAAGGTTGTGAGATCAGGAGAGCAGACACAGGGAAGCTAGTTGCTAATGCAAATCGAACACCAAATAATCTGTATATACTCAATGAAGTAAAAAGAGAAAAATGCTACATGAGTCAAATTGACGAAAGTTGGCTATGGCATCGAAGAATGGGCCACATGAACTTCGACAATCTTGTGAATATCAACAATAGGCAAGCTATCAAAGACATGCCAAAAATTACAAAACCACAGGTCACCCTGTGTAAACAATGTCAGCATGGAAAGCAAACAAGGATGAGTTTCAAGTCAAAAGAATACTCAACGACCAAGCCTCTGGAGATGATTCATATAGACCTCTGTGGACCAACAAGAGTACAAAGCTTTCAAGGTGAGAGCTACTTCACGTTGCTCATTGATGACTATTCTATAATGACATGGGTCACTTTCTTAAAACAAAAATCTGAAACATTCGAAAAATTTAAAGATTTTAAAGCTATGGTGGAAAATGAAAAGGAGTTAAAGATCAAATGCTTAAGGTCAGATCGAGGTGAGTTCCTCTCAAACAAATTCAATGATTTCTGTGAGGAGAATGGAATAAAAAGACATTTCTCAGTTGCTAAGACTCCACAACAAAATGGCATTGTAGAGAGAGAATCGAATGGTGCAAGAAATGGCAAGGACAATGCTAAATGAATCCAAGCTTTCAGATAGATATTGGAGAGAGGCAGTCAATACTGTAGTTTACATCTTAAACAAAGGACAAATTAGGTTTAACAACAAAACACCCTGTGAACTGTGGAAGGGCAGACCAGCTTCGGTGAAATACTTCAAAGTTTTTGGAAGCAAATGCTACATTAAGAGGGATGATGAGGACTTGGAGAAATTCGACTCAAGAGCAGATGAAGGTATTTTTCTTATATACTCCTCAAGGAGTAAAGCTTACAATAAAATATTACAAAAAATAGTTGAAAGTGCTAATGTCATAATGAATGACACTAAGCCTAAACAAGTGAGTATACCAAGAAATGTTCAATCAGAAGAATCCATCTTCAAGGAAGAAGAAAAAGCTGAAGAAGAAAGTCAAGAAGAACAACAAGATACAAGGGCACTCTCCAGATTCGTTCAGAAGAATCATTCTGAAAATCAAATCATTGGGGATCTTGATACTAGGGTGCAAACTAGGAGAAGGTTTGTAAATCATCAGAAAGTATAAACTTCTCTCTATTGTCTAAGATAGAACCTAAGAGTTTCTCAGAAGCCAACAATGATGAGCATTGGATCAATGCCATGGAAGAAGAATTAAATCAAATAGAGAAGAATGAGACATGGGAGCTTGTCCCTAGGCCAAAGGACAAAAATGTGATAGGTACTAAGTGGGTGTTTAGGAACAAACTAAACGAAGATGGCCAAGTAACTAGGATCAAAGCAAGATTGGTGTGTAAAGTATATGCTCAAGTTGAAGGCGTCGATTTTGAAGAAACCTTTACTTCCGTTGCAAGATTGGAAGCAATCAGATTGTTTTTGGCATATGTGGGTTTTAAGAACATCAAAGTCTATCAGATGGATGTGAAGTCTGCGTTCCTAAATGGAAAGTTAGAAGAGGAGGTTTACATTGAACAACCAGAAGGTTTTTGTTTGTCAGAAACAAAGATTATGTGTGTAGATTGAAGAAGCACTATATGGGCTAAAGCAAGCCCCCAGAGCTTGGTATGCCAGACTTGACAAATATCTTCTTGAGCAAGGATTCAAAAGAGTTGTTGACAACAATTTCTACATCAAAATTGAAGGTGAGAATCAATTGATTGTGGTGGTATATGTTGATGACATAATTTTTGGAGGAGATAGTGAGAAAATGTCCCAACAGTTTGCAAGAGAGATGCAAAAGGAATTTGAAATGCCCATGTTAGGTGAGTTATCATTTTTTCTTGGTTTGCAAATTTCCCAATCAAATAAAGGCATATTCATCTCTCAAAGTAAATATATAAAGGAGATGTTAAAAAAATTCAGAATGGAAGATTGTACTCCTGTTAGCACGCCCATGGTTATAGGATGCAAGTTAAGGATGATAAGTCTCCAGAAACAAATCAAACTTTTTATAGATCCATGATTGGCAGTTTGTTATACACAACAACATCACGACCAGATATCATGCAAGCTGTAGGCTTGGTAGCTTGGTTTTAGGTAGCTCCAAAGGAAACATATGTGCAAGCGGTCAAGAGAATATTCAAGTGCCTCAAAGGCACTATGGACTATGGGTTATGGTATCCACAAGGTGAAGATTTTACATTAAAAGCATACACAGATGCAGATTGGGCAGGAAGTGTGGATGACCGGAAGACTACAAGTGGAGGAGCATTTTTCCTTGGTAAGAACCTAGTTTCCTAGTTAAGCAAAACACAACATTCAGTCTCCTTATCCATAGCTGAAGTAGAATACATAGCAGCAGTATCTTGTTGTACTCAAGTACTTTGGATGAAGCAAACATTGAAGGATTTCAAGATAGGAAATGATGATCCAATCACCATTCTATGTGATAACACGAGTGCTATTAACATTTCAAAAAATCCTGTGATGCACTCAAGGACAAAGCATATTCCAATCAAGTATCACTTCTTGAGAGAACAGGTGGCAGAATGTCATGTGGAGTTGGAGTATGTTGCTACAAAAGAACAAATTGCAGACATCTTCACAAAGCCCCTCCCAAAAGAAACGTTTGAGTTTCTAAGATAGAAGTTGGGAGTGATTCATTCTTCATCTAGCCATTAATTAGCTAAGAGAATCATATGTTGAGGGGGAGCTAATCATTGCATTATTCAGCTCCATTGTTGGTAAGAGACATTGTTGGTACATTCATTTGCCATTGATGTCAAAGGGGGAGAATTGATTCAGGGGGAGCAAAGGAGGAGAATTGCTGGAAGGAAGAGTAGATTGCCATCAATGACAAAAGGGGAGATTGTTGGAATATTGTCATTGATGTCAAAGGGAAACATTGACGAAAATGTTTAATAGGAATGGAAGTGTCAAAGGAAAATAATTACAAAAGTGTTTTTGAAGGTAAATGGAATTCTTGACTTAAGTGACCGGATCCGTCAAAAAGTAACGGAAATATTGGATGAAAATTTTCCATAACAAGGTTGTCATTTTCGAAATCTAAAGCCGACCCATATGAGGATAAAATACATCTATTCTAGTGCTCAAATTTTGAAAGGACCAACATTCATGAAAGGACAATTTTTTTAAAGGCACATATATAGCGGCGTTTTTAATTAAAGATCATTATTTATGAAGAACTCATGGCAGCCTATGTGAAAAGGTGCCACTTGAGGAAGGACACCCCCTTTGGAAAGTTTTTTTAAGGCTAAAATAGTCCCCAACCTTGGCCGACCTATTGGGAGTTGTGACTGTTCGAATGGACCTTTTCGTTTGAAGAGTCATGACCTTAATTTATGGCTTTCTGTGGGTTATAAATAAGTGCATAATGAGTGGCAAATTTGTAGATTCGAAAGTGTAAGATATAAAAGAAGAGCATAAATATTTGAAGGCAGATTTTTGTGAGAATATTGAAAGGAAAAACCAGCAAGTATAAGGCAGAGCATAGCAGCGAAAACTCTTAAGTGTAGATCGAATCGAAAGGAAATAAAGTAGTGTTTTATCATCCGTTGTGTTAGCAACAAATTAGAGATAGAAGAGTGATTCTTGTGAGAAGGTTGGTTCCTTCGTTTTGAAGAGATTGGTGTCTCTTGCTGAGTTGGTGCTCGGCGAAAGGGGTTGGTGCTCCAGTAGGTTGGTGCCTACGAATATTTTATATTGATAAATTTTCTCTGTGGATTTCTCCCTAAAGGGTTTCCATGTATATCTGGTGTCACTTTGCATTGTGTTATCTTGTGTTGTGATTTGATTGCTTTGAATATCTTAATTGGAATAAGTGATTAAGTATTAGAAAAAAAAGAATATATAATACTGATTCATCCCCCTTCTTAGTATTAAACTGTGCTCAACAATAGACGTTTAGTAGACATAGCCTTTTTGTTTAACTTATTCCAATCTTCATCTGTCATTGATGCATGTTTCTTTGACAAGCCCTCAATGGCTAGGGCTTGATCCTTTTGCACTAATAGATCCTCGATCTGCAGCTTCCATAATGAGAAGTTTTGTCCATCAAACTTTTCCACCTCATGCATCAATCCATCCGTTAGACCCATGCTAACCATTGTTACACTCAACAAACAATCCATAGTAGCCTGGAGCTCTAATATCAGTTAGAAAAAATATCCAAACTGTGTGAGAAATAAATGCAGAATAAAGCAATCTACACAACAATAGATTTTGAATAACCAGATAACAAGAGATTGTGGAAACCTTGCAATGTGCAAGGAAAAACCATAGGGCAATGGCAGCTTCCAGATTTCTATTAATATCAGCAAAACCTCCAATCATACAAGCTTGTTACAAAGCAAAACTTGCTTCCAAGCTTATAAGGATACAAACTACAAAGGATTATCATGCATTTATAGCATTCACAAAGAGAGAAGAGAGGTGAGAGAAATAATGGTGCCACTCTCTTAGTGGATGCAATAGTCATGAATAGGAACTATTGTCCCCTACTTGTGCAAAGGTCCAAAAAGTAGTGGAATTACTTAAGACAAAAGGCATCACCACCTCCATGTGACAATCTGTCTTTGTCTTCCACTCAACCACTAAAGTTAGAAGATGCTAAATCATCTTTTGACTTTAATCTAACACTTAAATAATGGAGCCTCCATAGAAATGTGCCCCATATCCACTTATGTTGATCACACCTACCCATGTCCATCACTAAGGGAAAACCCATGTGCCTTAGTGGAGTATTGTGCCCCACATGCCACCTTAGCATGAATAGTAATCACCACCTCACCACAATGAATAGTAACTGCCACCTCATCCCATGTATAGTGACTGCCACCTCATCGCATGAATAGTGATTTCACTTCCTAAGAGTCCCCTCACTACCAATCTCATCAAACATGTTCAAATCCACTTCATTATCACTTTCATAACTCCTTTTGGCACCATGAAAAAAGAAAACAAAAAATAATTTAATAAATAAAAAAAAACAACACATATCAGGGTGGGGAAAAAAAATAGAAAATTTATCAACATACTACAAATGCAAATGCAAATGCAAAAAAAAACATTTCCAAAACCTATTGCGAGTGCAAAATTTAAAAAAAACAAGTAATATAGGGCAATAAAATGTTGAATGTAATTACTAAAGATTAAACTAATTTTCTTTCACAATTAAGGTTCCATTAGATTCTACTGATCTTTGGTGACAAATACAATAAATATAATTCTTTTTTTCAAAAATTTGAATATGTAAACCTGTTTGTTATTTAAAATTACAATTGAAATATTGTATATTATTGTTTTAATGTAAAGTGCACAATGGGATGCTAGGCTAACAAAGGTACACTAAACCAATGTAAACATGCACACAATACAAATTTGAACTATATACAACAATATAGCAATAAACACATATCTGAAATTTGTAAGAACTAAGAATTAAGAATGCTTGGAATTGACAAAGAGAGTTCATATAGTCAGTACCTTGATTCTAACTTGTGCATTGTCGCAAACTGAAGATGATTGAAAAAAATCTATTTTGGAAACAATTTCAGTTTTTTGTTTGTTTGCTTGATCTGACAAAAAATCTCTTAGTTTAAAGTTCTTTGCGTATTTCCCATAATTGTTGTTTCTTTGTCCATGCCATAATTGACACAAAAAGCGGAGGTCACCTTTATTTTTGACACAATTTCTATGTTTTGTATATCAACTTCAGCGAATCAAAAACGTCCCCCAGTTTCTCAAAATTCGATATGAATCTCTTGGAAATGTTGTTTCTTTATCTTTCTAGTGTCAGATCCTCTTGAAATTTTGTGAGTGCCTTCGTTTGTATCTTATGATCAGAAACTTCTCCCAAGTTCTTGAATTGATGCAAAAAACTTCCAGAATGGCTTTTCCTTGCTGTAAGGCCTAATTCACTCCAAGAGACTTTGCAAGAGCATAAAAAATGAAGATAGTTATGAGGGGTCTACCTCAGTCAGACCCTTGTTCAATGACATGTTTGAAATCAACATTCATGCAAGTCACTAAACCATCTAGTGTGTATGAAGATCCCAACCCTTATCCTTATGTATGAGATGCAAACAAGTAGTAGATTCCATATGCTCATTCACTATCTTCTGTGTATCACTCTTGTACAAATGAACTCCTAGGGTTCTCTATTTATATGAAATAATTGAAATTAAATTAGGCACCATGCACACCTAGGCCGACTTCCACAAGGTAAGAGCCTAAAAAAAATGGAAAGGGGAATGCATGTGCACATGACTTAGAGGGGGGCTAAAGCATAAGTTAAACTATGCATGATAAGAGGATAAAGGGGACTTTTAAAATAAGTTGAGGTGAACTAGAGGATGCCTAGCAAAAGGGGGAATACTTGTGCACATGACCTGGAGGAGGGATAAAGTATAGGATAATGTGAGGATGGGAGTGAACTTTTAAAGTAAGTTGATGTAAACTAGAGGATGCCTAATGAAAGAGGGGTTTTCCCAATGGAAGTCAGCAAGAGGGCCCATAATGCTCAATTTAATCTATATATCAAATCAATGTAATTCAACACTAAATATTGCTATAAGACTATTTTTAGGCATCTACAATTATTTAGCTCTGGAGAAATTAGAAAATGTTGTGTAATGGAGTTCCTTAATTTTAATTCTAGAGATAGTAGAAGAATTTTTCACTTAAACTAGAATTCTAGAGTATTTAATCATCTATTGTCTACTATTTGCTCTGTGGAATATAGGATCAAAGACTTATAAGTATATAACATTCACAAAAATTGTGGAAATCGAAGTACTAAAACAAATAGAAAGGTGAAATGATTTACAACATTGCACCAAAGATAACTCATAAATCACTAATTCCATTCACGAAGTGTACAATTGTACAAGATATACAATTATCAAAAGTAAAAGCAACAGAAAAAGAGGAGAAGAAAAGTGAATGAACTGAAATCCATGCTCTTCATATTCATAGATTCAAACCATTCCCCACTTTTCTCTCCACTTTGTTTGCTCATCATCATCTACACCAGGAGCTGATTGGATTTCTGAGCTTTCTCCTTTGAGGAAGCCATGGCCTCCTCTCTTGGAGCCCCTCTTAACAGTCCAAATCAAAATTTCAGATCAGTTGTGTCCAAGGAAGAAACACACATCTGCTGTAATATCCCAAAAGGGGATATTTGGATATAAAATTGGTTATGCCTTAAATCCACAATAAAATGAAATTTGAAATAAACAAATTCAGCCAACCCTAGCTCCCAAATATTTATCCAATAATAAATTTGCCCTTCAAACCCTAGGCGTCACACTTCAAGGGTGTTGTAAGCAATTTTCAACAGTTAATTGATTTACAATTCATCACAAATTATGCCAAAATAAATACCAAGTTGAAATTATGAATATGTACATTTTTTCCTTATTTTTGTGAAGTCCAATTGCCACTTGCAAATAACCCTTAAACTCTGATTTTTCTTCCACACTTACACTTGCTTTTTGACTGATTTTTCACTTCAAACCCTTGTCATAAATAGACACAATAATCAGAAAATTATGAGGAAAATTACAACGAACTTATTGAGCCAAGAAATGACCCTTGCAAACCTTCAAGATGAATCGCCCAACTTGCCAAGGTCAAGGAAAAATACAAAAAAATTATTAAAAGGTTTTGCATTAATTTGAAGTCTCAAACATCCGCAAATCACTTCAAAACCCCAATGCTAATAGGCAGAAAATTAGCAATAAATTTTAGAATGTTTATTTAGCCTTTTTGACCCCAAAATCCCCTGCAAATCACCTCCAATACAATTGCCACACCTGGAATAATTAGCAGAAAATTACCAACGAATTCCACATTCAAAAATAAGCTCAAAACCCTATGCTAGACCTCCACAAGCAAATCGCTAGTCTTCTAGGGCATCAACAAATAATTTCCTTTGCAAGGTGGCATCAAAAAAACATCGTTATAGATAGATCACAAGAGCAATTACTATTTGGCATACATCCCAATAGTTCCCTTCATGCATGAAGAGCAATAACTTGAATTCACACATGCACAAGAAGAGTCCTCCAACTAGCCAATATACTCTTCCAAGTGGGGTGAATCACTTGGGGAGAGTAAAGCTTCATTAAACCCAACCTTTTGCCGACTTTCTTTTTAATTCTCTTTTCTCTTTTGATCACTTGAAGCCGACTAATCAAATCTTCAACATATTCTATTAATTAAATAATTAATTGCCTTAAAATATCAAATGATAAAAATCACTATTCGAGCAAATAATTAATAAAATACAATCTCTAAAAGACCCTCTAGTCTATGGGGAAATAGACGAAAGGTCTTCAAACCTCCTCATATGTGATGTGAAAATGGGGACATTACATCTGCCAGCTTAAGGGTTTTCTTCAATATCATGCAAAAAGAACAATATTCAAACTCAAATTTCGAACCAAAAAGGAAAATGGTTGTTATGTCAAAATGGAAACTCCTCCAAAGGTCAATTTCTTGCTGGATGAAATGGAGAAACAAAGCTGGTTGTTTAAGAAGAGAGCTCTTATTTTCCAATTTATGGGAATCTCCCTTGGAACAAAAACTTTGAAGTTCTGGGTCCATGGTGTTTAGTTGAGATCTTGATGATGCTCAAGGGGTATTTCATGGCCGTCTTTTCTACCAAGCAAGAAAAGGACCAAGTCTTCGAAGGAGGACCATGGTTCATGAAAATATTGGGGATTTTCATGAAACATTGGTATTCATCTTTCAATCCCACAAAGGACCTCCCTAGTATTGTCTCTATTTGGGTTAGACTCCCTCTCCTTCCTAGTGAATACTGACAAGAGAATATAATGCAAAAAATTGGAACTGCAGTTAGTGAATTCATAACAGCCTCATAAATCACAAAGAACTCAAGTAATTTGGATCTAGATAAACCCCTCCCTAATTGTTTCATCCTAGATATGGGAGGAATCGAATGGGAAATGTTGTCTCCAAATCTTGCATCCTAGAAGAGAGTGTTCAGTCCTCTCCCAGATTTGGGCAACATTGAAACATTTTCAGGCCTGTGGGTATGCCTATGGAGGAAATGGACCTCTAGATTGAAAGGGCTAGCTCCCTGTATTTCTCTGCAAGACAATCTCTGCTAAACCAACTTGTTTAAAGGGAAAAGAGTTAAAAATTTATAGAAAAGGAAATCCTATTTTAAGAGTGGTGATACACCAAAAGTATTTTCCACATGAATGTTAGATTCTAGTGCACAATACAACAAAAGCACAATTCATTCCCAAACTCTAAAAATTCTAACAACAATATTTCAACATAGAGGTGAGATGTGTAAAAAATGACACAAGGTAAATGAGCTGAAAGACAAACTTTGCACATTTAAGACAGTAATACACATGAAGAAATTCAATACACTTGGATACACACTGTGTGACCAGTTAGACTAAGAACTCTTATTCAAGTTGTTGACCATTTTGGTCCTGCAGGCCAAAATCGGTCCCCCCTTTTTTCCCTGTTGTTCTGAGCCAGTACATTTTTTGATTTTGCATAAGTCTTGGAAGTTTCTACGGACTCTGCAGGCATTTCTACGGACTCTGCAAGCATTTCTACGGACTCTGCAGGTAGAGACAAGTTCTCACTTAGGCGCAAAATGGACCATTTCAAGTGCCCTTGCGGAGGGCAGTTCGAGACTCAAGTGCCCTTGCGGAGGGTAGGGAACATTTGAAAGGAGCCCATAGAGAAAGCCGAAAAGGTAAGTTTCATTCGGATTTTTTGTTTAAGACAAAGAAGAGAATTTCTTCGGACTTTTTGTCCGAAGAAATCCTTCGGAAAAGTTCTGCGGAAATAAACAAAGATGAGGCAAAAGACATGAATGATTTCTTTCGGACTTTTTGTCCGAAAGAATTCCTTCGGACAAAAAGTCTGAAAAAAATCGGGAAAAAGCCACGGGTACAAAACCCGAAGAAAGTCTCCGAAGGAAAGGAACGAGCAAGACAATTCTTGCGGACTTTTTGTCCGCGAGAAAAGTAGCCGAGAGGAAATCTGCGGGGAAAGTGGCCGAGTAAAAGCCCAAGGAAAAACTTCAAAGAAGCGATCAAAAGAATTCTTGCGGACTTTTTGACCGCGGGAAAGTTGGCCAAGACAAAAGCCCGACCGGAGCAGAAAAGGCCGAAACAAAGGAAAAGGGCCGAAGAAATTCCAAGGGGTGACGGGCCCGAAGACGTCAAAATCAAGCACGGCGAACTAGCCGTTGGTTTTCAAACAGTGACGGGCCCGCAAACGTCAATTTTACACCAGAAAGAGCCCGAGAGCGGACGCTGCCAAGTGTCGTCTATTGGGAAACATGATAATTTGCCTCTAAAAGCAGCGGAATGTGCCACGTGCCCCTTGCAAAACCCGACGGAGCACGATAAGTGTCTACATCCGAGTTCTAAAGCTCCTTTCAACAAGCTTCCCTCAGAGTTCCGGGGAGAGTGCCAAGTGGCAACTGCGGAAGGCTTTGACATGTTTTTTCTAAGAGTAGCGGAATGTGCCATGTGTCCCCTGCAAAGCCCGGTGGAAGCCGACAAGTGTCAACGTCTGCGGACTCTCCCTTTTGTTCAGTGAAGACTGTGGTGGGCCCTGGGTGAACTGCTAAAGAGAGCGGAAGCTGCCACGTGTCATCTTCCGTAGGACCTTCAAAAGGTGCCTAAAGCTATTATAAACTCAGCGGATGCTGCCACATGTCCTGCCTGTTCCAGTAGCGGAACACGCCATGTGTCACTAGTTGAGATCAGCGGAAAGCGGTCAAGGCAAGCCGAAAAGACACGAAAAATTAGCAGAAGGAAGGGGCAAAAGAGCCAAGTGCAGAAACGGACAAAATAGTCCAAGTGGCGAAGGAAGGCGTCGACTCAAGGAGTTATTCCAGTAGTTGGCACAATACCTGTAAAGTGGTCATCAAAGGGTGCGAACAGTGAATGACGCGACCCGTTTTCTTCATTTCACATTGATGAGCAGACAAGCCGTGTAAATGCCTTGAAGGGAGCAGTCTGTTTGCAGAAAAGAGGCGCAGCCCATGCTTTCACATTAATGTTGGAACGCCAAAGTCAAAGCAGGAGTCGACAATCAAATGGCTTCCTCTTCCCAAGGCTCGGAACGCACATGGGCCAACTTGTCAAGAGCGCCAAAGTCTTTTCAAAGGAGCGCCAAGTTCTCTTCTCTTTCTATATATTGTAAACTTCTCATTTTTGAGAAGGATCCATCTCTCAGCCTTAAGGCAAAGCTCTGCCCAAAAATCTCTGGGTTTGTAAAGCAGAACTCTGCTAGATTTTACCTTGAATCAAGACCTAGCATTTTCACCTCCATCTGGACTTGTACTCACGCATATGTCTATGTTTTTATTTTGTGTTAAGTCATTTTCTTTTATGCTTTTCACAGAACGATTCCAGCATGTCTAGTGCATTGTGAAGTTTCTTCTTCTGCAGGTCTGCCAGAAGTGTCTACAGCAGGTATATAGGCGCATGTGAATAGGTTGCCAAAGTGTGTCTCAGAACACCTTTGATAGTTGTTCCTCCCTGTATCTCTACGGACCCCTGACTCATTGATACATAAGAGTTTTCCACATCAGATGAAGTGTATGGAAGCTTCTTCTTGGTGAAAAGTGTATGTTCGGGCTGAGTGGGTCATCTTTTTTGGTGTATCACCTTTTTTTAGTTGAGGTTTAGGTTATGTTTTCAGCATCCTTCTCCCTTTTCATCCCCCCCCTTTTTTTAATTTTTTTTGTTAGCAGTAGGGAATCTAGGGCCTAAAAGATACATCAAAGGGAGCTAGCCCTTATTTAGAGACTCTCCCCCCAAGCTTCGCCGGTCCCACAAGGGAGAGGGGAGTTTCCATTGTTGTGTGTGGAAGGCAGGAGCTCGGCCTCCTGCCCAGGGTGCAATCCACTGCGTCAACAGTTTTTGGCACGCTCGGTGGGACCAACTAGTTTGGTTTCAAAGAGTTGAAGAATTTTTGGTGTGTTCAATCAACCAGCGTTTGGAAGCTTTTTTCATCAACACCAATGGTGACTCTGAGTTGAATCAGTTGGTCAAGCAGTCCAGGGGCCATTTAGAAATCACATTTTTTGTATAGCTTTGGTAGAGCTCAAGTTGTTATGAAATCATCTCAAACTCCAGCGTTACTTCCCTCATTGTTGAAGGTTAACCAGGAGAGCTGCTTGAGGTGATTTCATAAAAATCTTGAGCTTGATCAAAACATATGAAGAAATATAAGGTACATGGTCCTAAGCAATGGATTATACATGCCAAAATGCGCCTTCATTTGAAACAACTCTTCCTATGCATCAACAGACCTTTCCTAGTCTTCCTCAACTCCCTCAGGTCATTGATCCTGATGGCAGGATCCTAACTTGGAGGGAAATAGCGGAATCATGGGGCAGGAAGGAGGAGAAGAAAGGTTTTGCTCAAAACCTTGAAAAGGACGAACCTGCTCCTAATCACCATGATGATTCCTATGACCTCCAGGAAAGGCTCTTCCAAGAGGATATATCCAGAAGAATTGCAGAGTTGGAATCCAGAGAGAGATTCTTCAGCCAATGTGTGATAGACGGTTCAGACCCAACGACACATTCCATGTCTGAACACACCCCACCTACACACCTCCAAGAGAGTTATCAGGGCACACCTGATATAGATGAAGCGCTGGCCAAATGGAAGGAGGAGAATCATTCGATTCTAGCTCAAGGACTGCCTCCTCTTCCACATGGTTTTTTCACTTCACCCCTTCTCAAGGGAGGAACCTGTTTTGCAGGAGGCGAGTGAGGAAGAAAAGATCCAATCTGCAGCTTCTCAAGAGGCTATCATGAGCGACAATGAAGAAGAAATCCTCATTGATGCTCCTTGTGAAGACATCATCGACGATGGAGAAGACACAGGTCACGCATACATGCAGATGTTCCAGCAATATGAGGAGGCACGTAAGCATGGTGAGCTCTCTCCTCCTTTGTTTGATGAACTTCCTTGTTGCTTCGATGAGGAGGACGACTATGCCGAGGAGCCTGAGTTGGAGGAGGATCAGACGGATGTCTTTGAACAACTAGAGACTCTGATCCTTGAGGAAGAAAAGGATAGGCTGGTCCATCTTGAGGAAAGCCTTAAAGAAGAGAGCTTTGAACAAAGATGTGATGTTTTGTGGGATGAGCAATCAGTTTGTGATTCCATTTCAGACATCACAACAGTCACTCTTCTTAAAGTAGGCCAAGAGGAAGCAGAGGATAAGTCTGACAGGGTCTTCAACGACGCAGAAGGAGACGAGCCAATTCATGATGCATTGCAAAGGGACCATGCAAAACAAAGGGCTTATGGTGATGAGCCAACAGCCACAAATTTCTTGGTGAAATGCACCAGCCTGAAGGACCAGCATTCGACAAGCTTCCAAGGACAAGAAAAATACATATATGTTGGGAGCATGTTTGATTCTGATCCACTTGGATGCAAGCCAATCAAGGTGGCAGGGAAGAGGAGCAGGTCACCAAGTCTCCATTCCATTCAGCCACTTGTCTGGCACCGTAAGTTTCCTAACCAGGAAGGGGACTTAAATTTTTTTTTCTTTGATCCAGGAGGGAAGTAGATATACCTGGTTAGCTGTATATAGTAGTTTGCTTTCAGTTTTCTTTCCTGCTTTCCCTAAGTGTTGTTTGCACAAGTAGTGTTTTTAGCCTTGTGTGTGTTTTCTTTTGTGTGTGGGGTAAAAGCTTCATGTTTGATTCTGGGATCTCTCAAGGCTGTTGTTAACCTTCCTTCAAAGCTACATTCTGACTCCGTGCCCAATGGACTTTAAGGCAACTAGTTTCTAAGCATAGCAGGAATGCTTCCCCTAGGAGTCGCCAATTTGTTGACCATTTTGGTCCTGCAGGCCAAAATCGGTCCCCCTTTTTCCCCTGCTGTTCTGAGCCAGTACATTTTTTGATTTTGCACAAGTCTTGGAAGTTTCTACGGACTCTGCAGGCATTTCTACGGACTCTGCAAACATTTCTACGGACTCTGCAGGTGTTTCTACGGACTCTGTAGGTAGAGACAAGTTCTCACTTAGGCGCAAAATGGACCATTTCAAGTGCCCTTGCAGAGGGCAATTCGGGACTCAAGTGCCCTTGCGGAGGGCAGGGAACATTTGAAAGGAGCCCATAGAGAAAGCCGAAAAGGTAAGTTTCCTTCGGATTTTTTGTTTAAGACAAAGAAGAGAATTTCTTCGGACAAAATGTCCGAAGGAATTCCTTCGGACTTTTTGTCCGAAGAAATCCTTCGGAAAAGTTTCGCGGAAATAAACAAAGATGAGGCAAAAGACATGAATTATTTCTTTTAGATTTTTTGTCTGAAGGAATTCCTTCGGACAAAAAGTCCGAAAAAATTCGGGAAAAAGCCACGAGTAAAAAACCCGAAGAAAGTCTCCGAAGGAAAGGAACGAGCAAGACAATTCTTGCGGACTTTTTGTCCGCGGGAAAAGTAGCCGAAAGGAAATCCGCGGGGAAAGTGGCCGAGTAAAATCCTGAGGAAAAACTCCAAAGAAGCGATCAAAAAAATTCTTGCGGACTTTTTGTCTGCAGGAAAGTTGGCCAAGACAAAAGCCCGACCGGAGCAAAAAACACTGAAACAAAGGAAAAGGGCCGAAGAAATTCCAAGGGGTGACGGGCCTGAAGACGTCAAAATCAAGCATGACGAACTAGCCGTTGGTTTTCAAACAGTGACGGGCCCGCGAACGTCAATTTTACACCAGAAAGAGCCCGAGAGCGGACGCTGCCAAGTGTCGTCTGCCGGGACACATGATAATTTGCCTCTAAAAACAACGGAACGTGCCACGTGCCCCTTGCAAAACCTGGCGGAGCACGACAAGTGTCTGCATCTGATTTCTAAAGCTCCTTTCAACAAGCTTCCCTCAGAGGTCCACGGAGGGCTCCAAGTGGCAACTGCGGAAGGCTTTGACATGTTTTTTCTAAGAGCAGTGGAACGTGCCACGTGTCCCCTGCAAAGCCCGGTGGAAGCCGACAAGTGTCAACGTCCGCGAACTCTCCCTTTTGTTTAGTAAAGACTGTGGTGGGCCCCGGGCGAACTGCTAAAGAGAGCGGAAGCCGCCACGTGTCATCTTCCGTAGGTCCTTCAAAAGGTGCCTAAAGCTTCTATAAACTCAGCGGACGCTGCCACGTGTCTTGCCTGTACCAGCAGCGGAACACGCCATGTGTCACTAGTTGAGCTCGGCGGAAAGCGGCCAAGGCGGGCCGGAAAGACATGAAAAATTAGCAGAAGGGGCAAAAGAGCCAAGTGCAGAAACGGACAAAATAGTCCAAGTGGCGAAGGAAGGCGTTGACTCAATGAGTTATTCCAATGGTTGGCATAGTATTTGTAAAGTGGTCATCAAAGGGTGCGAACAGTGAACGACGCGACCCGTTTTCTTCATTTCGCATTGATGGCAGACAAGCCGCGTAAATGCCTTGAAGGGAGCAGTTTGTTTGCAAAAAAGAGGCATGGCCCATGCTTTCACATTAATGTTGGAACGCCAAAGTCAAAGCAGGAGCCGACAATCAAACGACTTCCTCTTTCCAAGGCTTGGAACGCACATGGGCCAGCTTGTCAAGAGCGCCAAAGTCTTTTCAAAAGGAGCACCAAGTTCTCTTCTCTTTCTATATATTGTAAACTTCTCATTTTTGAGAAGGATCCATCTCTTAGCCTTAAGGCAAAGCTCTGCCCAAAAATCTCTGGGTTTGTAAGGCATAACTCTGCCGGATTTTACCTTGAATCAAGACTTAGTATTTTTTACCTCCATCTGGACTTGCACTAACACATATGTCTATGTTTTTCTTTTGTGTTAAGTCATTTTCTTTTATGCTTTTCACAAAACGATTCTAGCATGTTGAGTGCATTGTGAAGTTTCTTCTTCTGCAGGTCTGCCAGAAGTGTCTACAGCAAGAATATAGGCGCATGTGAATACGCTGCCAAAGTGTCTCAGAACACCTTTGATAGTTGTTCCTTCCTGTATCTCTACGGACCCCTGACTCATTGATACAGAAGAGTTTCCCACATCAAATGAAGTGTATGGGAGCTTCTTCTTGGTGAAAAGTGTATGTTCGGGCTGAGTGGGTCATCTTTTTTGGTGTATCACCTTTTTTTAGTTGAGGTTTAGGTTCTGTTTTCAGCATCCTTCTCCCTTTTCATCCCCCCCTTTTTTCAATTTTTTTTGTTAGCAGTAGGGATTCCAGGGCTTAAAAGATACATCAAAGGGAGCTAGCCCTTATGTAGAGACTCTCCCCCCAAGCTTCACCAGTCCCACAGGCGAGAGGGGAGTTTCCATTGTGTGTGGAAGGCAGGAGCTCGGCCTCCTGCCCAGGGTGCAATCCACTGCGTCAACACAGGTATGAAGGATAAAGTGGGCAGAAGGATGGAAAATCATCACTTGCTGCCACTATACATCTCTTGCACACTCAGACCAAAAATCCAGACAAAGCTTGAAGGATACAGATTTATGCTAAAAGCTTAAATGCAGAACTTGAATTATTCCAATAGGGCTTCGCCATACATTGCGTGGTCTCTTTTTCTCTATCCAAGGGGTTGTATATATAGCAAGGAGAGAGAGACAAGCTTTTGGTGCCAAGGAGAGGAATCAATTCTATTGGAAGTCTCCATCTTCAACTGCAACTGACTTTGCCAATGATGCTCATTAGGGCATTTTGATTGATCCATGTCACCCTCTTGAACATCCTTGGCTTGCCCTCTTGAAGATGTTTTTTCAACGGTTGCTCAACCCAATTGAGATGTTTGGAGATGGCGTTAAAATGGTTGCTGTCAATGGAGCCACCTGTTAGAATTCTATTTTGGTGCCCAACCGATTCTCCTTGGCTTGTCGCGATGCACAATGACGTGGAAAAGAGTCACTTTCATTATGTTTTGCCTTGGAGAGGCATTGCTGAAAATCCGTGTGCTCATTGATTGATCTTTCCATTGGCCATTCAGAATGACCTGGATCATTGTTTTGCACTGTCTATTTGCTTGTCGTGGATCAGTCGTTGGATCAAGCTTTATAAGTTAAGTAGTCTTGAAAACTCGATTTGCAATGTCAAGACATTTTCGGGTTTTCCAAGCTCTTCTACTTCGGGTTCTTCCAGCTTTAAGTCTTTGGGCTTTGGAAAGTGATCCTTCAGAAAAATTTCGAAGGGCACTTGGAGAGAAGAGTGACCCTTCGAAAAAAATTCGAAGGGCACTTTGGAGAGAGAAAGAACCCTTCGAATTTTTTTTGAAGGGTAATCTTTTGGGAAAAGACAGGGCAAATACCTTCAGAGCTTTTTTCCGAGACGAAAAGTTCGAGACAAAGGATTCCTTCGAGAAAAGGCAAAGAGACAATTCTTTCAAACTTTTTGTCCAAAACAAAAAGTCCGAAAGAATTCCTAGGCTTGGGCAAAAAACCCGAAACAAAGGAAACCTTCCAAATGAGATAACGCTTAGGCAAAAGGGGTGAAAAAACACTCGAACAAGGCTGAAACAAAACTTTCAAAGAAGAGAAAACCACTGGTTTCTTCACGAGTCCTTCACAATTGGATTGAAAACAGATAAGAGATGCTAAACTTAGCCAAAGGAAATTTCAAAAATAAGGGTAACAAATTTGGCTAACTGTCTTGGTGATTCACAGGGGAGGCATGCTTGCTATGCCAAAGACTAGTCGCCTAAATCCTTCCATTGGGCATGGAGTCACGCATATAGGCACTTCAAAGAGAAATGAACAAGCTTTGGCTCAAAAACATACTAGCTGGGTTGATCACACACACAAGGCAGAGACACACATGAAACAAAAGGAAGGAAAACATACATGTGCTACAAAGCACTTAGGGAACACAACGAACAAAAGCAAACACACACATCTTAAACTAGTATTTATAAAAGGATGAGCAAGGGCTAATAGCAGGATTTCAAGTGTATCCCATTCACAGGGATAGGCAACTCTTCTCCTTTCATTTTGGACAGCTGAAAGGAGTTGCTTTGCTTGCACTTGCTGATGATGTAACGGCCACTCCACAAAGTGTCAAACTTTGTATGCATGCTTGGTTTTGCTCTGTCTTCATCCCACTTCAAAACCAAGTCACCCTCTTTGAACACTCTTGCACTTGTCCTTTTGTCAAAGGATCTCTTCATGAGCACTTGATGGTGTTCCATAGCCTTGTGTGCATCATCCCTTGCCTCCTGCAACTACATTAGTTCTATCAACCTGACTTCCATTGGAGTGTTTTTAAGTGATTCCAACTGTTGTGCAAGTTCCAGGGCAGGGAGTTCTTGGGATATGGACAACTTGACTTCTTTCCCATAACCAAGTACAAAGGGAGAGTTACCTATTGATTTCTTAGGAGTAATTCTGTCTGCCCATAAAGCTGTCTTCAGCTTGCTGTGCCAGGCTCTTTGATTGTTCTTCAAAGTTCTCTTGATTATTTTGATGAGGTTCTTGTTGGTAGACTCAGCCAATCCATTGCCTTGAGGGTAATAATTGGATAAGGTACTCAAGTGAACTCCATTCTTTGCTGCCCAATCAGAAGTTTTAACACTTATGAAAGCAAGTGCATTATCAGAAATGATGACATGGGTAACTCCAAACCTTGTCACAATGTTGTCATAGAACTCCAAGATAGCATTTTCGCTTGCCTCCTTCAATGCAACAGCCTCTACCCACCTTGTAAAGTAGTCAGTGGCAGTCAATATCCATTTGTGTCCAACACTTGATGGAGGGTTGATCATGCTAATGAAATCAAGACCCCATTGCATGAAAGGCTGGTCCACTTGGATAGGTTTTAATGGAAGGGCTGCAAGTTTTTGTTTGCCTACAAAGAAGGCACATTGAGGACACTTTCTAACCCACTGGTAACAGTCCTTAAAAAGACTAGGCCAATAGTAACCGGCCCTCATTATCTTTGCAGTTGTTGTCTTAGGAGAGAAATGACCTCCATCTGCACTATTGTGAAACTTCTCCAGCAGCATATCAAATTGATCATTGTTAACACATCTTAGTAGTACACTATTCACGTCCTTTCCAAAAAGAACACTATCCACAAGACAGTAAGGAATGGTTTGCAGTCTAAAATATCTCCTTTGAGACTTGTTCATGCTATTGGGACACTCACCATTTTGAAGAAAACCAATGATGTCTTGTGTCCAACTTTGAGCTTACATTTGATCAGCTAGTTGGGGTTGAACTTGGTTGACCAAGGCTTCCTCTTTTGGCTCTTGAAGATCTGAAGCTAAATGCTCACACAATCCTCTTCCTCTTACCAAGCTCGTCATTTTAATATCCACGTCATACTCCATCACCTTTGTAATCCATCCAGCTCTCTTTTCATTGAGGTCCATGTTTAGGAGAAACTCCTTGGTGCTAGGATGAGAAACCATGACATGTATCTTGTTGTTGGAAACCATGTTTCTAAATTTCTTCAATCCTCTAATCACTGTTAGAGCCTGCTTCTCAACAAAAGAGTACCTGACCTCATAATCCTCCAATCCTTGGCTGAAGAATGCAATTGGCTGCTCAACCTCTTCATTATTCTTTTGCATAAGCATAGTTGAGATTGTATCAAGGTTAGCAAAGGTATAGAGTATGAAATCCTTGGCAAAGTTTGGGTTTAAGAGAGTAGGAGATTCTACAATTGCTTGCTTGATTGCCTCAAAACTGCTTTTACCTTCCTTTGTCCAAGCAAAAGCTTGGTTCTTCTTGAGCATGGTTGTGATAGGCTTTACCACAGTTGCAAAGCCTGGAATAAACCTCGTTACAAAGTTTATTTTCCCTAAGAAGCTTTGTAGCCCTTTCTTGTGTTGAGGTAAGGACAAGCCTATAATAGCCTCAATCCTCTCTAGGTCAATAGACAAGCCTTCTTTTGAAACAATATGACCCAAAAGCTTACCTTCGTGAACAACAAAGATGCACTTCTGTGTATTAAGGGATATTCCATACTCCTTACATTTCTCAAACACCTGCCTTAGATGTTCCGTGTGATCAGCAACATCCTTTGAAAAAACGGTTATATCATCAAGATACAATAGTAGAAACTTATTGATCAGAGCTTTAAAATCCATGCCCATTGCCCTGTGAAACGTGGCTCTAGCATTTGATATACCAAAAGGCATCTTGTTATAGGCAAAGGTCCTCTATTTCGTAGTGAAGGTTGTCTTGAACTGATCTTCATTTACCAATATCTGATTGTAGCCTGAATAATCGTCAAGAAGTGAGAAGTGTTGAGAACCTGAAACAACTTGCAGAATTTGCTCCATGGAAGGCAGTGGATAATGATCCTTAAGAGACACTTTATTAAGATCTCAAAAATCCACACAAAGCCTGATTTCTCCATTCTTTTTTCGGACAAGTATAAGATTAGCCACCCATATGAATGCTTGATAGGGAAGATAATCATAGACTCAATCAACTTGGTCAGCTCCTTCATCAATTCTTCTATCTTGGGATTGATAGGCCGTTGCTTTTGCCTTGACCAGTTTAGCTCCAGGTTCTAGTTCAATGGTGTGATGAGCTAGGCTTGGATCAAACTCTTTCAAATCTTTGTATTTCCAAGCAAAGATATCGTGGAACTCTTTGCATAGTTTAACAAAGCATTGCCTTTCCGACAAAGAACAAAGCTTACCAATCTTCAGGAGCTTGTCCTTGTAAATCATGACTCTCTCATAATTCTCTTCTTTTGTGGACATGCTCACTCTTTCCTTCTTTTGATCATCTTCATTGAAGACACTTTCCAAGGTAATCAACCCCTTCGATATTTTGTTTGTCGTCAGCTATATAATTTGTTCTTCATAATGATCATGCAATCTCTTTTGGTTCCTTGAGGAGAAACCTGCCTCATTTTGTGAAGAGTGTGCAATGTGCTCATCACTTTCAAACCCTTGCTATGACACTTCATTATTTGGGATAGAAGGCCTCACAATGACTTTGATGTGAGACTGATCTTTCTCCTTTCCCACATCAACAACTGCATCGAACTGTGCCCCTATAGCAGCCAACTTATTTGCATGTTTATTCGAATCCTTTGGTATGAGCTGTATGTTGAAGGCGTCAAAGTCTTCAAGTAGGTCCCATACCCTATGCTTGTAGGATTTAAGCAAAGGATTCTTGGCTGTAGCTCGATTTCTTACTTGATGAATGACCAACTCGCCATCCCTATAGACCTTCAAATTCTTGATCCCACTCCTCTTTGCCTATTGGAGGCCATGAACTAGGCCTTCATATTTTGCCACATTGCAGGTGCAGCTAAAGTGAAATCTATAGGAGTAGTATTGGTTCTTTGATGGAGAAACAATCATGACGCCAACACCTGCACCCACTTGGCTCTTTGAACCATCAAAAAACATTTCCCACATCCCCTCAAGCTCATGATCTTCATTAATGAGTGAAGGTGTTGGAGCATCCGTTCCATGCATACAGTAAACTCCCAAATCAGTCTCTTCTATGAAGGTGTATGGATCAAGTCCATGTGTCTCAGTGCTGTATTTATCAAGAAAAAGATCAGAAATACCTTCAAGGGGAGAAGATACTTCACTGTCCATAACACTTTCAAATTCTTTGTTAATTAGACAATTCTGATTTGAGTTTGTCTCCATGTATGGCTCAATATGAAACCTTGCTAAGGGCTGAGTCCTTATAGTCACCTTGGTTCCATATCTTGTTTTAAAAGGTAGAAAAGATCAATCAATAGAAAGATACCCTCCTATCTTAGCCGTGAAGTCCCTTGACAAGTAGACAGCAAAATGGGTTGGAAGGTCTTGTTGACCATTTTGGTCCAGCAGGGCAAAAATCGGTCTCCCTTTTCGGTCTCCTTTTCCTTTTCTTTCCATTTTCACGCCTAGACATGAAGGATAATGCAGGAATATACTTCTGCAATTCATTTTTTCCTCTTGGCAATGCAAAAGGCTCAACTTCAAGCATTTGGTATGGAAAGAACAGGCCGAGTTGGAAGGAGTGATTATACAGGGATTTGCAAAAGGCGCTAGTTTCATGAGAGTTCCAAAGTTGAGTGCAAGTTTTGTGTTTCCAAACGTCCAAGGAGCTTCATGATGTGTTCTCGGGTCCGACTGAGCAAATAAACTGCTTCAGAGGGCTTTTAATCGGCAAGATGGACCAAGTTCAAAAGGCCAAAGGATCATTTTTCAAAAGCCCGAAGGGCAAGCGCTCTTGCGGAGGGCAGGAAACACTTAAAAAGGGCAAGGTTTTCTTCGAAAAAGTGGACAAGGCAAAGGCAAATGATTCCTTTAGACATTTTGTCCGAAGGAAACCCAAGGAGTAGACAAAGGTTGAATTCCTTCGGACAAAATGCCCAAAGGAATTCCTTCGGACATTTTGTCCGAAAAAATTCACAAGGCAAAAAAACCAAACGGAAGAAAACCCTTCGGAAAGAAATCCGCGGCAAAATGCAAAGGGCAAATTCTTTTGGACAAAAGTCCGAAGGAATTTCCCTGAAGGGAAAGCCCGACCGAAAGAAAGCAAGCGGCAAAACATAAAGGGAACATTTCCTTTGAACAAAATGTCTGAAGGAATTGAGAGGCCAAAGCATCCCGAAGGATCTCGAAGGGCAAACACCCTTGTGGGGGACTCTCAGCTGCCAAAAGGACATTTCTCCAAGCCCCAAAGGGGCACCTTCCCTTCGGGAGGGTTCAACGACAAATGCCCGAACAAAGAAAGCCAAAGGAAAGTGAAGCCGGAGAAATTACAAAGGGGTGATGGGCCCGTAGACGTCAAATTCACGACGAAGGAATAGCCGTTGGCTTTCAAATCATGACGGGCATGCAAACATCAACTTTGAGGCAGTCAAGTAACCGTTGATCTTTAAATGATTGAGCGCAAATCCGAAGGAATTCAAAGGGCTTAAGGCCAAAAGGAAGAGACCGCCGAGAAAGGAGCCCGAAGAGCCAAGGATTGACAGAAGATAGCCCCGAGGACCGAGAAAGCCGGGAAAAGGCAAAAGCTGGGAAGGGACAAAAGCCAAGCGCAGAAGCAGACAAAACAATCCAGGTGGCAAAAGGTGTTGGCACAAAGAGTTATTCTGGCGGTTGAAACATTCTCTGCCAAGTGGTCATCAAGGAGCACAAACAGTGAAGGCGCGACCTGTTTTTTCTTCACTTTGCATTGATGAGTAGACAACCGCGTGAATGTCTTTAAGAAGCGGTCTCGTTTGTAGACAAAGGAGCACGGCCCATGCTTTTACAATAATATTTTGACGCCAAAGTCAAGACTGGCAACTGACACAACATGTTCTTTCAACGACTTCCTCTTCTCAATGTTTTTAACGCAGCATGGGCCACTTGTAAAAAAAGGCGCCATTGCTTCCTCTTTCTATATATATATATATTGTAAGCTCTCATTTGAGAAGGGATCTCTCATTTTGTAAGGCGAAGCCTTGCCAATTTTTCACCTTGAATCAATAGAATACGTTTTTTTACCTCTATTTGGCTGGATATATCTTTGAGTGTGCTTGAGTATCAACCTTGTGTTCAGTCATTTTTCATAATGCTTTCACAAGTTTGATACCAACATACTTGGTATAAACAAAGCACCATTCTTGCAGGTAACAAGAAGTGCTATATCTGGAGCGCAGAGGCAGAAGGGGGTTACTAGACAGTGTGTTTTCCTACAGCACCTGTGGTAAGTTCATTTTTTGTGTGTCTTCATTAAGCCTCCCTGATTGAGTTGCCTACAGTCTGGTCTTCCAGTAGATAAAGTGTATGTATGTCCTCTTCTGATATAAAGTGAGTAATTGAGTAGATCAAACTTTTTTAGTGCATCACCATATTAATCTAGGTTCTGTTTTCAGTAATCCTTCTCTCTTTTCAACCCCCCCAGCTATATATATTAGAAATATTACTGGAATAACTCAGAGATGCATCAAAGGGAGCTAGCCCTTATCTAGAGATTCTCCCCTCAGTTTTGCCAGACCCACAAGGTAGAGAGGAGTCTCCATTGTGTCGTGTGGAAGACAGAAGCTCAGCCTTCTGTCAAGGGTGCTATCCACAGCGTCAATAGTTTTTGGCATGCCCGGTGGGACCCATTTTCAACACTCGAAAAAGTTTCAAGATTGATGCTGGTCATGTTACAGCAAAATCAATCATTTTTCCAGCATCTGGCGACTCCACTATCAAGAGCATCAGTCTCTGGCCAAAGACCAGTCTGACACCTTATGCCTAAAGTCACCACACGATCTGCTACTAAGGGTGTCCCTTTTGAATTCGTTGAATTACCATTAAACTCAGCAAGGCGACTGAGGTTTGCAAGGACTCATCCTTATTCAACAAGTCTTTTTCGCAGACCTGCTATAAGATACACTTACGCAAGAAGGCCTCGGTTGAATCTTGTCATAACTATGGCTCTACCATTTGTGGCTTTTCATGGTCAGTCCTTTGAATCTTCTGCATTATGACCCATGCAGCCCTTAAGAGTGTGCCTCCCTCTAATGGAGAAGGGCCTATCACTGCTATTGAGCACATTAAAAATATTGCCAACCTCTACAATAGTCACAATGTTACTGAAGAAAGCGTTGTTATCAAATTGTTGGCATTGTCTTTTAAAGGCAAGGTTGTGGATTGGTATGGGACTTTGCCTATGAATTCAGTCAACACATGGAATGAATTGGGTACCCTCTTAACAAACAGATTCGGGGAGAAAAGTGACCACCTCTCACTTGCCGAGCAGCTAACCACTATGAAAAAAGCTCCACACGAATTCATGCAAGATTTCAATACTCGGTTTCAGAAGACATGGGGCAGAATCCCCATTTTGGTAAGACCGACTCCAAGCTATGCTTTCCTCTATTATCTGAAAGCGTTGAACAACGACATTGCGGTCATAATGCAGTCCATGGGAGGACATGTGCTGCCCACTACCTATAACATAGCCATAGCTGCTAAGAATTGCCTGGTGCAAGCGGGAAAGATAGCCCCTAGACCTCATATGTCGCTCTTCCTTGAATTGCCGCCTCCAGTCCAAACTACTGCACCCACCTTAGCTCTTCTGCTTGGCATAGAAAAGTTGGCTACTACTTCGTCCAATGACCTACATGAAGTCAAAAGCTTGTTACAAAGCGTGACAAATGAATTAGTGGCTGTCAAAAGACAGCAAGCGCAAAACTATCGGCCAAATCAAGAATATCAGCAGCTTGGGAAAACAAATAGGCCCCCTTTCCAGAATTACAATCAAGGACAGGGTCAGTTTACACAAGCCAGACCTTATCAAGGCTATAATCCAGGTGCTCCATCATCCAAAGCTCTGATGCCCGCTCAAAATAATCTGGTACAAGAACAACCAAATTGCTCATCCATGGAATATGGTCAAGATCAGGGTGTTTACACAAATGAGATGCTAGGTCAATACATGAATGCACAAGACAATCAGGGAGCCGCTCAATTCTCAAGTTTTGAGGCATCATTGCAATTTGGCATGGACAGCAGGCCAACTCAGTCTGATTCCGCTCTCATGAATCACTTGGAAGGTGAATTTTGTGCAGTCAACTATGTGGGTAATGCGGACAATCAAGGTGACATGTTGCAGCCAACACAAGGTCTAGAAAGAGAGCTATGGAAGAAGTTCAAGCATCTGCTCAAACATCCGCACCATCTTCTTCACCATAGGTGAACCAGAAATTTTCAAATTTCAAGCCGCGAGTTGTACCCTTAGCTCCTCGGCCTGCGCCTCAGGCTGCAAGCAATCCCAAAGAAAATTTGAAAGGGAACAACCCTCAGATCAATGTGGTAGACCAAATGAAGAAGCTACACATGAACATCTCCTTGTGGGATTCATTGGCAATACCGGGACAAAAGGACATGCTCCAAAAAGAATTGCATGGGCTAAAAGAACAAGCTGTTCCAGCAAAGGCCGATAATGTCCTGATCATGAATAGGCACTCTTTCACAATAGGCCAGGTAAAAAAAGAGGAAAAGGTTCCCCCCTTCTATCTCTCCTTAGTCATAAGAGATTTCCTAGTGCACAATTGCATTATTGACAGTGAGGCAAGCATCTCGGTAATGCCAAAATGGATAGCGGACAAACTAGGGCCCAAATACGAAGAAATGACTAAGGGAGTTCTACAGCTAGATGGAACACCAGCAAAGACAGTAGGAGTGGTGAGAGGCTTGAACTTGACGCTCCATGCCTGTCCAACTTTCTCAGTTCCTCATGACGTGGTGGTGGCGGATGTTCCTCCCTACTTTGCCATTTGCTTGTCTAGGGATTTTACATCCAAAATAGGCGGATACCTAGCAGCAAACTGGTCCTACCTAGTTTTTAGAACCAAGTATGGGACTAAGGTCAAGATTGAGTCGGAGCCAATCCACAGAGATCATCTGGAGCTGTACTCACTCAAGGTGGCGAATGTCAGCTATGCCATTATTGATCAAAAAAAATTCTAGGTGGATCAATCTCCGCCCTCTACCCTTGAAGGAGTTGTTGACCTGCTCCTAGATGAATAGGGAAGTGACAACTTTGAACATGATCCTTACAAGTTCATAGAAGAGGCAGGCCTTGAGATTTATTGCATGCATGAAGAGGGTACTTTTGTACCAAATTTGATGAAAGCAAGCCAAGAGAGCTCAGGTTTATGGCAACTTTTCTTTGATGGCTCAAGAAGTAAGCTGGAAGCTGGTGGGGGAGTGGTGCTAGTTTCTCCCTCACAGGGGAAATACTTTTTGGCTTTCAGGTTCCAATTTTCTTGCACGTGCAATGTTGCAGAGTATGAATCTCTCATCCATGGTTTGGAGTGGGCGAGGAAAAGAGGAATTAGAGAACTGCAAGTTTTTGGGGACAATGCTCTGATCATAAATCAGGTGAGAAGCCGAAATTTGACCAAGAATCCCTTACTTAAGTCTTACAAGCACAGGGTGTGGGACTTAGTAGAGAGTTTTCCTTTCAATGTCACCTCCATTCCAAGAGAGTAGAATAAACAAGCGGACAGACTAGCAGCAGTTAGTGCTCAGTTCGATGTCCCCAAGGAGATAGGTCGAGACCGCAATCATTTGAAAGTGGTAATCAGATCCTCTGTGCTTGACAACATCACCAACTGGCAGGTGTTTGACAACGATCAGCAGATAGCACTCTTCTTGCAAGAGGACGTTGAGTTTGCTACTAAAAACCAGGCTATGGCTTCTATGACCAACCGTCAACAGCAGACGAAGAAGCACTTTGACAAGAAATCCTCATCAAAATATTTCTCTGAGGGAGACATCGTCTTGAAATGGGATGAGGACCGAGCTAACCTTGGAAAGCACACGAAGTTCGAAGCCCTATGGAGTGGTCCATATGTCATCACTCAGTGCAAGCAGCACAATGCGTTCCAACTCTCTAGGTTGGATGGTGAAGAACTACGTATCCCAGTTAATGGGATACATCTTAAACATTATCACTAGGCCTTCTCCCATCATGTACATATTTTCCTGATCTTTTCCCCGTTTTTCCTAAGTGCTTTTGCACATGTTAGTAGTTTTCTTAGCCTTGTGTGTGTTTTGTTTCCTTTTGGGGTAAAAGCTTTATGACTGATTTTTGATATCTCAAGGCTGTTGCTAACTCTTGTTGACCATTTTTGGCCCTGCATGCCAAAATCGGTCTCCTTCCCTTGCTGTTCTGAGCCAGTTTCAAATTTGATTTTTTGCACAAGTCTTTCGGCAAAAGGAGGAACAATTCAATGGTTCGACGTCGGGGTCCAATGCCATGAGCTTTCCAAGAACTTTGAACTTGAACTTTGAACCATTGTTGGTTCAGTCGGCTTGGTTCAAAGAAATGGTTCACTCAGTTGGTTCAATCAGTTGATTCAATCTGCTTAGTTCAACGTCTTGGTTCAGTCGGCTTGGTTCAACGACTTGGTTCAGTCGGCTTGGTTCAAAGAAATGGTTCACTCAGTTGGTTCAATCAGTTGATTCAATCTTTTGGTTCGATCTGCTTGGTTCAACGTCTTGGTTCAGTCGGCTTGGTTCAATGGTTTGGTTCAACGACTTGGTTCAAAGTGTTGGTTCAGTCGGCTTGGTTCAATCGAATGGTTCAAAGCGGTTGGTTCAAGTGGTCAATTGAATGAGTAGAACACAATATTGAACCATTGAACCGTTGAACCATTGTTGGTTCAATCGGTTGGTTCAATCAAACGGTTCAATCAGTCGGTTCAATCGGAAGGTTCAAGGGAGTCTCCCAAAGCCCAAAGGACAAGTGCCTTTGCGGAGGGCAAGGAACACTTGCAAAGGGATCAAAGAGAAGGCCGAAAGGGTAAGGTTTTCTTCGAAAAAGTGAACAAGGCAAAAAGTTGGAATTCCTTCGGATTTGTTCAAGGCAAGAGATGGAGAATTTATTTGGACAAAATGCCCAAAGGAATTCCTTTGGACATTTTGTCCGAAGAAATTCGTAACGCAAAAAACAATGTCTTTCGGGAAGATTTTCCGTGGCAAAAGACAGGACGAATTCTTTTGGACAAAAAGTCCGAAGGAATTCGCCCAAAAGAAAAGGCCCGAGGGAATAAGCGGGAAAGGCAAAGGAAGAAATCCTTCGGACATTTTGTCCGAAGGATTTGAGGACCAAGGAGCCCGAAGGACCCTGAAGGGCAAGTGCCCTTGCGGGGGACTCTCGGCTGCCAAAAGGAGGATCTTTCTCAAGGCCCGAAGGGACACCTTCCCTTCGGGAGGTTCCAAAGACAAAATCCCGAAGGAAAGGAAGCAAAAAGCTGAAGCAAAGGAAAAAGCCATTGGAATTCGGACGTCAGGTGATGTCCTCGAAGCCGTCAAATTCAGGGCAATAAAGTAGCCACTGGCTTTCAAATGGCAACGAGCCCGCAAACGTCAATTTTACGCCAATGAAATAGCCGTTGATCTTTAAATACTTGAGCGCCAACCAGAATGGAGCCCAAAGAACTAAGAGAGGAAGAGACAAAAACCAGCAAAAGACAAAGCCTGGTAGGGACAAAATCATATGGACAAAACAACCCAGGTGGCAAAGGGGAGGTGAGTTATTCCTGCAGTTGAAACAGTGTCCGCCAAGTGGTCATCAAGGAGCGCAAACAGTGAACGACGCGCCCTGTTTTCTCCACTTTGCATTGATGAGTAGACAAACCGCATGAATCTCTTTAAGAAGCGGTCTTGTTTGCAAACAAAAGGGGCGGCCTTGTCATTAAAACAATCGTGCGACTCACGCTTTTGCAGCAGCGTTTAATACGTTTTAAGCGCCAAAGTCAAGACCGGCGATGACATAGCATGGTTCTAGCAGGCCTTTTCTAGAAGGATGATATCAGCAAACAACGACTTCCTCTTCCCAAGGTTTTAAACTCAGCATGGGTCATTTATTTTCTAGAAAGCGCCAAAGTCTTTTTCTCTTTCTCTATATATATTGTAATCTCTCATTTGAGAAGGATCTCTTGGCTTGTAAGGCGGAGCTCTGCCAGATTTTACCTTGAATCAAGACATAGCATTTTTACCTCTATTTGAGCTTGCACTTTCGTATATGTCTATGTTTTTGTTTTGTGTTAAGTCATTTTCCTTTGCTTTTACATAACGATTCCAGCATGTCTAGTGTATTGTGAGTTCTTCTGCAAGTTAGCCAGAAGTGTCCACAGCAAGAATATAGGCGCATGTGAATAGGCTGCCAAAGTGTCTTAGAACGCCTCTGGTAGTTCTTCCTCCCTGTATCTCCATCAGACGCCTAGCTCACTGATGCAGAAGAATTTCCCGTATCAAATGAAGTGTATACCAGCTTGTTCTTGATGGAAAGTGTAGGCTCAAGCTAAGTAGATCAACTTTTTGGTGTATCACCATTTAGTTTAGGTTCTGTTTTCAGCATCCTTCTCCCTTTTCACCCCCCCCATTGTTAGCAGTAGGAAATCTAGGACCACAAAGATACATCAAAGGGAGCTAGCCCTTATCTAGAGAATCTCCCCCCAGTTTTGCCAGGCCCATAGGGAAGAGGGGAGTTTCCATTGCGATATGTGGAAGACAGGAGATCATCCTCCTGTCAAGGGTGCAATCCACTGCGTCAACAATTTTTGGCACGCTTAGTGGGACCACATTTTGGCACTCAAAATATTTTCAGGATTGGTGCTGGTCCTATTACAGCAGAACGAACCATTAATATAGCATCTGACCTTTAATCAAGGGATTGTGGGACAAGTTTTGTCCAAAAAGTTGAAGAATTTTGGTGTGTTCTTCAGCCAACCAGCCTTTGGAGGCTTTTTCATCAACACCAATGGCGACTCCGAGTTGAATCAGCTGGTTAAGCAGTCCTGGTGCCATCAAAAAATCGTATTTTGGTATGTATAATTCCATTGCCCAGAATCATGGGTCTGGTATTCCTTCATATAGTTTTGATCAAGCTCAGGTTGTTCATGGAATCACCTCAAGCAACAAGGATGCATATGGTTATGAGTTTTGCCCTTTGCAGGTCCAATATGACCAGTCTCAGCCCTGTCATGAGCTATATCAGTCTTATGCCCAGTCTTCTCAATGTCTCACTTCTACTTAACCTAATCTCTTTGCCAATCAACCCATTTCCACCTTCAAACAAGCACTGCTGGGATATGAAAAGTATGTAGTGGAGCTTGACACTAGAAGGGGATGTGGCCAAGAAATCCTTGATCATGTCGTCAATCAAGCGAGAAACGCACTAGATCTGGGTAAGAGTGAATGGACTCCCATTGAAAGAGCCAATTGGCAAAGGCTTACAAATGAGATGCTGGATGTGAGTGGTTTGATTGCATCTTTGGAAGGGACGCTGAGTATTCATGAGAGACAGCCTTACCAAGTCTATTAACCTGCATACCCGTTGCCCCAAGTTTCATATCAGCCATACACAATTCCTGCTCATGAGCCAAGTAAAGTCTGTCAAAGTCCTTTCCCCAATCATGTTGAGGAGAATTTTGAAACAGTAAATCTTGTGTTTAAGGCCAATCTTGATAAACAGATTAAATTGGCAAATCTTCAAATGCAGCAGTCTATTTTGGCAGCAAGGGAAGTGGATTCCAAACCCTCACTACCCTCTCACATTGTAGCCCCATTACCCCAAAAGGAGATGTCCAATCCTAATATCATGAGCTGGAATAAAGTAGTTGAGTCATGGAACAGCAAGGAGGAGAAAGACATTGTCCAAGAGTGTGATGTACAAAATGAGGCTAGTCCTTTTCAAGTCTCTGCCACCCTTCCTCAAGAAGCTTCTTGTATTCCATGGCAGCCTTCATGCATTCCCCATTTCCATAATGATTCCTATGAGCTCCAAGGAAGACTCTTTCAAGAAAATCTAGCTAAGCAAATTGAGGAATTAGAGGCAAAGGTGAGATTGCTTAGTGAAGGAGAGATGGAGGTTTCAGACCTTAGAGAGGAGCCTACACCAAAAGACACCCCTTCTACCAATCCTCAAGTCTCTCAACATGATGTCCAGATTCCAAGTTGGAGGAGTGTCTATCATGAACCGGCTCAGGACCTTGAAGAAGATAAAGCTGCTCCTACTCATCATGATGATGCTTGTGACCTCCAAGAAAGGTTCTTCCAAGAAAATATAGCTAGGAAAATTGCAGAGTTGGAGTCCAGAACGAGATTCCTCAGCCAATGTGTGATGGATGGTACAGACCAAACAGCAGATTCCATGTCTGAACACACCCCATCTACACACCTCTAAGAGAGCTATCAGGCCACATTTGATATAGATGAAGTGCTGGCCAAATGGAAGGAGGAAAATCATTCGATTCTAGCTCAAGGATTGCCTCCTCTTCCACGAGTTCGTCCGTCAGCCTTCCACTTCACCCCTTCTCAAGGAGGAACCTGTTTTGAAAGAGGCGAGTGAAGAGGAGTATACTTAGTTCATGACTGATCAGGGAGACTCCATGAATGCAGATGAGAAGGAGATCACCATAGACGTCATGGAGGAGCATGGACAGTCTCTTGTTCATGTTTTGAATGATTCGTTTGAATTCATTGGGGCAGGGTGCACTCCTCTTCAAGGAGGCTATGAGCTCACTAAGGGTGGAGAAGGCAGCATTGGGACTCAAATAAGTATGCAAAGGGGCTGCAAGCTTTCAAATTTATCCTTTCAAGAGGTTGGTGAATCTGAAGATGATATTTTCGAAGTCATCGAGGAACCTGTTTTGAAAGAGGCAAGTGAAAAAGAGAGGATCCAATTTGCAGCTGATCAAGAAGCTCTCATGGATGTCAATGAGGAAGGAATCCTCATGGATGCTCCTTTTGAAGACATCATCAACAATGGAGAAGACACAGGGCATGCATACATGCGGATGTTCCAGCAATATGAAGAGGAACGTAAGCATGGTGAGCTCTCTCCTCCCTTGTTTGATGAACTTCCTTGTTGCTTTGATGAGAAATACGACCATGCCATGGAACCCGAGTTGGAGGAGGATCAGGAGGATGTCTTTGAACAACTGAAGACTCTAGTCTTTGAGCAAGAAAAGGAGAGGCCTGTCTAGCATGAGGAACGCTTTGAAGGAGAGAGCCTTGAACAAGAAGGTGATGTATTGTGGGATGAACAATCAGTCTGTGATCTCATTTCAGACATCACAACAGTCACCCTTCTTCAAGAAAGCCATGGAGCAGAAGGTGAGTTTGACAGGGTCTTCAATAAAGCAGAAGGGAACGGGTCAAACCATGATGCATGTCAAAGGAGCTATGCATATCAAAGGGCTTATGGTGACAAGCTAGCAGCCATGGATTTCTTGGTAAAACACGCCAGCATGAAGGACCAGCATTCGACAAGCTTCTAAGAGCAAAATGAATACATATATGTTGGAAGCATGTTTGACCCTGATCCACTCGGATGCAAGCCAATCAAGGTGGCAGGCAAGAGGAGCAGGTCACCAAATCTCCATTCCATTCAGCCACTTGTCTGGCACCATAAGTTTCCTTGCCATGAAGAAGACTTAAGAAGTTTTCCCTTTGATCTAGGAGGGAGGCAAATATACCTAGTTAGCTGTATATAGTAGTTTGCTTTCAATTTTCTTTCCCTGTTTTCCCTAAGTGTTGTTTGCACAAGTAGTGTTTTTAGCCTTGTGTGTGTTTTCCTTTGTGTTTGGGGTAAAAGCTTCATGATTGATTCTTGGATCTATCGGGGCTGTTGCTATCTTTTTTCAAGTTGCGTTTTGACTCCGTGCCCAATGGACTTTAAGGCTATTGGCTTCTAAGCATAGCAGGCATGCTTCCCTTGGGAATCGCTAATTTGTTGACCATTTTTGGCCCTACAGGCCAAAATCGGTCTCCTTCCCTTGCTGTTCTGAGCCAGTTTCAAATTTGATTTTTTGCACAAGTCTTTCGGCAAAAGGATGAACTAGTTCAATGGTTCGACGTCGGGGTCCAATGCCATGAGCTTTCCAAGAACTTTGAACTTGAACTTTGAACCATTGTTGGTTCAGTCGGTTTGGTTCAACGACTTGGTTCAGTCGGCTTGGTTCAAAGAAATGGTTCACTCAGTTGGTTCAATCAGTTGATTCAATCTTTTGGTTCGATCGGCTTGGTTCAACGATTTGGTTTAGTCGGCTTGGTTCAATGGTTTGGTTCGATCGGCTTGGTTCAACGACTTGGTTTAGTCGGCTTGGTTCAATGGTTTGGTTCAACGACTTGGTTCAAAGTGTTGGTTTAGTCAGCTTGGTTCAAAGAATTGGTTCAATCGAATGGTTCAAAGCAGTTGGTTCAAGTGGTCAATTGAATGAGCAGAACACAGTATTGAACCATTGAACCGTTGAACCATTGTTGGTTCAATCGGTCGGTTCAATCGGTTGGTTCAATCAAACGGTTCAATCAGTCGGTTCAATCGGAAGGTTCAAGGGAGTCTCCCAAAGCCCGAAGGACAAGTGCCCTTGCGGAGGGCAGGGAACACTTGCAAAGGGATCAAAGAGAAGGCCGAAAAGGTAAGGTTTTCTTCGGAAAAGTGAACAAGGCAGAAAAGTTGGAATTCCTTCGGATTTGTTCAAGGCAAGAGATGGAGAATTTCTTCGGACAAAATGCCCGAAGGAATTCCTTCGGATATTTTGTCTGAAGAAATTCATAAGGCAAAAAACAATGTCTTTCGGGAAGATTTTTTGTGGCAAAAGACAGGACGAATTCTTTCGGACAAAAAGTTCGAAGGAATTCGCTCGAAAGAAAAGCCCGAGGGAATAAGCGGGAAAGACAGAGGAAGAAATCCTTCAGACAAAATGTGTAATATTCCGAGCCAATTTTTTCCAAATTTTCAATTACAATCAACACAATCGTTAGGGTTAGTCTTAAATCAAACGATACTAAAGCAACCCTAACTAGAATGTACACCAGGATTCCGAGGAGGCCAAGGTGTGAGCATTGGTCAGAGGATCTGAATGCAGAAACAAAACTGGAAGGAACTCTAACCAAGAATAGCGCCGATGATGGCGAGCATATGGTCAGAGGATCTTCTACTACTACAAGTACTGAAAAGAAACTCAACACCAAGTATGTGCTACCCAATCCAGTATGGAGTTGAGGCGACCATATGGTGGAGTACTAAGAATTACAATGCTAAAAGAAACTCAACACCAAGTATGTGCTACCCAATCCAGTATGGAGTTGAGGCAACCATATGACGGAGTGCTACGAATTACAATGCTCTGAAGGGAAATAAGCAAGAATGCTGAAATACTCAACGTCAAGAATGTGCTTTCCAACCCGAAAGGGAATGGAAGCTACCATATGATGGAGATGTAAAGTATTACAATGCAGTTTCAGAATATAAGATCAGCATTACAAATCATGATTAAGCAAGAATAAAGAACTGCTGTCAGTACTACTGCCAGCTTACAATATGATAAAGAATTCACCTGCCAAGAGCATAGAATTAGAACCATTCAACGAGCATTTTAATAGAGAATTCTCCTTGCTTAATGGAAACACCGAAACTGATTTTTTCTCTCAAAAAACAGATTCAAGATTCTGGTCTGTTCAGATCTGCACTTTTAAATGTAAAACCAGCCCCCTGAGATCACACTAAAATGGACATATCTTTCACACAACTCATCTAATTGACGTGAAACGAAAAGCAAAAGACCCTAATGATGAAGGCGCCCAAGATTGGAACACAAAATAGACCCAAAAGTTTTTATATAATTTATGCACGAATCCCAATGCACACACAAATGGAATAGTCCAACAAGAGGGGCGATTTGCTTTTAAAAATCACAGCCTTCATTATAAATTTCTACAACTTACAGAAAAGGGGTGCCCTTCACAAACAGAGAGGTATAGACAATACCCATAATGAATTTTTTTGTCTTTTTTGACTTGTGAATAAAAACACAGTCTGCGGTGATAAATATGAAATCCCTGAATTTCTCATAAACTGATCTATAGAACACACACTGACTACAATGCACAAATCCTACATACAAAACAATCAAACTACACTCTCACCACTAGTCATTATCTTTCAAGCGAGAAGCAATGCCAAGCTAGGAGGCTTTCATTCCTCGAAGCAATCCCAAAGCCAATCCGGCAGCATAACATTCCTATAGCTAAAGATCCCCAAGTGAGGACCAATGGCTTCCTTTTATAATTTCCGTTTGACCCTTCTAGAAACCCTATCCTCCAATAGGTGGCATCCCACTTTCCCAAGCAAAATTTTGACTTTATATTATAAACTTTATTTCCTCCTTGAAGTTGGCACCCAACTTAAGCTTGGATTAAATCTTTAATAAGAATTATAATTAATTCCTTCAATGAGGCGCCCACCCCATAAAGAACATCTTTTAAAACAACTTAAAGTGAAGTAGCTAGGCCAAGGGGAAAGTCAATGTTAAAATATAACATTAAAACATGACTTAATTAAAATAATTCGACTTATCTCTCCATTTGTGCCCCAAAGCCCAAAACTGAGTAAGCCAACTGATCAAACTAAAATGGAAAGCCAACTGTGCCGAAACCAACAGGACCACTGCCAAAAATAGAATTTATTAAAAATAGTAAATTCCTGAAGATGCTCAGAATGCCAAAAAAAACATATCATTGCAAAGCTCTCTAAAAACCCAGAAAGAACCCGCCATTGAATCAACCAACCTCAAGCAATAGCATCCTTCAAAACAAGAAACCCTAATTTTACCTTCCGAGTAGCTTACGGGTCTCAGGAATAGGCCAACGATCACTGGAAAGATCATGTTTGAGAAGGGGACATTACAAAATGTCCAAAGGAATTCCTTTGGACATTTTGTCCGAAGGATTTGAGAACCCAGGAGCCCGAAGGACCCCGACGGGCAAGTGCCCTTGCAGGGGACTCTTGGCTGCCAAAAGGAAGATCTTTCTCAAGGCCCGAAGGGACACCTTCCCTTCGGGAGGTTCCAAAGACAAAAGCCCGAAGGAAAGGAAGCAAAAAGCCCTAAGGAAAGGAAGCAAAAAGCTTGAAGGAAAGGAAGCAAAAAGCCGAAGCAAAGGAAAAAGCCGTTGGAATTCGGACGTAAGGGGACGTCCTTGAAGCCGTCAAATTCGGGGCAATAAACTAGCCATTGGCTTTCAAATGGCGATGGGCCCGCGAACGTCAATTTTACGGCAATGAAATAGCCGTTGATCTTTAAATACTTGAGCGCCAACCAGAATGGAGCCCAAAGAGCTAAGAGAGGAAGAGACACAAACCAGCAAAAGACAAAGCCAAGTAGGGACAAAATCATGAATATGGACAAAACAGCCCAAGTGGCAAAGGGGATGCGAGTTATTCCTGCAGTTGAAATAGTGTCCGCCAAGTGATCATCAAAGAGCACAAACAGTGAACGGCGCGAATTGTTTTCTCCACTTTGCATTGATGAGCAGACAAACTACATGAATCTCTTTAAGAAGCGGTCTTGTTTGCAGACAAAAGGGGTAGCCTTGTCATTAAAACAATCGGGCAAATCACGCTTCTGCAGGAGCGTTTAATACGTTTTAAGCGCCAAAGTCAAGACCGGCGATGACACATCATGGTTCTAGCATGCCTTTTCTAGAAGGATGATATCAGCAAACAACGACTTCCTCTTCCCAAGGTTTTAAACTCAGCATGGGTCATTTGTTTTCTAGAAAGCGCCAAAGTCTTTTTCTCTTTCTCTATATATATTGTAATCTCTCATTTGAGAAGGATCTCTTGGCTTGTAAGGCGGAGCTCTACCGGATTTTACCTTGAATCAAGACAACATTTTTACCTCTATTTGAGCTTGCACTTTCGTATATGTCTATGTTTTTGTTTTGTGTTAAGTCATTTTCCTTATGCTTTCACATAACGATTCCAGCATGTCTAGTGTATTGTGAGTTCTTTTGCAGGTTAGCTGGAAGTGCCCACAGCAAGAATATAGGCGCATGTGAATAGGCTGCCAAAGTGTGTCTTAGAACGCCTTTGGTAGTTTTTCCTCCTTGTATCTCCATCGGTCCCTTAGCTCACTGATGCAGAAGAATTTTGCATATCAAATGAAGTGTATACCAGCGTGTTCTTGGTGGAATGTGTAGGCTCAAGCTAAGTAGATCAACTTTTTGGTGTATCACCGTTTAGTTTAGGTTCTGTTTTCAGCATCCTTCTCCCTTTTCACCCCCCCATTGTTAGCAGTAGGAAATCTAGGACCACAGAGATACATCAAAGGGAGCTAGCCCTTATCTAGAGACTCTCCCCCCAGTTTTGCCAGACCCAGAAGCAAGAGGGGAGTTTCCATTGTAATGCGTGGAAGACAAGAAATCATCCTCCTGTCAAGCGTGCAATCCACTGCGTCAACAACTCTTTCAAAGCTGTGTTTGACTCCGTGCCCAATGGACTTTAAGGCTACCAGTCTTCTTTAAGCATAGCAGGCATGCTTCCCCTGGGAATTGCCAAATTTGTTGACCATTTTGGTCCTGCAGGCCAAAAATCGATCTCCCTTTTCGGTCTCCTTTTTCTTTTCTTTCCATTTTCACGCCCAGACATGAAGGATAATGCAGGAATATACTTCTGCAATTCATTTTTTCCTCTTGGCAATGCAAAAGGCTCAACTTCAAGCATTTGGTATGGAAAGAACAGGCCGAGTTGGAAGGAGTGATTATACAGGGGCTTGCAAAAGGTGTTAGTTTCATGAGAGTTCCAAAGTTGAGTGCAAGTTTTGTGTTTCCAAACGTCCAAGGAGCTCCATGATGTGTTCTTGGGTCCAACTAAGCAAATAAACTGCTTCAGAGGGCTTTTAATCGGCAAGATGGACCAAGTTCAAAAGGCCAAAGGATCATTTTCAAAAGCCCGAAGGGAAAGCGCCCTTGTGGAGGGCAGGAAACACTTAAAAAGGGCAAGGTTTTCTTCGGAAAAGTGGACAAGGCAAAAAGAAAGGATTCCTTCGGACATTTTGTCCGAAGGAAATCCAAGGAGTAGACAAAGGTTGAATTCCTTCGGACAAAATGCCCGAAGGAATTCCTTCGGACATTTTGTCCGAAAAAATTCACAAGGCAAAAAAACCAAACGGAAGAAAACCCTTCGGAAAGAAATCCGTGGCAAAATGCGAAGTGCAAATTCTTTCGGACAAAAGTCTGAATGAATTGCTTCGGACTTTTTGTCCGAAGGAATTTGCCTGAAGGGAAAGCTCGACCGAAAGAAAGCAAGTGGCAAAACATAAAGGGAACATTTCCTTTGGACAAAATGTCCGAAGGAATTGAGAGGCCAAGGCAGCCCGAAGGATCCCGAAGGGCAAGTGCCCTTGCGGGGGACTTTCAGCTGCCAAAAGGGGGACTTTTGTCTGAGCCCCGGTTCAACGACAGAGGCCCGAACAAAGAAAGCCGAAGGAAAGTGAAGCCGAAGAAATTACAAAGGGGTGACGGGCCCGCAGACGTCAAATTCACGACGATGGAATAGCCGTTGGCTTTCAAATCATGACGGGCGCGCGAACGTCAACTTTGAGGCAGTCAAGTAACCGTTGATCTTTAAATGATTGAGCGCGAATCCGAAGGAATTCAAAGGGCTTAAGGCCAAAAGGAAGAGACTGCCGAGAAAGGAGCCCGAAGAGCCAAGGATTGACAGAAGATAGCCCCGAGGGCCGGAAAGCCAGGAAAAGACAAAAGCTGGGAAGGGACAAAAGCCAAGCGCAGAAGCAGACAAAACAGTCCAGGTGGCAAAAGAACGTGTCGGCACAAGGAGTTATTCCAGCGGTTGAAACAGTCTCTGCCAAGTGGTCATCAAGGAGCGCGAACAGTGAAGGCGCAGCCTGTTTTTTTCTTCACTTTGCATTGATGAGTAGACAACCGCGTGAATGTCTTTAAGAAGCAGTCTTGTTTGCAGACAAAGGAGCGCGGCCCATGCTTTCACAATAATGTTTTGATGACAATGTCAAGGTGGCAACTGACACAGCATGTTCTTTCAACGACTTCCTCTTCTCAATGTTTTTAATGCAGCATGGGCCACTTGTAAAAAAGGGCGCAATTGCTTCCTCTTTCTATATATATATATATTTTGTAAGCTCTCATTTGAGAAGGGATCTCTCATTTTGTAAGGCGAAGCCCTGCCAATTTTTCACCTTGAATCAATAGAATATATATATATATGTATTGTAAGCTTTCATTTGAGAAGGGATCTCTCATTTTGTAAGGCGAAGCCCTGCCAATTTTTCACCTTGAATCAATAGAATACGTTTTTTACCTCTATTTGGCTGGATATATCTCTGAGTGTGCCTGAGTATTAACCTTGTGTTCAGTCATTTTCCATAATGCTTTCACAAGTTTGATACCAACATACTTGGTATAGACAACACACCATTCCTGCAGGTAACAAGAAGTACTGTATCTGGAGCGCAGAGACAGAAGGGGGTTACTAGGCAGTGTGTTTTCCTACAGCGCCTGTGGTAAGTTCATTTTCTGTGTGTTTTCATTAAGCCTCCCTGATTGAGCTCCCTACAGTCTGGTCTTCCAGTAGATAAAGTGTATGTATGTCTTGTTCTAATATAAAGTGTGAGTAAATGAGTAGATCAAACTTTTTTGGTGCATCACTGTATTAATCTAGGTTCTGTTTTCAATAATCCTTCTCTCTTTTCAACCCCCCGCTATATATATTAGCAATATTACTGGAATAACTCAGAGATGCATCAAAGGGAGCTAGCTCTTATCTAGAGATTCTCCCCTCAATTTTGCCAAACTCACAGGCAAGAGAGGAGTCTCCATTGTGCCGCGTGGAAGACAGAAGCTCAGCGTTCTGTCAAGGGTGCAATCCACAACATCAACAGGTCTACCACCACAATGTCTTGAAAAATTGAAAAACTTGGGCAATCATGCAGGAAGATCTTCAGACCTTTAACCAGTCCCAGTGTCTTAGTTGGAGTCCCATTAAGCTGCAATACACCCTTGCTATGTGGCTCATATTTTAATCCCAATTTATCAGCCACCACTTTAGGCATAATAGTGGTACTAGCTCCACTATCCACAATGCAATTATGGACTAACTTGTCTCCCACAATGAGGGTGAGATAGAAGGGTGGAGGCTTTTAGACTTGGTGGAGGGCTCTAAGACATGGCTTGGATTATTGGTAAGGGCTACACCATTGTGCTTTGAAGTTTGAGGGGCTACCTGAATGTTTGCAAGCTATTCTTGCAACAGCTCCTGACGAGGCATATGCAAGATTTTCCCAAGAGATATGCTTGTCTTGGCATTCTTCAAAGAATCAATAATGTTTAGAGAGGGAGCATTCACCTTTTCTTAGACCTTTGAAGGTAGAGGAGTCTGAACCTGCTGTGTTGTAGGTTTGACAATCTTACCTGCACTCTAATTTTATTGAGCATGACTTGCAGAAGGTACATCATTAGGATTCACACTTTGTGGCCTTGGAGAGGCATCACTTGGAGTTACATGCAATCCTTGAACTTCTCCCAATGCTCTCTTCTTGGCTCTTGTATTGGCTGTAACTGACATGCTTTGATTTAGCACATAATCATTTCTTGCTTGGAAGTTCATCATGCCTACACTTTGGCTGCTGCCTTCTCCACGGTTATCCCTTTGCATAAGGTCTACTTCTTTTGAAGTTTCATAAGGAGTAGTTTCCTCTTGTGCCACCAAAGCTTGGCTGCCTTCTCCATCATCATGCATAAACTGACTTGAGGTTGTCCCCATTGGTCCAAATGATTCTCTCTTTGGACCATATTAGCATGTACTGGAACAACATCATTCACGGGAGGAGTGGAATTAGGATTATAGGCATTGGGCTGCCTGTTGTAACCTTGCTGATTCTGTTCTCTTCCTTGGTAGTTGTATTGGGGTGGAGCTCTGTATCCTTGTTGAGGATAATATTGATGATTAGGTGGAGCACTTGTCTGAAACTGAGCTTGTTTGAGTTGAGCTCGTAATGATCGGATCTCTTCATCTTTGTTCACAACATCATCCACCTTCTTGGGAAAGGGTCTTGGCTTCACATTGGCATTAGGAACTTGTGCTACGTTTGGAGCGTCAACGGAATTGTGAGACAATAAAGGCATGGAAACTCTTGGAGGAAGCTTTCCAGCCTATATTAAGCTATTCTCAGCTTCAATGGCTAGCTCATATGCGCCTGGCAGAGTGAAACCTCCCATTGACTGTAACATAACAACCACATCAGTACCAATACCTTTAAGATACGTGAGGAACACAAAGCTTGGAGGAGGTCTCATAATAGGTGGTAGCCTATGCCATGTCCTCTGAAACCTTTCATTGAAATCCCCCATGGATTCATTAGGACCTCTCTTTATTACATTCAACTGATGGATCAGCGAAGAATGGTCACTTTTGTTTTCAATTCTGGTTACCAGCTATTCCCCAAAGCCATCCCAGCTTGTAATGCAGCGACATTCCAACGTTCTGTACTTGTCAAGGTCCTTGCCTTTCAGAGACAGCCAACAATCTAATGGCTATATTGGCTCGGGTGACATTATGGAAATTACAAAAGTTTGAAATGTCTCTAATATGCTCAGATGGTGTAATGGAACCTTCACCATTAAAACTAGGGAGACTCTTGGTAGCATTGGAAGGAATAGGGTCATATGCAGGAAGGTTGATTGGATTTTGGGTGTTAAACGCTGGGAAAGGTTGATGTCTATTCATTTCTCTTCTTTCCTCTTGATCTCTTATCTCTTCAACTTCTTCCACTTCTTCCTCTTCTTCTCCAAAACCTCCTTGCGTAGGATCTCTAAGTGGAAAGAAAGGCTCAGGGCGTTGCTCTTCAAGAATTTCAACTAAAGGAGTTTGGTCAAGAATCCTAGATGACCTAGTGAGGACCATGAGGTGAATTGTGTGAAACTTGATCTACAACCAGGGATTTTTACCTTTTTGGAGTCGCCAAATGTTGTATTAAGAGTACAAACTCGGGTTTGTCAAGACTAGCATTCACCTTGACATGTAAATAACTAGGAACTGGGGTTCCACCAGGGGTGCCAGAATTGTTGTCTCCAAATCTTGCACCCTAGAAGAGAGTGTTTAGTCCTCTCCTAGATTTGGGCAACGCTGGAACATTTCCAGGTTGTGGGTATGTCTATGGAGGAAATGGACCTCTAGATTGAAAGGGCTAGCTCCTTGTATATGTCTCTGCAAGACAATCTCTGCTAAACTAGCTTGTTTAAAGGGAAAAGAGTTAGAAATTTACAGAAAAGGAAATCCTATTCTAAGAGTGGTGATACACCAAAACTATTTTCCACATGAATGTCATATTCTAGTGCACAATACAACAAAAGCACAAACCATTCCCAAACTCTAAAGATTCTAACAAAAATATTTCAACATAGAGGTGAGATTTGTAAAAAATGACACAAGGTAAATACGCTGAAAGACAAACTTTGCACATTCAAGACAATAATACACATGCAAAAATTCAATACACTTGGATACACACTGTGTGACCAATTAGACTAAGAACCCTTGTTCAGGTATGAAGAATAAAGTAGGCAGAAGGATGGAAAATCATCACATGCTGCCACTATACATCTCTTGCACACTTAGACCAAAAACCCAGAAAAAGCTTGAAGGAAACAGATTTATGCTAAATGCTTAAAGGCAAAACTTGATTCATTCCAGCAGGCCTTCGCTATACACTGCGTGGTCTCTTTTTCTCTAGCCAAGGGGCTGTATATATAGCAAGGAGAGAGGAAAGCTTTTGGCGCCAAGGAGAGGAATCAATTCTGTTGGAAGTCTCGATCTTCAACTGCAACTGACAATGATGCTCATTAGGGCATTCTGATTGATCCATGTCACCCTCTTGAACGCCCTTGGCTTGCCCTCTTGAAGATGTTTTTTCAATGGTTGCTCAACCCAATCAAGATGTTTGGAGATGGCGTTAAAATGGTTGCTGTCAATGGAGCCACCTGTTAGAAATTCGTTTCGGCGCCCAACCGCTTCTCCTTGGCTTGTCGCGATGCACAATTACATGGAAAAGAGTCACTTTCATTCTGTTTTGCCTTGGAGAGACATTGCTGGGAATCCGTGTGCTCATTGATTGATCTTTCCATTGGCCATTTAGAATGACTCGGATCATTGATTTGCACCGTCGATCTACTTGTCGTGGATCAACGGTTGGATCAAGATTTATAAGTTAAGTAGTCTTGAAAATGCGATTTGCACTGTCAAGACTTTTTCGGGTTTTCCGAGCTCTTCTACTTCGGGTTCTTCAAGTTTGATGACTTCAGGTTCTTCCAGCTTTAAGTCTTTAGGCTTTGGAAAGTGACCCTTCGGAAAAATTCCGAAGGGCACTTGGAGAGAAAATTGACCCTTCGAAAAAATTTCAAAGGGCACTTGGAGAGAAAAGTGACCCTTCAGAAAATTTTTGAAGGGCACTTGGAGAGAAAAGTGACCCTTTGGAAAAATTCCGAAGGGTAATCTTTCGGGAAAAGACAGGCCAAATACCTTCGAACTTTTTGTCTGAGACAAAAAGTCTGAGACAAAGGATTCTTTCGGGAAAAGGCAAAGAGACTATTCTTTCGGAC
The DNA here is from genome assembly GCA_037957365.1 of Torreya grandis. Lineage (NCBI taxonomy): Eukaryota > Viridiplantae > Streptophyta > Pinopsida > Cupressales > Taxaceae > Torreya > Torreya grandis. Next base: position 4,770,230 of record JARHVA010000040.1, read on the forward strand.
TTTTTGTCTGAGACAAAAAGTCCGAAAGAATTCCTAGGCTTGGGCAAAAAACCCAAAACAAAGGAAACCTTCCAAATGAGATAACATTTAGGCAAAAGGGGTGAAAAAACACTCGAACAAGGCTGAAACAAAACTTATGAAGAAGAGAAAACAACTAGTTTCTTCACGAGTCCACAGTTGGATTGAAAACAAACAAGAGATGCTGAACTTAGCCAAAGGAAATTTAAAAAATAAGGGTAACAAATTTGGCTAACAAGAACAACTTGTTGACCACGAAAATATCTCCTTCCAGTGTTGGATATGCCATTAACATAGACATTCGTAGAGCAATCTACTCCATATCAAACTCGTGGGCACTCATATCAAGTCAACTCTACAGAGCATACAACATCAACATGAACTTCAGTCCCAACATCTACTCAGAAAGAAAAATACGGAATGGAAAACAAATTACAAAGAGCTTATTCGAGAAAAGGTATAGAACCACACAAAACTATTGATCCTATTTGTCCTAATAACCCCTTTACAGCTCTAGAAGATCCAACAATGGAAGAAATAGATGTTTTGAAAGCAATGCCAAACAATGATTCACTAGAAATGGCAACAACAAAACATCACAAAAAGGCAAGTTCTCCTCAGAGTTTTTCTGCACAAGTTAATTCCTTTTGACCAACGATCCTCAAAAAGAAGTCTATCAAAACTGCAACTCCAAGAAGATCTCAACCCAACTACTGTTCAAATGTGGCATGAGACGACAAGGAACCACAAACATATCACACTATGAAAGAAATAGCACAGATCTGGATGCCTAAGCTCGCTTCCGTAGAGCCATATACAAAAGGAGGTCCCTTAGACTTCATGCCCTCATTTTGATGAGGATTATGTCATCAAATATTTGTGGTATTGACATGCATACTAAATGCTGATTTCTCAAAGAAAAATCCCACTCTGGGTAAATTGATATAGTTCCTCTTTAGGAAACAACAAGAGTTGCGTCTACAACAGGTCTTAAGTATGGATCCTATAGTGCATAAAAGCACTCCCTTGTTAGGTTGAAACCTATTCCTTGTGACTTTGCCCTATATAATCCATATCACTTGCAAGCTAATTATAAGCAGTCGTGGCCTTGAAAGATAGATTGCAAGTAGTCTTAGCATCTGCCAGTTGTTGATCTTCTTGACATGCAAATTGTAAGGCTGACGAAACCCCAAGGATTAGATAGCAACCCACATCGATGAAAGTGCGTTCCACAATGTCCGATTGAGGAGGCCACCCTGGTGGAATGGATGGGGATTGGGCCTTGAAGGGATAACAAAGGTCTAATAGCCTCCAAGTGTTTTGCTTGCCATTGATTCCCTTTGATTGAATGACACCCATCTAAAGATGATGCCTTGTCGGCATATAACTAATAAATAAGTTGACAGTCTTAAAATGTGTTGTGTTGGGACCTTCACTTGAAAGGAAATACAAGGTTAATTAAATGAAGGTTCCTTCTGCACTGCTCGATCAAAAGCCACCTTGGTAGAATGGACAAAGGTTGTATATCTTAGGACTAACATGGGATTGAAAAATCTTTTATGTTCCCTTCATCATTGATCTATTTAGATCAATGACGCGAAACTATAAGGGAATATGCACCTTGACGTGGCCATCCATGTGGACATTGATTGGATTTTCAAGAATTTGGTAGGGCTTGTCAGTGGCTTAGGTGTCCCTTTGCCATGGAGAGATGATCTGATCTAACAGCCTGGAGCCCCTTGTTGAAATATGGAAGAGCGGAATCCACCTTTGGTCGAGGAAGACACATGGCATGGGTCATTGGTTGAAGAGTAATGAATTAGGGGTTCACCCATGATGCAGTCAAAAGAAACACCTAAAAGGAATGGGAAAGAATTTGAGCATAAATATAAGTATTATCCCTATTGAGAAGATGAGAGTTGACAATCAAGAGGTTGCAAATGATCTTGCATTGCCCCCCAGTAGGATTCACTTGGATTATGCCGTTTGTATGGCAATTAGAAATATTGTGCAGTGTGGCACAATCACGACCCATCATCTCTTCTGAGCATTGATATAATGAACTCTAAGCTCTGTAGTTAATGACTTTTGGGTGTAGATATCTAAAATTCACCTCTCCTCCGTCATTACATTTTACCATCATCCGATACTAATTATCGTTATTCATCGTGCTAACATTATACCAACATCACTCTAACATCCCCCTTTACATCCTTCTACATCACATTAACCTTACAACATCCTTTGCATCAATTAATCATCCACTTATCATCCTATTTAGCCAATAATCAAATCCTCACAATTCTTAAGGAATTTAAAATTCTTCACTGTTGGCAATTTGAGCAAGGAGATAGTTGACAGTTTGAATATCATGTTCCAGAAAGCAGTCTGAGGATTGAAGAATTGTCATTCTCATCTAAGGCAGCATGGAATTGTCATTGATGTCAAAGGTTGATGTCATTGAGATTGAATCTGATCATGCTTAATGCCAAAGGTTGAGTTGAGCAAACTTGTGGAGTAAATCGGGTTTGTGAAGGGCTCTTACTTATAAAATAAGTAAAACAATCTCGAAACTCTGAACTGGTCTAATAAAGTTGGTCGGGTTTATGGAACGACTTTACTTCTTTCATGTTTTAAAGTAAAGCAAAGTCAAAAACCCGAAGTGGTGTAGAGGAGTTATTTGGGGTTCTGAAGTGACTTTACTTGGTCGAGATTGGAATGACTTTACTTCTGTATGCTTTATAAGTAAAGCAATGTTAAGATCCCAAGTTGGTCTAAGTGGAGGTTATCGGGTTTCCAGGATAGCTTTACTTCTCCTATGTTTATAAGCTAAGCAATGTGGAAAACTCGAAAGGGTCCAGTGAAGAGGTAATCGGGGATTTGCAAGCACGTTACTTCTTTATGATGGTAAGCAAAGTAAAAGTAAAAACCCGAAAGGGTCTAGATGAAGTAATCAAGATTTTGAAGAGGGACTGCTTCTCTCAAGTTGATAAGTCAAGTAATGTCAAAAACCCGAAAGGGTCTAGAAGAGGCAATTGGGATAAGTCAAAAAAGATGGAAAACCCGAAATAGTCTTGAAGAATTCATTCAGAGGAATTCTTTCGGAAAAAATGGCAAGGACAATTCTTTCGGAAAAACTGTCAAGTTCTTTTTAGAAAATTGTCCCTTAACCAAAGTCCAAAGGGTACATTCAAAAACTCTGAAGGGTATCTTTTGAACGTTTTGAAGGGCAAGTGAACCTTTTCAAAAAGTCCGAAGGGTATCTTTTAAACGTTGCAAAGGGTATGTGGACACCTGCAGAAAAGCCAAAGGGTAGATTGCAGAGAATCCAAAGGGTATGAGGACCATTGCAAGATTTTCGAAAGACACTTCCGAGTAGAAGCCAATGACGAATTCTTTTGGAGAAATTGGAGGACACTTCAAGATGAAATGGACCCGAACAAAAGTCCGCAGAAATTGTCCCGAAGACACAAAGGCCCGCAACAATGTGTATAAAGGAACCTTCCGAAGGAATTAAAGCAAGGTTAAAAGATGAGCAAGTCTTCAAGGATCGACGTTGCAAGGAGCATTACAAGAATGCCAAAGCAAATAAGATCACGCCAACATGCTGAAGTTTAACGCACAATACAAAGGGTAAAGATCGAGTATATCGAGGACAATCAAAAGGAGCGGAAGCAAACCCATGATATAGAAAGCAGCGAGATGCGAAAAGGGAAGAAAAGAAGCTCGATGGTTAATGGCAAAGCAAGAATTAAAATTCATGCTACTTTAAAAGATCAACGGCTCACGTTTGATCGGTGCATTAGATCTAATGGTGCGAAGCAAAGCCAGATCATCCTCCGAGTGCACGTGCATTTGACAAGTGTCAAGAGGTCATAAGGAAAGATCAAACAAAGAAAAGAATGTGAACTTGGCACGACGAAAGAAATAAAAAGCCCGCATTTAATGTCTTCTAATTGTCTGTAAAGGAACAGCTAGAATAGGTGATGAACTCGATATCTCTTCACGGAGCTCGAGATTAATCAATCTAATTGAGAGAGGAAGCGGCGCAGTTAAGAACAATAGGAGTGCACATGCCAAAGATAGTAAAGACATTTGAACGTTGCCATTTGAAGCATGAATCGAGACATGAAGTAAAAGTCACATTGAATGCAGAGCAGAAGCTTGAACTGGTTAAGAGCAGTTGAAGTGTGAACACTTTACAGATAGAAACCCTAAAATGCATGTCTAAATATGCTATGAACAGAACATTCGAAAGAGGCTTTCGCTGTTGCTGCAATAGTAATTAGAGTGTTACTCAAAAATTGTCGAGTAAGGACATATGTGGACAGCGTAAAAAGGCAAAGCGAATAAGGTGTGTCAATATAGAAGATATCCAGACATAGAGATAGAGGCAGATAAGACAAGAAGGCACATAGCGTGAAAGTGTAGTTACAAACGAGACTTGTGATAGAAAATTGAACAAGATTCATTCTGAATCTCTTTTGTATTCTGAAGTTGTAGCTTCATTTCTCTAATAGGTTGGTGCCATCAGAAAAACTAAGTGTGTGCTCAGTTAGGAAGTTGATGTTTCCTTAGAGTGGGTGCTTTTGAATGTAAACAGTGAGGTTTGTCTGTGAGACATCTTTTTAGTGAGGCTGGATTAGAACAGTAGCTTCTAACAGCTTTTCTTATCATGGTTTTTCTCTTTGGGTTTCCACGTAAAAATCTAGTGTTGAGCATTCTTATGTGTGTGTATGATCTCTGTTTTTGTTCTTTACTTTGCATATACATTCCGTATCTTGTTTTAAAGTTTGAAGAACCAGGTTTTAGCTCATCTACTGATTCACACACCGCCCCCCCTCCCCCTCTTAGTAGATAGTGTGTTCAACACTCACCACCGTGGTCACCAAAATGTTATGCAATAAAAATTTAGAGTTCTAAGCTAGGAATAACTGAAATGCACACTCAAAAACCCCACTCTAAATCCAATCATAGGCACCTTGGATTAGAGCCAAAGGGACAAGAATTCAAATGCAAATTACATGAACAAATAAAGATTTATACCTCAAATTTGCATGAAATCCTTCCTCCTTGACATGTGGATCAGCTCCAAAAGATTTGAGGGATGAATGCTTGACTTGGAATGTTTGATTGCTCTTGTTGATTCAAGATTTGAACAACATTTTGTTATGGATGATTGGTTGCTTGGCAAAATGATGGAATGATGGCATTGGCTTCTTAGTTTATGGTTTGCATGGGAGTGTAGCTCAATATATAGAGCCACATGAGAAGGATCAATGGATAGGATTTAGCCATGGAGGATTGAAGTCAATGGTTGAGGATTGATGAGAGGATTGGTTAGGTAGATTTAGGAATTAAAAATTCATCATGCGTCAATTATAGGGGATTGTTTGATTGTTGACTAATTATCGTTATTCATCGTGCTAACATTATCTTTGCATCACTGTAACATCCCCCTTTACATCCTTTTACATCACACTAACCTTACAACATCCTTTGCATCAATTAATCATCCACTTATCCTAATTAGCTATTAATCAAATCCTTACATTTCTTAAGGAATTTTCTATTCTTTGCCACCTGCCCTCACCTACCCCTATTAACACTCCTACAAATCACATCACCAATCTACATCTAATTTTCATTTATTATCTCAATCATTTCTAGAACCTACTAATATACCTTGAGCTCCTTTAGAATCCTCTAGGAATTTTTAATTCCTAAATCTAGCTACCCAATCCTCTCATCAATCCTCAACCATTTATCAAGAGCCTCCATAGCTCAATCCTAACCATTGATTTATTCCATGAAATTCTATAGATGGAGCTACACCCCCATGAAAATCCAAGAGTTTTGAATGTGAAATCTTGTAATGCCATCATTCCATCACCTTGTCAAGCAATCAAGCATCCATATCAAAATGTTGTCCAAATCTTGAGTCAAACAAGAGAAAACAACATTCGACATCAAGCAATCATCCTTCAATCATTTGAAACAATCTACAACATCAAAAGAGGCATTCAAATACAAGTTTGATTTATAATCTTGTTTGCTTGTTCTTCATGTAATTTGCATTTGTTTTCCTCTCCTTTAGCTCCAATTTGAGTTAGTTTTGTTTAGGCTAGGGAGGAGCTTTGGCTAGAATGTCCATGGTTTTCCATTTTATTCCTATACTCTAGATTTATCCTACATCAAAGCTCACAACTCTCCCTGGCATATGTCATTGCCTGGGATACGTCCAAAGCTTGCAGCTTTGATAATCAATCTATCCAAAGTTTACGACTTCCCCATTTCATATGTCATTGACTGGGGCATGTGCAGGGTCATAACTTCATCTTTTGCTCCCTTGCTTACGTCTTTTCTAGGGGCATCATCAATTCAAACCCAAATATCGATCAAATTTTAGCTCATGAATTGATGGCATCGCATCATATCCATCACATTTATCCCATTTATTGCATCCAACCCAACCCATCTTTTTTCTATCCACGCATCTCACCCCTCGTTTTCTTTCAAGTGGCCATCTGTTTCGTTCCTTCCCACATGACCCTCGAGGTAGCATCACAACCCTAACTTTTATTTACTTACTAACAACATGGTTTCTCACTTCTTTGAAACGCCATTACTTTTTCTAGTCGCAATGCCCTTTCAAAGAGGGGCAAAATGTAGACAGCTAAAATTCACCACTCCATCACTACCAATTTTACCGTCATCCGATACTAATTATCGTTATTCATCATGCTAACATTACCCTAGCATCAGTGTAACATCTCCCTTTAAATCCTTCTACATCATACTAACCTCACAACATCCTTTGCATCAATTTATTATCCACTTATCATCCTATTTAGCCATTAAACAAATCCTCACAATACTTAAGGAATTTTATATTCCTTGACACCTACCCTCACCTACCCTGACTAACGCTCCTAAAAATCACATCACTAATCTACATCTACTCTTGATTTATTATCCTAATCATCTCTAGAACCTACTAATCTACCTTGCATTCAAATGCAAATTAACAAGAATTCAAATGCAAATTACATGAAGAACAAACAAAGATTTATACCTCAAATTTGCATGAAATCCTTCCTCAAATTCAATTATTCCTAGCTTAGAATTCTAAATTCTTATTGCATCACATTGGGTTTTTCCGATCCTTAGCAGTAAGTTTTTTTTCTAGCTGCTGGTCATTTCACATCGTGAATGCTTAATAGCCTTAGCATTTATTTTCTACGAGTTCAGACCATTCTAGCCTTTGAAGTTTTATGCATTTAATTAAGGTTTTATGGGTATTATTTGTCCTTGGCCTGAAGATTCATGCAGATAGTATGATCTGTGAGTTCTACTTTCAACATTAAATTTCTTACCTCTGCATATGGTCAATTGTGATTGTTCATGTTGGACCCAAAGAATTACGTATGTTTTGTGAGGCTCTTTCCTTTGGGAATGATTACATCTCTTTCCTTTGGGAATGATTACATCTATCTTGGTACATCACTTTTTCCTGATTTTATTACTTGGTTTCTTCCTCCCTTTTCCTTTCTAGTGTTAGGTAGCATTAGGATGGAGGAGTTGGCCTGCATCGGAGGTTGTCTTGGGTTAAAACTAGCATGGCTTCCAATTGTGACACTTTGATTGCAGGTGCACATTCTACAATTAGGGAATCGAGAGCGTCAACTAGTTTTTGGCACGCTTAGTGGGACTACTCCAAGGTGACAACCTTCATTTTGGGTTCCACCAAGGGAGTCAGTTTTTCATTTTCAAGACTTTTGGTGAGTTCTTGAAATTTAAGCTTCAAAAGAGTAAAATTCTGAACCACCTGGCTGGATCCTTAACCGTAACTTTCAAATATTAAAGTAGATCTTGCCTTGTTCTATTTTGGGTTTTTACCGATAAAAGCTTTAACTAATTGTGCTTCCGATGGAGAATCATAAGTTTGAGCTCTCAGGAGCATTATTTCATCTACCTGGTGACTCCTATGGATGCAAAAGACTCAAAATCCAAAGAGGAAGAGGCCTTGCCATTTTAACAAAAAAATATTTCAGCAATGAACAATAGCTTTTTAAGCGTTCTGTGTTGCTGCGGTAAAATCAAAGAATTATGGTGGCACATCCTAAGGTCTCTTTGCAACTTGGAACTCTTGAAGTCTGTAAAATTTACAGCAATGGAATGTTATTCCCTCATATGTCTTGAAGGCATTATCCCACTTTTCTAGGAGATGGTTCCACAACTCCTATAGATCATATCCAAAACGTGTCCAACATCTATGCATCCCACCATGTCACAACCCCTGATGTGGCCCTCGGATTACTTGTAATATCTTTTAAGGGCAAGACTCTTGATTGGTATAGAAGTTTAGTACCAACATCAGTCTCTACTTGGGATGAACAAGGTGGTCTGCCTTACAACCAGTTCAAGGAAAGTGAAGACAACCTATCTCGAATGGAGCATCTTACAACAATCAGGGGAGCCGTCATGGAGTGCATATCCGACTTCAACATTGAATTCAAGAAGATGTGGAAAAGAATACCAACAGAGGTGAGGTCCTTTGCTAGGTATGGCATTCTTGGACTATTTAAGGGCCTTTGATTCTGATGAAGTCATGATGATTCAATCCAAGAGTGGGAACACTCTCTTGATATTGCAATCTTAGCTGAGAATTGCCTAATACAAGCAGGAAAGCTTGCTCTTAAACTCGCATTTCCCTGAACTACTGAGATATATGAACCCCCCTTGAATTCCCCAATGTTCCTATGTGCCGACCATCAACACATCCCCTAAATCTCAAGTTCCAAACCAAAGTATAAGAGATATAGATGAGATGAAGAGCCTACTAAGACAATTATCTTATGAGTTCATGGCTTTTCAAAAGCGAATATCCCAAAAAGTTCCAAGGCCCCACTATGGTAATAATCAAGGCTATCAACCCAATACCTTGCTACAACCTCCTCGAATCTGTCAAACAGAAGCAGGGGAGGCTTCTTGTAATAACAAATGTAATGATTGAGGAAGGAAAGGCCTTGTATGTAGACGAAAAAAAAAGGAATAGTGATGTGTAATAGATCTTTGGCCTTGAATTAGAAACATTGCTTCAAGATTTATGTGAAAAATCATACACCCTACTGAGTAGAGGTGAAAAGGAGGCCCTCAAAAATAAATAACTCTTAGCCACACTTATGAAGAGATCACACCTCTAGATGCTCATGCTCATAAGAATTTGCTCCTAGAAATTGATAATGAAGAAACATTTCTGGATATTTTGGAGCATCTTGCCCAAAACAAATCCCCTGAGAAGGCTAGTCCGTTGGATATGGATTAATTTTTTGATGTAATGGAGAATATTTTAGAAAATTCATCCATAATAAAGGAACCCTTACTTCCTCTTAAGGACCTTGATTGACCATTTTTTTCAGAACCATTTGAACATGACATTGTAGACTCTGCAGAAGACTTTTCTTCTCTTTTCAAGGCTGATTGTAGCAGTATGAGTCAGACGAAAAACAATTTTTTAGAAGAAAGGTATATAATGGATGGCTATTTGGAACACATGCTTTCAGGGAGGGGTAGTGGGCACTGGGGGGAGGAGGCGGCATCAATGGAAGACATTTTCTCATTTTTGAGAATGATGTGAACGTAAATAAGGAATCTGCTTGCACATTGATAAGTTGAATTTCTGGGAGAAGCATCTGATTTCTTGCAGCAGAAAGGAGAGTCCTGTGAAATATCTTACAGTTATGGGAACCATCGTATGTTTGAAGCCAAATTTTGTGTTCCCCAAAAATTGTTGATGAGAAACAACATAGAAAAAATGCATTCGGAGACAGAATCATCGACAGTTCTCAATTGGGAGTATGAGGGAGAGTTTCAACTCTTAAATTAACAATTTAACAACCCACTGAAAGCACATGGTATTCAAACAATGATGTCAGGCATACAAACAACAAGCAACAATTTCACTTTGCCGAGCATAGGAAGGCCAAGAGGTACAAATTTATCTTGTTTGTTTTCATGCATTACATATGGTCACTTGTTAGTGTTTTCAAGTTGGTGTTATGGAGCATCTTGATTAGAAATGGCAGCTATTTTGCACTCCCTATGGATGGGTTTGTTCAAGTTGACTGCTGCCAATGATAGTTTTTACGTTTGCAAATGAGATGCTTTGTGACATGAAGTGTTAGTGTAGGTTTTTATTTTATGTAATTGTTTTTCCCTACACGTTTGTTTAGCTTGCTTAGGTGTCTTTTTAGGTCATTGTGAAAGATAATCCCACATTCATGAGGAAGTGAGTACATGTTTATCTTTTATTTATATAATGTACCTTCCTAAAGTTTTTATGGCTAATGATGTCAATACTAATATTGCAATCTTTCGATTGTTGAGCAATTACTTCTTCCTGGCTCATGTTTGATTTCGCTACTACATACAGGTAATTTCTATGTGCCTTCAACTCTATCCAGTAGATCCTCAATTGTGGTCCACTTTGACATGGTATCTGAGCTTTTCTGATAGGTGAAACCCATTCTTGTGAAATCTTGACTTTCAGCTTGCATGTCACAGATTTGCCATTCATTGACCTAGCATATTACAGATTCATCATCTCTCAGATTTTGCTCTTCTTCTGGGATCTTCAACGGATTTGGATTTAGAAAAAGAACAAGGGAGAAGGCGTATTTTGCTAGTTACATATCATTTGGTGGGTTTTCATGCAAAACGGCTTGCGCCATCAGATTCATGTGTGAAAACCCTAGGATCGTCTACAAACATGACCTAGTTTCGTGATAATTGGTTTTTGTCTTTTTTGGAGGGTTTAAGGTCCTTTTTAACAATTTTGCACAAATTCGTATATTCAGTATTCTTCAAGGAAAAATCCTTTATGGGTTTTTGGAGATCTCTAGTGGGTCTTTAGTCGATTTTCAAGAGGCAGATCAAATCTCGTGTTTTTAGGAAAATTGGGGTTTTTGTCCCTGTCTACACTATGGAAAACTCTAGCATTCCTGACACTGTGGGAATTGTCAACATCTCTGGCACCTGCAAGGACACCTCCAAACCCCGACGACTACAAGCAAACGTTGCATCCTCGACGAAAAAGCCCGCCATCGAGACTTTTGACTGTGGGAGTAGTTGTCATCCCCAGCAACAAACACGACCTAGTTTCATGACAGTTGGTTTTTGTCCTTTTTGGAGGGTTTCAGGGCCTTTTTAACAATTTCACACAAATCCGTATATTTAGTAGTCTTCAAGGAAAAATCCTTTATGGGTTTTTGGAGATCTCTAGTGGGTCTTTAGTCGATTTTCAAGAGACAGATCAAATTTGGTGTTTTTAAGAAAATTGGGGTTTTCGTAACTGTCTGCACTACGAAAAACTCTAGCATTCCCGACACTATGGGAACCGTCAACATCTTCGATGCCTACAAGGACGCCTCCAAACCCTGATGATTGCAAGCAGACGTTGCATCCTCGATGAAAAAGCCCGTCGTTGGGACATTTGATTGCAGGAGTAGTTGTCATTCCCAACATTAGGACTTTTGACTGCAGGCACAATCAACTTCCCTGACATCGGGAGTTTGATTGCTGGAGCAGTGGTTAACTCCAACATCGAGAGTCCGGGCTGCGAGCGCAGTTCACTTCCCCTGCATCGGGACTTTGAACAACAGGAGCAGTTGGCATCAGGACTTTGGGGTGCGCATGCAGTCTTAAAACCTATTTCAACAGGGTCCTGCAACCCTGACACAAAACCCCATCATTGGACTTATTTAGGAGCAGTCTAAAACCCCGACAAGTGCACATGGTCCTTCAAAGTTCAATGATGGCCATGAAAACCCCTCATCCCACTCTTGAGCCCCCTAGGCATATGGTGTGATCACAGGAAAGGGGCTTAAATTTGGATTCCTACTAGTGGGAGATTAACTCTAGCACCCAACTCAAACTTTTGCACACTCAACATTTTTCAAATTTTTTACAGTGGAGATTGACCTTTGCCATCTAGAACTTCAATCGTGCATAACTTTTAGCTTGTTACTCCTTTTGAGGTGTCTGTTTTTTTCGAGCTCTACACATTGGTGTTATTCTCGGGCTTTGTCAATTTGAACCTCTGCAAATTTAGGGGGGTGTTACATTCCTAGTCTATAGCACATGTAGTTCAACACATACATTATTTCTGCACCATAGATTTCAGTTTTGTTCTGATTTCACATCCAATTTCGTGGTCATTAGGGAAGCAAATAGTGACTCCATTGTTGCATTTGGAAAAGCAGATCACCAATCCATGTATACTTTCTCATATTCTGCTCCTGATCAACTCTCTACTGCACTGTTCATTCAGATGAGGTGAGTAAATTATGGCATGAATGATTCGGCCATCAAAACCTTCATTTAATAGGACAATGCTTACTTTCATCGATGACTTTTCGAGGCACACTTGGGTGTATTTTTTAAAGCAGAAATCAGAGGTCTTGGACCATTTTCAGGACTTCAAGGTGTTTGTAGAGAAACAATTAGGTAAAGCCATAAATATTTTGCGCACTGATAATGGTGGTATGTCAGTAACCATTTTGAGCAATTTTGTACATCAGAGGGGATTGAACCGCAACGTACAGTTCCATATAGTCCTCAATAGAATGGTGTTGCAAAGCACAAGAATAGGTCCTTGAAGGAAATGGCTAATTGTATGCTACACTCCAAGTCTCTTGCACCTCATTATTTTGGGCCGAGGCCATCAACTATGCTTGTTACATCCAGAACTGAGTTCTTCATAAAGCATTGAAGGGAGTCACTCCTTTTGAAGCTTGGAGCAGTCAGAAACCCACAGTAGAGCACTTCAGAGTGTTTGGTTCACCTGCTATGGCTCGCATTTTGAAGAAAAAACATAAGGCAATGGACCCTCAAAGTCAGTGTTGCATCTTCGTTGGATATCCTGAGTGTGTTAAGGGATACAGGCTTCATCCCACCACTCATGAGTTTTTCATTGAGAGGAGTGTTCATTTTTCAAGGGGTCCTTCGGACTCCACACGTGACACCTCTCCCCCTTAGACGTACTTGGATTTGATGACAGTTCTGATGATTCAGATCCACCTGATCAACTTCCTAATGACCCTGATTATTCTTCTAGTTCTGATGATGAGAGTAGTGATGAGGATTCTCCTCTTCCTCTTGTATTATCTTCAGATGATGAGGAATCTCCTCTTGACTCTCTAAGCATTGGTCCTCTTTGGGCTAGACAGACACTGCAAAGTGCTAACCAATGGGTTGAAGATCCATCAGACGACAAGCAAACCCATTCACAATTTCAGAATGCCCCACTTGCTTTCATTGCATCTGCTTCCGATCCACAATCATTTCACGAGGCATCAGGGACTCTTGAGTGGGATACTGCCATGGAAGAGGAGTATAGTTCCTCGTAGAGGAACAACGCTTGGGATTTAGGCCCACTTCCTTAGGGAAGAAAACTTCTTCGATGTAGGTAGATCTACCAAACAAAATTTGTAGCAGATGGGTTCGTGGACAAGTTCACAGCACGTTTGTTAGCAAACATTTTTTCTTAGGTATTTGGCATTGACCATACCGAGATATTTGCCCCAGTTGCCAAAATGAATTTAATACGACTTACTCTTGCTATTGCCGCAAGACATCGCTAGGATGTTCATCAGATTGATGTGAAGAGTGCCTTTCTTCATGGTGACCTCAAAGAAGAAATATACATGAAACAATCACAAGGATTTGTGGAAGATTCTTTCTTAGTTTGAAAAGTTCGAAAATCTATGGCCTCAAACAAGCTTCTTGAGCTTGGTATGCCAAGATGGACCCCTTTCTTCTTTTGATTGGATTCACCAAATGTCATTTTTGATCCAAATGTCTACATCCTACGACAGGATAATTCACTGTTGATTTTGGTTCTCTATGTAGATGACTTATTGATCACAAGAAGTTCTTCATCCACCATCACAACAGTGAAAACTGCTTTGTCTGTCAGGGTCTCAGTGACTGACTTGGGCTTGTTATATTACTTCCTTAGGATTGAAATTTCTCAGTCTGACTCTGGGATCACTATTGCACAATCCAAGTATGCTCTTGATTTACTTGCAAGGTTTAACATGGCTAACTGTAAGCCAACTCCGACTCCTTTTCTATTTGGTGTAAAGCTTGAGGCTGATTGTCCATCTCCATTGGTTGATGTTACCTCGTATCGACAACTTGTTGGCAATCTCATCTACCTTACGCACGCTAGACCTGATATTTTATATGCAATGGGCATAATTTCTAGATTTATGCAGGAACCACATGAGTTGCACTAGAAAGCAGCTAAGCAGATCCTCCACTACATTCAAGGTACTCATAGTTTTGGGATTCACTATAGAGTAGGCATTGGCATTGACTTAATTGGATATACAGATTCAGATTGGGTTGGTGACATTTAAAATCGTAAGTCTACGTCTGGCTATAATTTCTCCCTCAATTCAGGTTTGATTAGTTGGTCAAGCAAGAAGCAGAATGCTATTGCTTTATCTTCTATTGAGGCAGAATATAGAGGAGCTATTAATGCTGCCACTAAGGCTAATTGGCTTCAGGAGTTTCTCACTGAGTTTGGCATCTAGTTTCTACGACCAACAGTTATCTTCTACGACAACCAAAGCACAATCCAGATCTGCAGGAATCCAATCTTACATCAACGGACCAAGCATATCGAGATTCACATGCATTTAATTCGGGAGCTCATCCATGAGCAAGTCATTGATCTTCACTACATCCAGACAACGGAGCAAATTGTTGATATATTCACCAAACCCTTCACTGAGAGCAAGTATCTTCATTTGCGGGCTCATCTTGGGGTTCAGGGAGCTTCGACATCCTCTTCTGGGGGCCATTTTATTGTACTTGGGTACCTCATTAGACTTTTGAGCCGGGATCCAATTCTACTACTCACTTAAGCTACGTTTAAGGGGGGGGTGTTATTGTAGGTTTTTATTCCATTTAATGTTTTTTACATACATATGTTTGCTTAGCTTGCTTAGGTGTCTTTTTAAGTCATTGTGAAAGATAATCCCACATTCATGAAGAAGTGAAGACATGTTTATCTTTCACCTATATAATGTACCTTCCTAAAGCTTTTATGGCTAATGATGTTATTGCTAATATTGCAATCTCTTGATTGTTGAGCAATTACTTCTTCTTGACTCATGTTTGATTTCGCTACTACATACAGGTAATTTATTCATGCATTTGACTCTATCTAGTAGATCCTCAATTGTGGCCCACTCTGACATGAAGGTAGCCTAAATGGTGCTTGTACATTATTTTTTGATTTCCTTGGGAATTTTCATAATATGCATTGTGTTGACCATTTTTGGTCTAGCAGGCCAAAATCGGTCTCCTTCCCCTGTTGTTCTAAGCCAGTTCAATTCGGATTGCACAAGTCTTTCGGCAGAAGATGATCCCATTCAAAGAATGAAAGGGCTTTTACAAAGCTTCTTCGGACTCTTGTCCGAGGAAATTCACAAGGAAAGAGAGCGAAAAATGATTCAAGTCACCTTTCCTTAAGGTTGGAAAAGTGGTTCAACGTTGGGGTCCAATGCCATGAGCTTTCCAAGAACTTTGAACTTGAACTTTGAACCATTTTCGGTTCAGTCGGTTTGGTTCAACGACTTGGTTTAGTCGGCTTGGTTCAATTGGTTTGGTTCAACAAGTTGGTTCAAGCAGTCGGTTCAACATGATGGTTCAATCATTTGGTTGAATCAGTTGGTTCAATCTTTGGTTCAATCAGTCAGTTCAAAGAGTTGGTTCAACGACTTCGTTCGATCGAACGGTTCAATCGGTTGGTTCAATCAAAGGGTTCAATCGAATGGTTCAAAGCAGTTGGTTCAAACAACAAATTGAATGAGGAGAATAAGTATTGAACCATTGAACCGTTGAACCATTGTTGGTTCAACCGGTTGGTTCAATCGAACAGTTCAATCAGAAGGTTCAAGAGAGTCTCCCGAAAGGACAAGTGCCCTTGCGGAGGGCAGTTCCGGACCCAAGTGCCCTTGTGGTGGACAGGGAACACTTACAAAGAGATCAAAGAAAAGGTCAAAAGGGTAAGATTTTCTTCGAAAAAGTGAACAAGGCAGAAAAGTTGGAATTCCTTCAGATTTGTTCAAGGCAAGAGATGAAGCATTTCTTCGGACAAAATGCCCGAAGGAATTCCTTCGGACATTTTGTTCGAAGAAATTCACAAGGTAAAGAACAAGGAATTCTTTCGGAAAAGTTCCCGCGGCAAAGTGAACGAAGCAAATCCTTTGGACAAAAAGTTCGAAGGAATTCCTTCGGACATTTTGTAAACGAATTCATCCGAGGAAAAAGCCGATGGAAGGGTAAGCAGAAAAAGCATAAAAGAAACATATCCTTCGGACATTTTGTTCGAAGGATGTGACTACCAAAAGGACCTCGAAGGGCAGGTACCCTTGCGGGGGACTCTCGACCAAAAATGAAGGGACACTTCTCCAAAGCCGAAGGGGCACCTCCCCTTTGGGAAGGATCAAACAAAAAAGCCGAAGGAATTGCCGAGGGTGACGGGCCCGAAGACGTCAAAATTAAGCATCGCGAACTAGCCGTTGGGATCCAGACGTCCGGTGACGTCCCCGAAGCCGTCAAATTCAGGGCAATGAAATAGCCGTTGATCTTTAAAGGCTTGAGCGCGGACCCGAATGCATTCAAAGGCCTTAAGACCAAAAGGAAGAACCACTGAGAGAAGAGCACAAGGAGCCCAAAGAGATAAGAGAGAAAGAGACAAAAACCAAGAAAAGACGACGCTGGGAAAAGACAAAAGTTAAGAATGAACTCAGCGACCTGCTGATGAAAGAGCCCAAAGAGCCAAAGAAGTAGCAGAAGATAGCCCTCGAGGGCTGAAGGAGACAGAAAAGACAAAGCCAGGAAGAGACAAAAGAGCCAAGTGCAGAAACGGACTAAACAGTCCAAGTGTCAAAGGAAGGCGTCGACTCAAGGAGTTACTCCAGCGGTTGGAACAATACCTGCCAAGTGGTCATCAAGGGGCACAAATAGTGAATGACGCGACACATTTTTCTCCACTTTGCATTGATGAGCAGACAAACCGCATAAATGCCTTTAAGGAGCGGTCTTGTTTGTAAACAAATGGCGCGGCCTATGTTTTTTAAACACCTGAAGTCAAAATCGGAGCCGACACAGCATTATCTTTCAACGGCTTCCCCTTCCCAATGCTCTCAGCACACGTGGGCCACTTGTCAAAGGGCGCCAAAAGTCTTTTCCAAAAAGGGCGCTTTTATTTTCCTCTTCTCTATATATATTGTAACTTCTCATTTGAGAAAGATATCTCTCATATTGTAAGGCGAAGCCTTGCCAATTTTCACCTAGAATCAATAAAATATGCATTTTTTACCTCTATTCTTGTTGGATATAGCTCTGAGTGTGTTTGAGTGTTAGTCTTGTGTTTAGTCATTGCTTCCTAATGCTTTCACAGGTTCGATACCAATACACCTGGTATAGACAAAGCGCCATTCTTGTAGGTGACAAGAAGAGTCGTATCTGGAGCGCAGAGGCAGAAGGAGGTTACTAGAGAGTGCTTTCCCTACAACGCCTATGGTAAGTTCCTTTTCTGTGTGTTTCCATTAAAGCCTCCTTGTCAAGCTCCCTGCAATTTGGTCCTTTTACTAGTTATAGGTATGTATATGTTCTTATGGTTCAAAGTGTGAGTGTGAGTAGATCAAACTTGTTTGATCACCCTCTTAGGTTCTATTTTTCACTAAATCCTTCTCTTTTTTCATCCCCCCATTATATATATATGTATTAGCAACTTACTGGAATAACTCAGATGCATCAAAGGGAGCTAGACCTTATCTAAAGACTCTCATCTCAGTTTTGCCAGACCCACAGGCAAGAGAGGAGTTTCCATTGTGATGCGTGAAAGACAGGAGATCATTCCCCTGTCAAGGGTGCAATCCACTGCGTCAACAATTTTTGGCATGCCCGGTGGGACCAAGTTTTTACACTCAGTAAAGTTCCAGGATTGATGCTGGTCCTGTTACAGCAAAATCAACCATTTTTAACATCTGGCGACTCCACTGGTAAGAACATCAGTTTCTGATCAAAGACCAGTCTGACCTCCTATACCTAAAATCACGACGTGATCTGCTGCTAGGGGTGTCCCTTTTGAATTCATTGAAATGCCTTTGAACTCAGCAAAGCGACTGAGGTTTTATGTAGGAACCCCAAGTTCCCTCTGATTCTGACAACTGACGGTTTATATGTTTTTTCTGACTGTTCGCTGCCCAATAAAACTGATGACTGCTGCCAAAAACCAGGCGCGGTACAGTCCGTACGGCGCCGTACGGATGCCGTCCGTACGGTACGGACAGGTACAGTTTTTTTTTTTTTTTTAACAGAAAAAACCCTGCGCCCTGCTCTTATGATATCTGTCCTCTGCTGTAGATGGTACGGCCAGGTACATGTACGACTGGGATAAAACCAGCAATTAATGCTGCTGTACGGCCTGTCCTCTGGCTATTTCAACCTCCAAAAATGGGCGCCTAAATGATCCCTGACTGAAGAAGGAATAACCCTGATGAAAAACCTGTGATGATAACCTCTGAAAATCAATGTCTTCTCCTGAATGAAGAAAACCCCGGCTGCAATAAATCAGGTGTTATTTCACACCCTCTGAATTGCTTCCAATGGAGATGGCACGTTCTCCAAGGAAAATGAACTCGAACCCCTGAAGCTCTAGCTCAGACAAATTTGATCAATTTTCAATTCTCCAAATGACATCATAATGCTCCTCCCAATGCAGAAGTATATATAACCAAAGAGGTGCGATTTTCCTCTATAATAGGACTTTTTAATTAAAAATCGCAATTCTTTAATTATTTTAATATTTTCAACTTAGGCCAAATTTTATAATAATATTAAATTTGGCCCCTTCCTGATGATGGGCGCCCCCTCAGCATTAAAACACTTAAGTTATAATTTTTAATTATAACTTAATATAATAATCTCGTAATATTAATATTTAATTAATGCAATTAAATATTAATATTTCCCTCGTTACTCGCCCGATGACCGAACCGTCTGAAGTGGTCATATGCTGGAGTGATTCCGAATGCTGCCAACCCATATTGCCAAAAATAGCAGGGGTCCCACACTGACCACCAAGAACTGCTAAAAATAGTAACTTCTGCCAAAAGTGTCCGATCGAGCCCAAACAAAAGCCCACTGATCAACTCTGCCGATCTGAAGCATGTGCCAAGCTCCCAGGTGACCCTCTATCCAAACGATCAGCCTACGAGGGTCGTATGATAGGCTAATCCTGTGCTCCGAGAGATGTCACTGAGAAGGGGACATGACATTTTAGACTCATCCTTATTCAACAAATCACTTTCCCAAACCTGGCATAAAACACACCTACGTAAGAAGGCCTCGGTTGAATTCTGTCATAGCTATGGCTTTACCTTTTGTGGCTTTTCATGGTCAAAGTCCTTTGAATCTCCGACATTATGACCCAATTCTAGGAGCAGCCCTTAAAAGTGTGCCTCCCTTTAATGGAGAGGGGCCCATTACCGCTATCGAACACATCAGAAATATTGCTAACCTCTACAGTATTCACAATGTCACTGAGGAAAACATTGCTATCAGAGTGTTGGCATTGTCTTTCAAGGGCAAAGTTCTGGATTGGTATGGGACTTTGCCCATGAATTCAGTCGATTCTTGGAACGAATTGGGCACCCTTTTAACGAACCGATTTGGGGAGAAGAGCGACCACCTCTCACTTGCCGAGCAGTTGACCACTATGAAAAGAGCTCCACATGAATTCATGCAAGATTTCAACACTCGGTTTCAGAAGACATGGGATAAAATTCTCATTTTGGTAAGGCCGACTCCAAGTTATCCTTTCCTCTACTATTTGAAAGCGTTGAACAGCGACATCGCTGTTATGATACGGTCCATGGGAGGACATGTGCTGCCTGCCGCCTATGACATAGCTATAGCGGTTGAGAATTGCCTGGTGCAGGCTGGAAAAATAGCTCCTAAGCCTCATATGCTGCTCTTTCCTGAATTGTTGCCTCCAATCCAGACTGCTGGTCCCATCTTAGCTCTTCTGCCTGGCATAGAGAAGCCAGCTGCTACTTCATCCAATGACCTCCATGAAGTCAAAAGTCTGTTACAAAGCGTAACAAATGAACTAGTGGCTCTTAAAAGGCAGCAAGCTCAAGGCAATCGACCAAATCAAGGATATCAGCAGTATGGTCAAGCAAATAGACCTCCTTTCCAGAATTACAATCAAGGGCAGGGTCAGTTTGCACAAGCCAGACTTTTTCAAAGCTATAATCTAGGCGCTCCATCATCCAAGGCTCTAGCGTCCGCTCAAAACAATTTGGTACAGAAACAACCCAGTTGCTCAACCATGGTATATGGTTAAGATTAGGCTATTTATATGAATGAAATGCCGAGTCACTACACAAATGTACAAGACAATTAGGCAGCCACCCAATTCCCAAGCTTTGAGGCTTTAGTGCAACTCGGCATGAGCAACAGTCAGATTCAGCCCGATTCTACTCTCATGAATCCCCTGGAGGATGAGTTCTATGCAGTCAATTACGTGGGTAGTGCAGACAATCAGGGCGACTATGTCGCAGCCAACACAAGGTCCAAAAGGAGAGCAATGGAAGAAGCTCAAGCCACTGCTCAAACGTCAGTACCACCTTCATCACATGTAAACCAAAAGGTTCCAAATTTTAGACCGCTGGTTGCACCTTCAGCTCTTCGGCCTGCACCTTCGGCTGTAAGTAATCTCAAAGAAATTTTGAAAGAAAGCAACCCTTGAGTCAACGTGGTAGACCAGATGAAGAAGCTACACATGAATATCTCCTTGTGGGATTCATTGTCAATATCGGGACAAAAAGACATGCTGCAAAAAGAATTGCATGAGCTGAATGAACAAGCTGTCCCAGCAAAAGCCGATAATGTTCTGATGATGAATGAGCAGCCTTCCACATCAGGCCAAGTTAAGAAAGAGGAAAATGTTCCCCCTTTTTATTTATCCTTGGTCATAGGAGATTTCTTGGTGCACAATTGCATCATTGACAGTGGAGCAAGCACCTCAGTAATGCCCAAATGCATAACTGATAAGTTGGGACTAAAATATGAGGAAATGACTAAGGGAGTCTTGCAGCTGGATGGAACACCAGCAAAGACACTTGGGGTGGTGAAAGGTTTGAGCTTGACGCTACACGCCTGCCCAAGCTTCTCAGTTCCTCACAATGTGGTAGTGGTGGATGTCCCTCCTTACTTTGCTATTTGCTTGTCCAGGGATTTCACATCCAAGAGAGGCGGCTACCTAACAACAAACTGGTCCTATCTAGTTTTTAGAACCAAGTATGGGACTAAGGTTAAGATTGAATCAGAGCCACTCCACAGAGATCATCTGGAACCATATTCGCTCAAGGCGACAAATGTCAGCTATGCCCTTATTGACCAGGAAGAGTTCTAAGTGGATCAATCTCCATCCTCTGCCCTTGAAGGAGTTGCTGACTTGCTCTTAGACGAATGGGGAAGTGACAACTTCGAGCATGATCCTTACAAATTCATAGAAGAGGCAGGCCTTGGGATTTATTGCATGCACGAAGAGGGTACTTTTGTACCAAATCTGATGAAAGCAAGCCAAGAAAGCTCAGGTTTATGGCAGCTGTTCTTTGATGGCTCAAGAAGTAAGTTGGGAGCTGGTGGTGGAGTGGTGTTAGTTTCTCCTTCAAATGAGAGATACTTTTCGGCTTTCAGGTTTCAATTTTCTTGCACGAGCAATATTGCAGAGTACGAATCCCTCATTCACGGTTTGGAGTGGACGAGGAAAAGAGGAATCAAAGAGCTGCAGGTTTTTGGTGACAATGAGCTGATTGTCAATCAGGGAAGAGGCCAAAATTTGACAAAGAATTCTTTACTGAAGTCCTATAAACATAGGGTATGGGACTTAGTGGAGAATTTCCTTGCTTTCAATGTTACCTCCATTTTTAGAGAGCATAAGCAAGCAGATAGGCTAGCAACAGTTGGTGCCCAATTTGATATCCCTAGGGAAATAGGCCGAGACCGCAGTTCACACCACTTGAAAGTAGTAATCCGGCTCTCTGTACCTGACAACATCACTAACTGGCAGGTCTTTGACAATGACCAACAAATAACACTCTTATTGCAAGAAGAAGCTGAGTTCGCTGCTAAAAACTAGGCTAAGCTACAGTAGCAATATGGCAGACAAATTGTTTAGCTAAAGAACAATAAACTCCCCAAAGGCTTGGTCACTCTAGAGAGTATCTTCAATGAAGATGACCAGTTGAAAAGTGATAAGGCAAGCATCACAATGGAGAACTATGAGAAGGTTGAAATATTCAAAGATAAGCTGCTTGCACTTGGGAAAGTGTGCACGGACCGTGAAAGGCAGGCCTTCATCTTGTTGCGTCAAGAGTTTGTTGATGTTTTCGCTTGGGAATATAGCGATTTGAAGGGTTTCGACCCAAGTTTGGCCCAACATACCATTGAGATGGAAGAAGGCGCCAAGCTGATCAAGCAGAAGCAAAGGCCTGTCAACCCAAAGATTGAGCCTCTCATGCGGAAGAAACTCACCAAGTTGATTGAGTCTAGGATAATATTTCCAATCAAACACTCTTCTTGGCTGACCAATCTTGTTCCTGTCTAAAAAAAGAATTGGGAGATCAAATTATGCGTAGATTTCAGAGACCTCAATAGAGTCTCTTTGAAAGACCATTATCCTCTCCCAAGCATGGAGTAGATCCTTCAAATGGTGACAGGCAGCGAGCGTTTCTCCCTCTTGGATGGGTATTCAGGGTATAATCAGATTTTGGTGCAAAAATGTGACCAGTACAAGACAGCCTTCACTACCAAATGGGGGACGTTTGCTTATAGGAAAATGCCATTCGGACTGTCCAATGTTGGTGCCACCTTTCAACGAGCCATGGACATGGCCTTTTGAGGCCTGATAAATAACACTGTGCTGGTGTATCTTGACAACGTGACAGTTTTCTCTAAGGCGAGCCAACACATGAAACACCTCAGACAAATCTTTGAGAGGTGTAGAGAGTTCGGTATCTCTCTCAACCCGAAGAAATGCGTATTCGCTGTCCACGAGGGTAAACTCCTTGGCCATGTTGTTTCCAAAGAAGGCTTGACCATTGATCCAGAGAGAGTTCGCTCCATCCTCGAGCTGTCCTTGCCTAAGCACAAGAAGGGCCTACAGAGCTTCTTCGGCAAAATAAATTTCATCCGGAGATTTATTCTGAATTTTGCGGAGGTAGTCAAGCCATTGACCTCTATGCTGAAGAAAGATGAGAAGTTCGCGTGCATAGCGTGAAGGAGGGATAGCTTTGAAGAGATCAAGCAGGCTATTGCCCAGGCTCCTACTTTGATCAGCCCTGACTTCACCAAAGATTTCAACCTCTACACCTTCGAAAATAAAAGGGTAATCTACGCCATGCTTACCCAAGCAAATGGTGATAACCTTGAACAACCACTTGCTTTTTTTAGCCAAGGCCTAGAAGGTTTTGAGGTCAGGTATACATATGTGGAGAAGCAAGTCCTTGCAGTCATATGGAGTCTGAAAAAATTCAGGCATATGCTGTCCAACAACAGAATTCACCTCATGGTTCCACATCCCAGCATCAAGGATTTCTTGACCAATCGTGCCTTGAATGAAAAGAGAGCGGGGTGGATCACTAAAGTAATGGAATACGACATGGATATTAGGATCACCAAGCTGATAAGAGGGAGAGGCCTATGTGAACACCTTGCTGCAGACTTTAGACAGCAAAAAGAGGACAGTCTGCTAATTCATGATGCAGCTATAGCAGAAGAACCAGCTGTTATGAAGGATTGAACATCAGACTTGAGGCATTTCCTTCTCACTGGTGAGTGCCCGCAGAGCCTTGATAGGACCAAGAAGAGATATTTCAGACTCCAATCTCTCCCTTATGTCCTGATTGATGGAGTGTTGTTCAGAAGGGATCTATCAGGGGTCTTTTTAAGGTGCATAGACCCAAGTCAGGCCGACAGGGTGCTGTCCGAGTTCCATGATGGGCCAGCTGGTGGTCACTTTGCTCCTAGGCCTACAGCTGCAAGAATAATGAGAGTTGGTTATTTCTGGCCCACTCTATTTAGGGACACCCATGCTTGGGTACGAAAGTGCCAGAAGTGTGCGCTCTTTGATGGGAAGCAACGGCTGGCTGCCATGCCTTTACAGCCTATTCAGGTGGAGCAGCCATTCATGCAATGGGGCCTTGACATTATAGGGATGATTAACCCTCCCTCCAGTGCTGGACACAAGTGGGTTCTGACCGCCACAGATTACTTCACAAGATGGGTAGAGGCTGTCGCTTTGAAGGAAGCCAACGAAAGTGCAGTCTTGGATTTTTATGAAGACCTGGTGGCAAGGTTTGGGATTCCAGCTGCCATCATCTCAGATAACACTTTAGCTTTTCCGAGAACTAAAACAAGTGAATGGGCGTTGAGATATGGTATCTATCTTAGCACTTCATCCAATTACTACCCACAGGGGAATGGGCTGGCTGAATCCACCAATAAGAATCTGATCAAGATTATCAAGAGAACAATGGAGGAGAATCAGAGGGCTTGGCATGCCAAGTTGAAAACAGCCCTGTGGGCAGATAGGGTCACTCCAAAGAGGGCAATTGGTAACTCGCTGTACACACTCGTAAATGGAAGGGAAGCTAGGCTTCCTCTTTCACTTGAATTGCCAGCCTTGGACCTCGCTCACCAACTGCAATTAGGAGAAGGCAATAGCATGGAGGTTAGGCTATGCAAGCTAATGGAGCTTCAAGAGACAAGGGACCAGGCTATGGCTTCTATGACCAGCCGCCAACAATAGACGAAGAAACACTTCGACAAAAGATCTTCATCAAAAGGTTTCTCTGAAGGAGACATTGTCTTGAAATGGGATGCGGACTGAGCTAAGCTTGGAAAGCACGTGAAGTTCGACGCCCTATGGAGTGGTCCATACGTCACCACTCAGAGCAAACAGCACAATGCATTCCAACTCTCCAAGTTGGATGGTGAAGAACTGTATATCCCAGTTAATGAGATACATCTTAAGTATTATCACTGAGCCCTTCTCCCATCATGTATATATTTTCCTTGTTTTCTCCCTGTTTTTCCTAAGTGTTGTTCGCACAAGTGGTGTTTTTAGCCTTGTGTGTGTTTTCCTTTGTGTGTGGGGTAAAAACTTCATGATTGATTCTTGGATCTATCGGGGCTGTTGCTAACTTTTTTCAAGTTACATTCTGACTCCATGCCCAATGGACTTTAAGGCAACTGGTTTTTAAGCATAGCAGGCATGCTTCCCCTGGGAATCACCAATTTGTTGACCATTTTTGGTCCAGCAGGCCAAAATCGGTCTCCTTCTTCCCCTATTGTTCTAAGCCAGTTCAATTCGATTTGCACAAGTCTTTCGACAGAAGATGAACCAGTTCAAAGAATGAAAGGGCTTTTACAAAGCTTCTTCGGACTCTTGTCCGAGGAAATTCACAAGGAAAGAGAGCGAAAAATGATTCAAGACACATTTCCTTAAGGTTGGAAAAGTGGTTCAATGTTGGGGTCCAATGCCATGAGCTTTCCAAGAACTTTGAACTTGAACTTTGAACCATTTTCGGTTCAGTCGGTTTGGTTCAACGACTTGGTTCAGTCGGCTTGGTTCAATTGGTTTGGTTCAACGAATTGGTTCAAGCAGTCGGTTCAATGGAATGGTTCAATCATTTGGTTGAATCAGTTGGTTCGATCTTTGGTTCAATCAGTCAGTTCAAAGAGTTGGTTCAACGACTTGGTTCGATCGAATGGTTCAATCGGTTGGTTCAATCGAATGGTTCAAAGCGGTTGGTTCAAGCAGCAAATTGAATGAGCAAAATACAGTATTGAACCATTGAACCGTTGAACCATTGTTGGTCCAATCGATCGGTTCAATCGAACAGTTCAATCAGAAGGTTCAAGAGAGTCTCCCGAAGGACAAGTGCCCTTACGGAGGGCAGTTCCGGACCCAAGTGCCCTTGCGGAGGACAGGGAACACTTACAAAGAGATCAAAGAGAAGGCCGAAAGGGTAAGATTTTCTTCGAAAAAGTGAACAAGGCAGAAAAGTTGGAATTCCTTCGGATTTGTTCAAGGCAAGAGATGAAGAATTTCTTCGGACAAAATGCCCGAAGGAATTCCTTAGGACATTTTTTTTGAAGAAATTCACAAGGTAAAGAACAGGGGATTCTTTCGGAAAAGTTCTCGTGGCAAAGTGAACGAAGCAAATCCTTCGGACATTTTGTCCTAAGGAATTCACCCGAGGAAAAAGCCGATGGAAGGGTAAGCGAAAAAAGCATAAATGAAACATATCCTTCGAACAAAATGTCCGAAGGATGTGACTACCAAAAAGAGCCCGAAGGACCCCGAAGGGCATGTACCCTTGCGGGGGACTCTCGGCCAAAAATGAAGGGACACTTCTCCAAAGCAGAAGGGGCACCTCCCCTTTGGGAAGGATCAAACAAGAAAGCCGAAGGAATTGCCAAGGAGGGTGACAGGCCCAAAGATGTCAAGATTAAGCATCACGAACTAGCCGTTGGGATCCAGACGTTCGGTGACGTCCCCGAAGCTGTCAAATTCAGGGCAATGAAATTGCCGTTGATCTTTAAAGGCTTGAGTGCGGACCCGAATGCATTCAAAGGCCTTAAGGCCAAAAGGAAGAACCGCTGAGAGAAGAGCACAAGGAGCCCAAAGAGCTAAGAGAGAGAGAGACAAAAACCAGGAAAAGACGACGCTGGGAAAAGACAAAACTTAAGAATGAACTCAGTGACCTGCTGATGAAAGAGCCCAAAGAGCCAAAGAAGTAGTAGAAGATAGCCCTCGAGGGCCGAAGGAGACAAAAAAGACAAAGCCAGGAAGAGACAAAAGAGCCAAGTGCAGAAACGGACAAAACAGTCCAAGTGGCAAAGGAAGGCGTCAACTCAAGGAGTTACTCCAGCGGTTGGAACAATACCTGCCAAGTGGTCATCAAGGGGCGCGAACAGTGAATGGCCCGACTCGTTTTTCTCCACTTTGCATTGATGAGCAGACAAACTACGTAAATGCCTTTAAGGAGCGGTCTTGTTTGTTAACAAACGGTGCAGCCTATGTTTTTTAAACACCTGAAGTCAAAATCAGAGCCGACACAACATTATCTTTTAGTGGCTTCCCCTTCCCAACGCTCTCAGCACACGTGGGCCACTTGTCAAAGGGCGCCAAAAGTCTTTTCCAAAAAGGGCGCTTTTGTTTTCCTCTTCTCTATATATATTGTAACTTCTCATTTGAAAAAGATATCTCATATTGTAAGGTGAAGCCCTGCCAATTTTCACCAGAAATAAATAGAATACGCATTTTTTACCTCTATTCTGGTTGGATATATCTCTGAGTGTGTTTGAGTGTTAGTCTTGTGTTCAGTCATTGCTTCCTAATGCTTTCACAGGCTTGATACCAATACACCTGGTATAGACAAAACGCCATTCCTGCAAGTGACAAGAAGAGCTATATTTGGAGCGCAGAGGCAGAAGGAGGTTACTAGACAGTGTGCTTTCCCTACAGCGCCTATGGTAAGTTCCTTTTCTGTGTGTTTCCATTAAAGCCTCCTTGTCAAGCTCCCTGCAGTCTGGTCCTTTTACCAGTTAAAGTGTATGTATGTGTTCTTATGGTTCAGAGTGTGAGTGTGAGTAGATCAAACTTGTTTGGTGCATCACCCTCTTAGGTTAGGTTCTGTTTTTCAGTAATCCTTCTCTCTTTTCACCCCCCCATTATATATATATATATATATATATATATATATATATATATATATATATATATATATATATATATATATATATATATATGTATTAGCAACTACTGGAATAACTCGAATGCATCAAAGGGAGCTAGCCCTTATCTAGAGACTCTCCTCTCAGTTTTTCCAGACCCACAGGCAAGAGAAGAGTTTCCATTGTGATGCGTGGAAGACAGGAGATCATTCTCTTGTCAAGGGTGCAATCCACTGCGTCAACACATTGCACGAAAGTGGTACTTAAAAGCCTCCACAAGCAACAAACTTCAGAGAGCCATTTGCCACTCAATCCATAGTAATCTGAGGCACAAATCCATCGATCTCATTGTACCCTACCAACCATATCGTGCACATGACAACCAACTGAGATCAAAATGTGTCATTTTGTTGGCAGTCCTAAATCTTCCCCGACTATTGGATCCTTTTTGCTGTGGATTGCTAACCAATGGATGAGGTCAAAGGCAGATTTTGTGGGAAGCAAGAACTAAATTATAGATTGTCATATCTACTTCTAGGGCCCAACCTCATTTATGACATCGAGGGAATTACTCAATACTTATTCCAATTCAGCTAGAACTCACCTTTTGTAGGCATTGAGATAGGAAAATGTCACTATTGATAGATCACGTGACACTTTTAGTGGCTAAGATCTTGGCTCATTTGTCAAGGATAGTCTAAAATCTACCCCTCCTAACCGGTTAAGGACTCTTCAAAGCCTTTTGTCAGACATGGATGAGATAGGAACCAACTTCAACTTTATATTTATGGATGCTTCAAAGAGATTTCATATCACATTGAACTCACTAAAAATGGGAAGGATGCTTTACAAGAGTGTAAGGGTATGTCTTCAACTTATTCCTTGTCTTGGAGTGAGAATGATGGTCCCCACCCTTTAAATATTAATGGAATTGGGAAAAGACTCTGGCCAACTTGGTGTTGATCATGCCTCGAGTTTCAACCAACATTGGTCTAGGTTGATAGGGTCTTCTCATCTCTGCGTTGGTCTTTTTGCGAGCTTCTACAAACATTGTTTGGGCTCAGTATGCCTTCCCTATAGTTTATCTGGCATCCCTGCCTATGGAGGAGGATGGTGACGCATCAAATGCGTTCTAAGGACAATATTTCTTGGAGAGATGCTCATTTGGATGGCATCTCGACCGACTTTATGCAAGAGACAATGCATTGAATGTGTTTCAAGCATGGTAGAGTCAGGTAGAAGGAAGATCACAATGTTTGCAAGAATAGCTACGAAAGGCAGAGGCATCTCTCTTCACCAACATTTCTATCTCAACAACCTTCTATGGACTAAGCTTCCACATCAGAGCTCGGACACGTTGAACAAGTTCCAACGCTCAATTAGGATGATCTGATGATGGCATGAGCATCTACTTTTCAGTCTCTAAGGTGCTCTTTTCTTCCTTCTCTTTCTTTCTGTTAGGATATCCCTTGTAATATTTTATTTTTTTGACTCCATGCCCAATAGATAAGGCTCTTTTAGATTCTATTCTTTCAACAAAAAATCCCCTGTTAGGCCGGAATTTGTTCCTTGTATACTCAATATCGCCTACAAGATTATTATAAGTAATCATGGCCTTCAGAGATAGATTGCAATTAATGTTAGCATCCACCAGCCGTTGATTCTCTTGATGCACAAATTGTAGGGCCGACGGAACTCCAAGGATTAGATAGCAACTTGTAGCAATGAAAGTGCCTTATGCACTGTTCGATCAAGGCTGACGCTGTCAGGCTGAAATTGTGACCCACTCAAAGGCAATTATTGAATTGACTGTTATAAGTGGACAAGAGCAGCTTACAACACATGTGACAAAAGTCCCCTTGTTTTTAGGATTATGCTGGTAATCCAAGGGCCAAGAAACTCCAAATAATATAGCATGGGTACACTGTGATTGTTTCCACCGAAAGTTCAAGTGGTTTCGTCAAGATATTTAGGAATTTCACTGTTGGTTTCTTCACAAATGGGCCATTTACAATGTAATGGGTAAGATGTTTCTCATTAAAAAAATATAAAAAGGAGAGAGAGGAGGGAAGGAAAGAGGTAAATCCCTTTATTGAGACAAGTCTTCCAATACTCAAAAATTGGGTTATAGTGGGCTGGAATCAAATCATTGAGCATCAAGTTTAGCTACTGCACAAACTATAACGCCACAATGAGCAAAACTCGAAGGGAAAATTGTGTGAAAATGAAATCTAGAACTCTATTCAAAAGAAAGTCCTTACACAAGCCTACAACGGTTTGCACACCATGACCAATGTAAGCCTCAAAATGACCAGAATGAGCTCTCAAATCTAATTAAAGCAGCTGCTGCAAAATCAAATTGTATATCCACTTGCACACCAAAAACATCAAAAAACTTCTTTGCATATCTCAAATCAAGATATTTGACAGATAAACAAGACAAAACAAGGAGGAAGGCAGGTGAAATCTTGGCTCAATCTTAATCGATTTTTGGTACTCAAATGTGTCAACCCTTACAATGGCAAGCAATGTTGCTTATATAGACAATGCTAGTCAGTTAATTGATTGTGATGGACAACCGATCTTAACTACTCTTGATACAAACATTAAATGAATAACTGATTAGAGTTCAGTCTCTTGTGATAACACATCAAGAAGTACAAAGATAAGGCTAATCTAATCATGGCACAATTTCCCATTTAAAAGCTTTAGGATGAAGAAAATGCATTCTCCAATGTAGTTTGAGTTCCAATGATCAATAGGCACTCTCTGGTATTCAATTTCTTCTACTAACTAATTAGCAACCCAGTGATGAGCAACCATATCATTTTGGATTAATCCCAATGATGGAATAGTCAGTGCTTGTTATAGCTTTGTCCATTCCCAATCTCTTATGCTTATCTCCATGACAACATAGTATTTTCCATATGCGCCATTTTCCATCAGCTTGATTGTGGATCCAAACAGGAAGAGATACCTCATTGCAAGCCAATCCCAATGATATAGCTCTCGTAAATGTTAATGACCAGGCAATATTGGAGCAATGGGTTGTTCCAATTCTATAAATAGATGCATTCAATTCAACCTGATTCTTGCTCAACCTCGCCTATGCTACTGTGCAACGAGATCTTGGTTCAAAATCCCTTCCAAGCTGATTTTGTGTATACTTGGAAACCAATGGCTCAAAATCTCTCTTTTGTCCTCCTTTGTGTTTAATTTTCTTGCATCCAATAGAGGCTTTTGACAGGTTATACTATGATCAGTTCCCAGATTCATATCTTAGCCATTCGACCTTGTAGCTTTGTAGTCGCCCAAGCAATCGTCTTCTCGTTTGATTTTGCCTAGCCATTGCAACCGAGGAATACAGTCAAACCATCATCCACCCATCCTTTTCTTCTTCTCTTGGCCATCAAATTTGGGCTCGTTGTTTGCCACTAGTCATTCATTCGGCCTTTATCAACGGCATGGGCTCCCTACTTTGCCCATTGCTCTCTCTAGGCTTCAAATGCACGGGATGTCACCATGTGTCGACATCCCTGGCCTTTGGGGCTTGAAGGTTGATGCTTTCAAAATTGCTCAAGGTTCCCAAAGCTTCGACTATCCGTGATGCAACCACATGTCGTAATTGTGGTGGTCGAGGGATTAGGACATCTTGACTATGAAATATCTCCCTTTGGGCTCAGACTTCCCACAATGCGACTATGTGCCACAATTGCAGGGTTCAGAGGCTCGACAAACATTGAATTGTGCAACTGGCTTCTCGGACTCTGAGTTCACCACTTGTCTTGCTGACCACGACTTGTCATGTTGACTCTTGCCACTTGGCATTTTGACTTTGCTCGATCTCTGGACATGTGGACGACGGGGATACTCAGGGAGATTTTGACTGTCGGACTGTTCATGACTTTATATACTTGTGGGCCTAGTCCACGAGATCGTGCCATGTGGCGCGATCTTGGGACTTCAAAAGGTCCTTGGACGGTTTGAATTGTGCATTGTCCCCTCTCCCGATGAGGTCTGGTTTAACGAGGATTCACCATGTGGACAGCCTGTGGCTCTTGGGGTCTCAAAACATCTTGATATTGGACTGCCTCCCTCTGGGCCCCAACTACTCGAGATTGTGCCACGTGGCACAGATAGTCGGGGGTCGGAGGACTTGTGAATGTTGAGTTGCTCTCTATAGGCTCCTGAAGGTCGAAGACTTGAACTGCTTAATGCCATAAGCTTGGGATCATGGCACATGTCACCAATCGAAAGGTTAGGTTGGCAAAGAAGTGAACACTGTGACCAACGAGCTGTGAATTGCTTCCCCAAGCTCCAACTACCTGAGATGTCGCCACATGGCCTAATCTTGGCAAGTTGGACTTGAGAAGACTTGAGACCTATGTGGCTCCCTTGAGCTCCGAATGCCCAAGATTGTGTTATTTGTCACAATCTCGGTAAGTCGGATAAGCAGAGAACTTATGAGCTTCAGACTATGCAATTTTCGAGTCTCGAGTGCCCTAGATTGCGACAACTATTGAAGATCGATGGCTTAGAGCTTGTGATGATCTCTGCGAACAAAGACAAAGCAAAGGTAGACTCGGGAAACCACTAGTAAGTCGATAAAATACATAAACAAAGCCCAATTTTAATAAACACTTGACCAAATGAGCACCAATTTGAGTGGAATAAATTGCTTTAATAGTCAAATGAGCATTTCAATGTGCAAGTACGATCATTTAGATAAAAAAATGAACTGGATATGTACGAATCACTATCATAATATAGTTGAAAAGTTCAATAATGAAGCACAAGGTAGATGTTTCAAAAATCAGACCACTTGAATGAATGACAAGTACAATGAATCAAAGTTTAGACTTTAAAAGCAAAGATTTCTAGTCAGGAAAATGAACAGTAAAATGAACATACAAGAATCCACATTTGACTTGACCTTTGAATTACATGAAGTATGTAGCTTGATGATGCATAAATAGACCTGAATCACTTTAGAAGACTTCAAAAAGTCAACTTCTATTGTTTGAACCCTCAAAAAGGATTGTCTAGCCATTATGCAAAAATGGCCAAATGAAGCTATGTCAAAAAACCATCAAAACAATAGTGGCACATGAGTTAGTGTCTTAAGATGAAATTCTTACACAGGAGGCGAAGGCATTCATAAATGAAGTCAAACTAGTATGCTAGAACATGAAAAGAAAACAGCTATACTAAAGCAAGAGGGTCCCCGTGTGAGATCTCAAGTAATGGGGTGTGTTGGACCTAACATACACCTTGGTTGAATGGGCAAGGATTGGGCCCTAATGTGTTTACAAAGCTCTGACAGCCTCCAAGTGTTTCACCTGCCATTGGTGCCCTTTGATTGAATGGTGCCTATCTAAAGATGATGCCTTGTTGGCATAGAACTAATAAAATAAGGCAACTGCCTTAAAAGATGCATTGGTGGGAGAACCTCCTTAAAGGAAATACAAAGGTAATTAAATGGAAGTGTCTTCTGCACCACCCTATTGAATGCCTTTTTGGAGAATGGATGAAGATCCGAAATCTAACGACTGAGATGAGACTGAAAAATCCTTAATATTCTCTCTATCATCAATCTATTTAGATCAATGACAAGGAACTATATGGGGAGATGCTTCCAATCATTAAAAGTGACATCCTTGATGTGGTCATCCATGCAGACAGTGATCGGATTTTCAAGAATTTGAGGGGCTTGTCAGTGGTGGATATATAAAATGACAGCCATATGTTAACTTTAAGAGCTCACTTATTTTTCATTTACCCATGCATTTGAATATTTTGTTCATATACATGAATACTTTTAGTCACTATACAAGTGCAAAAGCTTTCGACCCTGGCTATTAATCCTAGATCTATTTCAGACTATCTATTAGGGATATGAGTGCAATAATCCCTTTCATTTAATTTTGTATATACCAAATTAATCAAGTAACTTCAATTGAAAGTAAACATAGTTGTCATTTATTTAAGATATCAACAAGAAGCCTGAAACACACACATAAATCAATTACTAATTGATTTCATACTTCAATCAAATTCAAGCATTCATTGAAATTAAATAGAGATAAGGTTTAGGGCACGTACACCAAACAATTGAAGTTTGCTTGCTTGCTCCAGCACAATGTGTAGTCTTTATCCAAATGAAATGAGTGGTAGGCTATGATCCACCTGGCCACCCGCACAAGTGCACAAGTCCGTAAGGGGGTGTTGTGGACTCCCTGTGTTCTACACTTTTATAAAGTGCCCAGGGCAATTGAACATTTTGTATACCACTGCCCATTCCATCACTCCAAATCATTTTCCCATTCCTCATATTTCCTCTAAACTATATAGTATATACCAATGAGCAGGTGCAGGGGTTGATACACAGGGCTTGCCAAGAAGACAATTATAATGATAGAAAACACGGGATAGTTGTAAATAGTTTTCCAACACAGAGAAGCCTTCAAAATAACAATAGCAGAAACTTTCCAAATTGGAATGAAATCTCCATAAATGTTCACAAAATTACCAGAGGTTTTTGCAGTAATAATGAAGTTGTAGTACAGTTACTTGCCTCCACTCAACAGGTGCAGAAATTAACACGGGTCATGGCTTCTATAATGTTCCCTTCTAGCTAGACATTGTACTTTCGGCATGATTAGCCTATCAGTGGCCCTCATAGGCTAATACGGCATGGTTAGAGGGTCTTCTCCATAGTTACCCAAATGGCAATGGTTTCTTTGGGGAAGTTTCGACATATTCTAGAGGTTTTCTAATGATTTATTAGAATGTTTCTATTTTTAGAAACCTCATGTTACAAAATGATGTTATATTTGTACTTTATGTTATAATTCATTATTTTATATTAAAGTGCAAATATAATATATTAAAAGGGAAAAATAATAATGAAATATTATGATGTTTCTAGAAGCTTCCCAAATGAAGGAAAGGAAAAAAAAAAAAAAGTATAAAGGGAGGCGTGGGCTGCCATTATGAATCATCCAGATTTGATGTTGTCTTTGTTGTGGTATGCTTCTGGAGCCTAGAGTTTTCTACAGTGAATCAATTTGTCTTTGGGAACGATAACTCATATTGATAGCATAACTGAGGGAGTGAAATATCTCTTGAAGGGTTGTATTTTGGAGGTGATATTTCAGTCATCTCAATTGGAGCAAAATTTGTGGCCATTGACCAATTTTGGAAAAATCGATTTGGTGAATTTGTGGAGGTTGCATAGCTATCGTTTGGTGTTGGTTTCTATATAGCTATTGACACTGTGGATTGCACCCTTGAAACAACGCTGAGCTTCTCTCTTCCACGCGGCACAATGGAGACTCTCCTCTTGCTGTGAGTTTGACAAAACTGAGGGGAGAATCTCTAGATAAGGGCTAGCTCCCTTTGATGCATCTCTAAAGTCTTTTACTACTACTGCTAACAATGGGGGGGGTGCCGGGGGTGAAAAGGGAGAAAGATACAACCAAAACAAAAACCAATCTAAGTGGTGATGCACCAAATGATTTTGATCTACTCAGTTATTCACACTTCAGATCAGAAGAGGGCGGACATACATTTTATCTGGTAAAAAGACCAGACTGTAGGGAGCTTTAACAATGGGCTTAATGAAAACACAGAAAATAAACTTACCACAGGCGTTGTAGAAAACACACTGTCTGATAACTCTTTTCTATCTCTACGCTCCAGATACAACACTTCTTGTTAACCTGCAGAAATGGTGCTTTGTCTGCACTAGGTGTGTTGGTGTCAATTTGTGAAAGCATCAAGCTAAAATAACTGAACACAGAATTGAAACACAGACACTCAAAAGCATAACTAGTCAGATAGAGGTAAAACACATTCTTATTGATCAAAAGTGCCTTTTGGCAAGGCTTTGCCTTACAAAATGAGAGATATCCTTCTCAACTTGAGAGATTACAATATATAGCATGAAAAAGAAGACTATGGCACCTCTTTGAACAAGTGGCCCATGATGCGTTGAATACATTGGAAAGAGGAAGTCCGGTGAAGGAACCATGTTGGAGCAGTTACAAGCCTTGACTTTGGCGTTTAAATCATATTAAAAGTCTCTTCAAAAGCATGGGTTGCTCGATCCTTTGAATGGCAAGGCTGCTTCTCTTTATGAAACTTATGCGACTGTCCGCTCTCCATGCTCAAACGAAGAAAAATAGGCCACGCCATTGAATTCTTGCACTCTTTGATAACCACTTGGTGGAGACTGTTTCACCCGCAACAATAACTTCTCCTGCCGACACCTTTTGCCACCTGGACTGCATAATTCGTGTTTGTGCTTGGCTAGGTGCATCTTTTAGAACATTCCAAATGTTGTCGTATGTGTGCGTGGCCATGTTTTGGATTCTCTGTTTTGTTCCCCTTTTCCTTGTTATTTTTTGTCGCTTTCTGGCAATTTGAGCTCTCTCGGGTTATTCTTCTCATCTTTTGCTGGCTCTTTGGGCTCCTTTCTCAGTGGTTAATGCATCCTGTTAAAGTTGACGTCTACAGGCCCGTTGCCTATTTGAAAACCAATGGCTATTTCACTGCCTTGAATTTGACATTCGCGCGTCCGTCATCGGACATTTGAACTTCCAACGGCTAGTTCGCCATGCTAAAATTGACGTTTTCGGGCCCGTCACCCCTTTGGTAATTTCTTCGGCCTTTTGTATTTGAATCTTCTTG
Source organism: Torreya grandis (assembly GCA_037957365.1). Lineage (NCBI taxonomy): Eukaryota > Viridiplantae > Streptophyta > Pinopsida > Cupressales > Taxaceae > Torreya > Torreya grandis. The sequence goes on from JARHVA010000040.1 coordinate 4,806,773, forward strand.
GAAGGAAGGTGTCCCTTTGGAGCTTGGAAAAGGTCCCCTTTTGGGTCGTTGAGAGTCCCCCACAAGGGCACTTGCCCTTTAGGCTCCCTTGTCTTCTGAATTCCTTCGGACATTTTGTCAGAAGGAAATCCTTCCTTCAAAGTCCCGGCCCTTCTTTCTTTCAGTCTTTTCCTTCGGGAAATTCCTTCGAAAAATTCCTTTGGACAAAAGGTCCGAAGGAATTCCTTCGGGCTTTTGTCCGAAAGAATTTGTCTTGGTTTGCTTTCCTTGTGAATTTCTTCGGACAAAATGTCTGAAGGAATTCCTTCGGGCACTTTGTCCGAAGGAATTCATCCTTTGGCTCCACGTGGATTTTCTTCGGACCAAAAGTCCGAAGAAATCCTTTGTCTTTTGCAAGGATTCTCTCCGAAGGGAAACTTACCTTTCGGCCTTTTGCCTTGTCATTTTTCCGAAGGTGCTCTCTGCCCTCCGCAAGGGCACTTTATCCTCAGAGCTTTGTAAAAGACTTATATCTCTTTGAAGTTGGCCTATTGCTTTGCCAAAAGGCTTGTGAAAACTAGCTGCCCACAACGAAATAAACCTCCGGATCAACCCGAAACATCTACAAAGCTCAAGTCACTTGGCTCTTTACAGAACAGGTCTACTACAAAGGGAAATGGCACAATTGCAGTAGGGGGAATACATCCAAGATTGGTGGCTCAGGACAGCAGGGAAAGAAGGAGACCGATTTTTGGCCTGTAGGACCAAAATGGTTAACAATAGCTTGGCATCAATTTTCCTTGGTTAAGAGAGCAGATTGTGTTGTAGAGAAATCTGATATAAAAACTAGATATTTATAGTCAAGGAAGGACGCCATTAGGAGGGACGTTTTTGCTTGTGGGGGTTTCAATTTGCATCGATTCTTTGTTTGGCTTGGTGCGCCCACTTCCTTGGAACATGGAGATGATATTAGATGCTTGAGATAGCGCATATTCATTGCATATTATTTTAAATTTGAGATTAGACAAGAATAGGGGCAACTGGCTTGGTAGATCATCCTTTCACGTAGAAATTGTTTGCTCCATCTATTCTCAAGGGTGCCTCAATCCAACCAGGGTTCATTGCATACAATTCATCCTTTAGTATAGTTTATATAGGCAGCTGTAGGTGTGCATCTTTCATACCAGCATACCATATAATTGTAATTCTTGTTTATGCCAAGAGTCTTGGCTAGTCTAGTGGAGCATTGTATCAAATCATCAATACAAATAAGAATCACAATTTGCTGGTCAATTATAGTTATCTTTTGAGCATTTGAATTGAGATAGTAGGTTGTGTGCCAACTATTCAAGTAAATGTCCATTCGCTGTAGGTGATTAGTTTGTTTTTTGAATTCATCTAATTGCATAGAAAAAAACAAAATAGAAGTCATTCTTGCATCTAGAACTTAGCATTGTCAATCTTGCATGGTTCTATAAACACTTGAAGCTTTAATCCATCGTCATTCAAACAAATCATCAAAGTGTGACAAAAAGCAGCAAGCACTTTGCATACAAAGTGTTTGAAAAAAATTACAAGGCAGCAAATTGAGACAATTAAGGGCAGATTGGGCAAGGATTGTTACAGCTTCACCATCACGGTGGATTCACCCCCTATCTCAGTGCTTGGCGGAATCGTTTACCTTTATATCCTGACTATAGGCGTTCATTACGCGCCACTGCATCAAGACAAGCTCATTTGTCTCCAATTTTCCCACCCAAAGTATCTACACAGAGGATGGCACACAACCAGGATTAGAAGTTAAGACAGTGCAACGTATTTAAAATCATAGAATAAAATTTATCGCATATGGGAGTTCAACAATGAAACATCCTAGATATGTCTTTGAATATGAAGTCAAATAGGTGGTTGGCACAACCAATCACACCCCATAGTCGTCTCTGCCAAGCTCTACTCAGCCACTTCCCTTTTCTCTCCCAACGCCACCATGTAAAAACATTTGTGTTACAATGCCGATCATTCTTATTTATGGACAACTTCCTTTTCCAGAAGACACCTTTTTGGTATTAATTGCAGCATGGATTTCATGTGCCTTCATCCTCATTAAAATTCTGTAGGATTTTTAATCACTATGGTCACCCTTTTCCTTTCTTGTGGATTACCCAATTCTCTCACTAGACCGAAATCTGATTTTCCCATTTAAAGTTTTACCAACCCCCTTCTTCTCTCGGGCTCTTTTCCAAAAATAATTTTCAAATGTTTCCATGGATGTTCTTTTTCCAAAAATAAATTTTAAATGTTTCCATAGATGTTCTTTTTCCCTTTTCCTTTTAATTGCGAAACTCTCATATTTGGTCCTCATGTGCCCTTTTCTTGTTTTATCCCATTTTGAATTATATATTTTTAAAGCAAAAAGGGTACCCAATGCTTTGTAGTAAATTATGTGCCCTTTTCTTGTTTTATCCCAACTGATTAACGCAAGAACTCAATAGCTCCAACTATGAAGCATCTTCTGGCGTGGAATTTATTGCTGGAAACCTTGCTGACAATGGGTGTCCACCTTTAGAGCTGCCATTTTGTTGGGTTGATTCAAAGACCCCACAATGAAAACATGCACACCCTTACCAACTTATTTCATCATTGATATAAGTTTTGTCATCTTTGGTATAATTTGTGATCCTACACATAATCCAGATACATCACAATACCTCTTTGGTATGCAAGGTATAATCAAAAACATAATAATCAAAATGATTATTCATCATAATACAATGTACTCTTTCAATTATTCAATATATCAACGAACCAACAGGTGCATTAAGCAGAACATGAGTCTAATCGTATAAGCTATCATAATAAGCAGGTTCAGCCCCAATTAGCACTTTAGTCAATGGTATAAACATAAACAAGTGTTAGGTTAGGAGGGGCACTACAACCCTGAAAATCCCAATTCTATTTTGAACGAGTGTGGCTCACACATGCAGATTTCAGAAAATGGTGACAGGAATCTCCAAAACGTAAAGGGCATGAAATGTGTAAGTTCATGAAAAAATTGTAATAGTTTAAATACAAGCTTCAGAGCTGGAACAAAATGGTTTTTGGCAACATATTTTCACAAAATTCTGCAACCACTAGGTACCTTGCTGAGGTCCAAATCAAAATCCAAGATGAAGGATTCTCGAATTCCATAGCTGCTATAGGAAAACTCAGCTATCAACTGGTAGTTTTACAGCAATGTGAAGAACAACATTGGGCTCAAAGATCAAGAGTACAATGGATACAGCATGGAGATTTCAATACAATTTATTTCCATAGCCTAATAATCAACATGAAGCAACTCAACAACATCCACAACACCGTCTAATGTCCCCACTTCTGAGCAGATGGTGTAAGAGGGTTTTTATCCATCTTAGCCTTGGTAATGCCCAAGGGGCTAGCGACGTTGATGGTTATTGGGTGTGTTTTGTGCTTTTATTTCACTCTATGTTATGTTTTGAAGTTGGACACATACTTTGAGGTGACTTGAGTGAAATAAAGTTGTGATATTCTCTTTCTTCGTTGTGGTCACTTAAGTGAACCTTTTTGCATGTGCACAATAAAATCACTTAAAGTGATTAGGGTTTCCTCCATGTGGACCGATTAGGGTTTTGTTGGGCCTCTTGTTGAATTGAAAAGTTATAAAAGGAGGTTTGGGGGATTGATAGGGGTACTTTTTGCACACTCACATATTTTCGTATTGAGCAACTGTTGTTTGCTATCTTCTTGTTTGTGGAGTAAGATCCCACAGCAACCCTAGCTTCGGTGGTGAGAGATCCACTCCTAGCTAATAGGACACTCTCCGGTGGTGAAAGATCCTCCCCATTTTGTCATTTTGGAGCTGATTCAGGGCTGTTATTCAGAGATTCCAGAAAAGGGTTTCAAAAGGTTTCAGAGACTTTTTGTGAAGAAAAATCGAAGGGTTTCAGATCAGATTTGTGACAGCATTCAAAGTAGAATTTGGTACCACCATTGGAGACAATTTTGAGGATTTTCAGCGTCTTCCTTAGGGTGACGTCACCCTTGGGGATTTTGCAGCAGTTTTTGGAGAGGTTTCAGACTAATACTTCTAGATCTGGAGGTTGGGCTGTCATTCATATTATTAATAGATGTTATTTCCAGATTTTCAGAATTTTATCACTTGTATTTGCAAAGTTATGAACTTTTGAAGTTTTCCAGCTGTCTAGGGTTTTCTGAAATTTTCTGGCAATTATATATATTATTCAAAAAAAAATCCAAAAATATTTTTCTAGTGTTCATTATCATTGTTGCTAGGTCTTTGTAAAAGTTCATGTGTTTTGAGCAAGTATTTTGAGAGGTGTTAATTAAAATCAGTTCGCTGCCCTAGCTGGTTATTTCTTGCAAAATCAGAATTTTGTTTGCTGCAATTTCTATATATTTTGTGCATTTTCGAGTGGTATCCCACAAGGGATATTTCAGTGGTATCAGAGTTGTTCTTTCCTATAGCCTATTTGGGTAGTGTAGATTGGAAAATGACAGATTCGGATAAAGAGGTGCTTGAGATAGATTTTATGAAGAAAATGTTCATCAATATGGTGAAACAACAAGAAACTACTAATCTCTATTTGAGCCAGCTCACTAGGAGATTAGCACAGGGCATGATTGAGACTTAGGCAGAGAGAGGGGAAACTAGTAATAGGGGACACATGGCTCAGAGAAGTGAAAGTGGAAACACAGGGCAGCGGTCTCCCCATTCTACTACTAGGCACTTGGGGCTTCACGAACCCTCTTTCTTGATGGATCCAGAAGTTTCACAGGTAAGGCAGCCAGCAAATGTTTTGGATGAGGAGTCTTGTTGGGAAAGGTACCAATCTTTGAGCAAGGGCTTCAAAGATAACATGCCTTTCACGGAGTATTGCAGAATGAAGATTGGCAACAAACCCAAGAGAAATCATCAGCCACAAGTACCTGAATTACAGAGGAGATTGGGACAAATCTCCATTCCACACTTTGATGGGTCTAAGAAGTGTAGCATACAGTCTTGGATTCAGAAGTTGAAGACAAACTTTGACTTGAATCCCATTCGCAAGGAGGATGCAATTAAGTTTGCAATCCTACATCTTGAGGGAGATGCACATGATTGGTGGCATCATGGACTGATTACACAGGGGCACAGACATATTGATACTTATGCAGAGTTCACGCAAACGTTGATGAGCAGATTTGATAGGAGGGACCTTGACAAGCATTTTAGGGAGTTGACTCACTTGAGACAGACAGGGTCTTTAGATCAGTACATTGCAGATTTTCAGAGATTATCAGTCAGGATTCGTGATGTTTTGGAGATGAGGCTAACCTCACTTTTCATAACAAGTTTGACGGATGCTCTAGCTGGATTTGTGAAGGCATTTGAGCCTTCTTCTTTGCATGAGGCTATTAGGAGAGCACGAAACTTGGAGTTATCCAGTCCAAAGCTGAGGTTTCCACCTTGAGTGTAGCCTAAGGTACTTCCATCTAGACCTGATGGTTCACAGCGGAAGGTTCCTCCACCTAGGCAAGATGCAGCGAAGAAACCATTCATATCTAGAGAGGACAGAGATGAGTTGAGGCGAAATAAACTATGTTTTGATTGCCGCACACCTTGGGTTTTAGGGCATGATTTCAAAGGTAGAGGGAGGGTCCAATTCATAGAGGTCTTCGGGGAGAGTGACAGTGATGAGGAGTTGGAAACTCAGGGATTGGAGGATGGAGATGGAGAGGCGTTGGACAGTGCAAGTGTGGAGCAGGAGGACAAGACTTTCCCTCATGAGACTATTGCCACTTTGTCTAGTACCCCGAGGTACAAGGCATTCAGAGTTAGGGGAGTTTTATAGGGCCAACGAGTAGTGGTACTCATTGATAGTGGGGCTACCCACAACTTTATTGATGCATCATTGGTTGAGAGGCGAGGATTGTAGGCAGAGGATTTTGAGGGCTTCAACGTGGTGGTAGCAAATGGAGAGTCTATGAGGTGCACACAACGAGTTCCACAGTTGAGCATCACGATGGGTAACTATACAATTACCGATGATTTTTATATTGTTGGTATTGGAGAGACCAACCTTGTGCTTGGAGTACAGTGGCTCCATTCCCTTGGTGAGTTCTGGACTAACTTTAAGATGATGGAGCTGAAGTTTAAGTCTGAAGGGAGGAATGTGACTTTGAGAGGTTTATCTACAGATGCACCTAGGGTTGTCACGACCAAGAGGATTGAGAGGATTCACAGACACCATGGGGTTGATTGAGCAGTACAGTGCTTGGTTTCGACCAAGAAATCAGAGGATGGACAGCCGGAGTATCATGTGGATATCCAGGGCCTATTAGATAGACATAGTGCAGTTTTCAGAGACATACCTCCAGGTGTGCCTCCGGAAAGGGGATTTGAGCAGGTGATCGAGCTTGAGGACAACAAACTTGTGGTCACTACTCCTTACCATCACCCCAAACGGTTTAAGGATGAGATCGAGAGGACTATACATGAGCTCATTAAGATGGGGCATATTAGACCTAGTTCAAGTCTTTTTGCTTCTTAAGTCATGTTGGTGAAGCAGAAGGATGGAACCATGCGGATGTGCACAGACTACCGTACCTTGAACAAAAAGACAATTAAAAATAAGTACCCAATGCCACGCATTGATGAGTTGCTAGATGAGCTGCAGGGGGCAATCTATTTTTCTAAAATAGATTTGCGATCTGGATATCACCAGAGCAAGGTCAGAGAGCATGATGTGCATAAGACAGCTTTTAGATGCCATTATGGTCAATTTGATTTTCTAGTAATGCCATTCGGTTTGTCTAATGCGCCAGCCACTTTCCAGTCTTGCATGAACCATGTGTTCAATTGCCACTTGCAGAAGTTTGTATTGGTTTTCTTCGATGACATATTGGTCTACAACAGGACTTGGGAGGATCACATTAGGCACCTTGATGAGGTCTTGGGTATATTAGAGGCTAACTCGCTATATGCGAAAGCTTCTAAGTGTGAGTTTGGCATGACCGAGCTATTATACTTGGGATATGTGATTGGTGGAGGGGGAGTCAAGGTTGACAGGGAGAAGATACAGGCAATTTTAGATTGGCCACCAACCAAGACATTGACACAGTTGAGAGGGTTCTTGGGACTATGCACATACTACAGGAGATTTGTGAAGGACTTCTCTCGGTTGACGGCTCCATTGACAAATTTGACCAAGAAAGGGGCCTTTGCTGGGTCAGAAGCAACACAACAGGTTTTTGATCACCTCAAGGGGGTGATGAGCTCATGTCCTGTTCTTACATTGCCTGATTTCACACGGCCATTTGTTCTTTAGTGTGATGCATCAGGAGTAGGCATTGGAGCAATGCGCATGCAGGATAGGCATCCCATTGCCTATGAAAGTCGGAAATTAAGTTCAATGGAGAGAGGATACTCAGTTTACGACAAGATGTTAGCCATTATGCATGCATTGGTCAAATTCAGGTAGTACCTAGTGGGCAGCAAATTTGTAGTTCACACCGATCACAACAGTTTGAAATTCTTTTTGGAATAAAAGGATCTCAATGACTGGCAACAGAGATGGGTGAATAAGGTACATGCCTTTGACTTCGAAATAGAGTACAAAAAAAGGTAAGAATAATGTGGTAGCTGATGCACTTTCTAGGAGAACTTGCCTTGGTTCTATGATTTGTTCTATGTATGAGATTTCAACAGATTGGAAGGCTCACATACTTGTTGAGTTTGCCAAAACTCAGTTTGCATGTGAGATCATGGATGGCATTATACAGGATGATAGGTATAGAGTCTTGGATGATCTCATATACTACAAGGATAGGATTTTCCTTGTACCAGGGTCCAAGATGGAGAAAAACCTTTAGGCGGTACATGATACACCATTAGTTGGACATCCTGGATATTTTAAGACATACAAGTATATCAGAGAGAGATTTGATGGAAGGGGATGAAGGATGATGTCCTTAATCACATCAAAGAGTGTGTGGTTTGCTAGCAAACTGTTGATGCTGTGGATTGCACCCTCTGAAAGGAGACTCGGCTCCCTTCCTCCACGCGACATAATGGAAACATTCCTCTTGCTGTGGGTGGCAAACTTGAAGGATGAAACTCTAGATTAGGGGCTAGCTCCCCTTGATGCACCTTGAGGCCCTGGATTTCCTACTGGTAACAATGGGAGGGGAAAAAGAAAGAGAGATACTAATAAACAAAACCTAACTAATGTGGTGATGCACCAAATTGGTTGGTCTACTCAGCTTTTACCTACACTTTACACCAAAAAGAAGCAAACAAACACTTCATTCGAATGAAAAATTGATTGCATCAATGTCTCAATAGGGGATCCTATGGAGGTTTAGGGAGGAAAAAACTACCAGAGGTGTTCTAAAGACACACTGTTGGACAGTCTATTCGCATGCGCCTATACTTCGAGCTGGACACTTCTTGTTGACCTACAGAGAAGAATTCACAATACACTAGATATGTTGGTATAAACTTATGAAAGCATTAAAGGAAATGACTGAACATAAGATAAGACCATAGACATATGCAAAAGTGCAAGCTCAAAAGGAGGTAAAACGCTTCTTTTGATTCAAAGTAAATTTCTTCAGGCCTTCGCCATACAATGCAGAGAGATCCTCCTCAAGAATGAGAAGTTACAATTATATAGAGAGCTTGGAAAACAGATCATTGAGCAGTCAAGTGAATGAAACCCATGTTGTATTAAACACTCCTGCAATGACCACAAGCCCATGTTGCTGCCGTCTCTTCTTAATTGTGTATGGGAAAGCCATGTTGTAGGTGCTTAAGTCGCTGCCCTAGCCATCCAGACCTGCAAGAGCATGGGTTAATCCTAGCAATTAACAAGGCCATCCCCAAATTATGTGGACTGGGCCATGCTCTCTTCAATGCTGAGCGCAACTGACTGTTCATTAATGGCAAAACAAGAAAACATGGGCCACCCTCTTCAATGCTCGCAACCAATCCTTTTATTGGTTTTCGGTGGAGACTATTTCACCTAAGTGTATTTACTTTTCCTGCTGACGACCTCTGTGCCACCTGCCCCGGTCTGGTTCATCCTTGGATCTGCGCTTTGACTTGTTACGTTACTTGGAGCTTTTGAGCTTTTGTCTTATGTGCGCGTGGCCGCGTTTTGGGTTACCTACCTTGTTTTCCCCTTCTTTCCCAGCAATTCGGGCTCTCGGTGCTTATTATTTCCTCGGGCTCCCTTATTCGCGTGCTTGCTCATTCATTCTTTAGGGTCTCGGGCTTTGAATTCCTTCGGACATTGTGTCCGAAAGAATTATCCTTTGGGCTTGTTACTTTCTGACCTTCCTTTGACGAGCCTTCGGGCTTTCGTTCTGAGTTCCTTTGGACAAAATGTCCGAAGGAATTCTCTTTTGATCTTTTCCAACGGCTAGCTTACCTCCCTGAATTTGGCATTCGCGGGACTGTCATTGGACATTTGAATCCCAACGGCTAGCTTACCTCCCTGAATTTGACATTCGCGAGCCCGTCACCCACTAGGACAATTCCTTCGACATTTTGCAAACGAACTTTTCCGAAGGGAAAGTGACCCTTCGAAAAAATTGAAAAGGTCCTCTTTCAAAGCCAAGTGCCCTCCGCAAGGGCACCTACCCTTCGGACTTTTTGCGACTATCGTATTTCTTTGGACAAAATGTCCGAAGGAATTCCTTCAAACATTGTCCAAAAGAATTCTTCCTTGAGTTTTCATGGATTTCCTTTGGACAAAAAGTCCGAAGGAATTCTCTTTTGGCTTGTCACTTTTTCCGAAGGGCAAGTTCCTTTCGGGCTTTCTGTCTTGCCCCTTTGCTCCAACTGGCTGCCCTCCGCAACAGCAATTCGAGCCCAAAGTTACCCTTCGGACTTTTGAAAAGGTCCACTTTGCTTATTGCCTGCCCCCCACAAGGGTTCCTTGGCCTCCAAAGTTGCCTTTTTGAAGAATTGTGAAGGTCCCGCTTGCTGCCTAAGTGCCCTCCGCAAGGGCACCTACCCTTCAAACTTCTTGCAAACGACCCATTTGGCGTCTTCACTTGGTTCACTTTGCCGACGAAAAGCCCCCCGAAGTAATTCACTTGCTTTCTGAAGCATTCGAGACCAAATCGAGTTTCACGTCAACCCTTGCTCATAAGACAAATGAGTAAAGCCATTTAGAAAACCCGATTTGATCTACCAAGACCAAATCGAGGTTTGCAAGTGGCTTCACTTACGAATTTTTACAAGTAAAGTCACCTGTCAGACCCGAAAAGCGCTTGGCAAGCAAAAGAGGAAAACACTTGGTTTTTTCATGGGAAATGGCTTGACAGAGAAAATTTTGCACAAGGCAGCTGAGGGATGAACTAGCCAGAACTTGGATGATTGACTCTTGCAATAAAAGAAGAGGGGTGCCCAATTTTTGGCCTGCAGGACCAAAAATTGGTCAACACAAACCAAGGTCGAGCATTCTTTTCTAGCAGGATTACTTCAGCCTCTTCCTATTCCCGAGCAGAAGTGGGAAAGTATATCCATGGATTTTATCACAGGGCTTCCCTCAGTGTATGGGCATGATTGCATATATGTTGTAGTTGATCAGTTGACTAAGTATGCTCATTTCTTTTCTTTGCCCAAGGGGCATAATGCACCAGATGTGGCTCAAGTATTCTATATAGGGGTTTTTAGGCTTCATAGTTTGCCTAAAAATATTGTTAGTGATAGGGATAAGGTCTTCATGAGCACTTTTTGGCAGGAGATCTTCAGGCTTGCAAGTACTGAGTTGACCCCTAGCACGAGCTACCATCCGCAAACTGACAGACAGACAGAAATAGTTAATAAGTGGATAGAGGGCTATTTGCATAGTTATGTGATAGGCCATCAGCGTGCATGGATTAGATTTCTACACATGGGTGAGTATTGCTACAATACCACCTATTAGATGAGCATCGACATGACTCACTTTTGAGCTCTGTACGGGTATGATGCTATATCATTTGTAGACTTAGTATTATCAGACAGTCGAGCTCCCAAAGCTCGTGATTGGTTACAGGAAAACCAAGATATTCTGAAAACTCTCAAAGAGAACCTGTTAACCATTTTGGCCCTGCAGGCCAAAATCGGTCTCCTTCCCCTGCTATTCTGAGCCAGTTCAAATTTGATTTTTGCACAAGTCTTTCGGCAAAAGGAGGAACCAGTTCAGTGGTTTGATGTCGGGGTCCAATGGCATGATCTTTCCAAGAACTTTGAACTTGAACTTTGAACCATTGTTGGTTCAGACGGTTTGGTTCAACGAGTTGGTTCAAACGAGTTGGTTCATAGGGATGGTTCAAGAATTGGTTCAAGTCGGAAGGTTCAAAGGGGGTCTTCCAAACCCCGAAGGACAAGTGCCCTTGCGGAGGGCAGTCAAGCTCAAACTGGGCCATCCCAACAGGCTATGGAGGGCAGTTCCGGATCCAAAAGTGCCCTTGCGGAGGGCAGGGAACTTTTGCGAAGAAATCAAAAGGGTGATTTTCCTTTAGAAATGCTTAGGCAAAGATTGAATTTCTTCGGGCAAAATGCCCGAAGGAATTCCTTCGGACATTTTGTCCGAAGAAATTCACAAGGTAAAGAGCAAGGAATTCTTTCGGAAAAGTTCCCGCGGCAAAGTGAGCAAAGTGAATTCTTTCGGACAAAAGTCCGAAGGAATTCCCCCGACAGAAAACCCGACAGAAAATGTTCGAAGGAATTCCTTCGGACTTTTGTCCAAAAGAATTCCTCACTTTGCTGCGGGAGCTTTTCCAAAAGAATTCCTTGCTCTTTACCTTGTGAATTTCTTCGGGCAAAATGCTCGAAGGAATTCCTTCGGACATTTTCCCGACAGAAAGCGGTAAGCGGGAAAGACAAAGGAAAGATTTCCTTCGGACAAAATGTCCGAAGGAATTGAAAAGCAAGGCCGCCCGAAGGACCCCGAAGGGCAGGTGCCCTTGCGGGGGACTCTTGGCTGCCAAAAGGAGGACCTTTCTCAAGGCCCGAAGGGACATCTTCCCTTCGAGAGGTTCCAATGACAAAAGCCGAAGGAATTGACCAAGGGGTGACAGGGCCGTGGACGTCAAAGTTGAGCATCATGGACTAGCCGTTGGAATCTAGACGTCCGATGACGTCCCCACAGGCGTCAAGTTTAGGACAACAGAATAGCCGTCGGCTTTCAAATGGCGCGCAGACATCAACTTTATGACCATGAAGTAACCGTTGGTCTTTAAATGAAAGGTGCAAACCCAAAGGAATTCAAAGGCTTAAGGCCAAAAGGAAGAGACCGCCGAGAAGGGAGCCCAAAGAGCTAAAGAATTAGTAGAAGATAGCCCCCGAGGGCCGAAGGAGCCAGAAAAGACAAAGCCAGGAAGAGACAAAAGAGCCAAGTGCAGAAACGGACAAAACAGTTCAAGTGGCAAAGGAAGGTGTCGACTCAAGGAGTTACTTCAACGGTTGACACAGTATCTGCCAAGTGGTCATCAAGGAGCGCAAACAGTGAACGGCGCGACCCGTTTTTCTTCACTTTGCATTGATGAGCAGACAAACCGCGTGAATGCCTTGAAGGAGTGGTCTTGTTTGCAGACAAACAACACAGCCTATGTTTTCACACATGACGTTTAATGTATTTAAATGCCTAAAGTCAAAATCGGAGCTGACACAACATTCTCTTTCAGCGGCTTCCTCTTTCCAATGCTCTCAGCACACGTGGGGCACTTGTCAAAGGGCGCCAAAGTCTTTTCCAAAAGGGGCGCTTTTGGCTTTCTTCTTATCTATATATATTGTAACTTCTCATTTGAGAAAGATATCTCTCATGTTGTAAGGCGAAGCCCTGCCAATTTTCACCTGGAATCAATAGAATACACATTTTTTACCTCTATTTTGGTTGAATATATCTCTGAGTGTGTCTGAGTGTTAGACTTGTGTTCAGTCATTTCTTTCATAATGCTTTCACAGGCTTGATACCAACACACCTGGTATAGACAAAGCGCCATTCCTGCAGGTGACAAGAAGAGTTGTATTTGGAGCGCAGAGGCAGAAGAAGGCTACCAGACAGTGTGCTTTTCCTACAGTGCCTATGGTAGGTTCTTTTCTGTGTTTCCATTAAAGCCTCCCTGTTAAGTTCCCTGCAGTCTAGTCCTTTTACCAGTTAAAGTGTATGTATGTGTTCTTATGGTTCAAAGTGTGAGTATGAGTAGATCAAACTTGTTTGGTGCATCACCAACTTAGGTTAGGTTTTGTTTTTTAGTAATCTTTCTCCCTTTTCAAACCCCCATTATATATACGTATTAGTACATTACTGGAATAACTCAAATGCATCAAAGGGAGCTAGCCCTTATCTAGAGACTCTCCCCTCAGTTTTGCCAGACCCATAGGCAAGAGAGGAATTTCCATTGTGATGTGTGGAAGACAGGAGATCATCCTCCTGTAAAGGGTGAAATCCATTGCGTCAACAAAACCTTCAAAAGGCACAAAATCAGCGGAAGATGTATGCAGATAGGCACAGGATAGAGAGGTCTTTTGGGGTGGGAGAGTTAGTCTTCCTAGCTTGCAGCCATACAAGCAGTCCTCACTTAAGCAGAAGGGTGCAGAGAAGCTGAAACCGCGGTTCTATGGTCCATATAGGGTAGCAAGACGAGTTGGGGCAGTTGCATATGAGTTGGATCTTCCAGAGCATAGCAAGATACACAATGTCTTTCATGTTTCGTGCCTTAAGAGGGCACTTGGGAAGCATATTGTGCCTTCTACGGAGTTGCCACCATTAGATGAGGGGGGGAAGTTGGTCTTGGAGCCAGAATCTATTATTGAGGTGAGACAGAGGAGGCTCAGGAGCAGAGTGATCACAGAGTACTTGGTGCGGTGGAAAGGCTTGCCACCTAAGGATGCCACTTGGGAAGGAGAGCAGATCTTACAACATCCTAGTTTGCATTTGCTTGGGGACCAACAAATTTTGGGAAGGGAGGACTATAATGTCCCCACTTCTGAGCAGATGGTGTAAGAGGGTTCTTATCTGTCTTAGCCTTGGTAATGCCCAAGGGGCTAGCGACATTGATGGTTATTGGGTGTGGTTTGTGCCTTTATTGCACTTGATGTTATGTTTTGAAGTTGGACACGTACTTTGAGGTGACTTTAAGTGAAATAAAGTTGTGTGATATTCTATTTCTTTGTTGGGGTCACTTAAGTAAACTTTTTTGCATGTGCACAATAAAATCACTTAAAGTGATTAGGGTTTCCTGCATGTGGAGCGATTAGAGTTTTGTTGGGCCTCTTGTTGCATTGAAAAGTTATAAAAGGAGGTTTGGGGGAGTGATAGGGGTACTTTTTGCACACACATATTTTTGTATTGAGCAACTGCTGTTTGCTATCTTCTTGCTTGTGGAGTAAGATCCCACAGGAACCCTAGCTTCGGTGGTGAGTGATCCACTCCTAGCTAGTAGGACACTCTCCGGTGGTGAAAGATCCCCCCCAGTTTGTCATTTTGGAGCTGATTCAGGGTTGTTATTCAGAGATTCCAGAAAAGGGTTTCGAAGGGTTTCAGAGACTTTTTGTGGAGAAAAATCGAAGGGTTTCAGATCAGATTTGTGACAGCATTCAGAGCAGAATTTGGCGCCACCATTGGAGACAATTTTGAAGATTTTCAGCCACTTCCTTAGGGTGACATCACCCTTGGGGATTTTGCAGCAGTTTTTGGAGAGGTTTCAGGGTAATACTTCTAGATCTTGAGGTTGGGCTTTCATTCATATTATTAATAGATGTTATTTCCAGATTTTCAGAATTTTATCACTTGTATTTGCAAAGTTATGAACTTTTGAAGTTTTCCAGCTGTCTAGGGTTTTCTGAAATTTTCTGGCAATTATATATTATTCAAAAAAAAATCCAAAAATATTTTTCTAGTGTTCATTATCATTGTTGCTAGCTCTCTATAAAATTTCATGTGTTTTGAGCAAGTATTTTGAGAGGTGTTAATTAAAATCAGTTTGCTGCCCTAGCTGGTTATTTCCTGCAAAAATCAGAATTTTGTTTGCTGCAATTTCTATATATTTTTGTGCATTTTCGAGTGGTATGCCATGAGGGATATTTCACACTGAAAAAGATAAAGGCTCACTGCTTATGTCTGACACTAAAATTTGGAAGCATGCCACAAATTGCTAACAAAATGTTTTAGCGGAGATTGTGCTTCATACATGATCAAGCAAAGTTCAACGGGAGCTAAATCAGTATATTCCTCATCTTATCTAAGAAATGGATAACATTTCCATCTTCAAACCCATCATGGAAGACAAATTGAAACAGATTGTGTTCTCTTTTCACCCTTTCAAAGCTCAAACAACATCAAACGTCAACAACAAATATAGGGCCTTCTGGCCACTAAAAATGGTGAATGCTTCACTGCCTTCCATTTTGCAGATGATTGACTATTGTTGTCCATGCTCATGAAAAGCGATATCATGTGACTGAAGGAGTTATTGAACAAATATCAACAAGCTTCAGGTCAACAGATCAACAAAGATGAATCTCAAGTTCTATTTTTCAATGTCCCCAAAATGGCAAAAAACACAAGATGGAAAGCCTTTCCATTCTCTCTTTCACAGAAGGCCAGGTACCCCTCAAATATCAAGGATTCCTGCTTTATGTCAAATCTCAAAATCTCTCTGGGATATTATAATTCAGCAACTTGAACACAGTCTCATTTGAACAACAGGTGGTTATCTTTTGCCACTTGTATTCAGTTGCTGCAATCAGTTCTTCAGGTTGTCCCAGTCTATATTCTTAGCCTTTTGTCTATTCCCGAGCTGATGGTGGATCAAATTAAATGAATACAATGCAATTTTTTGAGGGGTGGAATTGATGGCAACTTCTAGTACCCCCCGGTCTCTTGGGCACAAATTTGCAATTTCAAAGCTCTTGGAGGTTTGAATGTTTGGGATATCAAAGACTTCAATAAATTCCTGGCCATGAAATCTGGATGGAGAATGTTGCAGAACTCGAATTCCACAGAGCACAACTTTTAAAATCAGAAATACAATTTGCCCCAAGACCAAGATATCATTAGTAGAAAATGGTGTCAACTCATCTCAAACAAAATAAAACATCTCCAGGCTGGTTTGGAAGCTCTGAAACAACATCTTAGCTGGCAATTGGGTAACGGGAAGACACTGCTGTTTTGTAGAAAATGGTATCAACTCATTTCAAGCAAAATAAAACATCTCCAGGCTGGTTTGGAAGCTCTGAAATAACATCTTAGCTGGCAATTGGGTAACGGGAAGACACTGCCGTTTTGGGAAAATATCTGGCAATAATATCCTCCAACTACCAGTCCACTGCTTGCAGATCTTCAGCATGAGCTGCAACAAAAGGAGTTTAAGCACGCGACTGATTACATGTGTGACCTGCCCAATTATTGTGTTGAATGGGATATCTCAAGACTTAGGAAGGTTGCACCTATATCGGTTCTCAAATATCTCACCTAGTGGAAATTATACAGCATAGATAGCCGTTTCTCACCACAAGAGATGCAAGAATAATATGGTCTCGCACCCAGAATGGTGAATGCACAGTTGCTTCCACGTACCAAGTTATTCATCAAGATGATAGACATCACTATTCCAAAAGTGATATCAAGCAATGGTGTCGACTCTAGTTTCTCCCTCTATGGCCAAAATTCAAGGCATTCTGCTGGCTTCTAATGAGCAGTAAAATATCGACTCATGATACCTTGCAACACAAAGGATGGATAGGTCCCAATATATATGCCTATTGTCAACACAATTCGAAAAGCATAGATTACCTATCCTTCCTCTATCCTTTAGCATGGACTATTTGGAAAATGGTGGCTTATCTTTTTGCCCATAAAACTCCAAATTTTGACAAATTGCAGAAGATGCCTCGTAAGTGGAAGGGAATGTAGCTCATCAAATTCATGCATCATCTAATGTCAAGTTTTGTAACACGGTTTATATGGAAAGAATGTAATGCCTCTATTTTCGGCAACACTCACCAAGCAGTACCAGTCGTTTTAAAACACATTCACAATAAAATCAGGAGCACGACCTTACATGACAACAGATATAGAAAGGAGGCTTTCAATTCCACCAGCATGATAAACTATCAGTTAGCAAAAAATTGGAATATTCGTTTCACTTTCATTTTAGGTGCTTTCGAGCATAGTTAGTGCAGTGCTAGACCCCTCCACCTTTGGGAACATATAAATTAAACTTTGATGGGGCCTCCAAACTGGTGCAGGCTTCGGCGGAATCATCAAGGATGATGCAAGCAAACCAATCACCAATTTTTATCAAAGAACATGGCTTCAAATCAACAATCATCTAGAAGTTCTCGCATTATAGACAGGTAACTAGTTGTCTAACAAGCATACGGTTCTTGTCTTGATAGTTGAAGGTGACTCCAAAATTATCCTGCAGCGAGTCCATGAAACTTTGGCAAATCATCCTTCACTCTACACCAAGCTTTTGCCTTCAGCACAAAAGGCTTCAATTCCAGCACCCAACCAGAGAATGAAAATGTGGTTACACAAATTCTTTTAGACATTTCAGGATTGCACTTAGTCCAATTCTCTCATCAAAGCTGATACAACAATGGAGTCGGAGACTGTGCGGCTAATTATGGCACAACCATGGCCACGACCACAAGGTGAGCCATTTTCAAAGGACAGACAAAGATGCCTAAACTTATCCAACTAAAGGTGGAACTAAAGATATCACCCCCTATTGGCCCTAACCATGATCAAGAAACATAATTGACAAAGGAGTCTATGGTCTCACAATTCCCAAGGCACTAAAAAATTTTGGTCTTCCATAATTATAGTTTCCCTCTTGCAAATTTATTGCACACAGTTACCATTACTATCCACTTTTATAGCATGATGAACACTTCTTGTTGCCCCTTCTTCAAGTCCTTTTTAAAACTCACCCTTTTAGTTTGGTTGCAATGGATGCACCTCTTCAAATATCTTCGTTTGCCCACTTGTGTATGTTGACCAATCTTTCTTTAAAGTCTTCTATTCTTAGGACCAACTTATACGTACTTATTTGTTCTCATAAATTACAATAAATAATAAATTTTCCTTGCTAGTCGATGAACCTCCCTTTGACACTATTTTACACTTTTTATCCCCTCCACTAAGTATCACACTCATCCATAATAGCTCTTTTATTAAACACATGGCCATTTATGTCATATAAATAAGACATTGACATCTTTATTGGATCTCCCTTTTCATAAAAGCTATGTATTCACCATAATACATATGGGGATGCTTTTATCCATGTATGAATTAAAGACTTTAATAATGTCCACGAGACTGAACAATCTGTGGGACCAAGAGGTAGTATCCAAGTTGCATTGAGTACAAACAACCCTCTAAGATAGGGCTTCCAAGCTATGCTTGCGCTATACCCATTTCCTTTTTGATGTTGGCTCTTCTACTATGTAACTTGATTAAAAAATCAGCTATTTTCGCTAATCTCTCTTCTTCAAACAAGGTGGTCAAAGTGTCAATGTTCAAGTTGTTAGTGTACCCGATTCAGATGTCATTGTAAACTGGGCACTCCATGATGTAGTGCCATTATGTTTCCACCACCCCCAACGTAAAAAATCGACATATTCTCTTTTTTTGATCTTCTTTAGGCATCTTCTGCTTGCCAGTCACACACCTAGGATGTTGTGAGCTAGTCCTTAGTTGAGCTATCAACATTTCCTCCTTCCATTTGATTTCCTCTCCTATACAAGATTTTTGTTCATGGGCACAAGTGGGATTGAATTCTTTGACATAGTACTCTCTTCCATGGCCTCTTCTACAACATGGACTTTGCAAGGTGTACAACATTCAAGAGGGTTACTTGTTTGGTAGCTGCTTGTCGTCCTCATCACATGGATATCCGGTGCCATTACAATGATCAACACTTAAAATTAACAAACTCCACCGCACCACACTATAATCTCAGTCTCCTCATCATTCATTACGAACGCAGATATAATGGACACACTATGTTCTTGTTTTCTCACCCAATAAGGTATGACAAGTGTCATATTTTAGCCTTTAACTGGAGGTTGGATATGTGAAATGATCAACAGGGAAGCATGATCTTAAATCACAACACAAATTGAGAGACCCGCACTCAAACCTAGTTTGTCTTGGTCACAGCCATACCATGGATTGGTAATGAAGGTTGGTATGCATTCTTTCTCAATCATGTCTCCTCATTTTTAAAGTTGCGTTGGATTTCCAGTCACAATGCGTTTGACACCAAGAGTTCAATCTAGATCATATTCTTGATGAGTTTGCAAGCAATAAAGAAAATCGCCTGTCTTCTCATCATATGGCCTTAGACATATCTACAAACAACTTCAATCTTCCATTGATGAGACCCAGACGTAGCACAAGGATCAAAGCAAACCAGATGGCTATTAAAGGTTCAGGTGTTTTAAAGACTTAAGACACAATAATTGTCAGGAAGAATAGGTAACTGAGAAAGTAAAAAGACTCCTTGACAGAGATTGAAGACTCCTTTTCCTAAAGATGATCTTCACACCAAGGATCCTGAGCCTGCTGGAGCATCAAATTCATTCCTCATCATCTGATTTCCACCCTCAGCAAGTATCATTGTGGGTTGGATAACCTCCCTCCAGTCCCCTATCCTGTTCCCACTCGTTTTCATTTCCAGGCCTCTCAAGGAAATGGTAACAAAGTTCCTCCCTACATTCCTTCTTTTGGGCAAAGTCCCAAACTTGAAGAGGAGCACCGAGACCAAGCTTTGAAGGAAAAACCACTTGGCGAACCTTGGCCCTGATCTAGATTCCCAGCAACATATATAAAACTCTAAAAATTCTGAGTAACAATATGGGTGTGTATAGGATCCAAAGTCCTTAAATGGATGCTACCAGAGCAAATATGGATAAGTGCATTCTGTATTTATCAAACGTGTTCAAACAGTAATACACTCGAATTGAAACAATTGAAAAGTCAAAAGCTTCTTCTAGGTGAACTTTCTAGGCAGCGACTTGAGGGGGAAAACTATCATAGAGCATATCACCAACTGCCACAGGCACATCACTCTGCTACAGCTCATCTACCTCTTGTTGTGCAACCTTAAGCTCATCCTATACCACCAGCATGGTTGGGTCTGCAAACGACAACTGCTGAGCATCAGGCACATCTAAATTATACTGCAGGAATTTAGGAGCACACTTGAGTTTAGAGTTTGCTATTCTTTGTGGTATTTTGTTCTCAGATCATACGTGCCTTCAAAATATCAATCTTTCTCAATGGATCTGGTTATAACTACCGATAGAATCAAAGTGACTTGATATTATGCTTATTTGTATTAAGTCTTTGTTTTAGTCTGGCAATCTTGGTTTATGCTTGGTTTTTAGCTGCCTTCTTTGGTTTGTGAGCTTACAACTCTTCTCTCCTGTTCCTAGTAGAGGAGTGTCTCAGATGATAATCTCCGTATCTTCCTTTTTGGATATATTTTGTATCTTCTGGTCTCTTTTCTACCCTCCTCCTTGGTTTAGTATCGACCAGAGGCAGACTATTTTGTAATTATTTTATATTTAATACATTATGTCTTTTGATTTAAAAACAAAGAGAAGTCTTGAATGATATAATTGAGTGGCAGACTTTGAATGTCAGAACATCATAGGACTTGACATAGAATAATTTAAGTAGTTCTGGAGTATTTACATCTTACCAAGGCATACGATAGAACAATGCAGCTATTTATGGATGGAAAATTTCTTCACAAGCATCTTTTCTAGCCATCACGGTCCTCATAACTCCAAATTCTTCATATCCTCGAGGTCTAAAAAAGTGATGAAGGATAACCTCTTCTTGAAGGTACTTGCATGAAATTGAGTTTCCCAACCATTTTTTGGTGACCAAAATTGAATCAAAACTTCCGTTTTCAGTTTTAATCTTCAATAATTTTAACATTGGCCTTTAAATTAGATTATAGTTTATCGATTTAGTTTTTCCGTCCTACAAAGTTCTTTTGTTGATGTTATTTCTCATGCTAGTTCACATGATAATTGCAATAATATTTTATTTTCAATATTTGAAAAAAACATTTATGTATATTATATGATCAATATTTTTAGTGGATTTTACCCAAGGCATACATTGAGGAGAGACTCAATATAAAATTCATGGTATATTTTCTTTAAGAGCATGCATCTAGTATTGCAAGCTTAGTTAGTTTCTTATTGTCAATACATTTAATTGCATACAAGTTACTGTGGAATAACTTTCTTGTTTAATGGCCTTTGTGGTTTATATTTTAATATTTCATGTAATTAATATTTAAATGTAGGTCAGGGGTGATATAGCAAGGTCCATGATGTACATGGCAATATGTTATGGGTTTAATCAACCTCCAGGAAGTTACAATCTCCAACTCTCAGATTCACCAAGTATGGGTACGTCTTCGTGTGCATTTGGCTTCTTTATAGGCAAATATGCTAATTTTTATGTTGATAATTAAAATTTCAGGTATGGTTACATTGTTGCTTTTCAGGAAAACATGCTCTTCATTAACACCAAAATATTAGGTATGTATCAACAAAACAATGCAAATAGACAAGTGAAAAACAGGTACATATTACATGGTATGGTGGACAACAAATAGAAAATATCTATGAAATGATAAATTAATTAGTGCTAAGCATTCAAATATTCATTTAGCAGAGTCATGGTAGTAAGTATATGCATTCCCACAAATATGAGGCAATCACAACTAAACATAGATGATGCAAGTGCATGCCCATTGTCAAATACGAATGAGAAACACAACATTGGAAGTGAAGAGCTAGAAATAAAAAATTAGAAGTAATCATTGCTCAACTTTTTTATTTTACAACTATAAATATTCTTGAATTGCTAATTCTCAAATTGTAATATTTATGTAGGTTTTGCACTAGTTGCTTCCTCCTCAATTGTTAAATTTATATGGTTATCCTTGTCAAACTTTGCTTCCAGATGAATGCCTTGCGTCTAATATGAACATGCACAACATATTGGTCATTTTGGTTCTGAGCATTCCTATTCATTTTGTAAACGATTCTTCTCCCACACACGTGTAGAGGGACTTGTCAACTACTAATTTCAAAGGATGATAAACTATTTCAACTCTCTATAGTGTGTGCCAGCAAGTGTTAAATTACTGCCCCTATACACCATGCTTAGCCTACATTGATCCAAACTCAGATATTTCATGAAGAAAATCAAGCATCGGTTTAGGTCTGTTATTTTTTTGTCTTTTCACAAGATATAAATTTATGTAGTATGGAGACCTCTTCTTTATGTTCTTTGCACATGATATAAATTCATGTAGCACCTTATTATTGACAAATGGAGGCATCTTCCTTGTCTTCTTAGCATCTGACTGATTGGATTCAGAAATAAGCTGATATGTGACATTCATGAACAAATGATTGCACCTAATATTGATATTCTTTGAGATGAAACATAGTATTCCTCTTCTCAGAAATAATTACTTTCATCTAGATTATGAAGTTAATAGTTTCCTAAGCTTTTTGTACAAGAGAAACTATTCAAACTCAGTGTATATATAGACAATAGTTTTAATTTTACATGATTATAATCTAGTTTCGATATTGTGTCAATAGTTACAAGTACATATTGCATAAACGAATGATTATATAGAATGTATTTTGTATTTATTAATCATTTTTTATTTTTAGATATTTGAACTTACGATATGCTTACGATCAAGCCATTCTAACCATCATACCTACCATGATTCTTTCCTATATGCATTCTTTAGGTTGATACTTTCGAGGATGATCAATTGTTACACAGGCCTGCATATGTTGGAGACCAAGTACATTGCATTCAGATGTAATGAAAGTATTTTTTTCTCTTTTTGTGCAATGTTCATTACTGTAGCTAGGTGTTTATATCTTTTGTATATTAAATAAGTTGTGCATATGTGATGTACAAAATGGTTCTTGCTAAGGCATATTAAAATAGATGTAGCCATCTATATTTCTGCCTCCGCTGCCATTTTGCTTTGAAGTTGTCCATGTGTAGTCATAATGATTGCTGTTATAACACTGTAGTTATGCGTATTGCAATAATAGTCTGTCATTTGTGTAATCACATGGATTCAAAAACTTACTAGGGAAAAGGGGAGAAAGAAAGTTATTAAATAATTTAAGATTATGAAGAAGGCTGCAAACAATACTTAGAGTTTGGTAAGAGTTGTTAAAGGTGACGGGGCTGTCGGTGCTGATGGGAAAGTTCTAGCAGATTTCTAGGAAGGGAACATGCCATACTATTCTAGCAAAAAGGAGATCATTGCAGACTCAGACAATTAAAAAGCATATTTCTACGGCTAAATGATTTAAGTAAAATAAACTGTTAGCATTGATGGAATGATTTAGGAAGACAAGATGCTCTCTGAGTTCATATTAAAAGAGCCATCAAAGTTTAGCCTGCAAAGAGATAGTGACTCTGTAAAAGAGGAAGCAAGAAGGGAAAGAGGAAGTTTATTGTAGGAACCATATCAATGGATTCAAATGAACATGAAAATCTATGAAAAGGAGTGAATGATAAGTGAAATAAGAAGTTCAAGTTGAGATAAATATATAAGAATGCAGCTGGATTTTAAATTACCATATGTTCAAAAGGATTTTTTCCTCAAGTGGAAGTTGTCCAAATTCTAGCCCCAATGGTAACAAAAAAGGATCAAGAAATAGGAAAATGGGCACAACTGCTTGACCAAGATATGGATACCATTACCATAGAAAGTGAACAAAAGAAGGGAAATAAGGAGGAAGATCAGGTTATCAATCCAGATTCCAGAAGTTCTTTTTCATGGAGAAAGACAAGCAAAAGAATCAAGTTAGAACATAATAACTTGGATCAAGGTAATATCTAGTTATCTCTGCCATAGATAATCATTGCCAATATGTTACCTAGTCTAATATTTGAGAAGCAACAATCAACTAATGTGCAGACAGACTGATTCGTACTGAAGCACTTAATTAAGTATAGTGGGCTGGTTATTGAAAAATTTAATGCTGCAACCGATTAGAATCCAATACTGATGAAGGCAATAACAATCAAGATGGTTATAAAGTATCATGATCGTCTTGTATGGAAGAAAATCTATTAAGCAGCCCAACTTCAGAATTTGGATTTTATCGAGTGCAAAGACCTAGTTAATGGTTCAAGATTTAAAATTTGTAAGTCTAGTGACTCAAAGAAGGATTCTAAGATTATAGATATTTTTCAACATAACCCTAGCGACCTTCAATCACCAAGTTTGAGGTCATCAGTCTCGAGACCCTAGATGTCCATACGACAACCGACTTCCACAATTCTATTTGTGCTGAACCTAGGCCATTCAAGCTAACTTTAGGTAATTTGAGCTAGGGTGTCTAATTCTAGTGGAGTTGACCCCAAGTGCATTGAGGCCTACCCCAAGGTGTTGAAGGCTGATAGAGTCAATCCCAAGGCATGTGGGCCATTTTGGTTGTTTGAGCTGTCGACATCAAAATCTTCTCTCCAATTTATATTTTCATTAAGATATAAGTCATGTATAATGTGGTCATAAAATATAAACTAATAGTATGCACCACAAGTTATCAATGCACCCCGAGGGAATGCCAACACACGCAAAGGAATGTTGTGAAAGT
This sequence comes from Torreya grandis, assembly GCA_037957365.1. Taxonomy (NCBI): domain Eukaryota; kingdom Viridiplantae; phylum Streptophyta; class Pinopsida; order Cupressales; family Taxaceae; genus Torreya; species Torreya grandis. The sequence goes on from JARHVA010000040.1 coordinate 4,831,452, forward strand.
GATTGGTAAATATTATGAGTAAATGATAACAGTCAATGTTAATAATAGGAGTGTTATATGACGGAATCTTGTGAAAATGATTGATGGATAATTCAAGGGTGAGTTTTACTAGTAAATGGTAATTGTAGAGGTTATTGGTCATCATCAGGGCAAAACATATTTGGTTAAAAAATAAAATTTCGGTGCCACATTACTTGTCATTATGACAAATAGATGCTAATGGTGTCAATTATCTTTAAGTGATTATGATAAATAATTGGATTATCATATGTTTGTAGCCTCATATCAAACATGCATTTCCCATGTCCTAATGTATCATGCCAAATAATTGCGTTGTGTCTAGTATCATATGGTTGCATGATAAATAATTTGTGGAGGTTATTGTCAAACTCTTATGTGCCATGGAGTTGTGTGGAAGGTTAGTTATAAGTGACTTGTTGTGTGCCGTGTCAAAATATTATCATCTTCTCTTAAGAAAAATCCAAAGAGTCAAATGTCACTTTTTGAATGCCATGTCAAATCATGTGAAGTAATACAAATTACAAACATCATGTGAGGTCGTGAATAAAAACATTGTTCCTTGAAATATGATGTATAAGCCCCACAAGGGCGTATGAATAAGTTCTACCCTCACTACTTGAGGCATAGCTTGGATAACATGATTGTAATGCATAGGTTGCAATAGTGTTGAAGCATGACAATGAAATTTCTCTCGTTGGCGTGTTTGAGAAAATTACCATAACAAGAGTGAAAGATAAGGTTGTTGGGTTATGTCCAAGTGAAGGTGGTATTTCTCAAATGGGTGGCTAAGTCCACTAGTTTGGTGAGATCGTTTCAATGTACATTTCATTTTCAATTCAAATACTTGTTATTACTCCCATTTTTTGGTTCTTTATGGGCTATCCTATTGTAATAATTTATGTGTAGGAAGTGCTTATATTATTTCTTACCACCAAAATCATATGTTGTGCATCAACTAGATCTTATCATAAGGAGGGCTTGGTGTCTAAAGTTGACAAAGCAACCATCTTGGCCATCGAATTTTTCCTTCTTTTAGTCTAAAGCATTTTTGGCCGCTTGAGGGAGAGGGTTGGCTGTATGAAACACAAGATAGACTGTTTGCGCACATAATTAGGGCATCCGAGCAGTATAGACCATCCAAGGCATGTACTAGGCTGTTTGAGTTAGGGTTTTAGCCATCCAATATTTTTCTGTCTTTCAATCCCATTGCAGTGGTTTGTGGGCTATTTGAGACAATTTAAAAAAGTTCCCAAGCCCAGTTTGTGACAAAATACTGGCAAGTATTTGAACCTCTAAAATCACAAAATTGGCCATCACAATTAACCTTCCAGGGCAACATTCGTGAACCCTTCAGCTAATCTCATGACTAAGTTAAATAGGGACTCCAAAAAATCTTGAAGTGGGCCTACAAATAGGTGTGGAAAACTGAATATATAGTGTTCTCATTGTGGAGGAGCTTAACTTGCTAGGAAATGTCCATAAAAAAGACACCTCAGAATGATAATAGGAATCGATCTATGTGGAGAGAAAGAGACTCTGAAAATAATTGGAGTTCCTGAAATAATGCAAGCCTAAGGAACAATCTTGGAAATAATGAGAAAACAAAGGTCAACAATAGCACAAACACAGAGTGGTCAGTGCATCATGTAAAAGTCGAGAATTATTTTGCTCCACCATCTGTAATCTGCTGAGAAGACAAGGAAACATTTATGCTAAGATGAGATGCAATCCTACTCAAGACCTAAGGTAATGCAATAGGTGCTTCTTCCACAGTTGGTTCAAAGCACACTACCGCAAAAAGGTGAGAGGATCATCACAAAAAAAATTCACTGGATGGTTTCTTAGGAGTACAACTTCTACTTGTTAACATCTTGGCATTGTCATCAACATTTTATGATGATTGGCACTCATAAGAGTGGCTTATTTTATGCTTAATATCTGCCTTCAATCACTTAGAGCACACATTTAATTCCTATAGTGCCTCAAAGCCTCATGACTAAGGGCATAAATAAAGAAATTATATAAAGATTGAATGCCTAATGGTTCTTGTTTCTTCCTCCTCTCTTAACTTGTATTTCCTGACTGCTTCTCGTCTCCTTGAGCCTTCCTAAGTCAGTGACTGCTTATGACTCCAAAAATATCATAATGCAACCCAACATGCATGAACTGTGCAAACTTACATATAGAAAATACTTATATCAGCCATGGGGCCAAGGTAAATTCCCTTAAGGGAAGACATGCATGTGGGTGAGGCGGATGATTTAGTGTAAGAAGTGGAGCCAACTTAGGAGGCTGACTCCAAGGTGTCACACACATATACACAATTTACAAAGGCACATCTAAATCATGTAACAGTTCAACCCCATCCATATAAGTTTATAAGGGACTTTTATTTGATTGAGCCTAGTCACTAGTTAATGATACCCTCATTACTAGCACGAGTCATATGTAAACCTGTTACATGGACATAGGATCTATTGCTATTTGTCTAAACAAGCCTCTATATGTCACATGCATCATGCATTTTCCTTCCTAAAGTAACCATGTCATCATATTTTCATCACAATCCTTCATAATTTGATCATCATTCTACACAAGACAAAGTTTGGAGTCATCATATATCAAATAACATCATCATATAATGAAACAAAAACTCGTCGTCTAGTAGGGCAAGGGCATCATAGTTTACTTTGTCAAACAAGGTCATATTTTAGCATGTTTGACCAAGTTGGACCCCATGGGAACAACCATAATAACCATAAGATACATAACTACCCTCGAGCGAACCCTTAGACAGAAACATCCTCTTCTCAGCTATCTAGATAGAGAGTCTAGAACGGAACGAGCCTCTCCTCAATGGATAGAGAGTACAGAAACAAATCAAAGATAAGACTCTATGCAAGCATATACCCAGCCTACCCTTACCATAGTCTTCCCATCACCTGCAACTAGCAATCTGTTATAAAAGCATAAAGAGGACTGATACATACCTTTAACATCCAAATATACCTTTAGAAGCAAGGTACTGCCCTTATAAGGTGAAAAGAGTGAATATTAATGTTTTCCAGAGTGATACTCCACCTTCTCAACAAAAATTCACTTTAGCTGTAACAGCCTGTCATAAATATGATTCAAATCTGAAACAGTAGCTTCTACAAGACAGCAAGGTGATATCCATGATAGGGAATGTGGAAAACCTGGTTTGGAAAGAGGTCTAGGTTAGCCTTCCCACAGATCTAGCCTTGTGGAATTATTATGTCTTTACTAGGGCCCTTGACCCTCCTATGCCTTTCTTTGCATTTCTATGGGCCTTTTTTGTAATTACCCCAAATAGGAAATTTTCTGAATTCTAGATTTTTTTGGAAACCCTAGCCAAAATGTAAAATTCTGATTTTTGTAACAGCAAACCTTAGCTGTAATAACACTCCCAAGATTAGCATAAAAATATGCTAAGCTCAGCACACCAAGTAGGCAATCTAATCATGCAAATTAGCCCTTGGAAATGTGAGATGAACCTTCAAAACCTATGCACCTAGGTATGAAAATTCAATGTAATTTATGGCAGCCTTTTGATGACAATTGCTATAATATCTCACCTTCATAAATTGCACTAAAATGACTAAATAAATATGCAGAATTTATTATGAATTTTTTGAATATATTTGAAGTCCAAATGACCTCCAGAACCCTCACAAAAATAAGAAATAAATTTAGGAATAATATAAAAAATTCAGAATATTATTTGGGCACAAAATAGGCCTCAAAACCCTAAAAATTCAGCTCCAAACCAATTCGCCCTACGTGAAATAATTTGGTAATAAATTCACAAACCCTAGAAGAGGGTTATTCCCTTGTAGCACAACCCTTAACGGAGTCTTCAACACAAGTGGCCAAGTCACCACCCTTTAGAGCTCCCCAAAAACTTGTAAATGGCTTCCAATAGCAAGCTACATAATCCCAACACACAACCCCACTTGACAAATTAAGTTGCCACTTTAAGAGAGTGCAAATCTGCAATCCACAAATCTGAAGCATAAATACAGCCCTTGCAAAGAGCTGCTTTATGTAGAAGAATGAAGGTTTTCATCCCCAAATTCTATTGTGCACTTGAAGGGTTTCGTCTTCAAGTCACTTGTTCAAGCTTGACATACTTGAGCATAAGATTCAATATCCAAATTAGCGTACTCCCTCAAATGAATCCTCTTCCCCTTAAATACTCACTCCCCAAGTGAAGCGCCCAAATTGGAGGGAAAGGTTTAAAAGTTATTACGCTCATTTTCTTTTTAAAATGACTTAATAAACTCTGAAAGCCCCATTAAGCCAAAAAGCACCCTCCCAACTTAAAAATAGACTTACTTAAAAGTACCATTTTCTTATTTAAGGAAGGGTTAATGCTTCCTTTTTATTCCTCCTATTCCCTTAGCCCAAATGAAACACAAGGAAATAAGGCTAAGTGGTCTTCGTCCATACGTATGTGGAAGATGGGGACATGACAATCCTCTCTGTTCAAAATTGCTTGTCTTCAAGCAATTGCAATATCCAAGGGGGTGTCCCAACATCTTTTATTGTGCAATGCCCACATGTAACTTCTTCCCAAGGAAGAGAAGCTCCAAACAAATCTCTCATACTGTTGTACCAGTGTTTTGGGGGCTGCTCCCAAGTGCAAAAGGTGACATCACAGCCCTCCAAAGGCTTCCCAAGACCCCATGCTATCAACTCTTTCAAAACCGAGTTGTAGATGATGAAGCTCTTCTCTTCAAGGCCCTCATGAAGTGCACCATGTAGCCAACAGTGGCAAAAAGAATTGCAACCAAAAAATGATACCTTGCTGTCCCGAATGAAAAGATCCATTTGTTCGTCATTTATCGTGTGCATACTACTATGGCACCCTTGAACCACTCTTTGGTAGCTCCTACATGCCTTGGCAAAACTTTTCAAGCTTGCAAGCAATTGGCAAAATTGGATTCTTTGAACAACATACCTTGGAAAGAAATTTCAACAACTTGCAAACCTTTTTGGATGAATTCTTTCAAGGGTGCTATATGTATCATCATTGGCTGCCCTTTCTCCACACTCTCATACATATGTGTAACCAAATGTTAGCCCACAAAGAATTCATTATGATAAGCAAAAGAGCGTTGTATCATACCTTTATCCTTCACCCTTCATGCAAGTTGTGCCCTTGAACATAAACATTTCCAAAATTTGACAGCAGCTGTAAATGGACAAAACCTTCATGAAGTGGCTGGATTTGCACCCAAAACTCAGAATTTTCTGGATGACAAAAATCAGACTTGATTGATATCCTTTCTCTTCTCCATGTGGGCTGTATTATGCTTCTATTTCCTACTTTTTGGTCCCCAACAGGTCGATATAATTGTTCTTCTAACTCAGAAATTTCGGAGCCAATAAAATCAGACATGGAATTTGTGGAGGGCTGTAATATGCGAAAAGTCTTATGATTTTATGAGTGTTCTATTGGCTGAGTTTGCCCACCTCTTTCTCCGCTTTTACCTTCATCCTTTTCAGAATTCCCCAAGCTTTCCAAACATGAAGTTGAGTGGGTTCTACCACTTCTACTTGGCTGCCCATGTACGGAAATTAGAGTATCCCTAGTATTTCTCTTGGCCATTGCAAGTGATCTTCCTAATAATCCTACACATGGAACAGACACATTAGTAAAAACAGTGGTATTTAATAACACCTTTTTGATCATCTTATCAAGCTCTATGATCGTGAAGTGTGTCCCTTCTTGATGCCTTGATTCTTCCTTGCAACTCTCTTTCATCCGGATCTCAAAAGATATGTTCATGTTGTTCTTGACATGGCTGTAGCAAGTTATTTCCCTCGTCAATCTTCCCCTGATAGTGGCTGGAAATCCACTCATACATGTGTGAGACACTCCTATGGTGATGAGGTGTGAGAGGCACACCTTGTTAGAGCCCATACTCACCATGGTGACAAAAAACCTCAAACAGAACAAATTGAAAATGCTAAAAACAACAGTTACTATGATCCTAGGACCATGATAACCCTTGCTTATTCTCTTCTTTATGTTGACCCAATTTGTATTCTTTGTCTCACCACATGACATGATAGCAATATTACTCTTGTAGAACTCACCTAGATCCCATATCCATGATGGATACTTTTCATGCTCATTCCTTGAATTTACTTGGAAGAATTCTCTTCCCCATTGAGTGCCATTCACCTCAACCTTAGTGATAGCACAAAATTTGCAACCAAGATAATGAAAGAACCAAGTACGAGGAGAAATCAGTGAGCACTTATCAAGATGACAACTCAATTCATTACTTGTTGACGTAGGAAATTGCACCCGGGGCAAGGAGGTCGAACTCCTGCCTTCTCCTCGCAACATGGAAACTCCTCTCTCACCTGTGGGATTGGCGAAGCTGGAGGGGAGAGTCTCTAGATAAGGGCTAGCTCCCTTTGATGTATCATGTTTGTTTCAGCAAGTGCAAACACAGACATATAAATATATATAGCTATATAATGGGGGGGGGGGGATGAAAAGTGAAAGGAGAATGCAAGAAACAAGCCTACTCTAAGGAGGTGGTACACCAAAACAAGATGACCTTCCCACACCCACTCTCAAAATCAGACAAACACATGTATACGCTTCACCTTTGGCAGAAGAAGCAGTCTGCAAAACTTGACAGGGAGGTTTAAATGAAAAATGCAGAAAAAGGAGGTTCACCAAAGGTGCTGTAAGAGGCACTCTGTAGATAATCCCTTCTGTTCTGCACTCCAAAATAGAACTCTTCTCCTATCAGCTGCAGATGGCGCTTTGTAGATAGCTGGTCTGTTGGTGTTGAACCTGTGAGAGCATCAAAGATAATGACTAAACACAAATAACACTCATAACATACACAATATCTATCCAAGATGGAGGCAAAATTGTATTTTTATTGATTCAGGTGGAAATTTTAGCAGAGCTATGCTTTGTAAAATTGTGGAAGATGATTACAAAATGACCAAGTTTGCAATATATATGGAAAGTCCAAGAGGCTCATTTGGCGCTCATTGGTTACAAATGGCCTATTGCGTCTATTCATGAAAGGAAACAAGTCGCTCAAAATCATTAATGAACTGTGCGCTTTATCCCCTTGAAATTTGCCTTTGTCAAGGTTAATACGCGATTTGCCTTCTCATTTAATGAAAAATAGAGAAAATCGGTTGCTTTACCAGCCGCTTGCGTCCAAAATGATCAATTCATTGGCACTATTTCACCTACTGGAGTCGCTTCTTAGATTAGCGCTTGTTGGACTGACTGCTTATTCATTCCTTGCTTGTTGCTTTGGTTTTCCTCCATTTTGTTTTATCTGGTTCATTCGGCCCCTGGGGCGAACATTCAGGTGGGTCGCTACATTTTGAGCTCCTTTCCATGTTTAGCGCTTTTCGTTTGAAGGCAAACGGCTACTTTGCTTCACTAATTTTGACGTCCTCTAGGACGTCCTCGGGCCTTATGACTTTTTATGCGGCTTGCTGGCTTTGGGCCCTCTTAATTTCTTCGTGGGCACTCTTTCCTTGTATACTCGGCGGGTCACTTGGCTCTTCGGACTGCTGCCGGGTCTTTGAATGTTTCCGCGGACTTTTGTCCGCGAACATTTTCCCGCGGACAAAAGTCCGTGGAAATTATGTCCGCCTTTGCCTTTGCTTGAAGCTTAATGTGTTAGCGGCCCGAATTCCTTAGTCAACTTCGAACAAATTAAACTTTCAACCTGAGCTTTGAACTTAGCCGGGTCCTCTCCTTTGAAGTGCCAGCCCTTCGGAAGGGCACTGAGCCTTTGAACCAAAATGAGAAAACACTGGCATTGAAGTTGTTCAACCTGGAAACACTGTCTTCAAAAAGCGAATAAAGAAGGTGAACTATTTTTTTGGCCTGGGGCAAAAATTGGTCAACAGTTGGCGACTCACAGGGGAAGCGTGCCTGCTACGCATAAAGACCAGCTGCCTTGAAAAATTCATTGGGCATGGAGTCAAATAGTAACATTGGAAACCAACAACAGCTTTGTCAAAACTTAGAACCAGCCACGCAGATCTACCTCCACGAAATGAAAACACACACAAGACTAAGAAAACTACTACCTGTGCAACAGCACTTAGGGAAAACGAGAAAGAAAGCAAGGGAAAATATGTACAAGCGAACCCAAAAATAAGTGGCAACGCTTCGGATATATCCCATTAATTGGGATACGCAGTTCTTCGCCATCCAACCTGAAAAGTTGGAATGCATTATGCTACTTGCACTGAGTAATCATGTAAGGACCACTCCATAGGGCGTCGAATTTTGCATGTTTCCCAGGCTTAGCTCGATCTTCGTCCCATTTTAGGACAGTGTCTCCTTCAAATAAATCTCTTGACAAAGATTTCTTGTCGAAATGCCTTTTTACTTGTTGTTGGCAACTGGTCATAGAAGCCATAGCCCAATCCCTTACCTCTTGGAGCTCCATTAGCTCACACAGCCTGACCTCCATGCTGGTTCCTTCTTCTAGTTGCAGTTGCTGGGAGAGATCCAATGTTGGCAATTCTGGCGAGATGGGAAGCCTAGCTTTCCTTCCATATACGAGCGTATATGGAGAATTTCCGATTGCTCTCTTCGGAGTAATTTGGTCGGCCCATAGAGCTGTCTTTAGCTTGGCATGTCAAGTCCTCTGATTTTCTTCCATAGTCCTCTTTATGATTCTGATTAGATTTTTGTTGGTGGACTCAGCCAGCCCATTCCCCTGCGGATAATAATTTGATGAAGTGCTGAGGTATATGCCATACCTTAGCGCCCATTCACTTGTTTTAGCTCACAGAAAAGCCAAGGCGTTATCTGAGATTATGGTGGTTGGAACCCCAAATCTTGTTACCAGGTCCTCATAAAACTCTAAGACTGCGCTTTCATTCGCCTCTTTCAGAGCGACGGCCTCCACCCACCTGGTGAAATAATCCGTAGCAGTCAGGACACATTTGTGCCCAGCACTGGAGGGAGGATTGATCATCCCTATGAAATCCAGGCCCCACTGCATGAATGGTTGCTCAACTTGGATGGGTTGTAGAGGCATGGCAGCCAATCGCTGTTTTCCGTCAAAAAGTGCACACTTCTAGCACTTTCTTACCCAGGCATGGGTGTCCTTGAAAAGAGTAGGCCAAAAATAGCCAGCTCTCATTATCCTTGCTGCCGTAGCTCTAGGAGCGAAGTGACCACCTGCTGGCTCATCATGGAACTCAGCCAATACCTTATTAGCCTGGTTTGGGTCAATACACCTCAGGAGGACCCCGGAGAAATCCCTCCTAAAAATTACTTCATCAACCAAAACATAAGGGAGAGACTGGAGTTTAAAATACCTTCTTCCGGTCTTACCAAGACCCTGTGGGCACTCACCAGTAGTAAGGAAACGCCTTAGGTCCAAAGTCCAATCCTTTATGATAGCTGGTTCCTCTGCAGTGTCTGCATCGTGAATTAACAAGCTGCCTCCTTTTCTTGCTTTAAGTCTGCAGCGAACTGTTCGCACAGGCCCCTTCCCCTCACCAGCTTGGTGATCTTGATGTCTACATCATACTCCATCACTTTGGTAATCCACCCTACCCTCTTCTCATTCAGGTCTCGATTGGTCAAGAAATCCTTGACGCCAGGGTGTGGGACCATGAGGTGATTCCTGCTGTTAGACAACATATGCCTGAATTTCTTCAGGGTCCGCACTACTGCCAGGACTTGCTTCTCTACATACGTGTACCGGACTTCAAAATCCTCTAATCCTTGGCTGAAAAAAACAAGTGGTTGTTCGAGGTCATCACCGTTAGCTTGGGTAAGCATGGTGGATATCACTTCTTCATTGCTGAAAGTGTAGAGGTTGAAGTCCTTGTTGAAGTCGGGGCTGATCAAAGTGGGAGCTTGGGTTATGGCCTGCTTGATGGCTTCAAAGATGTCTTTTCTTTGAGCTGTCCATTTGAACTCTTCACCCTTTCTCAGCATATGGGTGAGTGGCTTGACTATCTCTGCAAAATTCGGAATGAATCTCCGAATGAAATTAATTTTGCCAAAGAAGTTCTGTAGGCTTTTCTTGTACTTTGGTAGGGACATCTCCAAGATAGAGCGAACTCTCTCAGGGTCAATGGATAAGCCCTCCTTGGACACAATGTGGCCAAGGAGTTTCCCTTCATGAACAACAAACACGCACTTCTTTGGATTAAGAAAGATGCCAAATTCCCTACACCTTTCAAAAATTTGCCTGAGGTGCTCTATGTGTTGGCTCGCTTTTTTGGAGAATACTGTCACATCGTCGAGGTAGACCAGCACATTGTTATTCATCAAGCCTCTAAAAGCCATATCCATGGCTCGCTGAAAGGTAGCACCAGCATTAGATAGCCCAAAAAGCATCTTCTTGTAAGCAAATGTCCCCCATTTAGTAGTGAAGGTTGTTTTGTGCTGATCACAACCTCGCACTAGAATCTGATTATACCCTGAATAACCATCCAGGAGAGAGAAACGCTCGCTACCTGTTACCTTCTGAAGAATCCGCTCCATGCTTGGAAGCGGATAATGATCCTTTAAAGAGACTTTATTAAGGTCTCTAAAGTCGACGCACAGCCTGATCTCCCCATTCTTTTTTCTAACAGGAACAAGGTTGGCTAGCCAGCTGGAATGCTTGATTGGAAATATAATTCCGGACTCAATCAATTTGGCCAATTCTCTCCTCATGAGGGGCTCAATTGTCGGATTTATAGGTCTTTACTTTTGTGTGACTGGTTTGGCGCCTTCTTCCAATTCAATAGTGTGCTGAGCAAGCCTTGGGTCGAAGCCCTTTAAGTCGTTGTAATCTCAAGCAAAGACATCGGAGAACTCTTGACACAGCAAAACAAAAGCCCGCCTGTCTTGAAATGTGCAGACTTTTCCAAGCGCAAGCAGCTTGTCCTTAAATATTTCAACCCTTTCGTAATTCTCCTCTTTGGTTGTGATGCATGCCTTGTCATTTCTTAATTGGTCATCCCTATTGAATATGCTTTCAAGCGTGACCAGCCCTTTAGAGAGTTTATTGTTCTTCAACTAAACAATCTGATTGCCGTACTACTGCTGCAATTTCGCTTGATTCTGTGTTGCAAATTCAGCTTCTTCTTGTAAGAAAAAAGCTATTTGTTGGTCACTTTCAAAAACTTGCCAATTTGCAATGTTGTCAGGAACTGAAAGCCGAACCACCACCTTCAGGTGGCGCGAACCACAGTCTTGGCTTATTTCCTTTGAAACGTCAAATTGGGCGCCAATTGCTGCCAGCCTATCCGCTTGTTTGTTTTGCTCTCTGGGAATGGAGGTAATATTGAAAGCAAGAAAATCCTCCACCAAGTCCCAGACTCTATGCTTGTAAGACTTCAACAAGGAATTCTTGGTCAGATTTAGGCCCCTCACCTGATTTACAATCAGCTTGCTGTCTCTCAAAACTTGCAGCTCTTTAATCCCTCTTTTTCTTGCCCATTCAAGGCCATGTATAAGAGACTCGTATTCTGCAACATTACTCGTGCAAGAGAATTGGAACTGGAAGGCTGAAAAGTACCTTTCTTTTGCAGGGGAGACCAGCATCGCCCCACCTCCAGTGCCTAGCTTACTTCTGGAACCATCAAAATACAGCTGCCATAGGCCAAAGTCTTCTTTGCTTGCTTTCATTAAATTTGGCATGAAAGCGCCCTCTTCATGCATGCAATAGACTCCAAGGTCTGCCTCAATGAACTTGTATGGATCATGTTCGAAATTATCATTTCTCCACTCATCCAAGAGTAAGTCTGCGACTCCTTCAAGGGTGGAGGACGGAGCTTGGTCTATCTGGGACTCTTCTGAGTCGATGATTGTGTAACTAACATTTGTTGCCTTGGGCGTGAATGGTTCTAGATGGTCCTTGTAGAGTGGCACAGACTCAATTTTTATCTTGGTCCCATATTTGGTTCTAAAGACCAAATATGACCAATTCGCTGCTAGATAGCCACCTATCTTTGACGTGAAGTCTCTGGACAAGCAAATTGCGAAGTATGGAGGAACATCCGCTACCACTATATCATGGGGAATTGAGAAGGTTGGGGAAGCATGCAATGTCAAGCCTAAACCCTTCAAAATTCCAACTGTTTTTGCAGGCGTCCCATCTAATTGCAGGATTCCCTTATTCATCTCTTCATATTTCAGTCCCATCTTGTCAGCAATACACTTGGGCATCACTGAGGTGCTGACCCCACTGTTAATTATGCAATTGTGTACCAAGAAATCCCCTATGACCAAGGATACATAAAAAGGGGGAGTTTTCTCTTCATTCTTTACCTGACCTGAAGTGGAAGGCTGCCCGTTTGTCATTATGACGTTATCAATGCTTGCTGGGACAGCCTGTCGATCCAGCTCATGCAATTCTTTCTTTAATACGTCCTTCTGGCCTGGAAGAGACAATGAATCCCACAAGGAGATGTTCATATGCAACTTCTTCATCTGGTCCACTATGTTGATTTGAGGACTGCCTCCCTTCAAGTTTTCTTTGGCGCTGATTCCAAGCTGGATTGCAGGCTGAGGGGCTGAAGGTATAGACGGCTGCCTGAAACTTGGGGCTTTTGCATTGGAGTGTGATGGAGGAGGTGCTGCTGCTGCCTGGGTGGTGGCCTGGGTCTCTCCCATTGCCCTTCTCTTGAACCTCGTGTTGGCTGCAACACAATCAGCCTGATTGTCTGCAGCGCCCACATAATTCATTGATTAAAATTCTCCTTCTAGGTGATTCATCATGGTGGAATCAGGCTGGCCCTGATTGCTACTCGTGCTGGGTTGCATTGAAGGCTCAAAGGCCTGAGATTGAGCGGCTGTTTGGTTGTCTGCATTCTGAAAATAGTTCATCATCTTATTTGTGTAAACGGCTTGTTCTTGACCATATCCCATGGTCGAGCAGCTAGGCTGCTCTTGTACTAAATTGTTCTGAACAAGCACCATGGCCTTAGATGATGAGGAGGGACCGGTGTTGTAATTTTGAAATGGCCTGGTTGTAGTGAGCTGCCTTTGACCTTGATTATAATTCTGAAAGGGGGGTCTAGGGGCTTGACCATAATTCTGGTATCCCTGATTTGGTCTGTTGCCTTGAGCTTGTTGTCTTTTAATGGCAACAAGTTCGTTGGACATGTTTTGCAACAGACTCTTAACCTCATGAAGCTCATTTGACGGAACAGCAGCTGGCTTTTCAATGGTGGGCAGGGGAGCAATTGTTGGAGCAGTGGTTTGAATTAGGGGCAATAATTCTGGGAAAAGCGGCATGTGAGGTCTAGGGGTGATCTTTCTAGCTTGTACCAAGCAATTCTCAGCTGCTATGGCTATGTCATAAGCATCAGGGAGTATATGCCCTCTCATAGATTGGATCATCACAGCAATATCGTTGTTTAATGCCTTTAAATAGTACAGGAAAGCATAGTTGGGGGTCGGTCTTACCAGGATGAGAATTCTATCTCAAGTCTTTTGAAAACGCGTGTTGAAGTCCTGCATATACTCGTGTGGATTTTTCTTTATGGTTGTCAGCTGCTCAGCAAGTGAGAGGTCATCACTTTTTTCCCCAAAACGATCTGTCAACTAAGTCCCCAATTCATTCCAGGAACGTATTGAATTCACAGGCAAGGTCCCGTACCAATCAAGAGCTTTGCCTTTCAGAGACAAAGCTAACAGTCTGATGGCAATATTTTCTTCTGTTACATTGTGAATATTGCAAAGGTTGGCAATATTCCTAATATGCTCGACGGCTGTAATAGGCCCCAATCCATCGAAAAAAGGCACATTTTTGAGAGCTGTTCCCGGAATTGGATCATAGCATGGGAGATTCAAGGGGCTCTCACCACGAAAAGCCGCAAAAAGCAATGCCATGTCTGGGATTGGCTGTAACTGGGGCTCTGCTGCGACTGTGTCTCTTATAACAAGCCTAGGAGGATTGATTGTTGGATAAGGACGGGTTTTCTCAGATCGTAGTCTTTTAGCAAAGTTTAAAGGTAACTCAACAAATTCGAAAGCAACCCCTCTTGAAGCAGACCTTGTGGTGACTTTAGGCATAGAAAGTTACGATACTGGTCTTAATATGAAAACTGAAGCTCTTACCAGTGGAGTCGCCAGATGCTGAAAAGCTTGAAAATGTTGTGACAGGACCAGCATCAATCCTGAAACCTCTCTGAGTTATCAAACCGTATGTCCCATCGGGCATGCCAAAACTGTTGATGCATGAAATTGCACCCGGGGCAAGGAGGTCGAACTCCTGCCTTCTCCTCGCAACATGGAAACTCCTCTCTCCCCTGTGAGACTGGCGAAGCTGGAGGGGAGAGTCTCTAGGTAAGGGCTAGCTCCCTTTGATGTATCATGTTTGTTTCAGCAAGTGCAAACACAGGCATATATATATATATATATATATATATATATATATATATATATAGCTATATAATGGGGGGGATGAAAAGGGAAAGGAGAATGCAAGAAACAAGCCTACTCTAAGGAGGTGATACACCAAAACAAGATGACCTTCCCACACCCACTCAAAATCAGACAAACACATGTATACGCTTCACCCTTGGCAGAAGAAGCAGTCTGCAAAACTTGACAAGGAGGTTTAAATGAAAAATGCAGAAAAAAGAGGTTCACCAAAGGTGTTGTAAGAGGCACTCTGTAGATAATCCCTTCTGTTCTGCACTCCAAAATAGAACTCTTCTCCTATCAGCTGCAGATGGCGATTTGTAGATAGCTGATCTGTTGGTGTTGACCCTGTGAGAGCATCAAAGATAATGACTAAACACAAATAACACTGTGTTGCAGGGATACGCCCCCCAGCCCCACGCCCCCTGTTCGGAGACGCCTCCGGCACGGGGACGTCCCGGGTACTCCCGGAGGCACGCCGGCGGACGCCTCTGGGAGTACCCGGGACGTTTCCGGCGCGTACCCGAGGGATTCCGGCAGAAAAATGGCGAATTGTTTTTTAAAAAAACCCTAGAAAATCCTTAAAGAAAAAAAACCCTAAAAACTAAGCAACCCTAAATGTAAATCCAGTCCGAACCCAACGTATAGAAATAAAATAAACATTTAAGTATAAGTTTACATTTAGATATGGACATCTAGTTTCTTATACTTTAAGTTATATTTTATTTATATACTTTCAGGGTGTTTGAGAGGGGTTTCGGACTACTAGAAGCTATAATGCAAATTCGAGGTTTTGGAGGATCTTGTCATATTTCAGAGTTAGTCAGATTCCAGGGTTTCAGGGTTTCAAACTTAGCCATATTTCAGGGTTTCAAGATTTCAAGGAGACATCATAGGAGGTATGAAGGCTGCATAAAGGGATGTATGCGTGATAGAATAGTTTGAGAATATCTCTGGCAAAGTGCCACAAGCCGATCCCACTCCATTCCCTGTGCACCCCTTAAGGCATGCACTCGTGAGATTCAATGCACCGATGAGCCCTTGTGAGAGAAAGTGTCAGTAAATGATAAAGTTGAAAAATAATGGGAGTGGCATTCATGATTTTGTGGACAATCGAGATGATTTATTCTAGATTTGAATGTACATCTTGTCTTTGAAGTAATGAATGAATGAATATTATATATTTTTAAGTGTTTTATCATTTATAGACAAATATTTTCACACTATGTAGTTTCAAGTGTTTTACTAAAAAAATGAGTTATATATATATATATATATATATATATATATATATATATATATATATATATATATATATACACAGACGTACCCACGACGTATCCAAATCAAGGTTTTTGAAAAATGACGTACCCGCGTACCCGAGACGTCCCCGTATCCGTACCCGTACCCGTACCCAAACAACATAGAAATAACACTCAGAACATACACAGAATATCTATCCAAGATGGAGGCAAAACTGTATTTTTATTGATTCAAGTGGAAATTTTAGCAGAGCTACGCTTTGTAAAATTGTGGAAGATGATTACAAAATATCCAAGTTTGCAATATATATGGAAAGTACAAGAGGCTCAGTTGGCGCTCATTGGTTACAAGTGGCCTATTGCGTCTATTCATGAAAGGAAACAAGTCGCTCAAAATCATTAATGAACTGTGCGCTTTGTCCCCTTGAAATCTGCCTTTGTCAAGGTTAATACGTGATTTGCCTTCTCATTTAATGAAAAATAGAGAAAACCGGTTGCTTTACCAGCCGCTTGCATCCGAAATGATCAATTCGCTGGCACTATTTCACCTACTGGAGTCGCTTCTCAGATTAGCGCCAGTTGGACTGACTGCTTACTCATTCCTTGCTTGTTGCTTTGGTTTTCCTCCATTTTGTCTTATCTGGTTCATTCGGCCCCTGGGGCGAACATTTAGGCGGGTCGCTGCGTTTTGAGCTACTTTCCATGTTTAGCGCTTTTCGTTTGAAGGCAAACGGCTACTTTGCTTCACTAATTTTGACGTCCTCTAGGACGTCCTTGGGCCTTATGACTTTTTATGCGGCTTGCTGGCTTTGGGCCCTCTTAATTTCTTCGCGGGCACTCTTTCCTTGTATACTCGGAGGGTCACTTGGCTCTTCGGACTGCTGCCGGGTCTTTGAATGTTTCCGCGGACATTTTCCCGCGGACAAAAGTTTGCGGAAATTCTGTCCGCCTTTGCCTTTACTTGAAGCTTAATGTGTTAGTGGCCCGAATTCCTTAGTCGACTTCGAACAAGTTGAACTTTGAACTTGAGCTTTGAACTTACCCGGGTCCTCTCCTTTGAAGTGCTGGCCCTTCGGAAGGGCATTGAGCCTTTGAACCAAAATGAGAAAACACTGGCATTGAAGTTGTTCAACCTGGAAACACTGTCTTTGAAAAGCGAATAAAGAAGGTGAACGATTTTTTTGGCCTGGGGCAAAAATTGGTCAACATTACCCATACACAAATTTGACTTTTCTTCTTCCAAATGCAAAATGAAATCTTCTTTCTTTTTATTTGGCATTACTCCTTCAAAGGACTCCCTTGCCTTGTCCAATCTTGTTGAGACTTGTGCTTCCTTTCCAAGTGTTAATTGTTTCTTCCAAACTTCCTCTTGAAATCTAAAATTAGGCAAAGAAAATGGTCTATGATAAGAAACAATGCAAAAAAATTCTTTCATGACATACCTTTCCATTATGGTTTCCTTATCCATATCCAAGCTTTCTTCTTGATCTTTTGGTTGCTCATGAAGTTGTTGAATAACTTCTCCTTGCTTTACCTTTGGAAGTTCTTATTTTTCTACTGCTTCCACCTTAGTGCCTACCATTTGCAACCCCATTGGTTGCTTCATAACTTGCTAGAAACCCTCATTAGGCTGCTCTTGAATTTATGGTTCATGTGGCTCAGAAAATTCAATCATTAGTTGCCCTTTGCTTAGCTAAAAAAACTCTTCTCACTGCTCTAAATTTTCAGGTTTGTGAGGCTTAGAAAATTCCACACTTGGTTGCCCCAAGATGCTTGATTTTTATTCTTTGATGTTTTCTACTTGCAACCCTTCTTGTTGTTTATTAGCTTCTTGGGAACCCTCACTTGGCTTCCCCTGAATTTCTGGTTCTTGTGTCTCAGAAAATTCAACCACTGGTTGTCCCAAAGACTCCTCTTTTTGAAGCTTATCACTTGCATCAAAGGCCTCAATTTCAGAATTTTGACTCCCCATATGTGCCTTGTCAAAATTCCTAATGAGCCTTTCTCCAAGCTCCTCATATGTACCAATGACGTCATGATTTTGTGTCTTCATTCCCATATGTCACCAATCATGGGCAGTGCCTTCCAACTGCTTAATAACAAAGGTTAAGGCCTTTTTTTCTCCCCTAGGGTGCAAATCAAGGTATGTGTTTATCTTGTCTACCCATGCCCTCACCGGTGTGTTTTGATCCCCATCAAGAGTAGGAAGAACAACCTTCTCCAAGTCATCTTGCATATCTTTCAGGCTGTTCCTATCCTAGATCCCTCTTTACCTTGCTTCCATGTTACAAACTCATTGAAGATCAATAACACCTTGAGCTGGGGTTTATGTGCCATGTATTCATCATAATACTCCATCAAATCCCAACGAATGAAGGGTTGTTCCTCCATTTTAAGGGGCTGGTCCCCTTTCTTGTCCTTCATTATTTGAAGGAACTCGTTCATTACTTCATCAGCTCTTGTGCTTGAAACCACTTCTCGAACCTAGCTCTATCCATGTCACTGTTTGACATGAAATCCTTGTTGCCCCATAGTTGGCCAAAAATTTGGCTCAAATACCACTGTAATGTCCCCAAATAAGATAATTTTCTGAATTCTAGATTTTTTTGGAAACCTTAAACAAAATGTAAAATTCCGATTTTTGTAACAAACCCTAGTTGTAATAACACTCCCAAGATTAGCATAAACATATGCTAAGCTCAGCACACCGGGTAGACAATATAATCATGCAAATTAGCCCTTAGAAGTGTAAGATAAACCTTCAAACCCCAGGCACCTAGGTACAAAATTTTAATGTAATTTATGGCAGCCGTTTGATGACAATTGCTATAATATCTCACCTTCATAATTTGCACCAAAATGACTAAATAAATATGCAGAATTTATTATAATTTTTTTGAATATATTTGAGGTCCAAATGTAGAAACCCCTGTTTCCCCTGAATTCTTAAACTGTATGTTTTTGGACTGTTTTTGTGTATTTTGATTTTTTTGGTGTTTTTGCATGAATAAGAAATGAATGCGATTTTGCAAGAAATTTATATAAAATTCAAAACAATTGAACATTGAAGCAGTAAACCTTGTAACTGGCTAATCTATGATTCTATTATTTATTTCAGATGATTACAATAGATCTCTGTCATGCATAAAAAAATAATATAAAATATTGTCTCAAAAACTTGATTTGCTGCAATCTGAAAATGACTTAGATCTGGGACGGCTGCAATAAATAACCCTTTCTCCCCCCTGAAGATCTAGAATGATGCCAGATGTGTAAGCACCCTGATTGGTATCAACAGATTGGTCAAAGAGAAGGCGTTTTGCACCAGAAGAAAAATACACCCTTGCTGGTGATGGTACGGCCTAGTACAGAACTGTACAGCCTGTGTAACAGCAGCAATAAATACAGTATGGCCTGATTTTTGAGTGCTAGATCTTGATAAAAATAGCACCAATACTGAAGATCTCTTTCTGGACGATTTCCAGACCAAAACCCTGAAGATATAAATCCTGTGAAGCTTTGTGATAACCTCTGTATGAAATTATCTCTCTGCCTGGCAATAGATCAGTTGATATTTCACAACCTCTGAATTGCACACACTAAAGATTGCACATTCTCCAATGCAAATTGTATACTGGAACCCTTGGCTCTGTCTTCAAAAAAAATATTTGGCAAAAAATTGACTTCAAACATGAATGGCTCGATTCCCAATGAAAACCCTTATATTCTTCAAAAGTGCGATTTCCCCTAATTAGGGTTTTCATTAATAAAAATTCAGACTTTTCTTTTAATTTTTTTCCATAGTTTAAAAACACATTTTTAATTATAAAATATAATTAAAAATGGCCCCTTCAATGATGGTCGCCCCCTTAAGTCAACCCTTAAGTTATAATATTAAATATTATAACTTTATAATATAGCTCCAAATAATTAATATTTAATTAAATCAATTAAATATTAATATCTCCCTCAAAAAGTATCCGATTCTCGAACCGTCTGAAGCTAGCGAACAAAGGGGTGATTCCGCACATGACCAGACCATAGCAGGGGTGCTCCGTTGAGTGCCAAATATCCCTAAAAAATAGCAACTCAGGCAAACGGTGTCCGAAAGAGCCCGAACGAAAGCCAACTGAAAAAATTCTGACAGTCGAAGCCAAGCCAAGCTCCATCAAGACCCTCTATCCATCCTATCAGCCTACGAGGGTTGCATAATAGGCTAATCATCAGCTCTGAGAGATGTCAACTGGAAGGGGACATGACAGTCCGCCCCGCCTGAAATTGCTTGTCCTCAAGCAATCTCAACTCCGGATGCTGCAGAATATCCTCGCTCTCCCATGTAGCATCCTTCACTGGCAAATCTCTCCACTTTACCAAATATTCTCTGATAGTCCTATGCAATTGTCTCTCTCTATACTCCAGGATAGACTCAGGAACTAAAATCAACTTTCCCTCATCATCTAAGGGAGGTAAAATTGCAGAAGGTACCACACGGGGTCCCAACGCCTTCTTGAGGCGTGACACATGAAAAACATTGTGTACCTTGTTCTCTGTTGGAAGCTCTAGCTCATAAGCCACCTCTCCAACACACCTCAAGATCTTGAAAGGACCGTAATATCGTGGCTTAAGCTTCTCTGAACCACTCTTCCTAAGAGTAGACTGACTGTAAGGCTGCAGCATAAGATAAACCATGTCACCCACATCAAAAGACCTCTCTGTCCTCTTCTGATCTGCGTACTGCTTTTGCTGATTCTGTGCCTTGGCAATATTCTCCTTGAGAGCCCTCATAGTATCCTGACTCTCCTGCAACAAGTCTCCAGCGCTCGGCACTCTACTGTCACTCAGTAGCAAATCCAAAAAACTCGGCGCCTCATACCCGTACAATGCTATAAAAGGGGACATCTGAATGGTCATATGGAAGGTCGTGTTATAGCAATACTCGCACAAATGAATCCACTTGACCCACGCCTTTTGCTGCCCTGCAATATAGTTCCTGAGGGAACCTTCCACCCATTTATTCACTATCTCTGTCTGTCCATCAATCTGCGGGTGGTAACTAGTGCTCGGTGTAAGCTCGGTCCCACAGAGTCTGAACACCTCCTGCCAGAAGTGACTCAATAACCGACTATCCCTGTCGCTCACTATGCTCCGAGGCAACCCATGCAGTCTGAATACCTCTCGGAAGAAGACCTCTGCTACCTGTGTAGCTGTGTAAGTGGTGGTAATCGGAAAGAAGTGGGCATACTTCGTTAACCGATCCCGTCCTTGGGCTTTAGGCAAGCCCGTAATGAAATCCATCGACAGGAATTCCCACTCCCTGTCAAAAATCGGAAGTCGCTGCAATAATCCTGCCTGGTACGTGTTCTCCTGCTTGTTCTGCTGACAAACAGGGCACTCACGCACATACTGAAGAACATCTGCCTTAAGTCCTTTCCATGTGAATCTCTCCCAAATCAGTCTATAGGTTTTGAAATACCCGGGATGTCTTGCAGTAGGTACATCATGAAAGGCTCGCATGATAATGTTCTTCACCTCTGATCCTAGGATCAAATAAACTCTGTTCTTGTAAATGATCAAGTCATTCACAAGCGTATATCGGGTATCAATCGTCAATCCCTCAACAATGCTAGATGCCCATGAATCCTTGGCATACTCTGCCACAATCATGTCTCCAATCCTCTGTAATGTGAACCATAGTACTCAAATAAGGCCTGCGTGAGAGAGCGTCAGCCACTACATTCTGGGTGCCTTTGATGAAAGAGATGTCAAAGTCATATGCCTGTAATTTGCTCACCCACTTCTACTGACAATCATTGAGATCTCGCTGCCCCAAGAAATGCCTCAAGCTGTCGTGGTCAGTTTTGATGCAAAATTTGTTGCCAGCAAGATGTTGCCTAAATTTTGCCAAGGCATGCATTATAGCGAGCATCTCCTTATCGTAAATGTTGTAAAGTCTCTCTGGTCCCCTGAGTTTACGGCTCTCATACACTATAGGGTGCTTGTCCTGCATAAGCACCGCTCCAATGCCCTCACCTGAAGCATCACACTGAAGCTCAAAAGGCTTCGAAAAATCTGGTAGTGCCAACACTGAGCACGTAGTCATCAATTCCTTAAACCTCACAAAACACTCCTGTGCCTCAGGAGTCCAACAGAATGCTCCTTTTTTCAACAAATCTGTCATAGGGGTTGCATGACGTGAATAACCATTCACGAATCTACGATAAAACCCACACAAACCTAGAAATCCCTGCCGCTGTGTAAGATTCGCCGGAATAGGCCAGTCTATAATAGCGCGGATCTTCTCAGGATCCATCCGCACTCCCTCTGCACTGATAATATGACCTAAGTATAACAATTCGGTCATCCCCAAATCACATTTGGACTCCTTGGCGTACAAGGACTCCCTCTCCAAAATATTGAGCACGGTCTCCAGATGAGCCAAATGCTCCTGCCAAGTCCTGTTGTATATAAGAATGTCGTCGAAGAAAACTAGTACAAATCTCCTCAGCAGTGAATGGAAGACTCTGTTCATGGTGGACTGAAATGTCGTTGGTGCATTAGTGAGCCCAAACGGCATCACCACAAACTCAATGTCCACAATGACAATGAAAAGCAGTCTTCTCAATGTCCTGCTCACGAACCCTGATCTGATCATATCCTGACCTTAAGTCTATCTTCGTGAAGTAGCATGCACCATGGAGCTCATCAATAAGCTCATCGATATGAGGTATTGGATATCTGTTTTTAATAGTCCTCTTATTCAGGATTCTGTAGTCTATGCACATGCGTAGGGTGCCATCCTTCTTTTCACCAGAACAACTGAAGAAGCGAATGGTGATTTGCTAGGTCGAATGTGACCCATAACAAGTAACTCCTTGATTGTTTTCTCGATCTCATCTTTCAACCGCTTAGGATGCCGATAAGGAGTAATCATAAACGGGCTTAGCGCCCTCCTCAAGCTCAATAATGTGCTCAATGCCCCTGTCTGGAGGTCTCCCTGGTGGAATATCACTGAATACCTTATCATGCTTGACTCTCAATTGTTGAATGTCAGGATGATACTCAGTCTTCTGTTGTCCCTCCTGTATTGGTGCCAATGTGCACTCGGCAGCCCACTCTACCATGTCGTGTCGCATGAGCCTCTCCATCCGATGAAAAGAAATAGTTTTGATGTTGTTGTCCCGTATTGCCTTCAGAATATGTGTCTTCCCATCAACATCAAAACGAATCTCCATGTCCTTGAGACGAAGAGTGACTTCCTCAAGGGAATGAAGCCACTTCATGCCCAAGACTAAATCTATATCCCCCATGTTCACCACATAATAATCAGCTTTGAACTCATAGTTGTTCAAGCGCCAGGGGAGATCTCTAATCATCCGTTCACACCTAAGAGTGTAATCGTCAGCCACCTTAACTCTAATGCCGTCAAACTCCTCGGTAATCAGTCCACACTTCACAAATCTAGCATCGATAAAATTATGTGTGGCTCCTATGTCAAGAAGGGTTATGACCCTCTGTCTTGCCAAAACTCCACGGAGTCTGAACGAACCCTCCTGCTGAATGCTAGATAGGCGTGCCTCCTAAATCTGAAGCTCTGACTCTGCCTCTGACTCTGACTCCTCAGAACTTTCCTGCTGTTCGAAATTTTTTGATTCCGAATCCTCATAATAAGCCCACATCACTCGATTTGCCTTGCTCTTAGGCCTCAAAGGATAATCGTGATTAGCATCATAGGGACCTTTGCAGTAGAAGCAAAGCTTCTTCCTGTGTAAATCGTTAAGAGCCTCTCGATCCAAAGGTGGTGCTACTAGTTTGCCCTTTGAATCATTCTTAAAATCTGATTTGTCTTTGTTAAAATCTGACTTCTCTCTATTTCTGCTGAAGCCCTTATTGTCCCTGAATGAAGAAGTACCTCTGGAGTTGAATTTACTGGATGGGGCTGCCAACTCCATACTACGCACCTTCTTCATAGCTTCCTGTAACGAAGGAGGATCAAAGGCTTTGATCCAACCTCTCAATGGTTCGGATAGGCCCTCAATGAAAAGAACTATCAATCTACGCTCTGAAATGTTTGGCACCATGACTGCCAACCGCTGAAATTCCCCAATGAAGGACTCCAAGTTGCCTGTTTGTTTCAACTGTGCCAAATCTCGAAAGTAAACCTCTGGATCTTTCTTGTCAAACCTCTCAACCAACCTATCCACGAAGTCCTGGTACTCTGTCACCTGATTACGCTGAAGTGTTACCATACCATGGTACCACCAATCATGTGCTACTCCCTCCAAGTGCAAAGCGGCGTATTTGATAGCTTCTATCTCTATCATTGGCCTTAATGCCAAAAATGTGTCAAGCTTATGAATCCAAGCTTGAGTTGTCATCTTACCACTCCTCTCAAAAGTAGTCAAAGAAAGCTTGCCTATAGCCTTCTTCAGCGCACTTTGCTGACCTCTAGGCCTCCTGTCCTGTCTAAGTGCCCTGTAATGCTCTCTCCTCTGATTTACAAAACGATCAAAGGACATCCTCTCTCGAACCTGAGGAGCTAATAATTCCCACTCCTCATTTGCAGCCATGAGCGTATCTGCAAATAGGGGGTCTCCTGCCGCCTCCTCTGTTGGAGCTTCTTCTGGTTCCCCCTGAACAAATGTAGGACGTGTAGGCCTATCAGTTGTTCTGGAATGGGTCAGCTGTGGTCTCTGATTAACTGTAGCACTCATGTTATCTCCTTGTTCCCCATTCTGTCTAACAGGTGGGTTCATTCTTTCTACCATAGTTGTAAGTCCCTGTAATGCCTACGCCATCTGCTGCTGTTCTGTAACCATAGCACGGAAGAAGTCTCTGGTGTCCTGATCCTCATTATTCCTATGGCCCCTGGGTGGGCTACCCTCACCCCTGTCACTCATGATGATCGGCGGCTGCTCTAAACCCTGGTCGCCTTCAAGCAAGGCTCTCCTGTGTGTGTAATACCTGTGTGGTCCTAACTCTTGTGGCTGCATAAGATTGCTAAACCCTCAGGATGGCAAGATTTAGCTCTGATACCACTGTTTCCCCTGAATTCTGGAACTGTATGTTTTTGGACTATTTTTGTGTATTTTGATTTTTTTGGTGTTTTTGCATGAATAAGAAATGAATGCGATTTTGCAAGAAATTTATATAAAATTCAAAACAATTGAACATTGAAGCATTAAACCTTGTAACTGGCTAATCTATGATTCTATTATTTATTTCAGAGGATTACAATATGAGATCTCTGTCATGCATACAAAAATAATATAAAATATTGTCTCAAAAACCTGATTTGCTGCAATCTGAAAATGACCTAGATCTGGTACGGCTACAATAAATAACCCTTTCTCCCTCCTTCTGAAGATCCAGAATGATGCCAGATGTGTAGGCACTCTGATTGGTATCAGCAGATTGGTCAAAGAGAAGGTGTTTTGCACCAGAAGAAAAATACGCCCCTGCTGGTGATGGTATGGCCTGGTACAGAACTGTATGGCCTGTGTAACAGCAGCAATAAATACAGTACGGCCTGATTTTTGAGTGCCAAATCTTGATAAAAATAGCGGCAATACTGAAGATCTCTTTCTGGACGATTTTTAGACCAAAACCTTGAAGATATAAATCCCTGTGAAGCTTTATGATAACCTCTGTATGAAATTATCTCTCTGCCTGGCAATAGATCAGTTGGTATTCCACAACCTTTGAATTGCACACATTGAAGATTGTACGTTCTCCGATGCAAATTGTATACTGGAACCCTTGGCTCTGTCTTCAAATAAAATACTTAGCAAAACATTGACTTCAAACATGAATGGCTTGATTCCCAATGAAAACCCTTATATTCTTCAAAAGTGCGATTTCCCCTAATTAGGGTTTTCATTAATAAAAATTCGGACTTTTCTTTTAATTTTTTTCCATAGTTTAAAACACATTTTTAATTATAAAATATAATTAAAAATGGCCCCTTCAATGATGGTCACCCCTATAAGTCAACCCTTAAGTTATAATATTAAATATTATAACTTTATAATATAGCTCCAAATAATTAATATTTAATTAAATCAATTAAATATTAATATCTCCCTCAAAAAGTATCCGATTCTCGAACCGTCTGAAGCTGACGAACAAAGGGGTAATTCCGCACATGACCAGACCATAGCAGGGGTGCTCCGTTGAGTGCCAAATATCCCTAAAAAATAGCAACTCAGGCAAACAGTGTCTAAAAGACCCCGAACGAAAGTCAATAGAAAAAATTCTGATAGTCGAAGCCAAGCCAAGCTCCATCAAGACCCTCTATCCATCCTATCAGCCTACGAGGGTCGCATAATAGGCTAATCATCAGCTCTGAGAGATGTCAACTAGAAGGGGACATGACACCAAATGTCCTCCAAAACCCTCACAAAAATTATAAATAAATTCAAAAATAATATAGAAAATTCAAAATATTATTTGGGCACAAAAATAGCCCTCAAAACCCAAAAAATTCAACTCCAAACCAATTCACCTTAGTTGAAATTATTTGGTAATAAATTCATAAACCCTAGGAGTGGGTTATTCCCTTGTAGCGTAGCCCTTAATGGGGTCAACACAAGTGGCCGAGTCGCCACTCTCTAGAGCTCCTTAAAAACCTTTAAATGGCTTCCAATAGCAAGCCACACAACTCCAACATACAACCACACTTGTCAAAGCAAGTTGCCACCCTAGGGGAGGGTGCAAATCTGCAATCCACAAATCTGAAGCACAAATACAGCCCTTGAATAGAGCTTCCCTATGTGAAAGAATGGAGGTTTTCATCCCCAAACTCCATTGTGCACTTGAAGGGTTTTGTCCTCAAGTCACTTGTTCAAACTTGACATACTTGAGCATAAGATTCAATATCCAAATTAGCATAACCCCTAAAATGAATCCGCTTCCCCTTAAATACTCACTCCCCAAGTGGAGCGCCCAAATTGGAGGGAACAGTTCAAAAGTTATGATACTCATTTTCTTTTTAAAATGACTTAATGGACTCTGAAATCCCCACCAAAAAGCAACCTCCTAGCTTAAAAATAAAATGACATACTTAAAAGTACCCTTTTATTACTTTAGAAAGGGTTAATGCTTCCTTTTTATTCCTCCTATTCCCTTAGCCCAAAGGAAACACAAGGAAATAAGGCTAAAGGGTCTTCGTCCATACTTATGTCGAAGTTGAGGACATGACATTTTTCTATACAAAATGTCTTCATGTAACCCAACTCATGTTATATACCATTTCAAACATTAAATGAGATAACATTTTATCATCCTTTCATGAGCCTTCTTTCTATGTATGTGTGTTTGAGGGAGTGCATAAACAGGCATCCTTACATATATGTGGAATTAGTGGTTGTACAGAAACATGGTGTTTAGAAGATATTAAATACAAAATCAATTAGATTGTAATTAATATGCATTCAGAGAACATAAATAACTATTTGAGTTAAACCCTTGACATGAAAACTATTGTATATAGCATTTTTGAAGATTCTGAGAGCTTTCTTTTCATGTTTTGGTCTGTTTTGTTTGAGCATTTTCTTCTAATTGAAGTGTTTCATACAACTGAGTACTACTTTAAAATACCCAATATGCTTTAGGCTGAAAAAAATTAAAAAACATTCCAAAGAATATGAAGGAAATCAGAGAAAAATGTGAAAGGTTTCCTAGGAGTTTTTGGAGTATTCAAGTTTCACAGCGTTTCAATTTCATTCAAGAAAAGGGAACTGCATGGAGTTCCTGGTAAGAGAGATTTATGTTATTTGCATCCTACACAATTTATTTTGTTCCATTTCTGAGATGCTTCCGAGAAACATATTGAGAAGGATCTTAAAAACCATTTAAGATATTTCCTATAAAAAATAACAAGTGGAATGCATTTCAAAACATAATTTCTGGTTTGTTTTGCCTTTCTTTGACGTTTAGGTCAAGATATACGCGGCTTTTGCCACTTTTGGTAAGTGAGCTTCCTTTTGTCTTTGTTATGCAAACCCTTGGTCACATACTGAGGGCAAGTAGCTTGGCCTGTGTCAATTGTCATTACTAATTTGTTCTTAAAATCCAAAAATCAATATATTCCTTTAAGATCGATGTCAATTTTAGTTTGTTGAATGGGATGAACTCAAGCAGTAAATCATCAGGGCTTTAATAGTGGAGACCTATGTTCAAATCCATTGGAAATATGTTACATGTTACAAGTTAAAATGTACAAAAGTTGAGCGTTTAATCTGGGAAATTACCACATCCAATTCTGGTTGTGGCATACCCCAATGGATGAGGCCAGGAGCAAGTCTTGGGTGAATTTGATGGAAGAGATACCCCTTGGTCGTGGCATCTAAGCTGAAGGACACCCTGCAAGGGGAATTTAACTAGCCAAAAAAAATGTCAATTTTAGTTCAGAACTAGTTAAATCTGTGAGAACTGAAGCTCAGAGTTCCAAATACTTGCACATGCTTGCATTCCCCTTCCAGATACTTTTGTGAAATCCCCAACCATGTCTGTTTGCAATCTCCATTTGTTTCTATTGAATATAAACTACATGCTCTTTTTAGCAGATTTTGAGCTGTCTATTAAATTGCTGGCATTGAAGGCCATAGTTTATTCATAAGTATTCATTATTTTGTGGAACGAGAAATATGATGTGCACTGCAATACATTATTAACAAGATAAAAACAAACAATTCATATTAATGCAACAATAGTCATCATTGTAATACAATATATGAACAAAGAATAGCATTCAATCTCCCCTCTTTAAACTGTCTTCACCCTCGATGACCCAAAACCCCTTATGAAATGCTCTTCTTAACTTATTTAGTGGAGTCTTCAAAAAGGAGGAAAGGAAGCGCCAACTCTGAAGTACAAGGGCAAACAAGCTCAAAACTACAAAGAGAGAAAAATTACTGACAGCAGAGCCTTTTTTAACAATGATTTTCTCTTCATATGAGTACTACTCATTTGTCATGGTTATCAAGACAATATCATTGGCCTCACTTGGGTTCTTCTTGATTGACAGATCAATCAAACAAAATACTTGGTTGCAAGCTAGAATTGTCTGATTATGCCATTTTCACTGTGGCTTAGAAAGGATTCTATAAATTTTAGCTTCATGTACTAAATTTTAATTGGCTAGAAGTACTTACATTTTGAAAGTTCTTGTTTAGGCAATTTGGTGTGAACGCTTGCTAATATCATGCTCAATATTATATATTTGTTTTACAATTCATGAATTGTATTAAGGAACCAATAATGTTTAAAAGGTCATTTCCATTAGGCAGTGCTACCTATTTAACACTTAAGCTTGGATTGCCATGATGGTCCAAACATGTCAGTTGATGTTACTGGCATCTGAGTTGTGCAAGGGTTGCTTGCTTCAGACAGTTATGCACAATCATTTCTTATATGATTGTGCATTTTTATTTGAAATCATTGTTTAGCATCTGAGAAAACAAAAAACGTTTATATTCATTGTTGCATACCAGCTGATATAATTCTTTTTCTTTTGCTCTTTGTAGAAAATGCCCAAATGGGACGTTTATCTGTCTTAATGCGGTGGCATGAAGTGGATCCCCCATCAAGGTCTGAGCAATTGCGGAACAACACTATATGCAAAATTTATCAGCACAATCGAAATCCCTTTGTGGATCATCCAGAATATGCGACTTTAATATGGTCTCATTCTGGGGTAGAAGCACTGGTACCAATCACTTCTGGAATCAATGGCAATGCATTTTTACATGAGAGAGAAAGGAATGTCTGGATAAACAAGTTGCACTATGAGAACAATGGAAATGACAAGAATGAGGTCATTTCTTCTGTGTTTGATTATTAATGTTATCTTAAGTTTTTAATTATTAATATTTTAGTGATTCTTATGTTTGAATTTGTACATACTTCAATCCATGATATATATACATCTATCTGTCTCTCAATCAAAATTCGAGGTTTCTTTTCCGAACTCAAGTAATGTGCTGGCTATTGTCCCACAGAGACACAATCATTGATGTTAAAGTGTTATAGCATAACCGGGAATCGATTCTTTTATCCTGGTTTGATTCCTTAAAAATTTATGTTTTTCCATAAAGCCCAGGGGTCATTAATAATTTCACAAGTAACTTGTGGACAAAAGGAATTGCAGGAATAAATCTCGGAATAAAAAAATGTCTTATATTTAAAAGAACTTTTTATGCCGATCTTGTAAAAGTTGGAACCAAATAGCAGGCCTGCTAATTTTAGAATTTTTTCATTTATGATCTCTTTGCAATTTATCGAAGTTGTTGTGGGATCTTCTTTGGATCCATCCAAGTTGAACTTCTACTATAAAATAGAGCTAGTGGAAAAATGTATAGGTCTTTGTCATCGTCCAATATTGCAACTTCTTCAGTTTCAGACACTGGCCTTGTATGTTCAATCTATACAATATTTATTCCTGCAGATTCACTTGAAAATGGCCCTGCCGATGGGATTGCTTTGGTCAAAGAAGGAAATGAGGGTGTCCATATAATCCAGTTTCTCTCTTATGAAGGTGTTGTTGAAGTGGTAGAAGGGCCTGTACATGGGTTGAAGTCACGGGATATTTGAGTGTCACAAGATTCGCTTGGATTGACTGGTCCAAGTTTTGAAAACTTCCAGTGGATTAAGTGTCAATGGAGCTTCTCCTGGTACATTAAATAAGGGACAAAATATCCTTTCACAGTGACATAACGCCTCAGTGAAAGGAAACTACTTACTTTATACTGCAATCATTTATTTGAACAACTGGTTTATTTCTAAAAAATATTTTAGTTCTTCCATCTAATGGTCTTTAATTGACGGTATTTGCATAACTTGGATCTAATTTTGGAATTCTGTAGTTGTTCCTAGTATCCAATAGATGAATATGAAACATTTTTTGGGGTTATTTTTTGTTCTACTGTCAATAGGTTCACTCTCTTTCAATGCATTTCTCATTTTAAAATGTTCTATATTAACAATTGTTTTTAGTAGGTTACAAAATGCTTATGATTTTATTTTTAAATGGCTTCTTGTGTGTAGATTCATTTATTGATAAAGTTGCAGGATAATCCCCTTGGGTGCTTGACCAAACTTGATGCTTCTTGTACAAAGTTTCATATGTTAAAAACTTTTAATACCCAAGGACTTCTAAAAAATCATAAAATTGTAACCCAACCAATACCCTTCCATCAGTACAAACGTGAAAAAATCCTATATCGTACAAGGTAATCATAACACTTACTAATTACACATATTTTTTACTTATTTGAGGTTTTAAAAGTCCGTAGATGCGGGATTTCACACAACAATTTGTTTAAGGATTTTCATTTAGTCGAAATAAGTATCAATTAATATGAACAGTCTACTTCAACCAATTTCTTAAAAGTTAATTTTATTCACGTTGATAAAGGACTGAAATTAATTGAAGTTATATGAGAATATTAAAATTTTAAACAACCCTAATTGTTTTTATTCTCTCCTCAGCTTGTTGAGGTCCCCTCTTCCCCATGCAGGCGCCTCTCCACCATTGTAGAAGCTACCTCGAAGGATGTTCTGATCTCTCTGTCGGCCGCTCCTCAAGAGGGTGTTTCTTGGGCTTCCCCTCCCAAGACTTCTGAAAATCATGTGTATGTGGGTGTCTCCTCAAAGAAGAAAGGGCGTAGATTGGAGGCAGAGTTGCTGAGGGCGGAAGTGGATTCTTTGATCAACAATGGCTCCCAATGGACCCTAGAAGATCTCCTTTCTAGGCATGGGAGATGTGTAGTTTTGGCATGCGGTTAAGCCCTCCAGGGTGTGCAGTTGGCAGGTCATGATTTTGGGGCTGAGGATAGTTTCGTTCCTGTTTTGGGGCTCTTTCGGTTGGTTCCCATTGGTTTTTTGTCTATGCAATCTCTGCTGAAGTTTGGCTGAAGTCTTGCTGATTAAGCGTCTTTCCTCTTCGCATTTTTTTAGGTGGTTGTTTGGTGTTTTCTTCTTTGTTTTTCTTCTCCTTTATTGGAGTGCTCTCCTACAGAAGGTGGTTCCTGTCTTTGAGATCGTCATTTTATCTCCTTGCTTTTCTTTCTTGTTGCGGGGACTGGGCCTCCAGTTGTGTCCCATGCCAATTCATAGCTCCGGTCAAAAGTGTTTATCTTATCAAATAAAAAATTGTTTTTATTCTCCCTCTCATATACCTTTGAAAGGTAATCTTGTTCCTCATCTTGAAACCATTGGAGCTCTATAACTAAATCCAGTGTTAACCTTTGAAAGGTAATCTTGTCTCTGAGGTTTTGACATCTCCCAAACGTATCAGGGATGGGGGATGGGGATAAAACATCCCCATATGTTCCCAAATCGAATCAAATCAGGGATGCCCTTGAAACTCAGGGACATTTCGGACATGTCCTGATATCCCCAACATCATTTTAATTTTATTTTGTAATTTATATATAATATATAAAAATTTAAAATTAATTTTTATATATTTAAAATATGTGTGTGTGTGCGCTTTAAAGATTAAAAAATTAATTTTATTTTTTTATGTAGTATTAAATATTTTAATCTCCGTGCCCAAAATCCATTAAAATTTTCCCCATTCTTGAGACGTAACTATGCCGAATTCTTCTCAGTTAGATGTAGAATTAATACGACCAAGCAAAATTACATATTGCAAAATCTTGTAAAATTGGTCCTTGTCATTATCAAGATAAAGAGTGAACAAAGCACTGCGTTCTTTGTATTCTTTCCAAACACTATCAATTCTTTTCCACAAAACCCCTAAATTTTACTGGTTATTTCTCGGTTGTGTGCCCCCCCCTTTCCTTCTCCCTCTCCCATGCGTCCCCCGCTTTCTCTCCCAGATATGGCACATATACAACTTCTCCTTATCTAATAAATGATTGGATGGGCTATGTCCCAGATATGTATTTGGGCCATATCCATATTCATTAAACCCCGTGTATGTATTTGGGCCATATACATATTCATCCATAAAAAAAACAAAAACAAAATGAAAGAAACATGACAATTATAAAGAGAGAGAAACCCCTCTTTTCATACATCCTGCTCATCTTTCAGCTTGCATCTGGAGGGTTTTTGCCAGCTTTTTTCTGCAAAGCATTTTTTTTGGGGAGAAATCTTGATGATTTCTAGAAAACTAATTTGTGGCTATGGAACTTCTCTATTTTTATTTGTCTTTCCAAAATGATCGATAGTATTTTTTTTCTGTATTTTATTGAGTATTTTTCACATATATATTTTTTATATATTTGTTGTATCTCAGCTGTCTCCAAGAACTTATTATTTGTTGTATTCAATAGAATACATATGCATTTTGGTATTTGTATCTGCATCCAAGCAACTTGGCCTTAAGAACACAAGATAAATTTCTCAAATATTTGCCATGAGCAGATAAATAAACATTGAAATTTTGTTCAGATTAAACATCCAACCAAATAATCTTTTGCTACATAGCTATTTTCCAAACATATTCACCACAATTGCTTATAGAATACCCCAGTGACTCCTCTAACTCACATATTGTACACTATCTTGAGTCCCTGCCTACCCTAGCCAAACTCGTTCGATAGCCAAATTATTCCAAAGAAAAACGACATTTAACGCATTCCTTTTGGTTCAATTTTTATAGACCAAATCAGACTGAATCTTTTGCTCCAATCTGAAGAACAGTTGGAACATGTTCCAAAGCCCATAGCTCTTGACAAAAGATTAGACAAGGGTCTTTGATAGTTACTTATTTCAAATGATGTTTATCATGGCATGACACCCTATCTTTATCAACTGACAATTAATTCCCTGACAATACTAAACCAATCTCAGAGCTTTTTGGTTGAAGTGCTCTTTTATCAAAATTTTACAGATCAAATTTGGAAAACAAATCCTTTCATGAAACGCAAGTCTTATTTATACAAGGCCATAAAACAACAAAGGTTGGAATTTCCTTTTTCCTCTATCTAAAGGAAGAACAGCCTCGTAAAAGAACCAGTGGACTATTTCCTGAAATTACTAGTCCACGGATTTCTATAATCCCAGCATAATTCTTCATGAGGACTCAAAATGGAATTAGTGAGTAATGGCTTAAGTCATATTCCAAACTAGCTAAAAACTTTTTAACTTTAATTTTCCAAACACAATGGTAGATATTTTCTCAATTTCTTTTAGCTTTGCATCAACCTAGGTTAGTAACATGCCTTATTAGAGTATGAGCATGAAATGACGAATTACCACTGATTGCTTTTAATAATAACCTATTTGCAATCCAGTTAAATTGTTTAGAGCTTTGTATTTTTCAAATCCAAATCTCTGTTATATCTTCTAGCAACTTCCAATTGATTACACCTTGAAATTGGTGGTTATTATTATCAGGGCCATTGACTCATTGAAACTTGAAACGAAAATATTATAACAAAACAAAAAAATATATTATTATTATTATAATTTTGTCATTTTGATCAATTTCACTTTCATATGTTTTTAATTATAATTACACATTTTCTATTTATTTCATAATTTTTTTATAACTTTTGACAATTTAGTTTGATTCATTATTTACTTACTATTATGTATCACATTGACAAAAAGTTATCTAGTATTGTTAGCTTCTTTCAATATGTGCGGTTTGTATGATGATACTTTGTGACCATATGATTCTCAAGGGCTATCGTGGGCATCCACAAATATTTTTACATGACAATAAAGGGTGCTTGAATCTCACATTTTTTGTAGCTTATAATCCAAAAATACAGCATAATAAATAATGACTTTGCAAAAAATATTTACTTTGAAGAGAACATTGTAAAGGACCTGAAACATAAGGAAATCTAACTAGCAAAAGAATAACAAAACAAATATAGTTATATCGTACACGTTTAATCAATATAAGTATATATAAAACAATAGTCAATATACAAGTGATTGTATTACCATTCATTCAATATTTATGGGTTAAAATGAAACTTTCAACTATTTGACAATGTTTTTTTGGTTTTTAATCAAAACAGAATAGAAGAATATAAAATTGATATGTTTGAAGGTTACTCAAATCATACAATTCTGGTTGTGAATAATGAAAATATGGTTGATGCTCATGCTAGTAATAATCTTGTACCACCGCTGCCCGTCCCCCTTCCGCTCCACCCACCTTGCCCCCCCTCCCCATCGTTAATGGGTCTGGGGTATCTAGTAAAAAGCCATGTAGGGTGGATAATGTTGGTTGGATGCCTCCGCCTCCGGGAGTTTTTAAGCTCAACTTTGATGGGGCAGCTTGGGGCAATCTTGGAGCCTCTGGATCTAGGCATAGCATTTGAGATTGTGCTGGCTCCTTGATTTAGGGTGCTTCATTCAAATTGGTGGATAGGACCAATAACGAAACTGAGGTTCAAGCTTTGTCTTTGGGTGTTAATTTGATTGTGCAGTGTGGCATTTCAAATTTGATAATTGAAGGTGACTCGATGGTCATAATCTAGGCTTTGCGAAATAGGCACATATGTGCGTGGCATATTGAAAACACCCCGGGTTAAGCTTGGGATCTTCTAAGCTCGTTCTCTTCCTGTGAAGTTCATTGGTTTCAGGTAGTGAACTCGATGGCAAACTTCTTGGACAACTGGGAAATTGAGCAGGCGAGGATTTCATTTGTGATAACTCTTGGGGGGCTTGGCCTATGGCACCTCCTAGCATATTCAATTGCTAAGGACTTCGTAGTTTGGGGTGTGTTATGTTGGTGTTGTGGGAGGATTTTTGAAGTTGACGGATATAATCATTGGGTGATATGCGGTAATTTAATTTTTTATTGCAATTTGTGTTGGTGGCTCGTGTCAAGGTGGGAGAGTCAAAGCCATTTATTGCTCTCTTTGCCTTGTTTGATTGTCATGTCCTCAGGGAGCTTTTGATTTTGTGTGAGGAACTCTGGGTTCAGGTTTGGGTGCAACAAAGTATGGATTGTTTGATACAGCTCGCCATTAGCAAACTGTTGTTGAGAGTGTGGGCTGAGAAGCAAGATATGTCTTTTGAGGGTGGTATGAGTGAAGTGCAAATTAAACATGTGTTTGTGGTGCAGTCTGGGTAGATTTTGGAGGCGTTCAAAGCCTTGGTGGGTTATGTTTATATGATTACTCCATACAAAGTAAAGGTAAACTCAGATTTAGCATTTCTTTTCCTTAGCAATTTCCTGTTGGTTGTGGAGGATAAAAATTTGGTGAAGACGGTGGGAGAGGGGCTGATAAGGCCACGTTTTCGGTTGGGTTTGGATGAAGCCATCGCGAGTTTTCCAAAGAAAAGCCAAATTGAATTATCACTCTTGGATAGGGAGACAACCGGTCTTATACCTCTTTGTCTTTTGGGAATTGGAAGTGCATTTGGTTAAAGCTTTGACATTCATTGATCAAGTGCACGGGATCTTACGATCTCTGGTCCATTCTGGGAAGCAGATCCCTATGGTGGATGTTGGTGCTCTGAGGGCTCCCCTTCCCTTGCTCGAGGCATTGTTGGCACTGCGTTCTTCCATCCAAGTGTGAGCTATGGCAAGGTTGTTGGTTAGGGCGTTCGGAGGTGGCAGGGGAATGCAACTTCCTGACAGGATGTTAGAAGCCTCGTCGGACGGGGTGTCTCAGCACAAAAGAGAGACGATAGCAGTGATTGGGGCTAGTCTGAGATCGACTTCGAGGGAGGTGGTTGGGTCAGGGGAAGGCAAGTGGGTGGTTGAGGCAGGTTCAACTATCACTTTGGGGGTTTTGGGTGAGGCTCCGCAGGAGGAGGTGGATGTGGAAGATGCAAGAGGGGGTCTAGTAGCCTCATTGCTTGATGGGATGAATTGTGATACCTCTTCCAGAGTGGTGTAGTGTTGGGTTTCCTTTCCTTGCTCGCTGGTGGGTCTTTTCTTAATTCAACTTGTATTATTGAATATGTTGTTTTAGTTGTTTTTTGGTTGGGTCTTGGTGGGACTATGTACCCTTGATGTAATCTTGGTCCCCTTTTCTTGGGATTAAGCTGGTTGTGGCTGTTTTGTGCCTCTCATTCCCTTTGTGGATTTGTACCCGAGGCTTACGAGGTTTTTGGTTTTTGGTTCAATTGGCACTGCAAGCAAGGGCCCCCTTTAACCCTCGATTATCTATCAAAAATAAAAATAAAAAATCTTGTACCCCTGCTCCAAAACAACACCAGCAGGTTTATTCTATGTCAGATTTACGAGTCACCATTGCCCACATGTTTATGGCTAACACCAGGTTTTGGGCTGACAATACGTCCTCCACAATCAAGAATTTAGCTCCCTCTAGAAGCTGACAATACTTCCTCCACAATCAAGAATTTAGCTCCCTCTCGAATGAAGAGCATTCCAACCTTTGCTGTTCATCTCTATCTTGGTCAAAACAGCCCCACTCTAGAGAATTAACCACTCTTGAAAACCAAACAAGGTACAGCCCTCCCTCAAAACAGAATAGAAGAATATAAAATAGATATGTTTGAAGGTTACTCAAATCATACCTTTCTGGCTATGAATAATGAAAATATGTTCGATGCTCATGCTAGTAATAATCATGTACCCCTGTTCCAAAACAACACCAGCAGGTTTATTCTATTTCAGATTTACGAGTCACCATTGCCCACATGTTTATGGATAAAACAAGGCTTCGGGCTGACAATACTTCCTCCACAATCAAAAATTTAGCTGCCTTCAGAATGAAAAGCATCCCACCCTTTTCTGCTCTCACTACCCCTGGCTCAGCTCACTCTGCCGATCTCTATCTTGGTCAAAACATCCTCACTCTTCAAAACCAAACATTGCACAGTCCTCCCTTAAACCCCCCACCAATTAATGTTGCCAAGACCTCCATAAAAGAGAGGTAAAATTTATGTTATTTTAGTCAAAGCTATTGTTAATCTTGATGACCACCTTGCTGCCCTTGGTCAGAATTTTTTGGATGTTGGCAAAGTTATTCAATTTTTGAGCAATCGTATTGCCCAAATATCTGCTTACTCTGTCCAGCAATCCATCTGCATTGAAAAACTCATCTCTTCCTCAATCCAGCAAGCTGAGTACATTCATCTCCTCAGGCAAAATGTGAATGGGCTGAAAATCCAAACACAATTTCTTGAAGGAAATGGAAGTAGCAAGACTTAGGATGCCCTTGACCAGACCCATGTTTACGAAAGAAAAATGCAGACTAAAGGGGGTACTAACACTACTCAGGCACAAAATGCGTATTGGCAAAGTCCCTATTTACAATCCTAAGAGTACTCAATCATCCCAATGCTTGGGGTTCCAATTGCCCAATGCAGTGTTGTGAAGAGGGCGCTACTAAATAAATATGACAAAAGAAAGTTCATCTACTGGACTTGTCTGTTCCTGCTGATACTCTTGGGTCCCATTTTGTGCTCGCAAACTTGTGAGTATAATTGCATTTTTCGCCTTCTTGGCTCGAGTATGTTGTAATTTTTCCTTTTTTAAGAACGTTATATTTCAACTTTTTTCCCAAACAAACAAAACTTACAGTTAAGGTACAATATGTTACTCATTACACAAAATGGAGAACTGTATGCTTATAAGCCTGATAAAAATTGCAAACAGAGAAATAATAATAAAGAACATAGCAAGTATGTTACAACGTCTACAAAACTGACAATTAGGGAATTGCAAACAAAGGAATAATAAAGAACAAGGCAAGTACATATACTTCGTATCAGAAGATGCAGACTGTAGCTAAAGTTTCTTACTAAAATTTTTGGACCTTATGCAACACTTATCAAGTTCCCAAAAATGAGAGGTCCTAACTTTATCACTTCAATTAGAAAGGTGTTAATAGTTGGAACGATTATTTTAATTATAGCTTTCAACAAATTTTAGGAGGCATTAATAAAGTACTTTAAAAGTAATTATTTGAAACCCACTGGATCATATGAATAGTGGATTGAACTACTATTGGGAATAATCAATTTGCACTAATCCATAAAATAGCTTTAGACCAAACCAATTGATAGAGCCTTAGAGGTCTTCGATAAAGTCGATCACTACTTTAAATAAAGTGAATATCTCCATGAAATGACCAAATTCTTTTAGTTCAAAGCACAATTCCAGTAAATGAAATGAATCTTGCCCACAATCTAGGAATATAAGACATAGTTGAATTTCCTAGTGCCTTCCACTGTGAACTGGCCAACATATACAAATTTGGAGATACTAGTCCCTAACAAATCCATTTCCAATTTGTATATCTGCTTGAGAAGCCACTGAATATTTTAAAATGCAAGAAAGGTCACATAAGGTTGTAACTGTATTTACGTGAATACTCAATATGTAAATTGCTGAAAACAATTGAGTACAAAATTTAATATTTATATTTGATGATAGTCCAAAATTATTAAGTCTTACGCCCTATAAAATAGAAATTACCTACATTCCAAAAGTTTTGGCATACTAAAACTAAAATTCAGACAATGGACAAAATCATTTTTTTTTAATTTATGT
This sequence comes from Torreya grandis, assembly GCA_037957365.1. NCBI lineage: Eukaryota > Viridiplantae > Streptophyta > Pinopsida > Cupressales > Taxaceae > Torreya > Torreya grandis. Next base: position 4,870,603 of record JARHVA010000040.1, read on the forward strand.
AACAGGCCACTTACAATCAGAGTAAAATAGATTGTTAAATCATTAAAGTTAACTTCTGTTATTTATTATTTAATTTCATTATTTTTTTTGACATTGAGTAACACATCATATATAATCCATGGAAAGCTGATAAAATGAGTTTTGGTAAAATAATCAGGGTGGTAAGTGACATGATACCAAGCAGATGCTATTGCAGCCTCGTTGTGGTGCACTTTGCAACTCTCCTGAAACCATTCCCTTGCTTCACTACGAAGGGATCTCACCGCCACCATAATTTTCTCCTTAATGTCACCATATCTCTTATTTTCCTTGTCAAAGAATTTTGAAAAAAGGCTTATATTCCCACTTATAATTTCTGCTTCACTTTGTATGCCGTAGTGTTCCATCAATGCAGATAACTTGGTGTCATACAACCTTTTGTGCATCAATGCATCTTTTACATAGTCCTTAAATCCTTCTACTTCTAGAGCCTTGTCATATGTTTTATGGGCATCTTCTCTTGTAGACATAGATACACAAGGACTCTCTTTTGATATGTATTTCACTGCTCTGTAAAGCTTTCCAAGAATCCCGGTAGATATGTACATGGGTTTATCCTCTTTCTCCATGAAATCTGGATATTCTTTTGGAAACAAGGACAGGGGCATTTCTGCAGGTATGCCTGTCTTGGAAAAATCAACTGCCTTTGAATGAAGCCTTGCCAAAAGTTGGCATTTCTGACTCCGTGCCTTGGTCAGCTCTTTGTCAGCATATACTACATGTGCATCGGCTATAACACCCAAGCTATCGTTAAGCATGTAGTTCACAAAATATTCTTCTATTTCCTACATCACAAAGTTACACGTGAGAACTTATGATGTACTACAAGAATCAATTTGCAGTATACATTGTCCATTTCATCTTTCAAGATTTGATGTAATATGGGCAGCACATTTATGTCATGGTTCCATGTTAGCATTTTTTAATGAAGACACAGAGCATGGGGAGACTGAACTGATGAGATCATAAATAAGAATGTAGGACTTCAACTCTCTAAATGATTTTTATACATGATTTCATTACTAAAGCAAACTAGAAATTGAGTGTATATCACAAGAAAGAAAGAAAGACATTATATTAATGCCCACATATAACTAAAGTAGGTAAATGAGATCCAAGTGTGATATTATATCACTAAAAACTAAATAAAGATCTAGATTGTAAGTGAAGAATTTCTCTTAAGTATCTATACAAAATGGTTGTTCTAAGTACCAGATTAAATATGGCAGTATATCAGAATCTATGCATTGCAGGGTTAATTGATAATAACATTTATTAGATATACAAACTATACCATCAATTTATTGCGTCAAACACAGCCATACCTTGATCGTCACTTCATGATTTAGTCGAATAGGATTCTGACCAATGTAGTCCATTGGCAGATCTTGATTAGGTGGAATAAGCAATTCATCCCAACATACAAAGTATAAGTCGCCATCCAAATTACTCCCAGAACATTCATTTGGATGAGGCCTAAACAAATGATGATCAAGAGTTAATGCCTAAGTGTTCAAATTCTTACAACCTTTCTATTGTTGCAAAAAGAAATATATAAAGCTTCAAACCACCAACTAAGATTAATAAATGAGTTAGGAATTTAGTTTCTTCTAGAACATATCAAAGTTCCTCTATATGTTTTAAATGTTTTCGTGTGTGGAAATGAAGAAAAATTACAATCTTCTGAAAATGTCATTTTCTTTGACTAAACTTTCTTGATGAATTACACTTGAATATAATCTAAAAATATATGCTTTACAACAGTTTCAAAATAAGTTACCATTCATCCAAACAAAACACAAATCCTTTAAACTTACATAAATGGAAGAAACATCACAAATGCAAGCACCAACTACTATGGCAATTCATACTGATATTCCAATATTCGCCATGAAAGAATGATTAACTTTAAAGGCCAAAAATCCCAATAGTACAATATAATTGCAAGAGATACACTAAAACTAACACCAATGCACGGTAAAACACTTGCCTCGTGCCAATAACAAACTCAATTTCATATTCTACCCAATAATCTTCGATGAATTTAATTTGGATAAACCTCCTAAAAATGAACTGGTCATTACGAGGCAGTTCAGGACTGAAAAATACCTATGTGGTTGTGAAATGTTGCTTTGGTGTTAGTATTACAAATACCTAGTTCTCAACTAGGCTGAAGCTAATAAGTAATAATAGTTAGCCCAATTGAAAACTTTCACCACAGTAGGATAAATGTATATTCTCCTGTAGACAGAAAAGAAAAGATAATAGGTACAAATAGGCAAGCATTCAAGTTGTTAAGATACATGGATTTTCTTTGTAAATGATGAAGGCTGAGGTTTCCTATTTACGTATAGGAATGTCCATCTTAGCCTTAGGTTGCACTATGTCTGAAGTAGTTCAAAAACAACGTTTAGGACATCTCAGTCTGAAGCTATTAATTGCATGTTTTTTTAGCATTGTTTATTTTGCAATTTGGAGTCAGTCAAATGCCAAAATAAAGCTATCAAACAAAGTCCCATCAAGAACTTGACGTTTTACTGAAAATTTTCTTCGTGGCTTACAGTAAGAACGTAAAAATCTTACATTTATTGTCCGAGACATAAAACTAATAACATGCAAAAAAATTAAACATGTGAATGATTTGAAATAATGCAAAGATCTTATGAATTTATTAATACTAAGAATTGCATTGGCATGGTAAACTGACGAGCTTAAACGGATGAGAAGTCATTTGCAAAAATAATTAGCACATCATATGGAAGCATATAATCCTTTCAAGAATCATAGAAGCAAAACTAAAGCACCATAAACTATGCTTCAAAGCGGTACTCAAGATCACCTTCAATTAAGATAAGGATCAAAGGTATCGCCAATACCAATTTAGGTAAGAACAAACGCCATCATTAATAGCATTATCCCAACTGGTTTGTGCATTCCAGCATTTATAGGGGCACTCCATCATCATAGCTTAATTTTTGGTGTAGTTCTTCCCAAATGGTACCTTTCCTTTAAGAACACTATTTAAATAAAGATCAACATCACAAAGTAAGTATAAGCCCAAAGCTCTACATCACCCTAAAGGGGGCATTATCATTGCAAAACCTTTGTAACTATCATAAGAAAAACTTCTCATATAGCAGTATCTAATCGCACTTCATGTCTTTTGATGCTATGTGACATAAGAATCCTAAGCAATTCCAACATTAGTCCAATGTACTGTTCCTGCGTACCTACATGTTTCTGGGGATTATCCACTATGAAATTCAATCTAGTGGCCAATGCCTTAAATTATAGTTTTCTTGTGAACCTTGGATCCCTGTCAGATGTGTCTTCGCATCCTATACTGAATGAATCCTTCTCCCATCAATTTTTTTTTATGACCTGCCTTGTGAGTCATTTGTTAGGAATTAATCTATACAAATAGGAACTACTAAAAGTTTAGCATTATTGTATGCCCTAGGCATAGATGATAGTAAGTTACAAAGCCTATAAAGGTTATCGCTATCTCTTCCATTAAAAAAAAATCTTCCTGATTATCCCTATTTGACTCCTTAATTTTCCATTTTTAAGAGTCTTGACATGGTTGCTGTTTTTTTGAACAATCTCTATTTTTAAATCTACTTAGCTCCAGCTCAAAAATGAACTGTCATAGAGGCCATTCAACATCTTGTACTTTACTTGCATCGTATCAAGGATCACAGTGGTTACAAACCTCACCAGTCTTGCATGTGTTTTACTTTTCCCTCAGCTCACGTTCAAGCATACTTATGCATACCTTTTACTTATTCTGGGGATAATCTTTCTGTTAAATTAGAGAATCGAATAATATTACAAATGCTAAGCTTTGAAGACTTTTCTCAAAGCTAAGGTGAAGGCGGGACCTCATTATGACGTGCTTGAACAGGGTAGAATCCTGTCTAATAAACACATCACTAGTACAAATCAGGCACCTACTTGGAAGCATGCTTAGCTGCTGAAACCCAAGTACAGAATCATATATATTTTCTCCTGCCCAATTTTTGCGTCTCTTTTCATAAGCTTGTAGGTTTCTTTCTCTAAGCCAGAAGTCAGATAAAGGTGAGCTAAAACTAAAAATCTTTTAAAGTCCTTAAAGAATCAAGGAGTATCAAGACACCTTTCAAATCTCAATGTTTCAATATTGCATGTCTAATAGCGTATGAGTGGATTTTTGTAATACACCAAAACTGGAAAGCTCACCTAGTGATTTGATGACCATACAAGTAAGAGCATGGGAGTGAGGTTTATTGATGTTCTCCTCCTCCCCAGAGTGAAAAAGATTTCCCTTATGAGACTCTATAGTCTGGGATATGCAATAGGCTAAATAAATAATTTAACAGAATTAAAACCTGGCAAAAAGGCTTGTTTTCTCTCATGCTACTTCATGAAAATGCCGAATAAAAAAAGTAACACATCAAAGACTTGCAGAGATAAGTGGACGGTGTCCTAGATTACATTTCTAGGCTTTCTTGTAGGTGTTGAGCAGGTTGAATCTGGCCACATTGGTGGTTTGTCAACTTGGCAATGCTATTTTCCTTCAGTGCAAGGCATTAGCTCACCTATCACTGCAGTAAGTTTTGTAGAGTATTTGTAGAGAAGGCTTCTAGAGTTTTGGTCATTAGATATGTCAACAGAAACTGATAACAGTTTTACATTTTTGGCGTCATGTTGATATATTATGCATGGAGACTGCCCAACTTCAAACATATAGGGCATTGACTAACTGCCACATTTACTTTGTGGCTGCTGTGTCCTAATTTCTTTCAAAAAAATTATTGTCAATTTTTGCCTAACAATGTCTACTTCAACAATTGTTGCCAAAAAACACGTTATATATAATAAGATTTTGGAAAAAATCATTACTGTTGTCTAATTTCTTACCTTTCTCCCTTCTGTGGAAAGACTAAGCAGTCAACCATATGATGAAGTTCAGGAACATCAACTGCGTGCAGTACTCTTATGTCACCCGGATGAAGGCAATGGTTTTTCGTAACCACTACTTTTCCCTGCAATATACATGTCTTGTCTTTTTTATTGAATCCACATATGGAAAGCCCATCATCGTAGAGTTTGGTGCTTGCCTTAGAAACTTGCATAAATACCTCGCCATAGTTTAAGGTCTCAGTTTCATCCAAGCATCCCATCAGTGTCCGGCCTTTAGGGACGTATATATGGGACTTAGTTGTTAGCTCTGATAATTGATACCTTCTGAATGCTTCAAGCATCATTGAAAGATAAGGCTCACTATTGGGACTATAGCCCACCTTGAGCATCTCAGTCAGACACTTATGATCATCCCCTGAGGAAATTATCTCCAAGATATCAAAAGCCATGTCTCTATTGACCAGCATTTGATCTAAATACACGATTGCCTTTTTTTGTATGCATTCAAACTTATGATCTGGAACACCCAAAGTTGACAACAATGTGATTATTTTACTGTTCAAAAAGGCAGGCAAAACTCTGCTCCAGCTTAAAATGTCCAGTGTTGTATTGTTTGAAATTAAATTGAGCATGCTTGGTCTCAAAGATAGTTTGTGATAGGAAGTAGGATCAACTGCTACCACGCCATTATAGCCACTATACCTTATCTGGAAAGCTGAAGGAGGCGGCATACTCAATCCACATATATGGGCTATTTGCTTTGCCAAACGTAAAGAGATCTTCCCAATTCCATCTGAAAAACAGTATTTGATGCCATCAGAACAAACATCAATATCAGGAATGACAGAAACTTCATGCTCTCGAACATTTAATGTCTTCCTGGAAGAGCTACATGATTGCCTCATTCTCGCTGCACACTTATCTACATTCCTTATAAACTGGAAATCCCCCATCCATTTTCTGATGCTGTCAGCACTAACTTCGTCATTTGAAGCAAACATCCAGACTGAATTTTCCCTCAACTGATTGGCTGAGAAGCCTAGAAATTCAAATCTTTTGTTGCCTATTATAATGCCTTCCTTCAGAAATGACAATATTCTATTGTATACTTGAGTTCTTTGTAATCTCGCATGAAAACCATATCCAGTTTTTGCAGTAAAGTCCATTGAATGAAGCTTATTCCAGTCCTCATCAACAAAATAGACTTTGAGGAAATCATCAATGTACTTTGCAAAATGCCTTGTCACTTGACTTGAAATCTTAAGCTCGGGGCCCAAAAAATAGACCTTAGAAGGAGTAACTAGAACACTATGAAATTTCATTATGCCATTGTCTGTAGAAATTGTAGCAGACTTCAACTGATTATAGCTAGTTTGCAACTTATTTAATTGATATTCAAGCCATATTTCTGGTGCAAAACATGTGGACTTCAATTTATGCAGTTCTTCCAGTGCCAGATTTATGTGTAAAGCTGGTGTCTTCTCATTCTTTAGCAAATCAAAAAACCGACGATGAAGTGTTGGACCACTGAGTATCCCACGATGAATAAGAGAGTTGATTTGGAACAGTATCTCATAAGGCAGATTAACACCTTCTGGAGCTTTAACAATTGGCACCATATGTGGAAAGGGAGAAAATGAATTTCCATTTTCTAGAGTAAGTTCATCTACCATTGCTTTGTGCAAGGGCATGCTTTCAATGAGTTTAGAAAGTTCTACACCGTCAGGCAGCTTCAAACAAAATGAACTGGACTGCCCAATGCTACAGGATGCTGAGAAATCTGTTGTTCGAACCCACAGAATCTCACTGGCCTCTTTGCAAAATTTGTAATGATCCTTGCCAAATGTCGAAGATAAATTCTGCACTGCCACCTTGTAAAATATTCTTGGACCATGCTGCAACTGAAACAAGCACAATCTCAGGTTAATCATACACCTTAATATCATATAAGACGATATGTAGCATTCCACTCCAAGTTTGCAAGCACCATGTATGGATTAGGAAGACTCTTCTGTATGTGAAATAAAAGGTGACTTTTTAATCTTGTTAGAGCAGCAAATTTTGAATTCCCTCAGAAATCAAGTACCTTGCTTACATTTTGTGATGAAAACTATATGCATTGATAATAGGATTTAACACATGAAATATCAACTTTGTTTGGCCGCCTGCTTAAATACTCAAGTCTTAAACTTGGGCATGGTAGGAAGTAGGCATATAAGTCTATCTAGAAAAAAAGTTTAAATAAGCTGAAATCAAGAAGTGAAAAGAATAGGTCACTTCTTAATTAGTTTTACCCAAATAACTTCCAGGTCTTCTGTTTCTATTTAATATTATATAAAACAGGTAGTTTTACAAATGTTCTTACAGTTTAGATCTAAAAGATAAAATATATGTTACAAGCATTTGGTGACATTAACCACTCACAAGAAAACTTTACTAGTTGCAATGACCTTGATCATACTAACACCTAGATTCATATGCCATGCATTTTTACGACAGAATCTAGACATTATACCAGACTACCAGTTACTGATATTGTTAAAGCAGATTCCAAGTTGATGATTGAACAACTTAATGGCACTATAGCATGACTCAAGGGATGTTGGAGAATTGACTGATCATTACTAGACATTTGCCTGCCACTGAATTTAAAAAGATTCTCAGCCATATTCACTGAACTGCAAACAAAGTTGCAAATAGACAGGCTAACATGGCTTTGGGTTGTGCTGACACAAGGCTTGTCTCAGGGCATGCCAGTAGCCTTAAGCAATGGGAAAATGATAATGCATTTGTTTATGATTTAATAGTGAAGTATTGTTTGAGGTGTTATGTGTCAATAGGAAGCAGAGGGGCTACCCCTCCTCCACCCTTCTGCCATGCATACCTAGGTGTGTTTCCATTGAATTTGACTTATTGGAGGAAACCTGAATCCAAAGGAAAACTTTTGCATTTTTGTAAGAGCAACAACTATGAATAGAATTGAGGCACATATGACCATTAATAGCTATAGAATGCAAGCATAATAAAAAAGACTTGAATAGTGATTACAGAACTTTAGTAAAAACGTTTATGGGTTGGTCTGTAAACAAAGTTTAAATTAGCCTGTGTAATTTGCCTAATAGCATGAACTGCAATCCACAGTTAGAAGAGGTTTATTGTTCAAAACTTCAAAGTATAGCATATTGGAAAATGGCTAAAAGATAAATTTGAAGAAAGGTTTTATGTACAACTTACATGGCTAAGACCAAATTACATAATTACCTGGAGACGTGGGGGTACTTGTACTAGTACAGGGACACTATTCAAATCAGAGTGCACGAGTAAATGAATAGGGTATGGCTATATTGTATATAAATGTAGTCACTAGAAAAATGTGGGTACGGAGATGAGGAAGCGAATGCAGTGCTCATCCCTATGTTGGAGTTTCCTGGTAACTATGCCAAATTTCAATATGCATAACTTAAAAAAATTGGAGGATCGCATTATCTCACAACAATATGGTTTTAGCTCAAAGAAGACAAATGTGAACGTATCTGTAGGAGATTACCCTGTCCCATTTTCTTTCAAAATGCATGTAGAGGTCTTAACAATGTCTTGAAAATTAACCACCAACTTATAGTTACCTGGAGACGTGGGGGTATGGTTAGTGGTACTGGTACAGTTACTGATACTAGGGTCGGTACACCATTCAAATCAAGGTATGTGAGTAAATAAACAAGGGTACAGTTATATTGTATACAAATGTAGTCAGCAGGAAATGTGGGTGGGGGAACGGGAAGGCGAAGTGGTGCTCATCCCTGTACTGGAGTTTCTCGTAACTATGTCAAATTTCAATATGCATGACTTCAAAACATACAAGGATTGCATAATCTCACAGCAATATAGTTTTAGCTTAAGAGGGAATAAAGAAGGCAAATGTGAAGATACCTGCAAGAGAATAGCCTCTGTCCCATTTTCTTTCAAAATGTACGTAGAGGTCTTAACAATGTCTTGAAAATTAACCACCAACTTATATTCCACACCACTTTCAGTAACAAAAAAGCTAACCCTTTTCTTCTCTATTGCAAACTCAGAAACCACATCACTTGCAGACCATAACACATAAAATGCATTATGGAACAGTGGGCAGCCTGCAAGCAGCTTTGCTTTGCAGATTGAGTTTGTTTCCCTTGGGAACATGTCCTTGTCTGTAGTGGAAACAAGAAGGTTGGCATTCTGAAACAAGAGAAGACCCAATTGGGAAAGCATGCATACCTCTTTTCTTGCATCAATGTTCTCAAATTGGACTTTACCAAATCCTCTGGACTTCCGATTCATTCTGTCTGTCTTAATCTCACAGGCAAAAACACTTCCCTTACCAGCAATACCCTCCAGATACTCCGCCAGCTCCTTTGCAATGACTGTCAATGGTATATTTGAAACTTGAACTGTGCAACCACCCATGATTAAGCCAGCCAACACTCTACTAAAATTCAATTAACCTTATTCCTCTTCCTCCCCTCCCAAAACCAGAAGGCAAGGACTGAATATTAGGACTCGTTTTTCTTCTCTCTAGAATGCCTTAAATATGGAGCTCATTATGTTTTAAATTTAAATTCTAGGCGGTATGATTTCCCTGCGTTCTTGTGTTTCCTTCCATTATAGCTCCACGGAATACCAGCCTCACAATAACAAACCACCTCTGTAACTTTTGCACTTCCTCAATCAGAACCCATATAAGCTAATACTTATCATGGCCACAAAACAACTTAGTTTTCAATATAAGGTGTGCTGCAGTGACAACACGCAACTGTCAATCTTGAGTCCTCTCACAACCCAAGTACATTACCATCCACAGAGCAATTTTCCCTTCAAAGCCACATACAGCATCAACCGCATCGCTCTCGTCTCTACCCCAACCGAAAAAAAAAAAAAATTATATAAATATATATTACATATGTATCCAAATTCCAACATGCAACACCACGAAACTCATTTCTTGAATTTCTTTCGTCACCATGCAACACCATGAAATGCATTTCTTGTATTTCCTTCGTCTAAAAGACCAAATCCAACCACATAGCTGGTACCATCAAAGACCAACTGATATAAGACTCACTATATCCACTGTATTACATTGGAAAGGCACCAATTGATACTGTACTACATTACAAAGCCCACAGCCCTTGACCCAACTTTAACCCGAAATTGACATTGACCCACTTTATAGTACATCCTTCCAATATCATATAAATACGCACTGTCTACATCCACTTGTCCCAAGAATTATCTTGTTTGAAGATGTGACCATTTTTTTTTTCTTAATTGATTGTAGTGCTGATGTGACAATCTTATAATGGCATGTTCGTGTTCTTCATTAACTAAGAGTCTATACAATTTAAATATGTTCAGGTTGTTCAGAGACAAATATGGATAATGGAAGATTAGCAGTTTACGAAGCATATTTCTCGGGGTAATGGGGCAAAATTTCTCCGAACCTTGTGCTCAACGTGGGTATGGATGGATCGACATTGGAGCGTGCATGTTAATCAGTTTACACGTGTCTGCATATATGTTTCTAATTTTAACTGCACCAAGAACGTGATCGTTATTCGTTCATTTCTTATAGAAAAAATAAAAGTATTTATTCTGTATGAGATTGGTGCTTTGTTAATTAAATGAAACGCGTTGGTGCCGTTGATATATTGTATTTTTTTAATTAATTTGAGACCGTTAATGTGGATTTTTAAAAAATTGTAGACAGTTGATGTGGTATTTAATTAAAACATATCTTTATTTATTAAGGGCGTCATGTTAAGAATAGTTTTGAAAATAGATTTAAGCATTGATTATAAAGATGAGTTGTGGTCATTATAAAAGGGAACACTACCAATATGAGTAAGATGTGATGAATTGGTAAACAATGTTATGAGATATATATGAATTTTAATCAACAACAATGAAGTACATGAAAATATTTAGATTTTTGAAAGTTGAATATTTAAGTTGGTATAACATGTCACCCAATTGATGCAAGACATTTCAAAAGCAATTCACATTTGATTCTCATAGTTAAAAACAGCATAAGAACATTGTAAGTGTAGCCAATTTTCAACATTTTGATATATGTCATCCCTAACAAACCTGAACTTAAAAACTGAAAGTTATTTACAAATTTATTTGGTTGCTAATATTTAAGAACCAGGGAACTAATTTTAAAAATTGAACATTGAATCTTCATTGGAGGAATGAAAAAGCACTTTTAGAATCGTACTTTGTGTGTTTTGCAAAAGAAACTTTATTCTGTTGTTCCATATTCAATTTGCTACCAGAAGGATTTGGAACATCAAGCAAAGTTAACTTGTTTTAGTGTGTATTAGACTATTTCAAAAGTCTTCACACAAAATGACAAGAACCAAAGTTCTACTTTCAATAGTGAAATTTTATACAATCAAATGGCGTTGTTGGCACATAGGAAAGAATGGTGCTATGGCAAGCAATGTGGCGCTTACGAAAGTGCTCCATGGAGAATGGCACTATGTCAAGCAATGTCACGCTTCGGATGGTGTTCCATGGAGAATGGCACTCTAGGCAGATGCGTCAAGTATGAACAAAAATCACAGTTTATCACATAATCAACATCTTAGAAGATTGCAATTCCCAACCAGCTGTGAAACGCAGATTTCAAGCATTTCAACGATTATAAAACTTAGAAGATGATCTGCTTGCCAAAAAAAATAGAAGAATTGCATTCAGAAAAAATACAAAAACAACACTATGTATAAAGGTAAATTACCCAAGTCTAGGTCTTTTTTTGGTAATATCCATAAATAACTTATCCCTATAAGTGTTTAGTTTCTGAATGGTGACCTCATCAATTGGATTAACAAGATATAGACCTTGAGAACCAAAGAAGATAGTAAGAGTAGCCCTTATACACATATGCCAATAAGGAAACACAATGACAATCCATAGGAAATGCCTCGTATTATTTTTGTAAAATACTTTCTAAGAAATGTGCATTTGTAGCACTGGTGATACCATCTGAAGCAATATAATAGATGTCCTTTTGGCCTTCTTTCACGCTGTCAACATACTAGTGCAAGCCGATAAAGTTATCCCAAATTTTTTTGTAGTCCCATGCAAGTGAATGGTGAAAATTTAGTACTAATATGTGAAATAGGTCAGAATGTATTGCATTCAAAAATAGTTGACAAACAAAACATTTTAAAATTATATTGATTAGTTACCATTAAAAAATCTAGCACACAAGTTCCCGAAGCTTCACAAACAAGCTTTTGTATTAAAGTGTCAATTAAATGCTAACCACTTGAAATCCTGCAAAGGAACCTCACCACATAAACATCTTATAGAGAGAAATTGGTAAGCAAAGAGCCATTACTATAATCTTTTCAACAACACACTTAAAACAAAAATTCAAATAATTAATTCAATAGAAACAGATATCAAAATAATTGAATGAGAAGACCTTGACAGATAAAATCAAGTAAAAATTCTATGTTGAGGATGCTTAGCCATTCCTAAAATAATGGTAAAACTAAGTGTACACTTGAAGACAAACTAAGCAAAGTCTTGAGGTAAAGTTCAGCAACATCTTTGTATAACATTACAAAGTCTCCATGACGAAGGGCATGTGATTTAACAAACTCCCCTACAACAAAATTACATTATTAAGTTATGTAAGATTGTTTCAGATGAGCATTAGAAAGAAACATTATATATATGCTTATGCAAATGCACTCACCAATATTCTCTAAGATCTACATTCTACTTTTGTTATTTGGCCAAAACCTAGAAATAATGTCATCACAAGTAATATTGCCTTAATTCAATACAACATTCAAAGTAAAAATAAAAATGAGAAAACTTCCCATTTAAAAATATACCTGTATTTGAAATTCCATATTCTTGAGGCATCCATGTGCTCCACTGATATAACAATTCCTTCCTAAGCAGTAAGTGTGGGAAGATGGGCTTCAACTTCTTTCTGAAAAATCCCATTTACAAAAACATTGTAATGTTCAATCTGAAGTTTGATATGAGAGCAAATTTTGGAATAATTTCTTTGAATTCTCTTCGGATCAATGCAAACCTAGATAATTCTAAGGTTTTTTCTTTGTATTCAATTACCATTGGATAATGTTCATTATTTTTTAAAAAATGAAAATATAACTCACTTTTGGAAGGACCATTCTTCCAAGAGAGCTTACATCACTATTTCGGAGCTCATTTTGGATAAGAAACTTTATATCCTTTTATTTTAGCTCCTACCAAGAACACAATTGTATTTGTAGAAGCCGTAGGAATACATATTGAGAATGCAGGGAACTTCAGGGTCGTATCACAGAGAAGCTAAATGATCTTACCGACACAAGAATAAATTGAAGTAATCAGATCTAAAATATTGAAATCGGAACATCAAAACAATTGAAAAAGTAGGTCCCCTGCATTAAAAAGGATGTGAATTTAGTCAAATTTAATTTGAGTCTTTTTTATACAATTCTTTGACAGAATTCTCTGTAACAATTGAATCAGTCAGACTAACAAATTAGTGATGTTAAAAGAGATTTGAGCCTTTTAGTAGTGAAATTTTATATAACCAGATGGCATTGCTGGCACATAGGAAAGAATGGTGCTATGGCAAACAATGTAGAGCTTACGATAGTGCTCCATGGAGAATCGTGCTAGATAAAGCAATGTCACGCTTAGGATGGTGTTCCATGGAAAATGATGCTCTACACAGAAGCGTCAGGTATGAATAAAACATTGCAGTTATCATAGAATCAACGTCTTAGAGGATTGTAATGCCAACCAGCTGTGAAAGGCAGATTTCAAGCATTTCAATGATTATAAAACTTACAAGATGATATCCCTGCCAAAAAGATTAGAAGAATGCCATTCAAAAAAACTACAGAAACAACACTATTTATAAAGGTAAATTACCCAAGTCTAGGTCTTTTTTGGTAATATCCAGAAATGACTATCCCTGTAAGTGTTTAGTTTCTGAATGGTGACCTCATTAATTAGATTAACAAGACATAAAACATGAGAACCAAAGAAGATAGTAAGAGTAACCCTTATACACATACGCCAATAAGAAAACATAATGACAATCCATAGGGAATACCTTATATTTTTTTTGTAAAATATTTTCTAAGAAAGGTGCATCTATAGCAATAGTGATGTTATCAAAATCAATATAATAGATGTCATTTTGGGCTTCTTTCATGCTGTCAACATACTGGTACAAGCCAATTAAGTTATCCCAAAACTTTTTGTAGTCCTATGCAAGTGAATGGTGAAACTTTAGTACTAATATGTGGAATGATCATATTGTATTGCATTCAAGAATAGTTGACAAACAAAACATTTTAAAATTATATTGATTACTTACCATTAAAAAATCTAGCACACAAGTTTCCTAAGCTTCACAAACAAGCTTTTGTATTCACATGTCAATTAAATGCTAACCACTTGAAATCTTGCAAATGAACCTCACTGCATAAGCATCTTGTAGAGAGAAATCAGTAAGCAAAGAGCCATTACTATAATACTTTCAATGACACACTTATATATAAATTCAAATTATTAATTCAATAGAAATAGATATCAAAATAATTGAACCAGAAGACCTTGACAAATAAAATTAGGCAAAACTTGTATGTTCAGGGTTTTAAGCAGACATGACTAATACTAGAAAACTAAAGTTGTAAGATATTTATTAGTCTCTTTGCTAAATTTTGGTGAAAATTATTTCAGAGATAAAAAATAGTGAAATGGATTATAATACAGAGCCCACTCAAACTTATAGTGATTCCAATAATTTAATTTTTTTGTAGATTCCAGCCTATGTCAAAAAGAATGTACTCCTTTAATAAATCAGGGATATTTATCTTCAAAGCAATAAATATACACAAATTTTGAAATAGAGTTATAATTAAGGTTATCTCTAGACAAATAATTACACAAATGAGAATAAAATCTGACTGACTTTAAATAAGTAAAGGAATGTCAAACTAGAAGTGCTTGTAAGTTTGTAACATGTGTAACATCATCATATGAAATAAGAAACGTTATACTTCACTACTAACCTTATTCTTGTAAAAAGCCCAAAGAGAACACCATCAAGGTATAAAACACATTCTACATAGAGTTAGAGAGTGAGACTCTCGATACCATTTTCACATTCTGCCAAATTATGAACTTCTTCTATCAGCCTAGAAGTATCTTCAGAACCCTCCAACATGCATCATTGGCTCTAAGATGCACAATATGAAAAAATATTTCAAAATGTCTTAGCAAACATGCCTAAAAAAAAGAGGATATATATATATATATATATATATATATATATATATATATATATATATATATATAAACAAGAAGGTACGTTGCACCATTCTTTAGGTACAAAAGCAACCTAAGATTATCTTACATTCATAAATAAGAAATCCAAACCTTTGTATGATGACAAGACTGATGGCTTAATAAAAATCCATAATACAGACAATGTGGCAAAGTAAAGCTCCAAATAAAATTTTCACTTCTCTCAACATGAATATGTAGTGCCCCTACTAGCAATCTCATGTGTATATTGAACATTTTGGTTAGTCATTGGAGTTTTATATTGTTAGTGGTTATATTTAGCTCATATATGGGACCTAAATGGTGCCCATGTGCTATTTATATTATAGATAATTTGATTCAATCATAATAATGATGTTGATGGAGTCATTGTTGTGCACATGATCTTCAGTTTGGTTAGACTGAAGACTCAGGTGTGTTTGACCAACTGCTCCAAGATGCAACTGGGAGGATCATATTACCAATGACAACTTCATTTGACCCTTATCTGCTCCAAATGAACTTTTCATATATTTTTTATCTAATCCATCCTACCTTGATGTAATTACAAGGGACTGGCAGAGCTAGTTGACTATGCCATATGTATCACTTATAGAAAAAATAACAAATTTACATGAACCAATCTTAGTGAAAAACTTCTCTTAGAAATCTAAGGATATGTGATTTGATATACTTTTTGAATAAGTTAGGAGAAGTTAAAGCTATGTTACCAGTTTTAGAGATGAAAAGCCACAAAGGAAAAGCATTAACATGTCTTGCAAAAGGCTAACTTATTATGTTTGCCTCCACTTCCCTAAAACAAGGTCCACTATAAAGTTCAAACTTAGTATTTCCAGTAATGTAAAATATGCATATTTTGGCCCTCAGATCCAAACAACCAAGATATGACCACTCAAATTTAGCTAAATTTCATCACCAAAAAAAATTGTGGGATCCAACAGATTTTAACATTTGCCCACAGATTTGGCCACTTCCCCACAGATCTTGGTATTGAGAAAACTCACAAGACAAAATATAAATGAAAAGCAATATAAGCTAATTGAACCATATTGTGTAAGTTTCAAAATTAAAATTATGTAACAATATTGTTCTCTAAAGTTATTAGGATTTATCCCTGCAGAAACATGAGTTCATTCTTGCATTTTGTTAATATGCTGTGAGTCAATGGAACTGACAAATTTAGTGCTTTGTTCACAAAAGTGAGACAGTGACAACAAAATTAGAAAGGGAAAAATAGCCAAAACATTACCTTGGCTTGAATGATTTCCAGAGCCCTTTAAAATCAGTCCAAACCATCCACTTAGATGAATGATGAATAATTTGTGTCAAACCCCCATGATTGTTGCAAAAATGCTTTAGGTAATTGTATGATTAATGGTTTTTCCTTGAGTATTGCATTGGCCAAACTTCTGAATGTTTTTTTTTTGCTTAGCATAAAGATCCTAAGCGGACTAAGTGGACCTTTGGAGTCTGACTTTGTAGCTACAAATTTAAACTTGTTGTAGCGTGGCTTGAGCCTTTTTTTTATGTTGAAGTATGCATTAGAAAAACAACACATGAGTATACTTGACACTGATGAGTCCTAGTTTGATTTAGAAACCAAAATAGTGGGTGCAATGACCTAAACCTCAAAGAAAACATAGAATGGTAAACCAGGCCCTATTATATATTATTTTTAATAAATTTGATAGGCACTAAGAAATAAGTGATTTGACTTAGAATGCAGATTTCTTGAAGCATCTCCCTGGAGAAATTAAGAGGTAAGTTGTTTGAATCCACCACAACCTTAACAAAGCCCAAATGGCTTGGAAACTGTAAAAGCAACACCAAAATGTTAGTATATGCCATACCATTATGATTCCAGTGGTATACATCAAGCATGTGACCACACTTGCATTTAACTTCTAAAAGATACAACGTACACTTCAAGATAGACTAAGCAAAGTCTTTAATGATTGAAATCAATGTTGAGCCATTAGACAAAAATGTTGTTATTGCATTTGGCTTAAATCAAACAAGCATAAAATCAAATTGATCTTAATAAATGCATGGTGTGAAACATTTAGAATGGCTTGATGACCAAAGCATAAAATCAAATTTTGATCTAAATCACAAATAACAAATTTTAATGCAATTTATTAGTGAAGATCATATTTATAGCTTAATAACATAAATCAATAATTCTTGAATTCTATGTGAAGAACAAACAAAACATAACTTACTGTTTATAAGCACAAGTCCACTATGAATCTTTGATGTCTTGACAATAAAGAGAACTTTGCACTCAACTGCGAAAAAAAATCTTGAATAACATGAATGTTTTAAACAATGGGAACTTCATTCATGTGGTAAACATTAAGTATTCTTGAAACTATATACTACAAGGTTCACAAACACATAAAACAAGTTAAAAAAATAAGGGGTTCAAGAAGGACCTTAGATATATGGCAGGATGCATGTCCTTCTTCTTGTTCCAAAAAAAAAAAGCATTACACCATTGTTTTTTAATAAAATTACATTTTTGCTTATACATAAATGGGAATGAAATGTTCATTGAAATAAATTTAATGAACTATAAAGCTCATGTATAGCAATAATGTGTAACCTTTTTTTTAAGTATGCTCTGGCACATGCATACTTATAAAAGACTTGGTAAAAATATAGTATATCAAGAATGCAATTTTTAAGAACAAATTTTATAACCAAAAAAAATGTATTCCTATATCATTTGTATGTTATAATCATTTCAATTTGTAATGCTCAATAATCAATGAAAAAAAGTATGTATCGGTATATCACAAAGTCCATTTCAAATAATATATCAATTAAATTTATGAACATTTTTTTTCCAAAATTAGAGACTATTGATTTGAAAATAACATAAAAATACAAAAATGCATTGTAGTATAGTGATGAACATTCGAACATTATGTCTATTGGATATGTGTAAGTGTAAATAAGAATTTAGTTTAGGACTGGAATTTAAACCTTGTGGTTACTCAAAAAAAAGTTTAGAAAGCATTATTAATGTAAACAAAAAGTTGTGCTATCTTGACATATTCTTGTAATACCCTGAAATGAAACAAAAGAAATAAAAAATGCATTAGTATAATGAAGAATGATCTATTTGCATTTTAAAAACATTTATGTAATCAATATTTAAAAGGGACTTATTACCTTATAATCATGGTTCATTATTGTATAACAATAGAAATAGTGTTATCCATTCCAATTGTGAATGTGTTTTTCCATTGGAATTTTTGTAATAGAAATACCATTGAAAAAATGTCTTTCTAATAATCTTCAAATGATATGACTATTAGTTTTGGCAATATAGTATCAAGTAAATGTTTTTGCAGTGTGCATTCAACTTTGCTATCTTTTGTATGGATAATTCATGTGAATGCATGAGTATAAGAATAGCTTGAATTTTTAGGACATCTTGCACAATGCAAGGAGCCATCAGTATGAGGACTCATTTCCAAGATTTCATGTTGACATGTATTGTAAGTTGGTTGAAAGGGTGATAGATAAATACTTTTTTATTTTAGTGTCCTTATGACCTGCAATTGCAATTGTTAGGTATTGATTTCTAATGTGGACAATAATAAAAGAAAAAGTAATGCTAATTTGATTTTAATAAACAAGGGAAAAAAAAATTATACTTGCCTCAATATTTGATGTTGCCATTATTTGCAATTGTCGTTTAGTGCATTAGTCATTCAATGGTTCAAAAAATGATGCAATATTAGCACGAAGAGTCTGAGTACATTTTACTCTAGTGCGTACAACATTCTTGAATATATAAATAGGCATTTTCTCAGACATTAGTTGATTATGTATTTCATTACAAACTTTTTGATATTGATCCCCAAGTTGAACCTGAAATAAAATAATTATAGTTCAATTTTTTTAGCAAACACAGTCATAATGCAAGGAAAAACAATGTATTAATAATTATAAGCTTATTATTGCAGTGTTGTGCTTAGTTTCTCCATATTTGACATATACATTGAATTGTGTGTTAGTTTGTTGACAACCTATAGTCAAAGCTCCAAATGAACCTACTGAATATGGATCTTCTAATTCTACATTATCAATGATTGTACTATCTAGTGTAATCTTGCATTTTTTGCGAACTTTAGATATGTTCTCTACTGTTGACTTTCTAGTGAGCATAATGCAAAAGTCAACATCTCCTCTTTTATATTTTGATTTTTCCTTTACCAAGAAGTCTAAAATGCAAACACTATTTCCTGGACTTAAGTATCTTTCAAAATTTTGAATCAATTTATTGTTAACATTAATTGTTATTGTCATTTGGCCATGAAGGTCAACCAAGTCAGCATGGACTATTTCAACTTTAACTAGTGAAGCAAGATTTCTAGTATGCCCAGGGTCATATACTATCAGTATATCTCCTTCAAAAACAATAATATTTCTTCCAACACAAATGTCTAATATTGAAGATGAGGAGATTGGATCTATTATTACACTGCAAGAAAACAAAAATTTCATTTTTGTTTAATGAATTAAGATGTTAGTTTCAGTTCAAAATTTATCATAATTGATTGAAGAAGAGTTAGAAAAAATATTGACTTAGACTGTTACTGTTTATGTATTTGTTGTTGAATGGGATTAATTTGACTAATGTCAATTAAATTTGATGATGATTCTTTAGTACATTTTTCATGATCCAAATTCATTTATTTTTAATCCATATCATAAACTAAAATGAAAGATAAGATATGAACTCTTAAATATATAATGTCTAAATATTGTATTGTATATACAAGTAATTGGAAGATTTTCTAACTATGTACACAATTTTTTGCACTAATGTTTAAGCATTGTTATTTATTACTAGACAAATAGCATCATGATCAGTTCAATAGGTATCTATTGTTAGAATTTGATTATTTTCCTTCACAGTGTTTGACCATACATGGTTTATGATTTTGTTTGTATAGTACTTATGTTTCCTTGGCAAGAAACGCATGTTAAAAGCTGACGTGTTTTTCAAGTAGCATTGTTGACTTGTTAGAAGTGGACTTGTCAATATTGAAGTCTCTTAATATGTAAATGTTTTTGGATGTGTTTGCATTTGACAATGTTTGTTCAACAACATTTATGACATCTAAAATAGAAGAAGTCAGAGATGCATAAATATTAACAATTGTAAATTCATGTTAATATATTATGATTTTAGTTGCCAATGCTTCTACTTCATTTACAATGTATTGCATTGGATTTGAAGTGGAAACATGTGTTTTTACACTAATCATAATACCATAAACATTATATACTAAATTACAAGTCTTGAAATTTAGAATATGGTTATAAGTGTTGATATTTGTCATGTATGTTTCTTGTAAGCATAATATGTCACATTTCAATAAGTCATGATAATTGATAACATGTTCTAAATGTAGATAAAGGCTATGAGTGTTCATTACAATAGATGATGCAAAAATACATGTTCTTAAGCTATATTGTAATACCCACTTTGTATTTGATTCTAATCTTGACATCTCTCTCTCTCTCTCTCTCTCTCTCTATATATATATATATATATATATATATATATATACACACACACACACACACACACACACACTTTGAAGTTTTGTTTTTAAGTGGACTTAGCAAATTATTTAAAATAAAATGTGATTTACTAAAAATTTGAAATAATAGGGTTTATGTAGATACTTGTGAATTGGAAGATGTTTACACACCATTCAAATCCAACGATAGTGAGAACTCATTTTTGGCTAGGAAGGCTAAGCTACACATATGTGAAAACTTGACAAAAATAGATTAATAAAAGAGATGGATGGACTGCCTAATCAAAGATCAATTCCATGAAATGGTACACTTCTTTAGATGGATGTCAGTCCACTATTTATGCAATTAAGTGTAATAAAATCATAAGAAATTACAAATAGATAAATGATGCAATAATAATGCTAATTTATATTTTCCTCCTCGATTAATTCAATAATGTAAATAAACTATTCTTCCCAATAAGCATAAGCACAATCTCCATCATCTTGAATAAGAGATAATTATTCTTCATATGATTCATGGGAGGGTGCATAAATGATAGCATAAAGGGCTAGGTTAAAGGCTATATCGCTATGATTTGCAAATAAAGGCTAAGGGACTATAGGGAGATCAATAATGTTGGTCACGTCATGAACTAAACTATTTAGAGTCATCTACAAGGAGAAGGCCATTTTAAAATAAATGTAATCAGCAAAAGGATTGAAAATAAAACTTCAAGATAAAGTTTTGGATCTTGTGTACTAAACACAACAGATCGATGTTGATCCTAATAGGATCGATGCTGATTGACATAATCGGTGTCGATTCAAAATGAATCGGTGTCGATTCTTTATGTCTAATTTTAATAAATAGAGAACAAAAAATTGGGCAAATTTGATAAAAAGAAATGGATTTAATAGATAACAAAGACTGCTAATAATGTTTAACTGATTAAATGGATAACTAAATGATTAATGATTTAAAGATAATGATAAAATTGAAATGCAATACTTACCTTTTGATCGACCATGAATGGAATGGTCTTCTTCCACAAGCACAAGTAGCAGTTCTGATTGCATAGAGGATGTGATTGAATGAGCTAAAAATCTAGTAGAGTGTTAGTACAAATGTCATCACAGTTTTAAGGAAATCAAACAACAATTCAAGGCTCTCAATGTTCTAGTTCTGTCCTGAACACAAACACAGGCTGTGTATTTATGGATGGATGTCGATCTAGAGAATCAGTGTTGATCATGGGAAATC
The DNA here is from genome assembly GCA_037957365.1 of Torreya grandis. NCBI lineage: Eukaryota > Viridiplantae > Streptophyta > Pinopsida > Cupressales > Taxaceae > Torreya > Torreya grandis. The sequence continues at coordinate 4,892,716 of JARHVA010000040.1, forward strand.
ATTGTCGATTAGCCCAAAATGGAGCCTTTAATGTAATCATGGACAAGAATAGGTCGAGAATAGGTGGAGTTTGTTTGTAACGATTCCACATGGGGTGAATTGGTTATATGGGTAGATTCTTAGGTTATAATTGGTTTTAGGAGATTAGGAATGGTAAAGGGGTAAGAGTAAAGGTTATTTATCTAGCTAGTAAATGGTAAATAATCTAAACTTTTAGGATAGGGTTGATTAAGGATTTAAATAAAATAGGACCTATGACACCCAAATAATCATCCCAAGGGGTATGAAATTATAGTGTCTACATTTTCCCTTTTTTATGGAGCAGTACGAGATGTGTGTCGTGAGACAAAAACTATGAAGGGTCCACTATCCCAGGTTTATGTGAAGAGGTATCCCACCTCAAACTGGGAGCTGACAGAGGATAAAAAGTGAGAAATAGGTTTAAAAAATGGATGGGATGGATAAATAATATATAATCTCTAATAAATGCATATGCATAACATGAAGTTTATGTTTTGCACTAGTAGGATGGAAGATAATACAAGCAAAGATGCCCTAAGGCAATCTTGTATCTAGATGCCACAACTACGAACAAGTGGGATTAATGAAGATGGATAAGAGAATAAGTGATAGGATTGGCTGGTTGAAGCATCTAGTGTGTTAAACAGTGTCATGCTACCTATAAACAATTATTCTCAAGGGAGAATGGACTCTTGGGACCTGCTAAGGGGAGATAACCAAAAGAGTACATGCCTTAGGCATGTTATGGAACCATCAGGGGTCAAAATCCACAAACTTGAAATGGTATAGGTCAAATAATAGGGTAAATGTGGTAAGGAACCAAGAATAACTAAGGAGCAAGACTGGATGTATGTGAGAATACAAGTAGTGCAAAAAAGGGCCAATTGATGATGATCTAATGTGAATCGATGATGATCTAATGTGAATCGATGATGATCCATTTGAATGACATCGATCCAAAATTGATCAGCACCGATCTAAACATGGGTATAAAAGCAAGTCTAATGTGGAAAAGAACTCATTTACAACCTAAAAGACCCCAAATGACATTTGAAATCTCAAATGATGAGAGTGCTACAAGATGAGATGGTGGCTAGCGACAGTGGTTCATGATGATGATAATGCTCCCAGGATGAGGCATGTCATTTATTTGCTAATGTTTTTGAAGTTTTTGAAGTTTTAAAGATTTTTAGGGTTTTTAAGGTCTAGGACTTGGTTAGGTTATGAAGGAATGTAAATTATTCTTTATGAGATTGGTGCTTTTGTTAATTAAATGAAATAGGTCTGTGTCATTGATATTGTATTTTTTAAATTAATTTGAGACCATTAACGAGGATTTTTAAAAAAATAGAGACCATTGACGTGATATTTAATTAAAACCCATCCTCATTTAACAATAAGTAGGGTTTATAAGGTAGGGGTTCAATGGAGGGAGCAATTGTAACTATAAATTAGTGACAAATTGTTTTATACAAGTACAAATTTAAGTTAATAAAATATAAACCCTTTGTCATAAAATTAGGTACAACAATTGCATAGGACTCATTCTAGTGAAGGGTAGCAATGGGGTATTCTCAATAAGGTTTGGTAAATTTTTGTAAGAATCTTCTATAATTTTTATACAACACTTGCTAAGAAAATATAGCTTTGCCCGCTCCATGGGAGCTTTCTCTTAAACATCTCCTTATAAGGTTTGAATTGAAAAAAAAATCAAAGGGGATAAGTTTCAAGCAAAACAACCTACTACCACTAGTTCCATAGTTTTTGCTCTAGATGGAAAACATTTGCCAACCCCTGTTGTATGCCCCACTCTCATTTCATTGAATGTCTGCACATTGCCATGCACAAACGATTTCCATGCATGAACAATTGCCACACACTATTGATTGCCCTACATGCACAATCACCACATTAAGCCTAAACATCAAGTAAAAATTAGTCCTCTCATGTTAATCTAAATGCAAATATTCACCTTTTCAAAAAATAATAATTAATCAACACTTCCAACACCCCAATCATACTTCATGTATTTTTCCACTTAGATCATTGATTAATAGGATTCTACCAAATTGATTTAATGCCATCTAAATGAAGCTAATTAGAATAACAAAGTATTTGGTGACACATATTAACAATCATCAAATTAGTAGTAAGGGTTGTATTAATACTTACGTACGAGCTTAGCAAATCCGCCATCTTCATTGCATTCTTTCTCATTTTTCTCAGTATACACACAATTTTCATTTATCTTAACATTTTGGTATTTACAACCCTCAAATGTATCATTCTCAAAAGATTGTTATATCATTCTTTATCAATGTAGTCAGGTTTGGATGCTCGATCATTATCTACCATTATAACCAAGTTTCATCGCAATAGGAAATGGAAGGATTACTTGAATGACTTATTTGACTATTATAACTCATTTGTTGTACATGAAATCACCCTCCTTTTTTGTTGTGTGTAAAGTAATACTACACCTAATAATATTATGGTATTTATCTCTTATTAATTTATTTTTTGGTTTATTGGTAAACTAATGAAACATAAAACACAAATGTGTTCATGTTGAATGTATATGTTAAACTGAGGATGTCATTTTCATTATTAGTTTAAATTTTTTATAAGCCAAAAGATTTTCTCCATGGTTGTATATCCTAAATTGAGTTCATCCTAATAAGTAAATGTTTATACAATATTGTGTTTGAGTAATAAGCCACAAAAGACGTGTACATTTCTATCATTCTATCATGTGATGAATTCTTCATTAACAATCCATTGTTATTATTACTAATCAAGATTGATATATTAGAAAAGTTATAAATTTAATTTTTTTTGGATTTTTTTCAGAACATTAAGGTCCCTTTATGTTTTATATTTTACAATATTTTTCTATATATCCCTAAAATTAAATTATTATTAGGTTTGCTAAGTTTAGGGTGTACAAATTTGTAAATTACTAGTAATTTGGTTATTATAAATTTAATATTTTTTAATATGTAGTGTCAAATATATTGTGATTTTAGAAATCATTAAAATGTGGTATCAAATACACTGATTTGGGTTTTAGACTTTTTGACATTGTTGGGTAGAGGAAAAGGTTACCAAATATATTGAAAAAATCAAATTTAGGTTTTCCAGATTTAAGGTTTACAAATTTGTAAATTACTATAAATTTGATTACTATTAAATTAAGAGTCATTAAGATGTGGTGCCAAATATATTGTTATTATAGTATTTGTTAAAATGTAATACCAAATACATTTGTTACATCCCAATTTCACCCTGTAACCTAAATTTTGAATTCTCTCAATATTATTATTTTTAGTAATAAAAACCCAAAAGATAAACAACATCAAATAGAGAGGATAAAGAGGTAATCAAATTACAATAATGAGAATTTTTACCATCATTTTACCTCTTGTAGCTCTTCTCCAAGATTGCCAAATGGATTTTTGGTGAAAAACATGTTGGATGTTGGATTGCTTGACTATACTGGACAATGGCTTCCAATGGACATTGAACTTGATAATGGATTTTGATGGATGCAAGAAAGATAGTTATGAATGCAAGATAGAAATATAGCTTCTAAGTTTTCATGGAGGAATTGATTTGGTTATATAGGTAATGGAGGGAATAATCAATGGCTAGGATATTTCTAAGGAATTTTAAATTCTTTGAAAATCTCTAGAATATATAATTATAGAGAAAAAGGGGATAAATTGGAGGAGATTTCTAGAATTCTCCAATTCTAGAAATCTCTATTAGGGGTTAGGGGTGTAGGAATATCTAGTTAGTGGGGTGGTAGATGGGTAGGTAAATAAATTATATTTTTAAATTAACAAGTGGCTTAATGAGTAGGTTAGTAAATTAATGAAGGGGATTAATTAGTTGTGAGGTAGGATATGGTTTATGGGATGTAGGAAATAGAGCATAGGATATTAATTAATTGGCTAGGCAATATAGTTATAGATTAAATTAGCAGAATTAGTGTAATTATTAGGGTGAGTGGATTTAGGTGCATACATTTTGCCCCTCTTTGAAAGGGCATTGTGAGTGGACAAGAGGGAGGGAGTAATGGTCTTTCAAATAATATCCATAATTGTGTGTGGAAGCAATGTTAGATGGTGTTAGTAGGTGTGATGTCCCCTTGAGGGACCATGTAGGGAGAACTAACCTAGATGGTCACCCAAACATAAGTCTTAGGGGTGGGATAAGGCCAGGATGTTAAAATGGGGTTGGGATGCCCCAAGTAATGATATAGCTACACTTGAGATTCCCTGAGTTGAGAGACAAGGGGATAAAGTGGCTCACTTATGAGAGATGGGTTATAGACAAACAACCAATGTCTAGAAAGGAGTTTGATTGATAAGAATAAATTCCCAAGATGGATATATTATCCAGGAAATTAAAAAATGAGATAGAAACAAGCTAGTGATAAGTCCTGTTGCAAAGACATATGTCAGGGATGGCTTGAAAATCAATAATGGAGATAAAAGGGGTTGACTAATAATAGGGAGCCAATTTACGTAAGATACACAGCTTAAAATGATGTGTGATTATTGAGTGATTAGTTTGGTGATGGGATGGGGATGAGGGGTGAGTAGTGGTCAAGCTATCCTTGGGCACAAAATCGTGGCTAGGTGCTACCTACATAGTCTTAAAAGACCTTAGGTTGATGTAGGGAAATGGAAAATCCATGCCCCAAATGACTTAGGAATGATAGTGAATGACTGATTGGGGTATTGGGGGGATTTGATGGGATTTGGATGTGGTAAAATCATTAGAAAAGGATTACTAGGGGTTAAGGGGGTGATAGAGGGGGAGGGGGGTCAAATAAGATAGAATAGTAAAAAGGGATTCATTTGAATTTTTATCCTTGGTGAAAATTGACTTTGAGCTAAAAGACATGGATCGAATTCCTCGAGCTTCCCATCACGACAAGAGAGTCCAAGAATTTTAGAGACCCAAAGAGGCTAGACCATTGGTGAGTAATGAACCTTTAGCTTATATTTTTTTGTCAAATTTTGTTGAAATTTTAGATTTTTGGCATGTTAGTTAGGTCAAGATCATTGTGGGTGCAATACCATGACTGAGGGTAGTGCCCTCAGTCATATATTATAGTTGTGACTCAAATTATTGCATGGGGCATGGTAGTATTGAAATACTACAAGCATCAACTTGCGATATTACAATACTGTAAGTTAGTGATCCATGGTTTTATATAACCACAAGTTTATAACTATGATTATGCAAAACCATAGAACTCAATAGCGGTTATGTCAAAACTATAGGTTGTGGTATACTTACAAGTTACAATATTGTCGTGGATAGAAAATGGCTAAGTGATAGGGGAAGATGTTAGTTAGGGAATGAGGGGAAGTGAATTGGGATTAGGTTTAGGGGGGGTTTAGATATGGTTAGTTAGATAGGTTAAGGTATGGGGAAAGAAGATGGAGTTGGTTAGGGTTAGTAAAGTTAGTATGAATTATGTTTAGGTAAGTTAGGATGGGTTAGGATTAATTAGTTATAAGGTAGATGATGTATGTTGAGTGTAATAAGAATGGGTAAGTTAGGATGGGTAGGTTAAAAGGATGTGATGAATATAAGGGGATGGGTAGACAGAGACTAGGATTGGTATTAGGAATGCGAGGGGGTTAGAAAAGAGATTGTAAGCTAGGAAGTGGAATTAGATTATGTGAATTAGGTAAAGGTCGACAAGATTAAGGTGGGGAGTGGTAGCAAGATTAGGATGGATTGAGAGTAAATTAGGTCTAACCCTAAGGTATGAGATAGATAAATTGAATAGAGTTAGTCACGGGTTATGAGTATGGTTTTTTAGGATTTTAGAGTTTTGATGTAGGATAAGTAAAGGGTGTTATAGGTAGAGGGGGTCAATTTGTGATAGAATAGAGTTGGTGATAGGTTTATGGTGATTGGTGTAGGAGGAATTAGGTGTGATGGTTTCTCTATTATAGTGACCTATGGTACGACATGAGATGCCCTTATTAACTGATACATATGTGTTATAGCTGATAGGGCTACATTATATTCTGATGATGTTGGTGGTATAGATTGATCATTGCCTTGGTAGAATGATGGCACTTTGAGACAAGTACCTTTCACTTTGTTATTGGAGAGATGATGGTGACCTTGGAAGATGTATATCAAATTTTGTGATTACCGATGTTAAGGGACATGATCTATTGGAGATCACATAAACTTGGTGTGACATTATAAATACTAGAAGGAGGATTACATGTGGGTGTGAGAGATAAACATGCGGATATTGATAAATGACTTTGAGAGGGGGTTATTGATTGATTGAACTTGGTAGCCATGTCTCTTTTTACTGTCATACTCCTACCGAACAAGAGCAATCAATGGTTTTACTCAGGCCAAGGGGATTTAGTAGCTGACATGGTATAAGACTTTAGGGTTTTTGCATGGGGGCTAGTGGTATTAGCCCATCTATATTGAGAGCTATATTTGGGGCTATATAGGGGAGTAATGATCCTAGGTCCATCCCTGTTATTATAGATCTAGAGTTGGGAGCACATTATAATCCATCAGCCTCTAGGTACTCTAACAGTGAGGGAGCCATATCAACTGATGGTTTTTGGATGGTATATCCTATTAGGTGTGTAGATGGACATTGTTGGGGAGATGTGATTCTATCAACAAGTATTTGATAGCTTACGACTAGAGTATATCATGTGGATGCCCTATAGGGGACTATAATTTTATTGGGATGATGAAGCTATGGTGACTCAGTATGTGTTTATTGAGTGTTATCTCATAGTTCATAGAGATTTTATTATAGAGTGATATAGACCTAATCACATGTAGAGATAATTTAGGTGCACATAGGATGTGCCAAGGGAGGAACATATTTTTGCTAGGAGTGATCGAGAGAGGGCATAGTGGGGTAGGCTAGTAGATAGAGTCCTTACCCACATAAATTATGGTAGTATTACCATAGTCCCATGGGATTTTTAGACTCTGATACTAGATCTAGGGGTGATAATAGCCTATATGGTATGGTGATCTCAAAGAATTTTGATGAGGTTACTCTGATGTAGGGTTATGGTATGGAGCAGAGTAGTGAGGACAATATTACAAGTGCAGGTGAGGTTGTGGATGAGGAGGATGTAGGCACTAACATAGGATGGCCATAATGGCTAGGGAGATATAGATTGTATGGATGTAGATAGAGGGGATGGTGATCAAGTGGTAGTTGTAGGATAGGGAGGAGGGAGTGGGACCTAGGTTGGGGGTAGCGATGCATAGGTTGATACATAAGCTGGGGCTAATGGGATTGGGGATGTCACAGGTCCATCCCAGTAGCCTTTGACTAATTATGAGAGGTCTTTACTAGCATGTGTATAGATAAAGATACAAGCATGGATTATAGAGATAGATGGGATTGCTAGAGAGAGATATCAACTACAGGCACAACTACAGGCTCAGCCAGTATAAAGGGATGGGTAGTTAGCCTAGGCTTAGGCATAGGTTACTGGATTAGATCACATTGTTGTTGGCTTAAATAGTCATTATTTAGATCTAGATCCATAATTAAGATGCATATATTATAAGTTATCAAGGACATATTACCCAAATGCAAGCATGGATTTGGGTTTTGATAAGAGAGGTAGAGGTGATTGAGAAAGCTAAGGAGGAGGCTGACATAGCAATGTGAGAGGGTGGAATAGATGGAATCATGTGAAACATTATGAGGTTGATGCGAGAGGCAAAGTATTATAGGACTTTATATGAGGTGGTAGTGCCATCTGGACAATGTGCAGCTTCTTTTAGAGCTAACTCATCACATTCCATCTATCAACAGTCTAGAGGACCTCTGGGAGCCTAGCCAAGGCTTTTTGAGACATGGTGTATATATGTATGTATGCATCTATGTATATGTTTTTTATATTCTAGCACATTGTTGCCCACGAGGCCCACATACTATATATATTTTTTGACATGGACTCCATGTGGACATTCAATATATTATTATGAGATTTTGGATATGGTGTGATGTGTTTTGTGATATGCATTGATTACGGATGTTGGCTATGATGAATTTAGATAGATTTGATGGATACATTATTTTTAGTTATATGATGGATTTATTTATGATGCGATTAGATGTACATTATTTTATTTTGTATGAGCTTATAATTTTGTGATGTGGATGATGGATACATGCATGTGTTTGATTTAATTATGCTTTAGATGGTTGTTATATGAGTATGATGTATGGATTAGATAGATCTATTGTTACATTTTGATAATGTTATATGATGCAATGGATGTGATTTGGATGCTATGTTGATGAGATGATGTAGTTTATATGTTGATGTATGAATTTTATGAAAATGATGTGATTGTTGATGTGTTTTGAAGGATATGCTAGACATGGATTTAATTAATATGATATGCAAATGGTTAACTAGATGACATATTATGTGATGAGATATTATGAGATAGTGGTTTGTTTATGGATGCATGTGTATAATGGTAAAGTGAAATAAAAGGTGAATCAATATGCTAATAAAAGATTAATCCATTTCATTTGTTATTTCTCACAACTTGGGTTTGGGGTAGGAATCCTTTTGCACCAAGGGGGTAGGATAGTGATGGTAGGTATAGACTGGATAAGGGTAGGTTAGATGAAATGATAATAGGTTAAATGATATAATTAATAGGATTGGGGGTAATGAGATGGTAATTATGTATGCAATCCATTTTAATATTGCATTGACAATCAATTTGTGTGCTAATGACTAAAAAAATATCAAAGGTACATCAAATCATGGTGCATAAGGGAACTCTGTTGTGAAGTGATTTTGCCCAAAATAGGTTCAAGAGTCACTCAAACCATCCTTGTTCCCCATACCAATTAATAAGATAAAATATATAATAAGACTATGAAATAATCAAGACAATATAATTAAATGATGTAACCAAGTATCCACATATATTCAAGACATACCCATATTTATATACACATAAAACAAACATAAGATAAAAGAGACTAAAGTTAGGGATAACAAAAGGTATATACAAGTTGATAATGAGGTGAGTATAAAGTGAATATAGACAATTATCATAATGATAAGAGGGAGATATGTACACGGGGTATATTGTGCCCAAAATTATTATATATTAGAACAAGATTCCAATTGAAGTCAAAAGTGATAATATATAGGGGTTAGGATAATCAATCGAGATTTGGTATCCTAGTGTATACAAAACCCCAAAGTGAAATTGATATTTGACCCTTCCATAGTGATAAAGGTAGTGGGAAGGTATCAACCATGGTTTATGGATAATAAGAAACAAATGAGGATAGGATTATTTTGAGGTTAAGAAGAGACGCACTCGTTAAAGAGGATTTGATGTGGTGATGGGATGAAGGATAGATATAAGGAAGTGATAGGATTAGGGATAGATATTTATGTATATAGATAAAGAGACTCTAGAGAACTCCCCAACAAACATCCCCATCACACAAAAATCAATGACTCCTATTTTGTTTAAAAACATCTGTCTCCTATTGATGTATAAAAACCTATAATGGATGCCCACTTTTAAGCCCAGGGTCAGGGATGGGAAAATGGAGTAGAAAAGGAAGGAGGATAGAATGGAAAAGGACATGTCCCCAAGAGTGGGGAGCCATAGACAGAGCTAAAGTGGAGCCTGTCAAGTATAGAAACATTTTAAATGCATTATATTCGTTGGGTTATCAAGCTCTTCATTATCTAGTGTAGCTAAATTTTAGGCTCTAGATCTAAATTTAGTAATTATGATTAATGGCCCAAGCTAATTGGCTTCAAATTTTCATTTTGTATCCTTGTCTGCATTGATATTTTTCTTATTTTCTTTTAGGACTAGGTCATCAACCTCAAACTCTCTAAATTCGATCTTATTGTGGTATTGGCCTTTTAATCTGTTATGATATGCCCATAAGTGATTAAGGGCCCTTTGATGTTTTTCATCTAGAAGCTCCAATTCTTGTAGCCTTTTTTTAATAAAAAATTGTGATCTGTGATAATGCCCCACAACGAGGTTCTTAAGGAGGGGAGTTCCACTTCCAAATGCAAGATATCTTATGCCCCATATACTAAAGCATATGGAGTGACCCCAGTGGGTGTTCAAACACTTTTTAAATAATACAAAAGTGTAGGATATAATTATAGGTGTCAATTCCTACCTTCATCATTAATTATTTTCTTGATAATCTTGATAAGAGTCTTTTTTGTTATTTTACCCTGTCCATTCCCTTAGGGGTAGTAAGGGGAAGAAAAGTGGTTCTTGATATGGTACCTCTGGCACAAGGCCTCAACTTCTTTATTTTTGAAGGATTTGCCATTATCAGATATGATGTTGGAAGGAATGGTAAAATGGAAAATGATCTGATTTAGGATGAATTTAGAAATATGGAGACCTATAGTATAGGTAAGAGGCATTGCTTCTACCCATTTGGTGAAATAATTCATAGTAGTAATAATGAATTTGTGTCCATTAGAAGATGTAGGATTTATCTTGCCAATCAAATTAAGTCCCCATATAGAGAATGACCATGGAATCATAATAGGTTGTAATTCTTGTGTGGATGCATGGATAAGATTACCATGTTTTTGACAAACTACACATTTTTGTACATACTAGCAGGCATCCTGTTCCATGGTAGGCCAATAGTATCTAGTTGAAGCAATTTCTTAGATAGGGCCATTCCACTAACATGGCCACCAAAAATACCATTGTAGACCTCCTTGATCATGAGGGAAGCCTCTTCTGAGGTTAGGCATCTTAACAAAGTCCCGCCATAACCTCTATGAGAGATCATGTTGTTGAGGATAATGTAACATGAGGTATGATGGATGAAGGCCTTGCCCTAATGGTGATTGAGGTCTGGTGGTAAGATGTTTTTGTGAAGATAATTATAAATGTCATGGTACCAAGAGAGATTGGGATCAGGAATAACACATATTTGTAAAGAAGCCATAAATTGATGAGTTGGTAGGATCAAATGTTCTATCAAAAAATTCCCTTTGAGGATGTCTTTAGGGAGATTAATTAAAGATCCAATGGTGGCCATAAAACTTGATGCTTTATTACTTCCCCTTGGCACTTTTTCAAATGTAATTGACTAATTTTTTTGCTTTAACTAGTTTACCAATTGCTAATGAGGGAGTAATTTTTCATCTTTAGTTTGAAACTCATCATTAACTTGCTTGATTATAAGATGTGAATCGCCAAACACTTGTAAATGTTGGATGTTCCATTAGATGGCTAAGTAAAGGCTAGCTATTAAAGCTTCATATTCTAAAATATTATTGGTATATGGGAAAGTGAGGCATAAGGCTTTTGGAATAATGTCACCTTGTGGGGTGACCAAAAGGATGCTCACACCCGATCGATGCGTGGTAAAAAACCCATCAAAATATAGCTTTCATCTAGTAGATTCCAAAATATTCATTATAGATTCATTTGAGAAGGTTGTGGTAAGAAGCTTAGTCATGAAAAAGAGGTGCTTTTGCTAGTTGATCAACTATCACTTATCCCTTAATAGCCTTTTGATGAACATATTCAATAATAAATTCATTGAGAAACATAATCCACTTGGCCATTCATCCTGTGAGGGTTGATTTTGATAGTAAATATTTGAGGGGATCAACTTTAGCAATGAGTTGGACTTGATTGTTAAGCATATAATTGCAAAGTTATTATGAAGCAAAGACAACAACTAAGTAGGCCTTTTCAATTGGATTATAATTCAGCTCATATGAGATTAAAGTGCGATTGAGATAATAAATTACTTGCTCTTTTCCCTTAGCATTATGTTGTGCAAGTAGGGTACCTATTGGACATAGAGTTGAAAAAATATATAAGAACAAGGGCCTTCTCATGACAAGGGGTAATAACATAGGTGGATTTGCCAAATACTACTTGAGATTATTGAAGGACCATTGACATTTAGAGTTCTAATGAAAATTGGTCCCCTTCTTCAAGAGATGAGTAAAGGGGTGACATTTATCTGTGAGTTGAGAAATAAATCACCAAATAGATTGCAACTTACCCTAAAGACTCCTAAGATGCTTCAAATTATGAGGGGAGGCATTCCATAATAGCTTTGATTTTAGCTAGATCCACTTCTATACCTATCCTAGCTATAATAAACCCTAATAATTTGCTTGAGGCTATGCCAAATACACATTTATTCAGATTCAATCTGACTTTATATTCTTGCAACCACTCAAAGATTCTTCTTAAGACTACATGATGTTTTGATTTGAGTCAAGACTTCCCTAGGATATCATCCACATAACATTCAACTATATCATGCATCATATCATGGAAAATGATTGTCATTGCCTTTTGGTAAGTAGTAATGGTATTTTTGATACCAAAATGCATGACTTGATAGTAGAAGATCCCCCATGACATGATGAAGGCTATTTTATGTTGATCTTTAGGCACACTTTTGATTTGATTATAGCTTGAAAAATCATCCATGAGAGATAACATTTAATATCAATATTTGGGAGAGGGAAGTCATCTTTGGGACATGCCTTATTGATGTCGTAAAATTTAGTACAAATCTAAATTCCTCCTTATGGCTTAGCTGCAGGAACAAGTTTAGATATCCAATTGGAATAATAGATGGGTCAAATAAAGCCTACTTCCAAGAATTTTGTAGTACCTCCTTGATTAATAAGGCTACTTTAGGGTACATATTTCATAACTTTTGATTGATTGGTTTGGAATTAGGATGAACAACCAAATGTTGCACAACTAAGGAAGGATCAAGTCCTAGCATGTTAGAATAACACCATGCAAAAACATCTATAAATTCCTTGAGCAACTCAATAATAATTTGATGCTCCTCAAGTGTGAGAGTTGCCCCTAGTTTGATGATTTTGGGTTTTTCTTCAATTTAAATGTTAACTTTGATCACCTCTTTAATGAGAGAGGGTGACTGATCTTGGAGATAAGGGGGAAATGATTGATCTAGGATATTTGAAGTGAAACCATTCAGGAGTTCGGTATTTATTTTGGTGTAGTCTCCTAATTTAGCTAAAACATGTGGAAATTCTTCTAGATTTTGAGGTGGATCTTCTTCTTAAAAATTATCTTCTTCATTTTGGTCAAGGGGATGCTGTTGTTCCCCAAAATAATCTAATTTATAAATATTAATAGAAAAGCCTTTCTTATGGTCACCAAAAATCATGAAATCTCAAGCTCCCATAAATTCTAAGGTGGCCTCACCATTTTGAAACATATCAAAGGATGGATCCTAATGTTGATCCTAGTCAATTAAAGAGGGATAATGGAAGGATATGTTGATTGTAAAGATAATGGTGTCTAGGAAAAGTTTTGTGGTATCAAGTTCCTTGTAGTGACTATAAACAAAACCCATCTCAATTTCTTCATCAGAAAGAGACTCCTTAGGGATTGAAGCAGTATCCATAATAGTATTATTTAAGTCATTATCAAGTAATTTATACCTTAAGCCAAGATATTGTAAATGTTCTTGAAATTTTATGGGTTTAATCCTACCTTTCTTGTATCTCCCTCATCTTTTTCCTTGATAATGTATGTTTTGTAACATTTTTTGGATGTGGGGGTATCTCTTTTTAGTAGATACGAGCACCTCATCTTCTGGGATAAGCCATGATTCATCCAATTCATCAATATATTCTTCTTCTAATAATCCTTCACTAGAGAAGGCCACCGATCTAAATTTATAGTTGATAGGATTTGTCTTTCGCATAATCAAAGACCCATAACTATGCGGGGAAAGAGGTAAGTCACTAACACAAAAGGTTTTATATTCATATTCCCCGCACCCTGTGGATATGATTTTTAGATGAGTGATTTTAGGTAACGAATCAGAAGTAGGCACAAGGTTATCAAGGGATAGATATTTATCAACTATTGGGTTTAAATTGGATCTATTAATGCTAGGACAATAATAAGAGGATGAGGATTGACCCATTTAACAACTGTGAAAATGTTCCATTTATCTAGGAATAGTAACTTCCATGCCTAAATGTAGGAATTTTAGACATTGATGAAGGGTAGATGGGACTACTTGCATCTCATGAATCCATGGGTGACCCAATAGTATGTTATAGGGTAGATCCACATCCACAACATGAAGCAGGGTTTGATATATCACGAGTCACACAATAATGGGAAGGTAGATGGTGCTTATAAATGGCCATTCATTATCATCATATGCTTTTATCATGATCAAATTAGGCCCTAAAGAAGCTTCATAATACCCCAATTTATTTAATAAATTTATATTACATAAGTTCAATGCAAACCCTCCATTTATGAGTACCTAGGGAATGAGGTGATTGGATATGGAGACTTATATGAATAATGGGTAGTTATGATGGGGGCCAATAGGAGGCATGTCTTGAGAACTAAAGGTGATTTGATAAGAAGGGAATAAATGAACCACTAATGCCTAGAATTAATTAGTGCCAATATCTATATGGACTTTTAGGTCATTCAAAACCTGATTGAGTATCTCTTGATACATATGGGATGTTTTGAGAAGTTCCATTAACAAGATTTGAGAGGGTGTCTTCTCAAGTTGTTGAATTATATCATAATATTTATCAAAAGATATCAAAACTTTCTTATATATATTCCCATTTTGATATGTAGATGTATATGGGTCCTTTGGGAGTGCCCCATGAACTATGATTTTGCTACATTTGATAGTAACTATGTAATCCATAGTGGCTCAGTTAATCTTTAATATGGTGGGTGATGGTGGAGTGGGCTCTTGGGGGTTAAAATTTTTGATGGTGTTGACGTAGTGATATATAATGGCATGATAGCCAGTGTGATTGGAAGAAGAGGCCTAACCCTGGCCTCTTGGTGGCTTACTATGTCTCTGATAATGCTTGGGTAGGGGATCCTAATAAATGCCTAGTTGCTGATTTGTAGATTGATTTGGAGTACTCTCCCCTTCTATTTCAATATCACCCTTTTTGATGAGGTCCTAAATATAATGATTTAATTGCATACACCTCTTTTTGTCATGAACTTTGACTCTATGGTATTTGTATAATTCATCTTCATGGTACCAATTAGGTCAAGGTTGATGATCATCTAAAGGTTGGATTTTAGGAAGAGTAATCATGTCAGTAGTAATCAATTTCTCAAAGATTATTTCAATGGGTACTCCAAGGTTGATGAGAGGTCTTTTTACAGTTTGAGGCTTTGGTTTACCATGTGGCACTCAAATAAAAGAGACATTTTGTTGATATATGGGATTCTTCTTTTGCACCATTTAAACATGTTGTTTGGATAATGTAACCCCATCTCCCATAATGTTATTATTCTTATTGAAGATTTTTGACTTGCACAAAAAGGAGTTATCTTGATTTTGACTATGTTCATTTTAGGAATAGAATTTAATTATTCCCTTTTCAATAAGTGCTCTTTCAATTTGCATCCCCTTTCCAATAATTTCATAAAAAGTTTTGACACATTGGAGTTTCAACTAATATTTTAGCTCAACATTAAGATTATCAACAAATATTTTGGGTAGCTCTTTTTTTGGTACTGTACATCGAAAGTGGCTTGCTAATCTTCTCCATCATTCCAAGAAAGATGCCAAGCTTTCCCCACTTTTCTATTTAGTGTTGTAGGGGTCTATAATGGAGACATCATGTTCAATATTAAATGAAAAATGTCTTATAAATTGTTCAATTAATTATCTAAAACTAGATATAGACCCCTTTGGTAGATGCATGAACCATTCTAGGGCTGGTCTAGTGAGAATTTTTGGAAAAAGTCTTAATAGATAGGCATCATCATATGCAACTTCATGACAAGCCACATAAAACTCCTGTACATGGTTGTGGGGATCACCTTTCCCTCTATATTTTTCCAGTTTAGGTACTTCAAAGTGGGGTGGGAAAGGTATTTTAAAAATGATTATATCTAGGAGAGAAGAGTAAAAGTCTTCATACTTATATTTCATTACTTATAAGCATGGGTCAATTTATTAGAGAGTCTCCTTTATCACTTTCTATTCTTATGCAAATGTTGGGTCCCCAAGGGGATTAGAGGTTTGGTCATGAATATTATGGGGTCTATTGGAGTTGTGGATATTTTGATGGGGTGATGATGACCATTGATTTTATGCATGGATTAAAAGATTTATTTGTTGTGTAAGCTGATCTATTTAATCCTCCAAGATGTTTTGCCTCTTATTAGCCTCAATATGATTATTTCAAAGAGGTACACATCATTCTTATTATTCAAGTTTTTGGTCCACCACTTCCTCTTCTTCAAGTACTTGAGTAGTGTGTGTATGCTGATGTGGTGTGTTAGGTTGGGTGAGGGGATGAACTAAGTGCTAGAGGATATTATGGCCAAAGTTTGAGGGTAGTGTGCCCCCTATTTCAATGGCTTGGGCTAGAACTTGGTTACAATTTTGTAGATGTATTGGTTGATTAGGTTATCAATGTCATCATTAAATAAGGGATTGAATTAGTCATCTTCTCCTCTGGGAGTATGCATATCACTATGTGTATCGTCATGATCCCAATTTTCATCACCTAGATTCCCCAATAAATCATTTTTTTGATTGGAAGTTTGTCTCATCCTAAGATGTTGGGCATGGGTTTGGATCACCATTTTGGTTGAGAAGAGTGGTGGTGTGATGAGGTGTGATAGGTGATGCTGAGGTTTAATAATTTGGTCTAGAAATCAAATATAATAATGGTCAAAGAAGGTGATTCAAAAATGTGGTGATTTTTAGAAAGGGATGTGAAGATTTGGGATGACTAAGAATTACCAAAAGATAAAACCTTGTGAGATTCTAATCTAGCAAGAAGAGAAAGGGATGATGGGATCAAATACCTTTCACACTAGGAAAATAATGATGGGATGGGTGCCAGATATGACAAGGTACTGATAGGGAGTGATGGTTGCTAGACTAAAGTCTTTAACAAGGTCTTGTATGTCAATAATACCTAGTTAAAAGGATGATAATGAAGAGATGGGAGGATGGGTGACCACTAGGATTTGGTTTCAAGACTAAATATAGTATCCAAGGATGGTGATATGAATGATGGGAGATAGAGATGGATATTAGATGTGATTTAGGATAGTGAATGGAAGATAGAAGATATAGGGTGGTTATTAGATGTTGTTTAGGATATGAAATGATAGATATAGGATGGGTGTTGTTTAAGATAGTGAGATGGATATGGTGATGGGGTTTAGGAATGGGATTTAGCTTAAGGGTATTTAAGGTCTCCAAATAAAAAGGGAATGGTCAACTCAGCTTACAAACAATATTGTTTTAACACAACACACACAATAAGAAGCCCTAAGCTAGTAAACTAAAAAGGGTGTGTAACCTGATGTTCACACTATCTAATAGCTTCATGGGTGAGGCTGTAGGTTGGTGACCTATTATGGAATCAAACAAACCCTCTTGACCCTATCTGCACTTAACAACTTCTTAAGAGTTGATCTAGATGCTTATAAAGAAATTTTGGTTACGGTCAAAAGGTCCTATGCTGGGTTTGTACAAGGGTTTATAGGCGAGTCCTCGATATACAAAAAGGTATAGTGGGGAAAAATTATGTATAAGATGTTGTCTAATCACTTTGTATATTATATCTTAAACACCCCTCACTCCATAGAACCCTTTATGGAGAATTCTACTTTAACATCTAATGATAGCTCTCCTAATTTTTATACTCCATCAGAACATAGAGTTAGGTATAGTGCATGGTTATGAAATGCATGTCATTGACCCCTAATTACTAAGCTCATACGTGGGGATGAATTCCAAGTCACTTGTTATCCTAGACTCAAAAAGGGGTAAAAAATAAGCAAACACAATTATTTTTTCCTAATTAATTACCTATATGAGGAAACACAAATATATACAATCAAACCGCATAATAAGTAAATATATACAGCAACAAAATTGAAATATGATATTTTGTCACCCCTCTTGCAAACACAAGGATTAAAAGAATAAATGGGGGTGCCTTGATCTTGAGAGGTCCTACATAAAATGGTTAGTAGTTTGATTTAATGTAAAACTACAACTCTCCTACAAAACTATAATTACACAGTCATTTATATACAAGATCATAATAAAAAACTACATAACCACAACTCCAAGGTAAAATCACAGATTGTGAGTTGTGATTTTGCCACAAGTAGCTAACCATGGTAGTAAACCTATAAAACCATGACTGTTAGAGCAAAACTGTAACTACTAAAGCAAAATCATAAGTCCCAAAATTTTGTGATAGTAGTTTTACACCAAAAATGGAAAAATTATAAAATTTTAAAGTTTATCTGATGTAAATGATTACCAAAAATACTAGTGAGATGGTTAACCTTCAAAATGTTTTCAAAATACACTGGTCAACTAAGAAATTTTTAGCTATGACAAATTGTATATTTTGGATTGTACTACTAGAATTTTCAAGAAAAGATTTTCTTAGATGATAAAATATTTACTCTAATGATTAGCTAAAAGATCAAGCAAATGGCTCAGACTGCTCCCCATTTCTGCCTAAACACAAAATCATTATCTATACTACAAAATTGCTAATATCATGTCAAAATCATAGATCTAAGAGTCATGATATTGCAACAGGGGTTTAAACAAGTTAATGCTAAGGCATTTGGATTATATTTTCCTTGATCCTTCCCTTTTACCTATTCACCAGCACACAACACACTCAAAACACCCCTTTTAGGCACATAGTTATCCCTAAAACCCAAAATGGTTAAATTCTAAAGTGGTTAGATCAAATAACCAGAGTTATTTTATTGAAAAGATTGTATGCCATATAGATAGAGAATAAAAAGGAATATTTCTTATCAGATTAGGGGTTAATAAGACCAAATTTTACCAATTTACCCAAGAAACATAATATCGTAGTCATCGATGTGATATCATGACTATCAAGTCAAAAATGTAGATATAAAATTTGTAATATTGCTCTTTAATGATTAATGGTCAAGTACTTTGGTCAAATCTTCCCTTTCCTACACATAGGAGCAAAAGAAACTTCTAGATAACATAGAGAAAATGACAATAACTTATAGAGAGGTTAGCAACAAGAATATAAAGCAAGCCAAAAATTTGGTAAAACCATGACTCCACTTACAAAACCATGATTAGCACAACAATGTTGCTAATTTCGAAGTAACAATTTTGTACAAAAGTAAAACCCTAAAAAAAAACCTAAATTTTTAGTAGTTAAGACTAAACTATCATGTAATATCATAATTTCACCTAAAAAACCATGAATGTAAGACCACAAATACCAATGTAAAGTCGTAAGTCACATGTACATGAAGATTTATTCAAAATCCGATGCTCAATTTACATCTAGTTGTTCTTGTAAGATTATAAATCACTCCAAGTAAGCTTAAGAGGTTAGTTTAGGGAGTAAGCTCCCACTGTGGTCGCCAAAATATATCTGAAATTTTGGATTCTCTCTATATTACTATTTTTAGTAATAAAAACCCAAAACATAAACAACATCAAACAAAGAGGATAAAGAGGTAATCAGATTACAATAATGAGAATTCTTACCATCATTTTACCTCTTGTAGCTCCTCTCCAAGATTTCCAAATAGATTTTTGATGCAAAATATGTTGGATGTTGGATTGCTTGACTATACTTGACAATGGCTTCCAATGGACCTTGAACTTGATAATGGATTTTGATGGATGCAAGAAAGATAGTTATGGCTGCAAGATAACAAGGTAACTTCTAAGTTTTCATGGAGGAATTGATTTGGTTATATAAGAAATGGAGGGAATAATCAATCGCTCAAATTTAATTTTGAGCTATTGAGATTAATGGCTAAGATATTTCCAAAAAAATTTAAATTCCTTAGAAATCTATAGAATAGATAATTCTAAAGAAAAAGGGGATATTTTATAATTATCCAGTTATAGAAATCTTTATTAGTGTTTAGGGTGTATAAATAGCTAGTTAGTAGGGTGGTAGATGGATAGGTAAATAAATTATATTTTTAAATTGACAAGTGGCTTAATGAGTAGGTTAGTAGGTAAATAGGTTTAGTTAGTAGATTAATGAAGGGCATTAATTGGTTGTGAGGTAGGATAAGGTTTTTGGGATGCAAAAAATGTGGAATAGGATATTAGTTAATTAGTTGGGAAATATAGTTATAGGTTAAATTAGTAGAATTAGTGTAATTGTCGAGTTGAGCAGATTTAGGTGTATACACACCCTATGTTTTATAACCTTAGAATCCATAGATTAATATGGTTATTAGTTGTTAATTATTTATTTTATTTGAGATTTATGACATATATTAGTTATGGGATAGTGATATGCTATTTAGTTTACATTATGTGACAATTGTACTTTCTTATTATGTACATTGTGGATATATATATTTGTTAGTTTTGCATCATTGGTTGATATATATGATGTTTCAGACTAACTTCCTAATTGTTAGGAGGTGAATTCAAGATTGATCCTTCCCTCAAAGCATGATAAGGGAGATCATCATTGAATAGGATGGAATAGATGGAATGATTGGGGGAAGACAAAGTGAATTGCTAAGACCCTGTACACACCATAGTAGACTTAAAATGTTATATACATGACACGTTTTAAATGTTAGTACATAATTATGGAATAAATCTTGTTTGTGATTGTATTTTGTGTGTAGATTCAGTTCTTGATATTTCATTAAGATTACATAAGATTTATTTACTTATAATTGTCTAATATTTTTGAGAAAAAAAATAGATATCTAATTATGTATAGACTAGTTTAATGTCTTTAAAAAAATGTCATTGAATGTTTATCTCATTATTATTGATATTCAAAATATCAATATAAGTTAAGCTATTAAAAATAAAATTAAGACACACACACACACACACACACACACACACACACACACACACACACACACACACACACACACACACGCACACAAGTAATTGATTATACAGTTATCTTGTTATTGAAAGAAATTTTAAACTTATCTATCTATTAGATACAAAAATAATTACCTTTGTTTTATTGCTTTCAAGGCATTTTAACTATCCTAAAAATACTAACCTAGAGTTAAGACCAATCTAAACTTAGTCTTTGTTTATCATGATGAGCCTATGTTAAAAATTAGAAGTTTGGATATCATTATTTTAATGATCAATGTAGACTTATGTATGAAATAAACTTGGGGATTTATGACTTAGTGATCATTTTTAAATAAATTATATGTTTTATATTATTTAAGAAACTTTTAAGTGAGATAAATTTGGGCTTTTGGTGTGTTTAATGGAGGAGATAACTACAAATTAGTGGAGTTAGAGGAAAATAGGGATGATATGCATGGATAGTGAACTGGGAGTAAATAAAGGCATATAATTTTGAAAGGTAAGAGGTGTTATTGAAAATACCTTTAAAAGGAAACTAAAAAAAAGGCCAAGGATGATGTGAAGGAGGAGAAATATAGTGCAAAGTAAGGAGGAGAAACATAATGCAGAACAAGGGGGAGAAAGGCGGACTAGTTATTTTTGCTTCAACTTGGAAATGATTTAGAGGTTGTTAAAGTATTAATTTTTCATGTACTTAAAAATTGTGAGTGAATTGGATGTTAAGAAATTATGTTTATTTGGGTTTAGTTGCTTGCCAGTTTAATGACTAGTTCAGGATAGAACCTTAACGAACTATATCACCATATACATTTATAGATTGAGTTTATAGAACTCGACATGAATATACTTAGGAGTAATATGTTTAAAATAAATATATTTATGTATGTTTATATACATAGACAGAGGGAATCAAACTATTAGGTACATGATTATATATCTATATATATACACAGTTACGTATAGGGATTTTATATAGGTCAAAAGTATTGAAATAAATAATTTTGAGTCAAAAGACTTAGGATGGGTTAAAAAGGATTCCTTTACTTTGTTGATTCACCTTAGTATATATGTATACCTCTGTTGTTGACCTGATCGAAATACCTATGAGGATTATGCAAGTTTAAATCATTTTAAAAGTGATGATTATATACATATATGTGAGGTTGAATGTGCCTTATTAATTGAATTAGAGTCTACCATGAGGACTATGTACTTTTATATTCATGAAACTATGAATATGATTGTGAGTGAATTATAATTGTGACTGAGTTAGATCAGGTATATACTTGAGACCATGTGTAGTTTCCAAACATGATATATGTGTGTGTGTGTGTAGATATTGGGTATAATTAACTATAAAGTTATGAGTTTATGAAAGTCTAAAAAACACTATGATTATATATCTAAATAGACTATGCATATTTATATAAAACTACAAGTATGAACAGAGATTTGGCTTGTGTGCTAGTTGATAGGAGACAATAATATATGGTATTTTTGACTTCTAACAATAATGAACTTGTCAAAATATATTAGATAATTGTGAGAAATTAATTTATTAGAAAACTTATAAAACTATGTTAAGGCTCGTTGATTTATATTAGATGCAAATAGAAACATTGTAAGTGAGTAGATCTCCAAATGATAAACTAAAATAGAGTTAGGAATGTTTGATTTTTATTCTCTATTGTCAATATCTCAGATTGTAGTATATATGCATTCAACGGACCTAATTTTATAAAAATAAGGGATTGATTAGAATTAAATTTGAGCTTAATTTGAATGTATATCTCTTTCAAAAATTGGTGAAATAAAAGTTAGTGAATATATGAGACCCAATATGAATTTTGAAGCCTTCTCACAAAAGTTTTTAGCTTCTAAAAAATTCAAATTAAATATAATGATGAGAAAACACTATTTGTGGGTTAGAATAGTAATTTATATACTAATATAATAAATATACCTATAAGTGAACTTAGGTTCTCATATACATAGCCTATAAAAATATAGGAATCATGCCCATATTTTTAGAGAGTGACTAATTATGTAAGTCATAAAAATCTTGATGGATTGGGAACTAAAAATATATGCATAAAGTTTAAGTTTCATAAATGAAAGAGTAAATTTTTGTTTATGGATTAACTGGTCCTTATGTTAAATTGAATGTTGGTTTGTACTGAGCAATATATCATGATGTTGATAAATTCAAACATTTGGTTTTTCTCTAAGATTTTGGGAATGCAGTCCAAATTGTATTTTTAGGGAACAAACTTATTTAATATACAAATTATTATTTTAATGAGTATTTTGTAAAATTTCATTTATACATTTGACAAACTAAATGTATGTAATAAGATTATTTCAAAAATTAGCATGTGTCTTGTACTTGCTAGTAGAGATAATTTCTTGGACTTATTGGTTATATTAATGTTAACCAAATCTTGCATTTTTAGTACTAACTAAGTAGTGAGATGGACCTCACTAGCTTAATTCACATCACCAATGTCAAATGAACATAAAAATCAAGTGGTGTGCATGAAATTGATTGATATGAGAGATCTTATTTTATTTTAAAACTTTGGTCAAAGTAATGTTAGATAGACATTGTCATTTCATATGTTTGATTTGCATGTTATGCGATATCATGTTAGAAACATATTTTATTTATGGTACACATCATGTAATAGAAATATTAAAACATGTGGGGTAATAGCACATATCTCTAGATTCTTGTACCATCATCATCTACCTATCTATGAAGGTAAGGCCATTCCCTGATATGGGATTGTGTAGGGGATTGATGGTCCATGGTTGGTTAGATGATGCTCTCCCTCCCCACTACAATACTTACCTAGAGACTACATTTGAGATTATCAAAGATACATGAGTTGGTTCGAATCAAGATCCATAGGCTTGGTATCTATTTATTATATTAAGTTTGAGTGCCTAATAGAAATTTAATTATATTAAATTTGTTATACTTGAACAATAGTTGCTGTATTTTTAGACCAGTCGTGTTTGAGTCTTAATGTATTTACTTTCCTTGCAGTGTAATATGTTATATTGCATTCAGTATTAAAATTTAGAAATATTTTTCTTCTAAGTTATTTATTATTTAATATGATTGGATAATTTATTAAGTATCTCTATGGAATGAGTGAATGAATTTTAAGTATTTAGTTTTTAAAAAAATTACTACATTATTCTAGGTACAACTTGAGGGTTGTCACAACATTGGTTCAAACTAATTTAGACAACCATCTTAGCACCTATGAGATTAAATTTTTTGAGGCCAATATGCTTAAATATGGGTCCAATTCCCTTATCTCTACCACCTCCAAATATCAAGGTAAAACAAAATTCAAAACTAAAGCCAATGATACATCTAATTTTCAAGCTAATAATGAGGCCAAAAATATATTAAATGCATTAACTCAACTACCTAACATTATTATTCTTCCTTCAAGAGCACATAAATAATTTACAAGGTTATTTGATCCTCTTCATCAAGTTCTTAAATTATTTCTTGAATGCAACATGATCTCTTTACCTCTACATCGTGAGTTAAATGCATATCAAATTTTACCTAAGAGCTATGATGTGAATGCCTCTTGTGAGTACCAAAGATCTTTAGGGCACACTACCAATAGGTGGTTTGGGTTATGATGTAATATATAATATCTAATTGATATTAATGTTACTTAAGTGTAAGGACATAATACTACATTGAATGAATCAGTTGGTCAATCAAACCAACACTTGCAAATTTTTAACAATCCACTTCCAAATCATGATACTCCAAAGCAAGGTAATGTTAATATAGTACTACATATTAACATCTAATTATCTATAATGATCATATATTATATTATATTATAAATGTGATTACAAGCTCAAAATTTTATTTTATTACATTCTACAACCATGATATTCCAATGGACAAATCTAACAATAGTTCACTATTCATACATGTTTTTGTCAACTCACATCCTATGTTTACATGTGGAATTATTTTAGAAAATGGTTCAAGTCAAAACTTATGCATGATGTCCTTGATAGTAGAGGTTACACTCAACAATACTTATTTGGTACAACCATAGTTTTAAAGTGTTATGATCATCTCACATGGATACCTCTTAGGGGTATCACATTATCTATCACCATAGGTACTAAGACCCTTTTAGTATAGTTATATGTATTATTAGTTAATGAAACATATAATATATTATTTATATGCCACTAGCTAGATCTAATGAGAGCTAACCCATCCATAATATACCAATGTCTAAAGTTTGTGCATGATAATAACATTTTTACTATTTGTGACACACCTTATGAGTTACCCCTAAAACATCAACAAAAAATGATACATTTCCCAAAGTTCTTCCTAAAAAAAATTCATACAACCCCATATCACATTTTATATATTTCCACATCTTATAGTTATGGTCCTTATAATTATCACATCTACAGTTTTGATTCCCTGAGTTACAACTCCTAGAGTTATCACTAGAATTATTTTCCATATAATTTAACTCTTCGAGTTATAATTATTTGATTTATATCTCCATGTGTCTATTTATCCTACATTGCTTATACCGGGACATAAATTTGTCTTTCATAAACCTAGTGACATTGTAGTCACTATATTGGATACTATATTACTATGTCTTGATCACATTGGGGCATACCACTTCTCCCTTCTTACCTGATATTATTGGGGCATATAATTTTCCCCTCCCTCCTACTATTTCATCCTCACATGGATCACATACTACTATTGATACTTACATGATGACATATTCATATGGTTACATTGGGGAATATCATTTTCCCTTCCCTCCTCTTATTTCATCCTCACATGGATCACATATTCCTATCAAGCCTTTCATGATGGTATATTTCTAAAGTTACATACATATGTTGCAAATGGATTTTCAAATTTGAATGTCAGAGTAGGATTTTCAAATTTGAATGACAATTCTAAGAAGAAAAAGGGCAATGGTGATGGTCATGATTAGGAGGAGGGCAATTAGACAATACTTTGTAGAGGGTTTAAAAAAAGGGTCCACATTTTGAGCCAATCGATGTGGACAGGGATTTTAGAGGTAAATGCACATGGGTAGAATGTGTGAAGGGATAAATATCGATGGTTGAGTATTCAAGGTGGAAGAGTTCAAATCTTAATGTTTCAAAGGGTAAGGCAGTCATGATGGATCCCAATATCATGGATTATGTATTTCATCTAGATATTAAGGCTTCTATGGTAAGTAGATCCATTTCTTAGATGGATAATGAGCTAATAGGCAAGTTTTTGGGTGTTATATCAAATATTGTCGATGTTCGTAAATGGTTTGAATGCAAATGGTGACCTAAAGGTCATATAAACATTTTTGCAATGATGAAAGGATTGTTTATCATTATATTTAATAATGAAAAAGATTATTCTAGGGTACTTCTTGGAGGACTATGGTTATTTAGAAGAATGGGTTTGTTTATAAGAAGGTGGAAACTTTGTTTTGATCTTGAGAAAGAAGATATCAATATTTTACATATTTGGGTAAGATTACCTGGGCTACCAATGGAGTTCTGAGATGAAAAAATATTTGGGGTGATTGTTAAAACTTTTAGATCTTTAATATCCATAGATGCAGTAACAAGAACTAAATTAAGACTTATCTAACCCCGATTTTATGTTAATGCCTTTGTTGGTAGATTTCTACTGGATTTAATCATGTTACATTCTATCATTGGGGATTGGAATTAGAAGATTGAATATGAGGATTCTACTTTGAAGTGTAACATGTGCTCTAAATTAGGTCATAATTCTAAAATTTATCCTATGAAAATTAAGGGTCAAACACAAAGAAGGAAGGAAAACAAATCTTGACACAGAGTAGAAACATAACAAACATGCATCAATAAGAATAGATTCAAACATCCCTTAAAAAGAGTCTAAAGAATCAAAGGAAAATTTGAAGGAAAAACCATCAGTAAGACAATCAGATTTGATAGAGAAGGATATTGAAGGTCATAACATAGTAGTGGAGAATGAGGTGAATTTCAACGTGATTCAAGATAAAAATGTGGAAGGATTGAGTGTAAAGGAAATTAATAAGCCTTCACAAGGTCTAGAAATCTCCAAAAAAATTTTAATTTTCTCAAATTTCACATTACTTGAAGGAATGGAGGATATCATAATTCAAGATGGAAGTAAAGAGGATATAGAATCAGATAAAGTGGATTTTGTCCCATGTTCTATAGAGCTTATTATAGATATTACCCCAGAACAACCAAAGGAGAAGGAATATTTGACTTTATAAAATTAGAGGATCACAAGGGTAAGGAAGTCTATAAATGTGTATTTAGCTAGGATGGTTGGGAAACCTAGAAAAAAAGAGTCAAGATTGAAGTCAACTAAGAAAGAGATTATTGATGGAGTCCATATGACATTAGTATTATTTGGAACCTTTGATTATTATTCTAAATGAAGTTTATATTATGAAATAAAGTGTAGAAAATATTTTTGAATTATATAGCACATCAGTCTTGTACACTTGGCAAATATAGAGCTTGGTTGTTTATATCAGTTCTAGACCTTTTACACTACTGAAAGGCTAGCATACACTACCTCTCTATACCTATTACTTATCTATTAGTCTAACCAATGTTATTCTGATGACTCAAACCTTATATCAAACTCAAAATGCTATAAACCTACTTATCTTTTATCTCTACAAGTTCTAAACCTATGCCTATTTTCCAACTACCCTGCCATTTACATCCTAGTTAGATGCCTACATTGACGTAAGTGTCCTATCCTAACATAAATGTCTAGTGACCTAAAACTCATCCAATTTGTAAATGAAATGTATCCTTATGGTCAACCTAAGTTTTTTAATTTGAGATATTATCCAAAAGGATTGGTATAAATACATGATCAATCCTCATTCATTCCTCAACTAACATAAACTTAACACATACCAAAAAACTCACAAGGTGATTTATCAAAAACATTCAATTAAGCATTCAAGTGAAAAAAATTCCCTATTTTACCCTATTTCCATATTGGTCATAGGGAAATCACATATATAGGTCTAAAGTATTGAAGGAGTAACCCAAGAGCCATATTTGTCAAGTTGCAAGCTAGGTCACTATTATGTTTACTTATCATTTATTGCATTCTTATACAACACACACAAGCTTACACATAGGGGATAAGTACATGAGTCTGAGGCCCTATTCAGAGTAGTGGCTATATAGGCATCACTCAATGATATAGGGGTATTTTGGGTTAGCTCAACACTATGAACCCACTAACCCATTTTTTCCATAGTCATTATGAAGATGAAGAACTATGGTTTTGCTATTTGATAAGGAATGACGATCCATGAGCCAAACATGAGTGCACCAGAGTGAAGGTGATATAAAATACAAAACATTTTAGGTGCTTGTATTAAATTCCAATAGGTCTTCCATACTAGACACCTACATCTAGGTTAGACACAAGTGTCGACATAACCAACTGAGGTCAATGTAAGTGTTTAAGGTCACATAAATGTTCAAACTAGAATTTGATGACAATCCCATAATCTAATATTCCAATTGATTCTTATTCTAGTTCATATCTATGTTAGCATCATAACCAACTATCTTGTTTTCATTATCATTGCAATATCTAACATAGATATACTTTATATTTTTAATATATCTTAGTATATACATTTAGAATATTGTTTATGAGTTTATAAATCAATTGGCCTATTATAGAGATAGTCTATCACCCTTTTGGCCTAGATTATCTATATTCCCTTTAACCCTAGACTCTTTAATCTATATTTTAAGGTTAAAAATTTGGTGAACCCGATCTATATGAATGCAAAATCTTTTAGGATGTTGTTTCCTATTCTTTCCTATTTTATTTTTGATTTATCTCTTTCATTATTTTTCAAAAAATAAGTTAAATAACTCCTCCATGGGAAAATCTATCCAAATAAGGGATGAATTTGAAAGAGAAGAAAGGTATATTTATCAAGTTATAGCCTTTGACAACTAAAGATATCAAAAAATACCATATGAAGACAAGTGGGTGCATGTGATGCTTGAAATTATAAAATGTATTCAAGGTACTACTAGCTACCATCCCAAGCCCACTATTCACAAAGGTTTATATGGGATTCTTCAGTCCATGATTTTAGTCACCAACAAGGCAAGTCATATAATCATGCTCTTCATGCACCTTCTACCACTAGAAAGGATACATATGAACAACATTATCCTTTATATGATCATCAAAAGTTCTGACAATTACATAAGGAAATTATGGTTGATTTACAAATTCCTCATAAGAGGGATATTCATTCAATTAAATTTATTCAAACCCCTATAACTAAAACATTCCCAAATAATATCCCCATCATCAAGGGTGATGATTCTCTTTTCCCTTCATTTGACATTGAATTTTAAAAAAATTTAACCAAGACATCATGACATCATTACCAAGTAACATTAAGTCACCAATAATAAATAAGAATTATAATCCTAAGGTGAAAAATATTACCAATATTTCAATCTCTTCAAATGACATACTAAAAGTACCACAATTCAAAGATCTAATGTCATTACCAAAGTATCTTAAATTCAGCGATTCAAAAATTTTACTTGTTATCCATGAGGATGATGATACTAAAATGCCTAGATTCAAGAGATGAGGTGGATTATAATCAATGATGAAACCTATGCCAAGCACCACCATTCCCATATATTATCTTATTCTTATGATGCACACTATTGGATTTCTTAAAAAATGAGTTTTTATACTATAAGATTCGTCCAATAATGGACATCCAAGATCGATGACAAGAAGATCAAACACATAAATATATTGAAGCTTAGAAATCAAGTAATGAGTAAAACTGCAATATATGTATTCATAAATGGAGATGGATTACATAACAATGACTCAAAGCTTACAACTCATTAAGCTCACAACTCTCACAACTCTCATATTTATCACAACTCATAACTTACACAACTCCTAGCTAAGTAGCATAATACAATCCAGAAGACCCCAAATATTCCATCTCAATAAAGCTTTCAAAGAGATGTACATATAGGTTGAAGTTAAGCAAATCCAAACAATACCATGAATGTGGGACTAGCTTCCCCTAAATAGATGGAAGAAAGGTAAGGAGATAACATCTTAATACATGTAGGATAAACTTCTCAATTGTACAAACATAACTAAGAAATATAAATGGTAGGAAAATAAATATCCTACACCAATACCCCCCTTAAGTGTATCTTAGGTGGGTAGAATAATTGGGTCTTCACAATGAGGCTTGATGAGGTACCCAAGTACAAAAAAACTCTCATAAAGTGAAGAAGAGGAGAATATCCATAGGAAACCCCTCCGCCCCCACGCTCCCCCCCCCCCCCCCCCCGCCCCCCTCAAAAGAGAGAAAAAAAGAAGACCAAATTGCTCAATAACGAGCCCTATCACCCTAATGAAGTCTACCTCCATAATGCAAATAATGACCTCCAAGTAGAGAAAGTGATGAAAGTGAACAAGGAGAGAAATTATTTGCATGTGAGGGGGTTTGTCCACTTGCCAAACCAGACCTCACACTCCAATCTTCATCAAATGTAAGAGGGAATGTGAAAAGCAAATACATTTTATAATCTCCTTATATCTCCCAAGAAATATAACAAAGATTATTTTTATATAAAAAACAACTAAAAAATATACAAGATATTATTTATTTAATAAAAACAATTAAAAAATACAATATATTATTTTTAATAAAAAAATATTTTGCCCCACCATGATCATGTTTCCCATTTAATAAAGTCAAATCCACTAATTTGACAAAACCACATTTATTATCTAAAAGCTATAAATTGTATGGTAAAAACATGATTTACCAAAGAAAGTGGTTTTCTAAACCCATTTTTTGTGAATAGTACAATTTAGTAAAAATATGATAACTTTTTCAATTCTTAATAAAATTTAAAAATAATCTAGAAAGATGAAAATAAGATGCAAAAAAATAAAAAATGGTTTGGAGTGATTGTTTATAGTTTGAATAAGAATGGGCATTTTTATAAAAAAATAGATTTACAAAAAAGTAATAAGAAACCTTGATTAGAGATTTGGGGAGAGAAAACCAGCTGAGTTTTGGATGGAATAGCTACCAATAAATTTACTTAAAATTTCAAAATAAATAATAGATGAAAATGGTGATGATTTTACCAATCCTGAAGCTCTGATACCATGTAAGATTCATCCAATAATGGATGTCCAAGACCAATGACAAGAAGATTGAACACATAAATATGTTGAAGCTATTAATTAATCAGAAAAATTATAATATATGTATTCTTAAATGGAGATGGAGTACATAAAAATGGATTCAAACTTACAACTCACTAAGCTCATAACTATCAAAGTTGTCACAACTCATAACTTACACAACTTCTAGCTAAGTGACATAATATAATCTAAAAGACTCAAAATATTCCATCTCAATAAAGCTTACAAATGGATGAAAATATAGGTGAAATTTAAGTGAATCCAAATAATACCATGCACGTGGGACTAACTTCCCATAAATAGGTGGAATAAGGGTAATGAACTAACATCCCAATACATGCGGGATAAACTTCCCAAATGTACAAATATAACTACACAAGCTAAATGGTAGGAAAAGAAATATCCTACACCAACACATAATTCAAATGTAAATGGATTTAAATAATACTAATGCAAATGTTACCTCACTCAAAAATTAACCTCTTACACAATGTATACTTGAATATCCTTATCTGCATGGTTTTAGATTCCTAGATTTACCTGTCTTTTGGTATCATAAATATCCATTTGAACACATGATTAACAATGTACATTATTTTGGTCAATGCAAAAATAATGACAAATTATTACTAAAGGTATTTCATATGAGCATTTTTTATGAAGCTCATAATTGGTTCTATAGCCTACTAAAGGGTTCCTTAACCACTTTTTCATAATTGGAAGACACATTCTTCATGGCTTTCAATATCTATAAGGTGCTAAAACTTACATTAGAACATTTACACAATTTTAAATAACGTGATGATGAATCCATTTAATATTAAACCATTTGATTGAAAAGTACATCATATGAGCTAGTAATTAGACCTTCAAATTTGGAGTTGCAATTCATTTTTAGTAGAGGTCTTCTTTATCCATTTAAAAAAAGATCATTTCACAAAAAATATGAGTCATTCACCCATTTATATGTGGATGTGCATAGATATGCTTCATTCATAGCTACTCATTAAAATGAGCTTAACATGTCCCGTTCTAAATACCAAATTTTTATACCTCACACGAAGGAGGGAGATGAATTACCAAATGAACATTATGAATAAAAGTGTGGTGTTTCTAACCTTTATATGGGAGCTTTACAAAATTTATTCAATATAAGACCAATCCAAGGCCCACATTCTATGAAAACACCCCAAGTTGAACAACCCAAAAAGAATCAGTGCCAACAAGATTTAAAAATCACATTATTCATAGGTGTTACTTATTTTTTTCATACCATATTGATCCCACACACAATAAAACTACTTGTAATGTAAGACTTTTTCAACAGCTTGGCTTTGATCCAAAAGACTTAAAAAACAAAGAAGGTTGGAAAAAATCCTTGGAAAACATAACACTACCAATTGCTTGTGGTTGTAAAGTGGTTTAAACATGGCTTTGGGTTATGCCATAAAAATATCCATATGCATTTAAATTGGGCACTCTTTGGTTATACCTGATGGAAGTTAAAATCGACCAAAATCAATAAGGCATATCTTTTTATCATGAAGGTAAATTGATCCATATTCCAAATGATATCATTGGTTCTTCTACTGCATATGTAAAATATGAGGAGGAACATGCTATGCACCACTTACATTTATCCAACCATGATTCAAACAATCTAAATGATCTAACTTAGCATTGTAAGGTGACATATTCCAAAAAAAATGCCAATAAAAAACTTCAAAATTATAAAAATATTTGTAACATTTACATATTCTATTAGCTCCTTGGCATATATGTTTTTGGTTCCATGTTGGTAAGTATCATATCGTTTATTTCTATATACACATTTTTCACATATCTTTTATGTGTGATTCAAGCATATACAAATACATAATCTATGCACTTTTAGATGTTGCGCCTTCCCTCTACTCATGTCATGTGGACATTGGGGGCATCTACTTATTTGATCATGATAAATTTAGGTTATATTACTCTATGATTACTTTACATTATCATGTTTGAGCTTATGCACTTATACATACCTTTATCCATGCTTATGTCTTTCGTAGTATACTTGATATACTATGTACTTAACATTTTTCAAAAACACATATGATCCATGATTTAGTATGCTATGTTTATGCTAGTTACTTACGCTTTTTCTTTATGTACTTCTTTGAGTGTTTTGCCTTGTTATTATTTTCCTTGTTTGAGTACTTGAATATACTCCATTATTTGCATCCCCTATGACTTTGTTTGCCTCTTTGACATTTTAATATGTCATTGCTTATTGTATGGACATTTGAATATGCCATCTTTGATTTTGTGGACATTTGACTAAGTCATGTTCCTTTGATTTTGCAACATTTGAATATGCCCCTTGTTTGAGGTCTCCTTGGACCATTGTATTTTGAGTGCTCTTGTGTGTGTACTTGATTGCTTGTTAAGTCTATATTGTTACTATGTAGACATTGCCATGATCTATATCATGTATCTTAGGATTTGATGTGATCACATTCGACGTGCTTTAATGATATATCTACCTAGATATATATTTTACTATATGCTACATGATACATTCATAGTTTACATGGTTATCTTATCATTTTGAAATAAGGTAAATTCTAGTTTCTACTTCCCCTCACCTCAAAATGGGGGTATATTAGTATAGGCATGTCATAGAGGCATGGCTTCCATATTATTTATAGATTCAAATTATAGTGGGGGCATGTTTTAAAAACATGTTTTCCATACACAATAGTTCCCAGATTTAATTTGTAGTGGGGACATGTTTTGTAAACATGTTCTCCACACTCATACCAATTCTCAATTTTAGATATACAGTGGGGGCATGTTTTGGAAACATGTTCTCCACACCACCAGTTTTTAGTTTTAGATTATAGTGAGGGCATGCTATAGAGATTTATTCTTCACACTTACACAATTTGTAAATGATCTAAAATTCATAGTTATATGATTCAAATACATATTTGGGGTAGAATTCTATATATTGGTACCATTTTTATACATGAGTTTCAACATGAGACATACATAAGGTGTATATGTTAAGAAAAATAACACCTAAAATTTCAAAATCAAGTCAACTTCTAAATTTCAAACACTTATACAAACTTTAGCTCACTAGGTTGGACTGTTATGAATTATATTGAGCTAATATACTATAGTAGTTGGTTCAATTTTGACATGTTGAGGTGATTAAATCACTCAATATTTCTAATTTTATAGGTTAAACTTGATTCCATCATCCAACCTCACCAGATTTATAGGGTGAGTTGACTTGGTTCACTCACGCTCACCAAGTTATAAGTATAATTGGGTTGCACAATTGAACTAATATTAATCATTGGGTGGTAACTCACCTTTTATCTAAGGTTGGGGGTATGTGTACTCCAATATGTCTATATTTATGCACTTTCTATATTTTATATTTGTCTTAATCTCAACTCTAATATTTCATAAGGATACATCTTTTTAAATAAAATTTTCAAACAATAAGGTGATTGTATCGATACATATGTGAAATCCTAATCCTTGATCTCTTTTAGTTTCAATCATTTCAATGATTTTAATTTTAGATCATATGCATTGATTATACGTTGTAAAATGCTCTTGGTTGTAGGTCAGTCACCAATAAAACACTCAAGTTGGACTCACACAAAGGCAAGGTGTGTTATACACACCCAGGTATGAATTTATTTTCCTTTACACTAACAATTTCATTACTAGATTAAGGGGGGAAATGTAGACATTATTCATAAATTATATATCACCTTAATCTTGTACACAGAAAATATAGATCTTGGTTATTCTTCTCAGTTCTAGACCTATTCCACTACCGAAAGGCTTACATACACTATCTCTATATGCCTATTACTTATCTCTTAGTTTGACCAATGTTATTCTAATGATTAAAACATTCTATAATACTCAGATTGCTATAACCCTACTTATTTTTTTATCTATACAAGTTTTAGACCTGTGCCTTTTTTCTAGTTGCCCAGGCACTTATGTCCCAGTCAGATGCCTATATCAACACAAGTGTCTTATCCTAATGCAAGTGTCCAATGCCATAAAATTCATCCACTTTTCAAATGAAATGTACCCATATGGTTAGCCTAAGTGATTTAATGTGAGATAATTTTTAAAATTATTGGTATAAATATATGATCAATCCTCATTCATTTCTCACCTAACATAGACCTGACACATACAAAAAATTAACAAGGCAACTTATCAAAAAATATTAAATCAAGATTTCAAGTTAGAAAAGCTTTTTCTCCCCCATATTTCTATATCAGTCACACAAACAACACATCTATAGATCTGAAGAACTAAAGGAGAAATCCAAGAGCCATATTTTTCAAGTTACAAACTAGGTCATTATTGTACTTATCATATATTATATTTTTATGCACACACAAGCCTATATGTAATGGAAAATTATATGAGTATGAGGACATCTTTAGAGTAATGAATATGTAAGAAACACCCACTAATAAATGGGTCTTTAGAGTTAACTTGACACTGTGATCCCACTAACCTATCTATATGCATTAAAATATGCTCACCTCACTAATTTTGATAATTCTCTCTAATTTGGCCTAATTACCCTATTTCCTAATCATACTAACCTTTGGCCTAATTCCCGTACCCATTCCTATATCCCATATAACCTTTACCTCATCCTAAAACTAATTAATTGTCTCATCAAACCCCTAATAGACCCTATTACCTATTAACTCACTCCTTAAGCGCACTAGCCAATTTTAAATTCCAAAATAATCTACCTACCCACCCACCACCCTATTACTAGCCTTCCCTAAACCACTAAAACCTATGGGGAGATTTATAGAATTGAAGGATTCTATAAATCTCTCTATTTTAGCCCCCTTTCTCTAGAATTCTCTTATTCTAGAGATTTCCATGGAATTAAAAATTCCATGGAAATTTCTCAACCATAGATATTGATGGACCAAATTTAAATTTGGACCATAGATCTTTCCCCCCATATGCCTATAAAACTAAACCACCTCTCCATGCTCAAGACTAATGAATGAATGCATGCACAAGTCAATCACATCCTTCAAGCAAGCCATTTAAGCACTCATCAAGTTATTTTCAACATCCATAGTCCTTTTGGAAGCCATTGTCAAGCATCTTCAAGCAATCCAAAAATCAAATTTTAAAGCTCAATCACACAAGTTCAAGTCTTGGAATGGAGCTATGAGAAGGTAAAGATGATGGTAAGAATGCTTTATTAAATTTGATTTTTCTCTATCTTTTCCTATTGGTGTTATCAAAGTTTTGAGTTTTATTGTCATTTTGATAATATTGCTTGAATATAAATTTTGGTAGACATTTTGGTGATCATGGTGGGACCAACCTCCCTTATTTAGGCTAAAAATATTTATAGAAGCATTATAGGTGATTGCAGGACCAACTGGAAGTGGAATCAAACCTAGATTTTTTATTTTTCTTGTGTTCTAAGAAAGTCATGGGATTGCACTGTAAGTAACAATATTGCAGTAGTGGTATTGTTGACCCAAGTCATGATATTAAGGGTTAAGCCATTAGAATTTAAGGGTTTTGGGTTAGACAATACTATGACTCCAACAGTCATGGGATTTCCTTGCAAGTATCAATATTGATGATTCCAGTAGCGATATTGCAAATTCTACTCAAAATCTTAGATTTTAAGACATATTAGATTGAATGTGGGCTTGTCTGTAGGTGTGTTGTTTTATGTGTGCAAGATAGGTGATATTTCTTTGTAGAACTGAGCTTGATAGACAAATTTGACAACCCCACCACTTTCCAAGTGGTGATATTGCCCTAATATTAGTGATAACATAGATTCTAGTAGCAACTTTATTTAAATTAGTAGTCAGCTCCAAATTTTTTTTTGTTTTGGGTTGGTATGTGCTTCTATAGATTATTTTCCCTCTTTTATTAAATCTATGTGCAGGACATCAAGAGGAATAACCTTTAAACTAGGATCAAGGTCTTGTAGTTATCTGACAATCCCATGACTATTGAAATAGTGATATTGATCTGTAAGTGGTGGGATCATTATTTTTAGTAGTGATATTACCTAGCCATCAAAAACTAGTAAAGTCCCTTCCTTGTCACATTTGGTTTATGACTTATAAGGCATCCAAGGTTTTTCCAACAAAGAATTAAGGTTCTAAGGGCTATAAATTTTCAAAGCATTCCCTTTTTATCAACAAACTTTCCTTGCAAACATTCCTTAGAATAGTTTATCTAGTATCACTTTGATATTTGAAGGTCTACTTATATGAAATATTCTATCTTGCAGGGTTTTATAAAGCATAAGGGAAGTTGCTGATAATTCATCTTATTGATCTAGTCATATCTTGCAATACTGCTACTTTTATAGTTGTGGGATTGCCCTAAAAATAGTGAGGTTATCATTCATAGTCATGACATTGTAAATTAGCATATTTGGGGTTAGTTCTAGGATCTTATAGTAGTCTGGTCATCATTACTTTTTATAGACTTTTATAGACTGTTATCAATTTAGGACAAACTTAGGTAGTAAGTCTAAATCTTGTAATATCACTATTAGCATCTTTTTCTTATTAGTAGGATTGTTAGTCAGAGTAGTGGTATTATCTGACCATGATGGTCACCATAGCGTTTAGTTAATAATGCCACCATTTTAGTCTCATGGTATTGAATCCAAGTAGTAGGCTCATGCATTCTGGATGTGGGATTGCCTTGTGTACTTATAGGGTTATATATTTTAAAGAACCAACCTTTTTATTGTAGGATTTTAAATACTTTTGACACCCTTATTAAATATCTAAGCTTTGTGCTTGAAGGAGGGGTGCCACTTTGGTTAGTTTTACCTTGGATTGTTGATTTAGATAGTTTATTGTCCTCTTTAAAATTGCTTGTAAATAGTTGATTATTGGGTGAATGTGTGTCTTTTTCTTGTATATAATTTGTCATATCATGTGAAGCTCACATAGATAATTAAAATGGTTAATTAATTGTATCATGTGCTTGCTTATTTATTTAATACCTCCCTTAGGATAACACGTGATGTGGATTTCATCACCACACATGAAACTTAATCTTTAGGGGTTAGTGTCATGGATTTCACCACCATGCTCTAACCACACTCCATGTTTTGGTGGAGTATAAAAATAAGGAGATATGTCATTATAGCCTAAGAAAAATTCCATATAAAGGGTCTTATGGAGTGAGGGATGATCAAGTCCATATACTCATGGCAATCAAATAGCCTCTTACATGGACTTGGGCCCCAACATAGCATCGTGTATATCAGGGACTTCCCTAGAGCCTTTTGTAAACCTTTGAGTAGGGGATTGTGGCCATAACAGGTGTTCCACTACTGACATTAGTAATAGTGCTAAAGTGACCATCAAGTGCAAGCAAGGTTGAGAGGGTTCTATCGATTCCATAATGGGTCACCTACCTACAACCTTACTTATGTAATCATTGGATGGTGTGGACATCATGTTACACTCTTATATATTTTACTCATTTAGGATTGTATTTATGAGTGTTATGACAACACCCATTGTTGGGGATCAACCAACAATATGATTACACTTATGAAAGCAATAAACCATGGAATTAAATCAGATAGATAAGTAACTAGAATGATAAATAGCAAAGAACAAGAGATACAAGAAACCACCCTGAAAACTTGTATTAAACTCTTTAAAGAAGGAATACAATTGAAGAAACTTATTTCTTCCACACCTCTCTCAGATGTACAGATCTCTCTCTAGATCTCTTTCCCTCAAGATCTCTCTCTCTCTCAAGTACAATCAACTCCAACAACCTGGATTGATTCACCTATACAATTCTGTACTGTTCTTCAACATTCACATACAATGAACTACTAAAACTATAAGCTAAGAAGATCTAATTCTACATATAGAATTAGGAAACTTGGGCATGCAATTACAACCAACATTTAAGCCTCTTGAACAAGGGCTCTAAAAATAGTCTTGCTAATAATAGAGATGCAGACTTAAGACTACAACTTAATCTCATCATGCAAACACTCGGTTCTCGACATCGGTTCCTACCTGCTTGCACTTGATCGACGTTGGCTGATCCCTGCCGATGCCGGTGTCTCTTCAACTGCTCCTGACTGATGTCGGTCGCTCCTAATCGACGCCGGTGACTGTGTAAACCTACAACTTTGGTAATGCACTCCTTGGTGAAGCTTTTAGGCTCCACACCCTAACAATCTCCCACTTGGAGATAAACAGCTGCACCAGTACCTGTACAGCAACATCTTCTAGCTCCTCCATCTTCAACTCAATCATGAAGACCAACAAAAGTTGAATGAAGATTCAACTTCTCCTTTGTAACCGGCTTGGTTAACATATCAACAGGATTCCTATCTATATGGATTTTCTCTAGCTTCAACTCACCATCCTCCAATACCTATCTTATGAAGTGGTACCTAAGCTATATATGCTTTGTTCTTGAATGAAAGGCCAAATTCTTAGCCAAATGAATGGCACTCTGACTATCACTATATAGTCTGCAACTCTCTTGCTCCTTTCCAAGCTCTTCCATGAACCGTGTCATCCATATCATCTCTTTGCTAGCCTCCGTGGCTGCAATATACTCTGCTTCTGTAGTTGACAAGGCAACAACCTTCTGCAACTTTGATATCTAGCTAACCGCCGTTCCACCAACAGTGCAAACATGACCTGTGGTGCTCCTCTTGCCATCCAAATCACCTGCCATATCTGAATCTACATAACCATGTAGAGAAGTATCTAAACCTCCATAGCACAAGTGCCTACTGCTGGTTCCTCTCAAATATCTAAGGATCCACTGAACTGCTTTCCAGTGTTCCTTTCCTGGATTGGCCATATACTTACTTACAACTCCCACTGCTTGGGCAATATCTGGTCTAGTACACACCATTGCATACATTAAACTCCCTACTATAGAAGAATATGGAACTTTACTCATGTACTCTACCTCATCATGTGAATTAAGACATTGTTCTTTACTCAACTTAAAATGTCCAGACAAAGGTGTGCTTACCGGTTTAACATCCTGCATATTGAACCGTTTCAACACCTTGTTCACATAATCCTCTTGAGACAAAATCAACCTGTGATTTTTCCTGTCCCTCTTAATGCTCATGCCAAGGATTTTCTTTGCTGCTCCCAAATCCTTCATGGTAAATGTTTGAGCTAATTTCACCTTAAGCTCAGAGATATCCTGCATGTGTGATCCTGCAACCAGCATATCATCTACATACAAAAATAAGATAATATATCTACCATTATCCGATCTCTTAAAATACACACAATGGTCAGATTGACACCTACTGTAGCCATGCTCAGTCATAAACCTGTCAAATCTCAAATACCACTGTCTAGGAGCTTGCTTGAGGCCATACAAGCTTTTCTTCAATCTGCACACTAACTTCTCCTTTCCTTTAACCTCAAATCCTTCTGGCTGTTCCATGTATATTTCCTCATCCAAATATCCATGAAGAAATGCTGTCTTAACATCTAGCTACTCAAGATGCAAATCCTCAATAGCAACCAAAGACAATACAAACCGTATAGAAGTCATTTTAACAACAGGAGAAAAAATCTCACCAAAATCAATACCTGGCTTTTGTGTAAATCCTTTCACAACCAATCTGGCCTTATATCTCATCTATCCATTCTCACCTTCTTTCAACCTGTAGGTCCATCTGTTCTTTAGTGTCCTCTTACCAGCTGGCAACTCAACCAAATCCCATGTTTGGTTCTCTCTCAAGGACTCCATTTCCTCTTTCATGCCTAGCTCCCACTGACTCTTGGACTCCACCTGTAAAGCTTCTTCAAAACTCTCTGGTTCTCCACCATCAGTTAGTAATAAATAGAATAATGAAGGGGAATATCTAATTGGAGGCTTACTTACCCTTTCTGACCTCCTGATGGGCGTCTAAGACTCGTTCATAACACGCTGTCTGCCCAAATTCTCTGACAGTGATCGACCTTGGTCACTTATAGACCTATTGTTGGCCGACGCCGATTCTTCCTAACCGATGTCAATGCCTATCCTACCAACATCGGTCTCTGTATGACCAACATTGGTTTCTATTTTGCCAACGTCGATTCCTGACCTGTCGACGTCGGTCTCTGTGTTTTCCTGCAAGTGATTATTTCTTTTTCCCACGAGCTCATTTTGGACCATCACCTCGTCCAATTCTCCATTGCTCTACCCAGATTGATTCAGCTTCTTCATCTGATCACTATACCTCACTTTTTCATTAAAAAAACATCACAGCTCCTAATTATCTTGTTAGTTTCTAGATTCTAGAATTTGAAACCAAAATCATTTGAGCCATAGCCAATAAACGTGCACCTCATAGACTTAACATCCAGCTTCTTTCTATTTTTCTTATCAACGTGCACAAAGGCTTCACAACCAAAAACTTTGAGGTATGAGAGATCTACCTTTTTACCTGTCCATGCCTCTTCTGGAATTTCACCATCCAGAGCTATAGAGGGTCCTCTGTTAATCAGGTACACTGCAGTGTCAACAGCTTCTGCCCAAAACTCTAAGGGCAAACCAGCATGCAATCTCATACACCTTGCATGCTCCATTATTGTTTTGTTCATCCTTTTATCAATTCCATTCTGATGAGGTGTCCTTGGAACCATCCTTTGCATGTGGATTCCATGCATATAACAATAATCTCTGAACTTAAAGCTGCAAAACTCACCACCATTGTCAGATCTTAGGCACTTTAATCTTCTACCTATTTCATTCTCAACCATAGCTTTCCAAATCTTAAAAGTCTCAAATACATCAGATTTATTCTTAATACAATAGATCCATACCTTTCTTGTAGCATCATCTATGAACGAAACATAGTACTGTGATCCTCTAATAGAAGCAACTTGAGCCGGTCCCCACACGTCTGTGTGAACAAGCTGTAACTTATGCCTCTTCTTTGTTGATCTAGTCTTAAGAAAACTCACCCTCTTCTATTTTCCAAACACACAATGCTCACAAAATTCCAGATCTATGTTTTTCAAATCTGAAAGCTTACCTTTAGACTTAAGAATTGACATCCCCTTCTCACTCATGTGGCCAAGTCTTGAGTGCCATAATTTAGCATCCACATCTGAAGTAGATAATACAGAAGGAAAATTGTTAGTAACATAATTACATAAATAAAGAGTACCTACTCTCTTACCTCTGGCCATTACAAGTGCACCCTTGGTCACCTTCCAAGATTCTGTGGTGAGAGTTACTGTACAACCCTCATCCCCTAACTTTCCTGTAGAAATCAAATTTCTCTTCAAGCTGGGAACATGCATCACATCTCTCAACACCCATGTGTTTCCATTCTGCATTTTCAGCTGCACTTTACCTTTGCCAATTATTTTACAAGGCTCATCATCCCCTAAATACACTATTCCAAAATCTCCATGGATATAGTCACTAAAATATTCTCTATTAGGGGTAGCATGAAAAGATGCACCATAATCTAATACCCAAGATTTTATATTATTATGTAAAGAGAATATTAAAGCATCTTGTGCAATACCTGCAACCTTTGCTTCTTCTTTTCCTTTGTGCTGATTGTCCTCCTTAGGCTTTGACCAACAATCTCTGCTTATGTGCCCCATCTTTCCACAATTTCAGCATTGTGGCTTCCTGCCATTTCTGGATTTGGATCTACCTCTCACCTTAGACTTAGATCTTGATTTCCTCTTGCTCCTCTCTTTTTGCCTTCCCCTGATCTCAAAATTTAAATCATTCCCTGATGTTTCCTCTGTGCTTTTCCTGTGAATTTCCTCATTCAAGATAACACTAACAACATCCTCTACTTTTAAAACATTCAAAGCAGATGCAGTATTAGAAACTGCCATTACCAAGCTATGCCAACTTTCAGGCAAAGAACATAATATTAAAAGAGATTTAATTTCATCATCAAACACAATTTTGACTAAACTTAATTGATTAACAATTCCATGGAAATCATTCAGGTGATTAGATACAGATCCACCTTCTTGCATATGCAAATTAAATAACTGCTTCATAAGATATACCTTATTTGAAGCTGAGGGTTTTTCATACAAATTTGCTAAAGTAGTCATCAACCCTACCATTTTTTTTCCTGTGATAAATTAGATATCATAGTGGATGCCAGACTCAGTCTTATAGACCCCAGAGCCTTTCTATCAAGAAATTCCCATTCTTCATCATCCATGTCCTTGGGCTTCTTTGCAATCTCACCTAACGGTAAGTATAGATCTTTCTGATACAGATAGTCCTCTATCTGCATTCTCCAATGTTGATAGTTCTTGCCATTAAACTTCTCCATTCTCAATTTACTTTCTTCTGCCATTGCTTTTCCCACTCAAACAAAAATCCCTGCAGAAACCCTTGTGAGCAACCTGTAATCAATACACACTACACAAATCTGAACCACCTATTAGTGAACCTGAGCTCTGATACCACTTGTGGATATCAAGCTCTAAACCTACAACCAAGCTCTAATACCACTTATTGGGGATCAACCAACAATATGATTACACTTATGAAAGCAATAAACCGTAGAATTAAATCAGATAGATAAGTAACTAGAATGATAAATAGCAAAGAACAAGAGATACAAGAAACCACCCTGAAAACTTGTATTAAACTCTTTACAGAAGGAATACAATTGAAGAAACTTCTTTCTTCCACACCTCTCTCAGATGTACATATCTCTCTCTAGATCTCTTTCCCTCAAGAGCTTTCTCTCTCAAGTACAATCAACTCCAACAACCTGGATTGATTCACCTATACAATTCTGTACTATTCTTCAACATTCACATATAATGAACTACTACAACTATAAGCTAAGAAGATCTAATTCTACATATAGAATTAGGAAACTTGAGCATGCAATTACAACCAACAGTTAAGCCTCTTGAACAAGGGCTCTAAAAACAATCTTGCTAATAATAGAGACGCGGACTTAAGACTACAACTTAATCTCATCATGA
Source organism: Torreya grandis (assembly GCA_037957365.1). Lineage (NCBI taxonomy): Eukaryota > Viridiplantae > Streptophyta > Pinopsida > Cupressales > Taxaceae > Torreya > Torreya grandis. The sequence continues at coordinate 4,937,018 of JARHVA010000040.1, forward strand.
AAACACTCGGTTCTGTCCTCAAAAATAGCTCTCTGGATGCACAGGTAACTGACATCGGTTCCTGCCTGCTTGTACCTGACCGACGTCAGCCGATCCCTACCAATGCCGGCGTCTCTTCAACTGCTCCTGACCGACGTCGGTCGCTCTTGACCGATGCCGGTGACTGTGTAAACCTGCAACTTTGGTAATGCGCTCCTTGGTGAAGCTTTTAGGCTCTACACCCTAACACCCATTTTGTTTGATATTCAAGTTATCCACACCCTTTAATTTTGTATACATACCTTAAGAAACCCTATAGGATCACTTCTATTCACTTGATATCATCATCATCTCTTCTCATATCACTCTTTACACTGTACCTAATACCATATTATCATAGTCATTCCATACCATTCCATAACACCTTTTTGTGTATATACCCACTTACTCCCATCTTCCCCATCTTCTTTTGTCCATATCATTGTCACTTCTTAGTCTTATCCACACCCCATAGGCCCTATATATTTTAAGTCTTCCCTCATCCACATTTTCTCATAGAACATTACATCTAGATCCTCATCCTACTCCTGTGCATTCTTTTATATCCACCCCATAGTATTTTGACATCCATATCTTATTCACTTCTTGTCTATCCATCTCACTTTTCTCTTCACATCTTTATTCCATCCATACCTTGTCTATCTCATAGCATTTTCTATATATCCACATAACCTTTTTCATATCTTTATCTACGTCATCCATCTATTACAATTTCATCCATTTATCCTCTTTGGGCCTAAATATCCATTCTATCCATCTTCATATTATCTCACCATATTTTGTCATTATCCATATATCCTAACCTCATACATACCATCTCCATAGCATTTTCATCTAATCCTTTTATAAGCTATCCCACCCACAAATTCCATATCACCCATCCATTGGTAATCATTTCCACATCCTAATATTTTTATAAATATTTTCATCCCCTGATCCACTCTTCATAACAATCATCCACAATTTCTAACCCCACATTATTCCATAAGCCCATCTATTATCACTCCCATTATCTATATACATCATTTAACCCCTCCCTTTCATTTCATCCTTATGATAACATATATTCTAGTCTATATTTCATTTATTATCCATCTCATCATATCCCCATCATCCATTTTATGGTTGATTAAATTATTTATATAATTTGTCTCTTATATCTAGTCTTCCATCTTCTATAGTATTTTTAAAATCCTTCTTCCATAGCTCATCCCATCCTAATCTGATTATCAATTCATAATCCATCCATATAATCCACCCATAAATAAACATTGTATATATATATATATTACATATTCCCCCATTTAATGTTTTGAGTCCTAAAATGCACCATACCTTCCATTGTGCAATCTTCCCCCTTTGTATCATACCCATAATTTTTTGTCATTTACCCTATTCATCTATCTTGAATAGCTTTTGACCAACCTCTTCTATCACACCCCATATATCAATACCATCCACCCCCCCATCATATTCTTAAATATTAGTTTTTGTCTAAAGGTTAAACTTTTGGTGGTCACCCATCTCCTTCAAATCATTAGCCATCATCCTATCTCAACTTGAAATTATAATTGAATATATCCTTATAAGGTATTAATCTAGCACCCATCACTATATTTTATCCCTATCAGGTATCTTTGTTCTCTAGCACTTATTAACTTGTCCACTTGCTAGTTGACAAAGTTATTTGATCCTATCATCCTCCCTTGTCTTTTACTAGATTGATCTCTTAAAAGACTTTTGCTTTGTGATAATTTTTGGTTACCTCATCTATCAACATTCTCATCCTTGACCACTATTAGTCTAACATTTTGACTAAATCTCATATTTAAACACTCTCAACCATACCTCATCACATTTCATCCTCTCGATATTTTACCATGGTCATTCAAACTCGAGCTCAACTCCACCTAGGACAAGGCTTTAGTCAAGATAAAAATACTAGGGGTCAAATAATGGATCCTAATCAGGAATATGAGGACTATCATAGTGACATACACACCCCTCAGATAGAGAATGAGAGAAATAACCTCCTCCATAATGATGATGTTTGTAATCTCATTCACTAATAGTTTTATGAAAACCATGATGAAGAACTAGCATGAATAATAGAAATTGAGGGTATTTTACCACCCACCTTTGACTGAACTCTTATGAATAATATCATCCATCCATCAAGACAAAATCCCCATGCCAACATGCCCATCCCAATCCTTGAGAGGAAATAGAAATAGACCAATGGTTCATAGAGGAAGAAGAACAATAAGAACCTCTTGTTAACCATCATACTAAGGCTAATAGGAAATAGGCTACCATCGAAGACCACTTGGATCAACTCACACAATAAATTAACCTTCTCTTTTGTAACCAATACCACCAATAATTTCTAAAATCCCAATCATACTAACAATAATACTAATAACCATAGTCATACCAATAATATTCCCAACAAAAATCACCATACCCACATTCCATAAGATAGTCATAACCAAACCACAAATCCTCTTGGGGATCCTACCTTTACCCAAGAATGGAAGATGATTAAAGAAACCCTTCAACAAGTAGATCCTCAGTCCCAAGACCTCAAGTACAAATATGAGGATTTTTTCTCATCACCTTTAGACATCAACATTCTACAAATCCACTTTCCCTCACATTTTGAGGTTCCAAAGTTAGAAAAATATCAAGGAGAGGGTGATCCAAGAGACCATGTATAGGAGTTCTATGTCTCTTACCATGAAGTAGCATATGAGGATGCCTATTTGTTGAGGCTATTATTTAAGAGTCTAATAAGACCACCATTAGAATGGTTCATGCATCTACCAAAGGGGTCAATATCAAGTTTTGGTGAATTAACTGAGTAGTTCATTAAACATTTTTCTTTTAACATAAAACATGACATATTTATTATTGATCTTTATAACATAAAACAAAGGAATGGGGAAATCCTTGTTTAATTTTTGCAATATTGGCAAGGATTGGTAAGCCGACTGAAGTGTAGTGTGCCTGAAAAGGAGTTAGCCAAAATATTTTTAGATAACCTCAATACAGAATTAAAATATAAGTTGAAATAATAATGTATAAAAACCTTTGATGATATTATAGAAAAATTAATGCAAATTGAAAAGGCCCTTATAGAGAAGGGAACCATTAAATTATTTTCTCATAATAAGCACACATAAAATACTAAGAAATCCTTTTCAAATAAGCCCAAAGTCTTTAACAAGAACAAGAATGTTGTAGGATATGGGGTGATAGACTCAAAAGAATAGGCACATGTCCAAAACATCTAACAAAAAGGGTCTCCACCACATCCTCATGTCTCTTCTATCAAGGTCCCTCGAGGTAAGCCAAGGCCTTGTATAGGTAAAAGGCCTCTCACAAGTCTAGGGATCCCATTAGAAACTATTTTAGAATAGCTAATTGCTGCTAACATGATTGCTTTATCAGAGATCTAGCCTATGGATAATCACCAACCTAAACTAGATTGGTATCATGAGGATGAATACTACATATACCATAGGGTGAAGGGTCATGATATTGAACAATGTATATAGTTCAAGTACTATGTCCAAGACTTGATCAAAAAATGAGATACAGAATTAGGAGAACCCACTACAAGTCAATCAAAAAATGGACAGCTTGGTATCTACAAGGATCCTCATCAGGGGAACCAAAAACCCTAATAGGACCAGGGTCATGCATCATATTATAATTACACTAATTACCATAATGTTCCCTATCATTACATTAATACAATAAAAATCCATAACACCCAATATTCCACTTTACTTCCCATCCTAAGAATAAATACGGCTACAACTGATTGTGTTGTCACTACCCAACGCAATAAAATAATCATTCCCATAGCCTCTTCTCAACAACCTTCCATCTCACTCACTACACCAAAGAGGAATACATATAAGAAGATCATAAATAGGTCAAACAAATCCTATGATATTATTCAACAACTAGAAAAGACCCCTACCTAAATTTCCCTAATGGAGATCCTTAAAACATCTACCTTACATAGGGAAATATTAAATCAAGTGCTTAATGATCTAAAAGTGCCTAGGGACCTTGATACAAGTTAGTTTCAAGCACTAGTGGCCGACCTATTCCCCTCCCCATAACTCACTTTTAACACTCGAGATTTACCACTGGCTGGCCCTCACCACAGTTACCCATTGTATATTAAGGTCACCATTGCTCATCATTGTGTCTCCCGTGTCCTTATAGATGGAGGATCAACACTTAATTTATGTAGCATAGACTTCTTGAAGAAGCTAGGATATTCTAAATCATTGTTTAGGCCCACCCTTATAATGATAAAAGCTTATGATGATAATGAATGACCATCAGTAGGGTCTATTTACCTTCCTATCATTGTGGGACCCATGGTTCATCAAACCTTGGTATATGTAGTCAATGTGGACCTACCATACAATATGCTCCTCGAGAGGCCATGGATCCATGAAATTCGATCCATCCCATCCACTCTTCATTAGTGTTTATAGTTTCCTCACTTAGGCATGAGGGCCAGCATTCTTAGATTTATTGATCATTATAGCTGCTAGATAGACCAATTCATCTCTCCACCATTATCTCATGATATTAAAAATTCTATCCTTAGTTGTATGGCTACAAAGTAAATTTATTATAACCAATTTACATACACATCTACTCCAATACTAGATCTTACCAAGTTGAAAATCACATCCACCGACTATGGCAAATATGAATATAAAACCTTTTGCATTGGCCATATTTTGTTATCTCCTCGCAGCTATAGGTCCCCTGATATGAAGGAAAGCAAACTTGTCAAATATCAATTTGGGCCAATATATTTTTAAAGTGAAAGGTTTTTATTCAAAGAATACATTGAAGATGGTGATGATTCTTGACTCTTACCTAATGATGAAGTTTTCATCTCACCCATGCAAAACTATCCCAAAATCTACCATATGATGGAGAATATGAACTACAAAGGAAAAGGACCAGGAAGACAAGAATAGGGATGACTAGAGCCTATTAGTGTCTAAGAAAGTTCATCCAATTTTGATCTAGGGTATAAACCATATGATGATGAACCAGTCAATATCATTGTGGATTCTATCTTGACTAATGAGCAACCTCTCCCTAATGAAGACATCGAGATAGGCTCTATTTGTAGTCAATTCAAAGAGTTAGTTACCATAAACCCATTTATTAATACCACCATATCCACCATCAACATCTCCCTTTGTTATCCATCCCTCATAGACTGGGATTCTAAATAAGAGCCTACTTTTAATACATTTTAGAATGATGAGGCCATCATTGAATATATGGGGGTAAGAGCCTTTATGCCATCTAGAGACCATACGAAAGGATTTTCTATCAATTTGTGTAAATAAACTTACTTTAGAGAGCAAGAAAAATTGTATGGCCAAGATGAAGATGAAGTTTTATAAGAGGAAGGGTCCTTTATAGATTCAAATGAGATCCCATCTAGCCCCATTCAATTAGAAGATTATTTGGATATTGATACTGAGTTGTCAGGTATTTTTGCCTCCTACATGCCTAAAATCAAATTCGCCCCTTATCTATTATAGAAATCAACCTCACTCGTTGAGGATGTGATAGAAGTAAACATTGAAATTGAAGAAAAACCTAAGATAGTGAAACTAGGAACATCTCTTACCAAATCAGAGCATGAAATCCATATCATATTACTCAAAGAATTTATTGATATCTTTGCATGGAGATATACATACATGCCAAGATTGGATCCTTCAATAGTGGTCCACCACCTCATTGTGCATCCAAATGCTAAACCTATTAAGCAAAAATTATGTAAGATGCATCTAAAGGTGACATTGCTAGTTAAAGAAGAATTACAAAAATTCTTGGAAGCAAGGTTCATCCACCCCATTGACTATTCATATTGGATATCAAATGTTGTTCTTGTCACAAAACCTCAAGGTAGAATTTGGATATGCAGCAACTTCCAGGACATCAATAAGGCATGTCCAAAAGATGACTTCCCACTTTTAAACATTGATATGATCATAAATTCCACAATTGACTACAAGATGCTATCCCTCATAGATGGTTTCTTAGGATATAATCAAATCAATATCACCCATAAATATCAGCATAAAACAATAGTTATTACTCCATGGGACACATTCTACTATCAATTCATGCCTTTTGGCCTCAAAAATGTAGGGGCAACTTATCAACGAGAAATGACCATTATTTTCCATGATATGATGCATGATATAGTGGAAGATTATGTTGATATTTTAGTGAAGTCTCGCTTATGATTTGAACACCCTACAATCCTTAGAATATATTTTTAGAGATTATGAGAATACAAGGTATGGTTGAACCCTAGAAATTGTGTCTTTGGTGTAACATCCAAAAAGTTGCTAGGGTTCATTATTTCAAGAAGAGTTTTTAAAGTGGACCCAACAAAAGTCCAAGCCATAACTAAAATACCACCTCCATGTACTCTCAAACAACTCTATAGTATTCAAGGCAAGCTTTAGGCCATTAAGAGATTCATTTCCAAACTCACTAATAAATGCCATCCCTTTACTCATTTTCTCAATAAAGGGGCTATCTTTCATTGGAACACAAAATGTTAAAGGGATTTTGAAAGTCTTAAACAATATTTGGAAAATCCACCTATTTTATCTCCACCAATTTTGGAAAACCTTTACTCTTGTATATTTTAGGTACACCATGTGCCATTTTTGCCCTATTAGCTCAATATAATGATCAATGAAATGAGGAGACTATTTATTCTCTCATTGAAAAAACATGTTTAGCTGTAGTCTTTGCCTCACAAAAACTCCAAAATTATATGCTTAATAACCAAGTTCAACTCATTACCAAAGTTGATCCTTTAAATTATCTACTGTCCAAATCAACATTCACATGATGGGTAGCAAAGTGGATCATACTACTCAGTGAATTCAACATTGAATATATCAATCAAAAAGCTATCAAAGGACAGGTTATCATAGATCAACTAGCAACAACACTGTTAGAGTCAATTGAGCCAATTTTAACCACTTTATTAGATGATTCCATCATGAACACATCATGAATAGAAGGATAGAAGTTATATTTTGATATCTCATTCACCAATCATAGATCAGGGGTAGGCATCCTCTTGGTCACACCCCAAGGTGATCTTATTCCCAAATCATTTTATCTTTCCTTCCCCTATAAAAATAATATTTTAGAATATGAAGCCCTAATAGTAGGACTCCATCTTTCTATCCAATGGAGCATCCAACATTTACATATATTTTGGGACTCACAACTAATCATTAAATAGGTCAATGAGAAGTTCCAAATGAAAGATGAAAAATTACTTCTATATAAATAATTGGTGGATTAATTAAAAACAAACTTTCAATCCATCACATTTGAATATGTTTTTTTTGGAAGCAATAAGGCAGATGACTCTATGGCCACCTTAGGCTCTCTTATCAACCTTCCTGAAGACATCTTGGAAGGTAATTTTTTTATTTAGCATTTAAACACCCTAGCTCATCAATTATTGGATCCTCTCCAAATCTTCACAATTTATAATCCTAGTCTCTCTTGGTACCATGATATCTATCAGTACCTTCATGATAATATAATTCCTCCAAATCTTAACTGACACCAACACAAAGCCTTCATTCATTGAAGTGCCCGCTACATTATCCTAGGTAGCATGCTTTATCAATGAGGTTACAAAAAAACCTTGTTGAGATGTTTAACATCAGATGAGGCAACTCAAGCCATCAAGGAGATCCATAATGGTATCTATGGAGGGCACATTAGTGGAATGGCCCTAGTCAAGAAGTTCCTCTAAACAAGATATTACTGGCTGACCATGGAACATGATGCTTGTCAGTATGTGCAAAAGTGTGTGGCTTATCAAAAGCATGAGAATCTCATCCACACACTAACATAAGAATTACAACCCATCTTGAGTCCATGGCCTTTTTCTATATAGGGCCTTGATTTGATTGGAAAAATCACTTCTACTTCCTCTAATGGACACAAGTTTATCATAATGGCTACAAAATATTTTACTAAATGGGTAGAGGCAATGCTGATAATTTACATAACTAACCTCCAAATATCAAAGTTCATCCTCAATCAAATCATTTTCCACTTTGGTATCCCTACCAATATAATATCTGATAATGACAAATCTTTCAAGAATAAAGACGTGGAGGTCTTATGTCAAAAATACCACATCACACAACATTTATTTTCCCGATACTTTCCCCAAGGTAATGGTCAAGAGAAAGTAACAAACAAGACTTTGGTTAAAATTTTGAAGAAAACTATCAATCAAGCTAGGTGTAATTGGCATACTCAGCTATATCTAGCCTTATGGTCTTATCGCACCAGTGTCTGCACACCAATAGGAACTACTCCATATGCCTTGGTCTATAGAGCCAAAGCTATTTTACCAGTGGAGGTAGAACTCCCTTCTCTTCATCTCTCATTGAAAAAAATAATCATTAATCATAATATCCAACAAGAGTTCTTATAGTAATTAGAAATCCTAGATGAAAAGAGACAAAATGCCTTAAATCACCTTCGAGCATACCAAAATAAGCTCAAAAATCAATATTTCAAAAATATTCATGCCCAAGAGTTTGAAATAAGTGACCTGGTCCTCAAAGAAAATTAGAAGAATACTAATGAAAATAGAGATAAGAAGGGAAAATTTGAAGCAAAATGGATAGGCCCTTATGTTGTTATTGCCAAGTTTGGCTTAGGAGCTTACAAGTTAGCCACGCTTAAAGGGGAAGAGTTGGATGACCATGAACATCATGCACCTCAAGTGATTTCATGCCTAGTCCTAATATCAACATCTTCTATCTATAAGACATCCCCATCCATTCTAAACCTCCTAATCAGTCCAAAAAAAATAATAATCTAATGGTGAAGACTAGCTTGCTAGTGCCTTGGGCAAGTATCATGGTGAAAACCAATTTTTGGTGCTATGATAGAAACATCCCAACCCTAGTCTCAAAGTGGGAATCATATCAAGAAGATCATCAACAAGGAAACATCACTATTTCATCAAGATGAGAAGGTGGCATAATTAAGGACCACTTGCTAGAGGGCACCTCTTGAATCATTCAACCATAAGATGGGGAAATTATATGTCCCCAAGTCCCATAAATATCCACATCATCCCTCTACTATCCTTTTTTGACAAATATGTATCCTCTTAGCCTCAATAAGTCCACACTATCTTTTGTCATTCCTTCCTATCATTAAGTATTGAGTCCATCCCTTCCCACTATCATTATGGAGGGTCATCCTAAAAACATGATTATTCTCTATCCAAGGTCTCCAACAATTGTTGTGGTACCAATTCTTGAAGAATCATTATGACCCCTATGACTGTACCTTACCTCAATCTTTTACCATGGATAAAGTTCTTAGGTATCATATATCCTATAAATAGTTCCCTTATCAAATGATCCTTATCTACTAAATCTCCTCATCCATGATATCATTATTTTCCCAATCACTGATTGTACTCATAATCATCATCATCTAACCACTAAATCATCATCATCATCCACTAGCCAAAACTACATTGGCCTAAGGTCTTTTTAGACTATGCAGGCAACACTTGCCCAGTTCTCACACCCAAGGATAGCTCAACCACTATCATTATCATCCTATCCCCTCTATAACCATCATCATTATCCCTATTCATTCTATCCCAATCCCATTCAGTTATATCCATGTATGCATATGTGTGTGTTGCATGTGCATGTATATAATTATAACATTTTAGTTAGTATGTTTATGTCTAATTTTTTTCACTTTAATAGTCTTTTTCAAGGAGGATGGATGAGATGACCTTTGAAAGTTACTTTCCAAAAAGGATCATAACTTAAAATAGAGTCCCCCTCATGCATCTTTCCCATGATGACAAGGCCCTGTTATGACCTTACCAACCTATATAAAGATGCAAAACATTAAAAATGGATTGCTTAAGTTCATAGCTTGACAAACTTCCAAGGGGAACATTCCCATCCTATGCCAATTTATTTATTCCCTAAGCCAACCACTAGCCCATCCACCCTACCCACTTTACCTTTGTGGTGTAGGGGGATTCTTATTTTTAGGACCTACTAACCTAATCAGGGGATTAATCATTATCATAGATAAGGTTGTACATAATGATACATCATAATGAGTAATCATAGCATCAGATACCATGAGTCAAAACATAAACAACATGCATCCATCTTAAACCCATGTCACATAAATCATATAATCATCTATCATCAATACCATATACACCATTAACATGTCCATCACATACATCCATACATGTCCATCATATACATCACATGTCCATAATGTATAATAACCCATGAGCATCATCACGTCATAAAGCATAAATCATAATCTATGCCTATAAGTCTACCTCACATGTCCATAATCCATAAACATCATCACATCACATATCCATCATAAAATATAATCATAACATATGGCCATAAAGTAAACAACATATAACATACATCTGTAAAAAGATCATCATCCACACACACACACACACACACACACACACACACACACACACACACACACACACACACACACACACACACACACACACATATATATCTCATCATCCTCATCCTCATCAAAAAAATATAGTGTACAATATCCACATGGGATCCATGCCAAAATATATGATACAGTTACATTATCCCATGGGGAAAAAATGATCTATAATACAAATAAATCTCATTTACATATATAAAAAGAATAACCCAAATAATAGTCAGGGTTGTGGTGAGGGAGGTGGTCTTGATACTCTACTCCTTGAGGGCTATCTAACTAATGACTAGATCACCTAGAAAGATCTTACTCATCACTCTACTAGCATAATACCCTCATATAGTGTCCAATAATAATAAGCCTCTTGATTAAGTAGTATAATCTAGCTCATCATACCCATCATACCCTACCCCTATAAGCCCTCATTAGCTGAATCCCATGCTCTCTTATATATCACTAGCTAACTCTACAAGTCTTGGATTTGTGACTGTAGGTGTGCAATCTTCCCTAAAAACCCATCAACTTGGCCCTAAAGTGTAGCAATCTACATTTGTGCCTACCCTATTTGTAAATCCCTCTAACTAACCTAGGCCTAAAGGGAAATAATCTAGGTGTCCCTCTGATGTACCTATCCTTGAAGTGCCAATACCTATGCCTATAGCTGCATCACCTCCCCATCTCTCTAAGTAACACGGGCTTATAAGATTATAATCTTGCCTTGTGCCTATGTTACTCAAACATCCTCTTAATCCCTCAAACTTAGTAGATGGGCATGCAACTGATCCCTCTCTCAGGTAATACCTATAATCTCCATAACTTGTGCATGTATCTTTGCTTCTAAGCTAGCCACTAGAGCCTCATCCTTAGTAGATCTCAAAGGATGAGATGGTCCAAATCTACCACCCAACTAAACCTATGGAACTTGGGGAGCTCTTAAGACTACTGGCTATATTGGTACCTATGGAATCACCACCAGAGGCATAGTCTACACTATTGCCTATCCCTATCCATCATCCACATCCACATCCACACCCATGGCATCATCCCCTCCTCCTCCATCCTCTACCCTTTGAGCTAGCACCTATCTCCTCTGACGATCTCTCTACTAGATCCATGCCTAAGCTACCAACACTTGTTGCACTATGGGTCTCACCACTACATGCAATCCAATCAATTGCCTAGGAACCCATGTCTACCACCATGCTGTATATGCTAGTATCACCCCAAGATTAGGTATCACTATGAAAAAATCCCACTACTAGGGTGATACCATACCATAATAAAAAATGGCATCCAACCTAATCAAAATCCTCCCCCAATAAGGTCTCTCATGCTCACTACATGTAAATATATGCTCTAGGGTAGGCACATCCTATATAAATATAAACTAGTTTTGCACTTGATCTAGCCTATATCTCTTTATAATATAATCTATCCTACTAGTAATATAACATAGAATCAACATGAACTATGTGTATGCCTCATCCCCCTATCCAAATTTGATCCCTCTATAAGACATCCATGTGATATGATCTACCCATAGATTGTCAAAAGCCTCCTTATATTACATCATATCTCTTGTATGTCTCAGAGATACACCCATAACCACTCACCACTTGTACACCATTAGCTACCCAAGATCCAATCCTACTAGTGTACCTAATAGATGTTAAAAAACAATATGCTCCTAACTCCATAGCTGTAATAATAATGAGGGGCCAAAACTATAAGCTATTTTATATGCACCTAAATGAAACTCTCTATACAAATGCACCAAGACTATAGGGTCCCAAAAAAACACTCTATGGTTATTCACCATGTCTGTAACCACATCCCCTAACCCCAAATGGAACTATCTCTCACTCTTATTTGGTAATATAATGCTAGACACAAGACACATCATCACTAATGTCAACGTATCCAAGGTCCCCTCCTATTGGCATCTATCTAGGTTGATACATCCATCATGTACCCTTATGTATATACTACCACCTAGTTGCTACAATGTCTACACCAATGTTTGAGATCTCTAGTAGATATTTTTACCCCTCATAGGTAGATGGAAGATCATGTTAACATCCTCCAAGGTCACTATCATCTCCCCCATCATAAAATGGAAGGTACTCATCTTTGAGTGCCATCTCTCTACCATTGATATAATGAGGGCTCAATCAATCTATATTGGTGGCATCAGTGCCATATTATGAAGACCTACTAGCTCTAGTATGATGTACTCCTCTAGATTCACTCACCACATCTCATGCAGAATTTTTAGGTGTCACAACCATGATGCCAAAATCCCCAAATTATCCTACACTAAACACCCATAACTTGTTATCACCTCTATTACCTACATCCTTTATTCTCTCACTTTCCTACCTAATCCTTACCTATACCCTATCAATATACTCACTAACCCAACCATCTATCCTATCCACTAACTATCCTACAAACTTGAACTCCCTCTATCATCCTATCTAACTATGCCAAGCCCAAAATCCTTTTGAATCCCCAAAATCAATCCCAACTAACTAGACCCCCCTTTATCCCCTCTAATTTGATCCCCTATCTTATCCAAATACCTAATTTCCCCATCCCATCCTCCCAGTCTTAACCTCTATACCCTTGTCCACAATATCACTATAATTCTTACAATCCTACTACTCCTAACTGGTGATATTGTAATCTTGTTATTTCCTACTTTCAAGATCACAATACTGTGACTCATTTTTGATGGGATATAAATCTCTTGACTCCTAGCAATGGGATTTATAATCCCTCTATTCCCTAATCATAGGATTGTAATCTTGTGAGTCCCTACTAGTAGGATTGTGATCTTACTATTCCCCCACTCACAGGATTGTGATCCCACTATTACCCACTAGAGGGATTTAGTCCTACCTTTTCCATGATATAGGATTCCAATCCCATCACACTTGTCCCTAATACCACCATTTTCATTGATAACCCCATGACTATGGGCACAATCCCTAGTCATGGGATTAGAAAGCCATGATGAATGACATTTTTCTCCCCATAAATCCCTTCTTAAATTCCATACAAATCTATAAAATCATAGTAAAAACAAAGTCAAAGATTGTTTACTCACCAGTGGTCCAGCCTTAGCCTCCCTTTGGTAATCTCACACTCTTTTGTTGTGATGAGAAGCTTGGGGAAATGATCCATCTTTTCTCTCCTAGAGCTTTGATCTCCAATAGCCAAGGGTGAAAATTAACCTTCTAATGGCCCCTTTTGGCATATATCCCCTCAACCCTCCCCCTCCCCCCTCACCCCCAACCTTAGCCACCCCTTGTCCACTTATCCATCAAAACTAATTCTTTCAATTCTACTCACATTGTGGGGCATGGCATGCCCATCCTTATTAAATTTTCTAAAATTCCTTATCTAAAATCATACCATCTTAGATCCATTTTTGACCCTTATAACCATTAATAGGCTCCATTATCAATATCCTACCCCTTGTCCACTTATCCATCAAAACTAATTCTTTCAATTCTACTCACATTGTGGGGCATGGCAGGCCCATCCTCATTAAATTTTCTAAAATTCCTTATCTCAAATCATACCATCTTAGATCCATTTTTGACCCTTATAACCATTAATAGGCTCCATTATCAATATCCTACCCCTTGTCCACTTATCCATCAAAACTAATTTTATCAATTCTACTCACATTGTGGGGCATGGCATGCCCATCCTCATTAAATTTTCTAAAATTCCTTATCTCAAATCATACCATCTTGGATCCATTTTTGACCCTTAGAACCATCAATAGGCTCCATTATCAGTATCCTAAGATCATTAATCCCTTATCAACATCCTATAAGCATATTTTTTTGTTCATCATTTTAAAAGCTTGCATTTTATGGAAAGTGGCTCTTTAACATTACTAGACAACTGCAACCCTTTTTATCTCTTTTTGAGCCTCTTGTAGCATGTATCCTTTCTACTGGACCTATCCTTTTATTGAACCCATCACATTTTTCAAACTTAATCAATTATTTTATGACAATATCATCTTCTAGACAAATTATCTATTATCTAGACCCATCACTTGAGCCACTTCTTTCTCAAATACTAGGGCATATATTCAATCCACTTCAAGGCATACCCACCCCCATCAACATCATCATCTTATACCACCCTTAGATTTTTGATTGAGTCACCATCTGGGTCGATCTGCCTCCCTGCATGCTCCCTTAAGGGGCATCATATCTTATTAACATCATTTATGCCATGGTTTTTATTTGAAAGACAATTACCCTTTCTACTCATAACAAACTTTTAAAGAGGAGCAAAATGTATGCATGAAAATATGCTTGCCCCACAAATTTTAATAATTCCCACTAATTTGGCCTAATTACCCTATTTCCTAGTCATACTAACTCTTGGCCTAATTCCCATACCCATTCTTATATCCCATATAACCTTTACCTCATCCTAAAACTAATTAATTGTCTAATTAAACCCCTAATAGACCCTATTACCTATTAATCCACTCCTTAAGCATACTAGCCAATTTTAAATTCCAAAATAATCTACCTACCCATCTACCATCATACACTAGCCTTCCCTAAACCCCTAAACCTATGGGGAGATTTCTAAAATTGGAGGATTCTAGAAATATCTCTAATTTATCCCCTTTTTCTCTAGAATTATGTTATTCTAGATATTTCCATGGAATTAAAAATTCCATGGAAATTTCTCAACCATAGATCGTGATATACCAAATTTAAATTTTGACCATAGATCTTTCCCCCCATATGCCTATAAAACTAAACCACCTCTCCATGCTTAAGACTAATGAATGAATGCATGCACAAGTCAATCACATCCTTCAAGCAAGCCATTCAAGCACTCATCAAGTCATTGTCAACATCTTTAGTCCTTTTGGAAGCCATTGTCAAACATCTTCAACCAATCAAACAATCAAATTTTCAATCTCAATCACACAAATTTAAGTCTTGGAATGGAGCTATGAGAAGGTAAAGATGATGGTAAGAATGCTATATTAAATTTGATTTATATTTTCTATCCTTTCCTATTGGTGTTATCAAATTTTTGGGTTTTATTTTCATTTTGATAATATTTCTTGAATCCAAATTTTGGTACACACTATCTTTTCCACAATCACTATGAAGATGGATAATTAGGGTTTTACTATTTGACAAGAAGAAATAATCCATGAGCCAAATAATAATACACCAAAGTGAATATGATATAGAATCCAAAATATTTTACGTGGTTGCATCTATATCCAGTAGGTATTCTATACTAGACATGTGTAATCAGGTTAGACATAAGCGTCGATGCAACTATCCTAGGTCAATGCAAGTGTCTAAGGTCACATAAATGCTTAACCCAAAATTTGATGATAGTCCTAGAATCTACTTCCATTATGATTCCTTCTTACTCTAGATGTAGATCTATATTAGCATCAGAACCAACTATCTTATTTTCAGTATCATTATAATATATAACATAGTTTTACTTTCCATTTTATGCATATCTCAGTATATAAATTTAGAATATCATGTATATGAGTTTGTAAATTAATTGGCTAGCTATAGAGATAATTTATCACCATTTTGCCTTAGGCTATCTTTATCCCCTTTAACCCTAGATTCCTTAATCTATATTTTGGGTTTAAACAATAAGAGGTTTTAATAACTTTACTAAACATAGAGTTCTAAAAGACCTAATCTACAACCATACACCTCAGATTGTTATTATTCAAGAAATAAAAATGTCAGATAATCCAAA
This sequence comes from Torreya grandis, assembly GCA_037957365.1. NCBI lineage: Eukaryota > Viridiplantae > Streptophyta > Pinopsida > Cupressales > Taxaceae > Torreya > Torreya grandis. Next base: position 4,953,434 of record JARHVA010000040.1, read on the forward strand.
TTTGGAAGCCAGTAGTAGAATTTAGATAAATGCTTTAAACTATGTGGTCAATGTGGATGGAGTTTCAAAAGTTTTATTCGCTTTTTGGGATCAAAATTTGTTGATGGGTGATATTTTGCTTTCAAATAATCATCATCTAACTATTCTCTTTACTAATATAATGGATAATTCTAGTTGGTTTTTTTCTAATATCTATCCCAAAAATAATTACACTAGTAGAAAGAAACTCTCGAAGCATTTTGAGTAACTTGTCTTGATTTTAGATGGATTATTACATGGGATTTCAATACCCCTCTTTCTCCTTTGGAAACAAAGGGTGGGAGATAAGATTTTAATAGGAGTATGGATGATTTTGATAATTTTTTTATTTGTTAATGATCTGTTAGATGTGGAATTAAGGGGTTCTAATTTTAATTGGTCTAATAAATGATTAGAGAAGCATATGATCAAGGTTTATTTGGATATATTTTTTATTTCTCCTAGTTGGTTTTTGGATCATAATCTTTGCATTTCCTCTCTTCCTAAAATTGGGTTGGATCACAATCCTTTGATGTTTAATATGGGTTTTGGTGCTAAGAAGTATCTTTTTGGTTTAATAAAATGTGGTTGATCCATTTTGATTTAGAAGACATAATTAAGGAATGGAGGGGAATTTTTATTTTTCTTTTGATAATGTTTATACTTGCTAAGAAGTTTAATAATGTCAAAATTCAGCTAAAAAAATTAGAATAGAGAGGTCTTTGGTAATATCTTTGAGAAGAAGAATAATATTATATAGGATTTTGTAGTTCTTTAAAAATAAGTTGAAAGCAGAGGTATGAATTTGAATTTATACTAAAAGCAAAAGAATCTTATTTTTGAGTATCATTCTATTAATTCCCAAGAGGAGATTTTTTTGAGACAAAAATTCAAGGTTCTTTGTTTGAAATAAGGGAACACTAATAAATTTTTTTTACACTTATATACCCTTTTACATAGATTTTTTGATAGATTTAATGCAATTGTTAAAGATAATGGGGAAATCACTTTTGACTTTGTAGTTATCGAGAAAGAAACCATTAAGTTTTTCAAAAATCTGTTTACTAGGAAAGTTGTTTATAATGGTACAAAGGTCAATAATGTATTGGATTTTATTATTTAGACTATCACTCATGAGGATAATAATTATCTTATTAAGCTAGTTATGATTGAGGAAGTTGAATTTAAGGTTTCTTCTATGAAGGGGGATAAGGCTCCTGTTCCTGGTAGCTTTATAACAACCTTTTTTTAGTATTTTGGGGAAATTATCAAATGGGATTTAATGACTATTGTTAGTGAATCTATCTCCTCTGGAAAGATTTTGAGAAAATTTAATAATAATTTTATTTCTCTTATACCTAAGATCTTGAGAGCCAAGGATTTCAAAAATTTTAGACCTATTAACTTATATACTATTATTTATAAATTTTTACCAAGCTATTAGATTTGAGATTGCAAACTATTCTTCCTACTATCATCTCTTGTCAGTAAGGTGGATTTGTGATGGGTAGAAAAATTAAAGATGGGATAATTTTGGTTCATGAAATGATTCATTTTTTGGGGAAAGGAAAAAATATGGCATGATCTTGAAGTTGAACATGAACAAGGCTTATGATAGGGTCTCTTGGAATTTCCTAGATAAAATTATGGAAAGGTTTAGTTTCAATGTTGACTTTATAAGGCTCATTGATATTTTTATTTACATATATATGTTTTATATTTCCATTAATGGTTGTCAATCAGTTTATTTCCTAGTGACCATGGGCTTAGACAAGGAGATCCCTTATCTCCTTTTCTATTTTTTTTTGAGGCATTGAGTATATCTTTACCTTCAACCATTTCCAAGGGAAGGTCAAAAGTGGTTTTAATGATGACAAGTGTTGATCATATTTCCCATCAAAATTTTATGAATGATACATTCATCCTTGGTCATATGCTTTAGGTAAAAATATTCTATAGGATTATGAAGTTACTTCTGGCTAGAAAAGTCATTTGGATAAGAGATAGCTTTTCTTTATCAATACTCATTTGGTGTAAAAATGATAGATTGTTAACATTATTGGATGCAAGATAAACTAACTTCCTTTGACCTATCTTGGTATGTCATTATTTTTTGATAATATGTCTATGGAAAGATGGAATTATTTATTTGATAGGTTTTAAATAAAATTGACTTGATGAAAAGGTACATTAATAGCTCAATCTAGAAAATTGATGTTGATTAAAAGCACTCTTTAAAATTTGCCTATTTACCCATTTTTAAAGTTCTGAGAACTATTACAAAAAAAATTGAGATGATTCAAAAGAGTTGTCTAGAACTCTTGAAATAAACATGTTTCTTTTGGTGGCATGGGATAAATTTTGTTTTCTTATTAGTTAAAGTGGGCAAGGAATCCAAAAGGTTAGACCAATGAATTATGTTTTGACATCTAAGCTAGGGTGAAGATTCCTCAAAGAGGAAAATTTATGGATTGAGATACTTAAGGCTAAACATTTGACTAGTTGGGATAGTGTGGGTTGGTTATAGGATGAGTATCTTCCTCAAAGTTATTGTTTTTGAATTGGCTTGTCAAATGTAGGAAATTTTTAAGAAAGGGTTCTAGATGGAAAATTGGTAGAGGATATAAAGAGTAGTTTTGAGAAGATAAGTGGATTCTTAGTACACCACTTCAAGAGGTTTCTCCTTGGAGTGGAATTTATGGTGATTTGAAAAGGAAATATGAAGATAAAGTGCATGATTACACCTTGATTAGTGGAGTTGGAAGACAATTAAATGTTTTAAATTTGGAAGATGTTATTGATGACTATGCTAAGATCATATATAATCTTAATTCTCTTTTAAAAAAATTCCTTTATTGGAATATCTTTGGTGGATGATGAACTTATTTGGGAAATCATTAGTGGGGTTGGAAGATAATGGAATGTTTTAAATTTGGAAGATATTATTGATGACTATGATAAGATCATATACGATCTTAATTCTCTTTTGAAAAATTCATTTATTGGAATATCTTTGGTGGATGATGAACTTATTTGGGAAGAATATTTGGATGGTCAATTCTTTGTTAAAATAGATTATAAAGTGGCTAGTAGAGTTATTCTTGATGGTTTTCCTTGGAATAAAATTTGGAATAAGAATTTAATCCCTAAGGTGAAAATATTTTTTGGTTAGATATCCAAAACAAAATTATTACTATTGATAATCTCCAAAAAATAGGTTTATATATTCCCAACCATTATGTCCTTTGTGCAAATAATGTTGAATCCCTTGTTCATATTATGATGGAATGTTCCTTTACCTTTGTTGTGATAGGCCATATTCTCTTTAAGTTTGGTGTGGATTGGGTATTAACTATCATTATTTATAAATTATGGTATCAATAGAGAAATCCCTTCAAAATCAATAAGCTTAAAAATCTTTGGGCTATGGTTTTACCACACATTTTATGGGGTTTATGGAAAGAAAGGAATTCTAGAATTTTTAATGGGATCAAAATCAAAGTTGAAGTTGTGGATTTGAATTTGTCTAATATTATGAGAGAAAATTTCTCTCTTAATGTTACTAAGAATAACATGGTTAGTGATTTTTAATTGTATTTTTTTTACAAATTGGCAGATTACTATGAGTTATAGTCCTCCTAAAAATAAAAAAATGTAGGCTAGGAGAATGAATAAATGGATCTCTCCCTCCCTTGGATGGGTTAAAATAGAATTTGATGGTTAATCTAAAGTAAATATTGGGAAAGCAGCTAGTGGGGGGTGGGTTAGAAGGGATAATAATGGAAGGGTGATTGTAACCTTTGCTAAGAATTTTAGGGTTCAAAGTAGTCATGCTACTAAAGCCTTGGCATCCTTATGAGGTGTTAGAATAGTTAAAGAATTGGTTTGATTAGTATTTTTATTTAAGGGGACTCCATGAATATAATTAATCATCTTCTTAAGAAGAAAATTCCATGTTGGACTATCAGTAATATTCTTCAAGATACTTTTGATATCATTAATTAATTTCAACAAATCAAAATCAATCATACTTTTTGGGAAGGCAATATAGTTGTTGATTGGTTTTCCAATAGAGGAGAAAAAATTAGTGAGTTAACTAATTGGTACAGTGCTTTTAATTTTCTATGGGAAGTGATTCAATTCATTGATGAAGATAGGGATGCTATCTAATGGTGTTTGTTTGAGATTTAGCTCTCATACCAAGTTTGCTAGGTCGATGGTGATTGTTGTTACTAATATAAATGTTAATTATAGTAACATTAGAGGGTATTTATAAATATATTATTTAATCTTTTGGATCATTAAAGGAAATCATTATGGGAGTAAAGCTAATCTCATCAAAAGTAACACACAATTAATGTTGAGTGTGGGAAATGATGAGAGATAATGGTGAGATTATTTTTGGGTTTGTGTTGATTTGAGTGAGGATAAGATTCACAAAAATATACATGAGGTGATGGTTATTACCATTATTAAATTTCTAAGTGTTGCTTGTAGATTTGATTGTGGTAAAATGAATTGTATATGGTTGCATTTGAGAAAATGGAAAATAGGTAGTGATTTATGTAGAATTAAGCCATCTACTATGGGTTATGTTAAGAATAAAAAGAATGTTTGCCCTATACTTGAGGATGGTGGTTTGTATAATTATATGGAGAAGTTTTTTGGAAGTGATACTCTTCTCTCCATTGACTTTTATAAAGGATTGAACATTATAACTATGATTGTAAGGGATGTTACAATTGTTGTTTTTGAAGAACTAATTTCTTAAGTAACTAGGATGAACACTCACAGGAGGAAATATTTTAAGAATAATTAATATAAGGCTAAGGAAATAGAGAAATTTATTGAACCCGGTGAAGAGTTGATACATTTCCAAAGGTGGGTTTCTTCAAGAGTATTTGCCTATGCTTTACCATGAAGTGGCTAAGCTAGTTATGAAGTATTTAATGCTTGAAGGGACATATGGTGTTGTATTTATAATCATTTTACCATGTTAAATCATTTCAAACATAAAATTACTATTAGTTTTCCCTTTTTTCATGTCTCTGGAACACTCAATTATGAAAGTGCAATTGTGGAAAGCTCCATTACCCCATCACCAATCCCTCATTTTTATCTTGTATAACTATGCTAAGTCCTTAGGGATTGGGTCTTCTGTAGATATCAAATTGGTTGAGTCTTATTGAAAGGGGAAAGGATTTTCTAAAAATTCCATTACCATTGAAATTTCTATTAAATCAACTGCATCTACCCCTTCTAAGTCTCCTAAAAATAAGATGAAGGCCTTCATTATTTGTGACTCTAAGGAGGAGGAATTAAAGGAGGAATATGTTGAGGAAGAGGAGTAAGTTGAGATGTGAGATGAAAATCAAGAAGAGGTGGAGAAGAGAACTATTGATTTGGAGGATGTCATGCATAAAGATGTTAGATTCACTAAGTTGGATTGGGCTCGCAAGAGGAAGTAAAAAGAGGAGGAAGTGAGAGATGAGAGATCCATGAAAGGATTAAATATATGGCTATATATATTAACCACCATAAGATTTTTTTGTCTTTGATCATTGAAGATACTAATGTGAAAATTTATGTTTGGGGAAGATTCAATGTTCATGGTTTTGATAAGGGTGAAGGTGTGGCTTCTAAGTTACTTAAGATGGAAGCTAGAATTGAGAATTTGGAGGCGAAAAGGAATATGATGAAAGGTACCATTAAAAAAATGGTACAATTGAGTAAAGTTATAATAAAAAATTATGTTTCAAACATAAATGTTTTAAATTAAATCATTAAGGTAGTTAAAGACCAACAAAGTGGCATCCATGCAAGTAAAAGAAACAAGTGTTTGGATAAAGGAAAGGCTATGGAGCTAGATAATTATGTTGTGGGGGAAATTGAAGAGGTCCTCAACAAGCTGGTCAAATAATGGAGCCTTGTGCTTAAATATCTAGAGATGTAATTCATCATTTATAGTTTTCTATTTTTAGCTATGTTTTGGGTGTTTATATGTTGTGTATAGATAAATGTTTTTAATTTTAAGTGCTTGTCATTTCTGATAGTTTGTTTCTCTCAAGCTTGAGCCTATTTTTTGTAATTGGGATGAGACCCATTCATAACCCACTCTTTACCCTTAATAAAAAAATAAATGATTTTTCAATGATTATAGAAACCATGCTTGTTTTTTATGTTCACATGATATGTTTAATCATTTTATTTTGAGATAAGTGATTTGCATAACCATCACACACCTCAAAAAGGTTCACCTATCTAGATATTCTATCCAAATATTTTAGTTACTAATTCCAATTATATTATTATCTTTGTGAAGTGAGACCATATATGTTTGCCTCTTTGGCCAAGAAATGGAGTTATTTCTACACCATTATAGTAAAACCAATGAAGCCAAAATATTGTGTTTACTTCTTCGATCAAGAAGTAGAGTTTCTCATTTGAGAACTTGAGTTTAAATTATTAATTTCAATAGAATAATTTTGAGAGTGGTAGCATGGTTTGCATACCACTAGGTGTATTCATTCATATGTTCATTTATTTAATTTTTATTTCATTTTATGATAGTTTCACTAATTTACTTAGACATATATTTACTTGTGTGTATTCCTATTTTGTTGCAAGTAAATCCAAGATGTTAAAATATAGATTTTGAGTGAACCAAACCAAAATCCAAAATTTTCATCCTTCCATTCCTATTAGGTAATATTCAAGTATGAAGTTAATTTTTTGTTTTACTTTGATATGTATGCATGCATTCACACACATTCAATAAAGTAGAGAATTATTTAGACACCTAATTTTGGTACAAAACCCTTTTTTAGTGATTATTTGTCATTTGTTTTATCACACTTGGCCTATTTTTGTACATTTTGATATTTTTAGATACTTTATATCCAAATTAGACCCTACATAGCTGTGCATCATCTGAATTTCCTCATAAACACTTCAAATCTCTTAGTTTTATACATCAAGATCCATCCAGTCATCCTCTCACCAACTTGATCTTTGTTTTGAGCCCATTATATGACCTGAACATAATGGTCACTTTCCTTTTCTAGGTCATTTAATCCCAAGATGATTCCTCATGCCTTTCAATTATCATTTCTCATTACTTTTCATGGTCAAACTATGTGTAAATATGTCCTTGTGAATCACATATACGCAAATTTAACCTAAGACAACTCCTAAGATCTTTAGTCATTTGGATATGTTACAAGCAATGTCTCTCACATGAATTTATTTAGTATTCTCAAGAGTTCTACACATTTTTTCAAGGAGCCTACACATTGAGTATATTTTCCATCATCATCAATTCAAGTCTTTTATCAACATATCTTATATAAAAAGAAGGTCACACCAAATAATATATTTAAATTAAATTATTTAGTATAAGAGGTGAATCCATTTATCTCATTTAAGTTGTGAACACTTAAAAATCACTAGAACTACATTGAGCCATTATTTTGAACATGTAGGATATGCATTTACAATCTTTATAGGGGTATGTTTACACTAAAATTAATTATGAATTGTTATTAACTCTAATTATATATTTAAACTATTAAAATATGATCTAAGATGGTATATAAGACATAATAGAATAAATAAAAAGATATGTAGAAGTTACAAAATTTATAAATTGTTAAAAATAGAAACTAAGGTTAGGGCTATATAATTATCCTTGTAATTGATTTATTTCAGACTGTGTAAACTTTATGTAAGTTGTGACTCTACTAAAAGATCTAAAAACATAAATGTATTAGAAAATAGTGTCTCATTGTCTATAGGATAATTCCATAAAAGGAAGATAGGGGTGATGTGCATTGTTGCTTGCTACTGAGACTTTGTCTTGTCAGACTATACATTAGATTTGAAAATTTGGTTTCATTCACTTACATTTATATATGATCTATTTTTGTGTAGAGCCTAAATTTATGTGTGGAGGACCTATAAAATTATAATCTTAAACTTTCACAAGCACACAAAATGAGGAAAAAATAGGGGAAGTGAAAATGGTTGAGCTATCCTCAGAAAAGTCCTTATTGATTGAGTGTTGTGTACATAACCTAAAAATCCTTAGGCTGATGTAGTTATCACTTTAGGGAAGATATTATGAATTTAAATAGAAAATTTAATTAGAATGATTGATAAAAGATTCTCTCAACCTATAACAAACTATGTTATAATTGGCCAATGACTATACAATTATAGTAAAATTACAATAGAGATATTTATTCATAAAATAGATGCTTTTGAAAATAAGAAAAAGAGATGGCTTGTAAGTGATTGATAGGTCATTTAAAGTGTGACCCTTGATGTGATTTTATAGATAAATATTTCAAAATTTTATGATAAACAACATATTGACATGTGTGGAAAATTCATTAGAAAGCACAACATTTTGAAAATATAATTTTTAGAGCATGGGAGACAAGTCCACACTATTGGGTAGGGGCATAATGTGCCCCTATCTACTTAGTACACACTTGTCCTAAATTAATAGAGGCTTATAAAATAATAATTATAGAAAATTATATGTTGAATAAGGATAAAATAGGGGATTTTTAAAGATGTTATTAGTAATTGCATGACTTTGAAGGCTTTCTTAGAGATTATGGGTTATCAGAATGATGAGTTGACCAAGGTAAAGGTGTCTAGAAAAAACATTATTAGTCATTTATTGATTAAATTTCATTATCTACATTTCCACCTCTTTATTCTAGTGATGCATAAAATTAGTAAAGGAAATACAAACTTGAGTATGTATACACATTGTATTTATCATATAGATGTGCATGCCCCTTTGTTGAGGCATGTGGAGAAGTGTTGAATGCGTGGAAAATTGAGACTATTCATGTCTCAATTTGAAAAATTATTAAATATGCTTGAGTTTAAAATATTATATGCTCCAACCCTCACAAATTACTTTATAATACTTTAAGAGATGGGAACAAATTAAGTGGTTCCCTAAAGTGCAACCAAGATGTGAAGCATCACTAAGCTCAAATGTGGATCACTTGATGAATTGAAAAGAAGAGGCGGGAACCAAAACATGGATCAATAAAGTGTAACAAGATGTGGAGCATTACTAAGCTCAAATGTGACCCACTTAAAAAAGATAAATTACATTGCTACAAATGGATCTAGATTTGAACTATAAATTCTTGAAACTTTGAAACTTAGAAAATAGAGTTATAAATTTTGAAAAGTGTTATCTTGGTCATGAATGCATATTATGCCTTTGTAAAGTGTATATTTCCAATTTGATCTTTTGAAAACTATTTGAAACCTTGTAAATATTTTCACACAAGTGTATTTATGCTCGAGTAGTTGTAAGAGTGGAGTGTGTATACACACAATATTTTAAAACTTTATCAGTAACTAATGATTTATCTCTTATAAGGACCCATTGAATCTCAATATATTTGAGTACACACATTAATAGGTGAATTAGAAAAGGGATTGGTATACCTTTTGGTAATTTTCAAGATTATTGGCCCCTATACCATTACCTAAAATCACTATAAACCCACTTATACACTCCCCTAATTAATTAACCATCTAAAATAGCCCCTACCTAAGTAGAAATACTTTTTATTCATTTTCATACTAGGTCATTTTGTTTGACCTTGTTGGGACTTAGTGCATGCTACAGAACTTCATCAGTCTAGCTAACCTAGTTCAAGCCCTAATGGTTCTATTTCCTACCAAACGAGGTCAACCCGACTAACCTTGTTGGATAAATTCTCTAGAGGGTTTAATATCAATCCTTAGATATTAATACCCACTTCAATTCATTTATAAATAAAGGATAATTTAATTATACATCATTACAACTTAAAAATCTACTTATATTATCAATTAGAGGTTTCATTGCTTATATTTTTGCCTTGGAGTAGTAACACTTGTCTTATGAAGGTATTTGATGCATAGGGGAAGTCTTGTAGCCTATAGTTGATTTATCCTTGTAATCTTTAAAATCCACATCAAACTCTTTCAAACAATCATTGGCCAAGGGGAAGATTGAGGCATGAGGGGTTCACTTCAACAAGATAAGTATACTCCTAGCCCTTCATAGTTTGATAAGTATATGTTATAAAAACTAATGGATTGAATTGTATCTCTCTTTGCTTAAATTAATTATATATTATCTTAATAGAATTATATTTGATTATTTATTATCTTTTCCATTTGTTCCAAAAGATTTGGTGAGCACTAGATTAGCTTACATATTCATTTACTAGATTAACTTACATGTTTATTTAGTAGATTAGCTTGCTTACTCTTATTACAATCAATAGACCTAGCTAGGGTTATTGTATGATGGAATTTGACTAGAGCCTTTAGAAACCTCTCCTTTTCCATTTTATGGCAAGATATGTCTTAGTTTAGGTTTAGTAGATCCATCATTAGTCATAACCCTGATATAACAAATTATTACTAACCAGATTGTTAGTTGAATACCTTCTTCAAGCTTGGATATTACTGAGTAGGATACATTGTAGATATGTATTATTTCACTTGCATACCTTTTGGTGAATCCAAAATTAATCTAACCCTTACACATTTTTAATTTTTATTTAAAATCAACTCTATCAAGCTTATCAACCTAGTTTAACACTATGTATGTAGGGTTTCCAACTTTGTCTAGCCTATCGACCTAGTTCAACTCTCTATTTACAGGTTTTTCAATTTCATTTAACATGTCGACCTAGTTCTCTAGTTTGTGTGTGTCTTCCAACTTCATTGAGTTTATTAACTTATTTATATCTCCTACTCATAGGATTTTTAGTCTCATCTAATTGGATTAAACTGATTGACTAATTGTATCGAACTAATTGATCCATTTTTTTTATTTGATTTCTGCATCTAATTGAATCAACCTGATTGATTCTTTAATTTTCAATATATTTTTATTAAATAACTACATCAATCTGATTGACATAATTTTTTTATCATTTATAATTTAAATATTGATTAGTTTGACCCTATTTAATAATATTATTTTCATATTTGCAAGCTCAAACACTTGCCTGAACAACCTAGTTCAAAATAACAATTCAATATCTTTAATAAAAACTACTGCATCAACTTGGTTAACTTAATGTTATCTATTAGGTTCACTCTAACCAACTCAGTTATTTCACTTTATCAAAATTTCAATAAAATTTATTTTCCCACTTTTAGTCAGAACTTAAAATTCAATACTAGTTTACTAGTTTTTTAGTTTTATAAAACTATACCTACATAGTCAACTAGGTTGATCAACTCGACCTAATTCTATTTATATTTAATATCTATAAAACTAAGTTTATTTTCTTGAATATATTTATTTTGACCTATTTTTCCAATATACTAAGTCGATCAGTCCAAATTCATTCTGTTTTGTTTATTTAACTTAATCGACCTCATCAATCTTGTTCTATTTGATTTTTTTTTTGATTCAAGCAAGGAAAATTAACCTACATTGGATATTAATTAATCTCACTTTACTTTTTAGTTAGATAATTATTTATTTACTTTCTAAAAATTGCAACTTAACTTTTGAAACATTGATTTTTGCTTTTATTTTTCATTTTGTTTGGCTTTTCTTAGAAATTATGTACTAACAATTTTAAAAGTACTTAGCTACTGTCATGAAGGGATACTCGATACTCTATTTATAGTCCTTGTCTATTGTTTACACATATCATGTTATGAGGGGATTTTCCCAATACTCATAGCCATAGTATAGAGCTAAACATAGTCTTTAATTTTTATTTACCTCACATTATTTTGAGAACACTTAGTATTTCCCTCTGTATTAAACCTTAAGAATATATCCATCTATTTGATTATGTGGTGTATCCGTTAGCAGTATGTGTCAAGAAGCTACTTGTAGCTTACCCTTAAAATTGGGTTTAATGGGCTTTTGGAATGGTATTTCTTCCATAGTTAGTGCTCTAAAACATAGGTCTGACACTATCTAATAGACAAGTAAGTATCTTTGGAAACCTACCCTTTCAATAAAAACCTTTAGTAATACTTCATGGTCTTATTTTTGAATACTTAATTAGTTTTTAAATTAAATTATTTTTACTTGTTATTTACTATTATATGTTGTATTACAGATTTGTATTAACCAATATTGATATAAGTTTTGTGTTGTGTACTACAACTAGATCCCCAACTCGACCTAGTTGTATGAGTGTTTAAATTTATTTTTTGTATTTAGAAATCAATAATTCAGATTCATATTATTAATTTTTTTATATATTACATAAATATATTTATCATATTAACCTAGTCTAGGTACAAACTATTTTATTTGCCTAATTTTCCTACTCAGTCAACCTACTCAACTTAGTCTAGGAATAAACTATTCAATTTGATTGATTTCTAACCTAGTTGACTAGCTTGACTTTGTTTAATTATAGATTATTCTATTTATTTATTTATCCAACTTAGTAGACCAACTTAGATTAGTTTGACTCCAAATTTTTTTGTCATCCTATCTATCTAACTAGATTGATCAGCTCAATCTTGTTCATTTTTAGCCTCTAAGTTTATCATTTCCTTAGTAAGTGTTTAAATCAAAATTTTCATCATGTAATATTTATTTGATGATGCTATAGATCAAAATCAAACTAACATGATGAACTTTACCAATCATAATAAACTTCCTAAGACACATTTTATGATAACTAATCTAGGACTTAATAATATCCATGTTACTTATAGAATCACCAACTATGGGACACCCCCCTTTTCCACTTCACTTAATCCTTTATTCCTAAAAATGGTAAAAGATGAAAATGACCTTGAGTATATGGCTGAAATGATCATCTTCATCAATGAAAGCCCTCAACATCAAGATAAAGATCCCACATTTATTTATAACCTCATGATGGGACCTCATATTAGATAACCCCATTCACCTTTACCTACCTTTTATATAGGATTTGGGGAAATCCATTTTATAACTTACACCACATCCTTCTTCTCTCTCATGCCTCCCTCTAATAATATGACATCATATTCCATGCCTTATTTTACTTCAATGCCAAGTATTTCTACAAACATGGTAGGTGTGAATTTTAATGGGTCGACTCAAAATACCCATACCAATGCTCAATTCCATCAACTACTAGTGCATCTTAGGTTACTAGTGTATCCCAAACTCTTAATACCTTTCATAATGCTAATGCATCTCATGTGGCTTCTACTAGCCAAAATACAATTAATACTAATCAGTTTTTATTACAAACTCTAAATCAAATGGCTACTTTTCAAATTACTAGTGCCAACTAAATGATGCAAATGCAAAACTATTTAATGCATTTCCAAAATCAACCTTAACCTACTCAATGGGATGCACAAAATCCTAATTCCCCCCACTTTCCCTTAGAGATGAACATGGTAACCTTATACCATAGCTGCCACTTATTAACAAAGAAAATAAATAATTACAAAATGAACCTCTTATTCCTCAAATTGAAAAAATTGACATAGATGGCATATTTCCCACTATAAATTATAATTGATCTACTAATCCAACTTTGCATTTTAAGAATTTTATAAATTTATATAAAGATTGAGTTAAACTTAACACCTTTTTTGCCACCAAGATATTAGTTAAAACCTTTTTAGGTGATGCTTTAGATTGGTATAATCAACTTAAAACTCATTTTACATCTAGTTTGGAAGACTTAGTCAATGCATTGGTTCAAGAATTCCAAACTAGTGATCTTCCTAAAAATAAATTAGCTCACTTGATCAATTAAAAACTATTAGAATCTAAAACAACACAAGTTTTCATCAAACAATGGAAAACTTTGTCTAAAAAAACTAAGTATAACATATCAGATGAGAATATCTTCCACCTATTCACTAATGATCTTCATCCCAAACTACAATATCTTGTGAGGAATCTTTATCTAAAATCCTTGGAAGAAGCCCTCAACCAAGCTAAATGTTAAGATTTTCTTATACAATAATTTGAGCCTTTGTACCCTTCAATAGAGACTTGAATGCTTATGAAAGATAAAAATTGACATGAGACTAATGATGGTGTCATAAATACCTATGATTCTATACATATTATTCAAGCAATTGATCTAAGCAATCCAATGGAGCCTAATCCTTCAATTTCAATTCCAAATAATTCTCATCCTAGTTCCACATTTTATTAAGTGCATAACATAGATGTCCATAAACCACTTTCCTTAAAAAAAATTCAAAAGTGTCTTCCATGACCTTCCCCATGAGATCTCAATCCTACATGGCCTACCAAACATTGGTATGATCCCTACAAAATTTGTTGGTTTCATGCAAGTTGGGGCCATTCTTGTGAGACTTGTTGCCAACTATGAAATTTTACTATAGACCATATTATTGTACCTAAATTTGATCATGAATCACTCATACATACACACCAACAATGTTATGCAATAGCAAATAAGGCTCATGAATCTAAAACTAAAGTTGAAACCTTAAACCAAGCCAATTCTCACTTGGTTATTTACAAAGATCCCCTTCCTAACCATCAAGCTAACACTAACCAAATGCCTACTACCAAAAATCTTTAAATTTCAATAAATCATAACATAAATGTTAATAATGTTGTCAACATGAATAATATGAAGAGAGTAATTTATTAGATCAATCATTATATAATCTCCAACCATAATAATTTTCCAAAATTTTGCATTGTTTATGATTATTACCCATTCCATCTCATGGAATTGGAGCATGAGGATCCAATGTGAACAAACCTAAAAGCATCAACTCCAAAAATAGAAAATACCTCACACATTATTGATATAACGTATACCACTCCTTTAACTTAGACACCTAAATTGGAAATTCTAAAACCTTCGACCACTGGTATTTCTTCTTCTCAAACATAAAAAATAATAAATGATATAACCATGTTGCCTAAGTTAAAACAATCACCTACAAATAGTCAACCCACATTAACCAAATATAAATAAGCATACCTTATTAACATCATTTTTAATGAACTTATGCTATATATTCAAAGGATATAATGAAACTTTATGCCTCTTTATTTGATAAAATCCTAATGGAATATGATGAATGGGATCCTATAGCTGAAATTTCATATCTCCCATCTCAAATCCTTTTATTAGAACTCATGATAAATTATCCTTGTCATTGTAACTGTCTAATTCTAATCTTATTTAAAATAAATATCCCTCATCCCCCACCTATGGGGAAAGAAGCTACTTTGTCAAGATTTGAAGATAGCATCCTTTAGTAGCATGAATAAATGGCTATCCATGTTTATAAAACAATATATACCTCTCTTTCACTTAAATTCCATATATCCTCTATGATTTTTAATGAGATATTATTTTGTGCAGATGATCCTCCATTATTCATTAGTGTCAAAATAGGAGATTAATAAAAAACTTAGAAGTTCTGGTTGATAAATATTTCAAAAACACAGAAATAACATAGTAACAATGAATTCTCTAAGAAGAGATGTATTATTACTCAAGATCACAATACAACTATATGCTTATCTCTAGGAAGAGATGTTTGATTTTATATTTCAGGTTCCATATTCATTTATACCCATTTTTAAAGTAGGTAAAGGATGTGGAAGGTCACCACTCTTGAGGGAGATTAAGTGGTTCAACTTCCATGTTTTAAAATAATACAAAATTTGAGGAATTACTATTTTTAGAAACTTACTATTTTTAAACTACACTACTAAAATTAAAATTTAGGGCACTTCCATTGGGTTTTCGAGGGTCAAAATTTATTAAGAAAATATCCATGCCATCTCATGGTGTTTTACTCATTCTTAGCTTTACAAAAGTTTAAATGGTGAGTCAATTGGAGCTACGATGTAAAAGTTATGGCTCCCAGAAGTTTCATCATCAATTGGGGTGGAATTGTCACCCGAATTATTGCCTAAATTGCTGCCCAGATCATTCCTCCCTCTTTGAAAAGAAATGGTCCCCATTGCATCAATGTTGCTCATTAGGTGTGGTATTTGTGTCTTGATTTGATTCTCTATGAGCCACTCACCTTGGTGGCTAAGCTGGCCCCTTTTGACAACTCGATAAAGCAGAATAGAGCATCCTCTTGTTATCTTCATCTAGGTGTCCACAATATAATCCTCCTCCATTAGAGAAAAAATTTGTGGATCAAGATCATCAATTTCAAGTTGTTCTGCTATGACTAAAGTGTCCAATAGAGGTGGATGATATGGTGTGAGAGCTCCACATTGAATATTGGATGCAAACCAAGGTAGGCTGGTAGGTTCAACTCAAAAGCATTTTCTCCAACTTTTCTGGTGATGGTGTAGGGACCATATCATAGAGGCTTAAATTTTTCTATGTGGGCCTATAGTCATTCCTTATGAAGCCACAACCAAACCTTATCACCCATAGAAAAATGATGTGCAATCCTATGTTTGTCATGGTGTTGCTTATACTTCTGATTCATCTTCTCCAAGATGTCATGAAACTTCTACTAGATGTGTTGCATTTATTCAATGAACTTTGTTGCTTTTGCTACCTTATATTTTCTATGAGGTGTGTATTCCATGGTGGAAAATAGAAAAACTATATCAATTAATGCCATTGGTTAGAACCCAAAGCATAATTGGAATGGACTGTGCTTGGTCGAGCTATGTAGGGCTTGATTGTATCCATGTTGTATGAAAAGAAGCCCCTCATCCCATGTACATGGATGTTTGGAGTGATACATCTAAATCATGTGAACAATCAAGTGGTTCACCACCTCTGTTTGACCATCAATTTATGGATGGAAGGTTGTGGACTTCATCAGCTTGGTATCCATCATCTTCCATAGAGTGGACCAGAAGATGCTCAAGAACCTGCTATCTTGATATGAGACAATGGACTTGGGGAGACCAAAATGGAGCCATACATGACTAAAATATAGTTGAGCAGTTTCTTCAGTAAATATATTTTTCTTATAGGCAATCATGATAGCCATTTTTAAAAAATGATCAACTACCACAAAAATATAATCCTTACCATGTTTTGAAGTGGGCAAATCTGAGAGAAATTCCATTGAGATAGATTCCCAAGGCTTGGTTGGTTCTGGAAATGGCATGTATAATCCTTGCTTCTTATTTGTTGGCTTGGCTATTACACATGGGGTGCAAGATTTGAGATATCTTTCCATATCCTTTCGCATATGGGGCTATCAGAAGTGTTTTTGAAGAACTACCAATGTCTTCTCTATACCAAAGTGTCTAGTTGTCCTACTGAAATGTGCTTCCCATATCATCTTCTATTGCTCTATAGTTGGAACATAGATGTGCCCCATATGATAAGACATTATATTAAAAATAGAAATTAGAAACATGTTTACCTTTTTGAAGCACCTGATATGTATCAACAAAGGTAGGATTTGCTTCATACAGAGCACCCCAAGTGGTAGTCTCATGTCCACATAAGTCAAGAACTATTGTGAGTGTAGTAATTAGTGGATGGCTCAAATAATCTACAGCTATATTTGAGATCCCCTTTTTGTGTTTGTTTATTAGATGGAATTGCTAAAGATATATGGCCCACTTTTGGTGCCTCTCATTTCATAGTTTTCTCTGTGTCTGGATGAATTCTAATGGTCTATGGTCAGTGTGGTTGATCATCTCTTTTCCCAAGATGTAGTGTTTCCATTATTTGCAGGCTTGCATAATGGCATAGAGATCCTTATCATATGTCAGATATTTCCTAACTGTATCAGTGAAATTTTCACTATGATATGCAATAGGATGGCCATGTTGCATGATGATAGCTCCCATGGCATATTCAGATGCATCTATCATCAACTCAAAAGGTTGAGGCAAATCTAGCAAGGCAAGAATAGGGGCTGAGTAAAGTCTATTCTTCAAATTCTCAAATTCCCTTTATTGTATTTCACCCCACTAAAATGTAGCTTTAGCTCCTCCTTTAGTCACTTGGGTTAGAGACCAAGCAACATGTGAAAATCCAAGAGCAAACCTACAATAGAAATTTTCAAGACCCCAGAAGCTACAAAGTTCTATGAGGGTCCTTGGTGTGGGCCATTCTTGAATAACCTAAATATTTTTTAGATCAACATGGACCCCTTCCTCATTCACAACATACATGAGGTACTGAATTATTGTCATCTTGAATGTGCATTTGTTAAGATTTGCATACAACTTGTGCTCCTGAAGAGTTTGAAGCACCTTATGAACATGTTGCAAATGTTCCTCCCATGTTATGCTATAGATGAATATGTTATCTAGGCATACAACCACAAATGAGATGGTGAAGGGTCATAGGATGTCATCCATCATCCTCATGAAGGTTTTAGGTGCATTAGTTAAGCCAAAAGGCATAACCAACCATTAAAAGAGCCCCTCCTTAGATTTGAATGCAGTCTTCCAGACATCAATGGGATCAATGGGAATTTGGTGATAGCCAAATTTGAGATCAATTTTGGTGAAGAACTTCACACCATGGAGTTGGTCCAACAAGTCATTAATCTTGGGGAGAGGGTAGCGATTCTTTATAGTGATTTTATTCAGGGCTCGGTAGTCAATGCAAAGCCTCCATGTTCCATATTTCTTTAGTGATAAGATAATTGGGCTGCCATAAGGTGAAGAGCTTGGCCTGATGTGACCCTTTTAGATCAATTCTTGAATCTATCTTTTTATCTCATCATTCTCCAAAATTGATTTGTGATTCATAAGACTTAGGCAAAGGTGATTATGGGATCAAATTGATAGAATGTTTTACTTGGAAATGTAGTGGAACTCCTGTGGGTGACTTGAATAAGTCATCATATTCTCCTATGATTTGTCCTATCTACTTTTGTTGTTGTGTTGATTATGTAGTCAGGACTGCAACATCAACCTTCTTGGATTTATGTGGTTTGACCACCATGAGAACAAATTGCTTTGTCTTCTCCACCAATCTCTTACATTGCTTAGCATTGATCAGGGAGACAGATGTGGGAGGTGGTACCTCTAGTGCCCTATAGCATCGTGTTCTAAGAGTGAGGGTGATTCTTCAGGTTCATGATTCATAGATGCCATGTAGTTCATACATGAATGACTAACCAAGGAGTACATCACAAACATCTAGATTGACCACATCACACAAGACTTCATCTTAGAAAGGTTTTATTGCATATGAAAGAAGACACTGATGGGTGACACAGAGGTCTCTCCCTGGGCTCAACCATCCAATATTGTATGGATTTGGATGAGGCTTCATGGATAGATTTAGACTTTTCACAAATTGAGTAGAGATTAAATTCTTTTGACTCCCACTATCAAGAATGAAATTTAGAGGCTTACCTTTTAACCATAATTTAGAGTGAAACAATCTTTCCTTGTCATCTGGCCTTTCCTCACAGGTCTGTGATGAAGTGATGATGGTGTCAGGCTCAACATCTACAATTTATTCTTCATCCTCTTTGACTGTGGGTTGTGTATGAGACAGAGTAGTAGATGTCAATTATTGTGACTCAGAAAGCAGTGACTTGATGGCTCAACATTCTTCTTTGGAGTGAGTTCTAGTTTTATGGTAATCACACCATTTTCTAGCCTTCCCCTTCTGGGGTTTCTTATCTTGAAACTCTTTTTTCTTCTGATTTTGGCCTCATGTTTGACCTTCCTTGTCACTTTTCCATTTTGAGGGCTGACTCTTTATATTCTTTCTACCATGTTTCTGCTCAATCTTCACTGTGAATTTGTATGCCTCACTGAGGGTTTCAAAATTGAAGAGTTCCATTTCCCCCCATATGTACCATTATATTCCACCATGATATTTGAGAGTCTTATTTTTCTCACTTTCTTGGATGCCCAATCTTGCAGACAAAGAATGAAAAACATCTATGTTATCTTAAACAGATTGGTCCTTACCTTAGTGAAGTTGTTGCCACTGTATGTACAGATCATCATAGGCTCCAATGGGAAAGTATTCTTCTTTCACCACTTCCACAAAATCATCCTAGGTAGGTTCCACCTCAAGGCCAATGTCATCTATACTGAACCTCTTTTTGTACACTTCCCACCAATTTTTCATGGGCAATGATGCTTTCAAAAGAGCAAAAGTGATCTTTTCTCCATCGGTGAATTTGTTTACAGAGAAGTAGGAAGACAATTGATCCAACCAATTTTATACTACATCAACATTGATTTTTCCTTCAAATTTAGGAATATCAAAATTCACCTGAACCTTGAAGGGTGTTGGGGCACTGAAAGGAAGTTCCATGGATGAGGAGCCAGGAAGTGCAGTTGAGGAGCCAAAATTTCCCATCAGGAGTTATTGAAGAATTTGGGCAAATTATTGTATCATCTATGCTTATTTACATTGGAGGGCTTCATTCACCATTTCCTTGAAAGGATTGGATGTCTCAATGTCATCCACCATTTAAAGTCATTTAGAGTGAATAGGTGGATAGTTTGGAAGCTTTGTTGTTTTCCACCTAAGCTTCTTGTAGCTTGACCTCATCCTCAGAATCATACACTCTCAAGACAAATCACTCTGATACCAGTGATCCAAAACTCAAAAGTTTTGGTTGATAAATATTTCAAGAACACATAAATAACATCGTAACAATGAATTCTCTGAGAATAGATGTATTATTACTCAAGATCGCAATACAACTATATGCTTATCTCTAGGAAGAGATGTTTGATTTTCCATTTTGGGTTCCATCTTCATTTATACCCATTTTTAAAGTAGGGGGAGGATGTGGAAGGTCACCAATCTCAAGGTAGATTAAGTGGTTCGACTTCCATGCTTTAAAATAATATAAAATTCAAGGAATTACTATTTTTAGACTGCGCTACTAAAATTGAAATTTTGGGCACTTCCATTGGGTTTTTGGGGGTCAAAATTCATTAATAAAAGCTCCATGCCATATCATGGAATTTTCCTCATTCTTAGCTTTCCAACAGTTCAAATGGCAAGTCAATTTGAGCTACGGTGGAAAAGTTATGGCTCTCGAAAGTTCTGTCATCAATTGGGGTGGAACTGTCACCCGAATTATCACCTAAATTGCTGCTTGGATCAGAGATATCAAAGTTAAATGTGCATTAATTGATGAAATTTTAATCACTTTCATAGATTCCCTTGATTTTATTAAAACACTTGGATACTCTAAATGTAATCTCAAATCTAATTAAAGTACATGTCAAGGATATGATAGAAGACAAATTACTCCTTTAGGTTGTGTTTGGATCCCTATCATAGTTCCCCTTGTAACAGTGCATGTCAAAGTCATGATATTTAACATTCCACTTTTCTTTAACATTTTACTCAGTCATCCTTAGACACACCACATGAGAGAAATAACCTCATAAACATGCCAATGTGTTAGATTATTTATAAAGGTGTTATAAACAATATTTAAGGAGATACAAATCATTGGAATTTTGAACTATTCCATTAAAAAACATTTTTAAAATACCTACCCTTGAACCTTTACCTAGCATTTCATTTCATGAATCTCAATGTTTTAATTATCCTATCAACTCTACTAGAGGATACAATGATCATCTTAAATTGACAGGAAACATACCAACTAATTTTCTAAATTCAGACAATGATGAACTAGATGAGATAAGTTTAAAAATCAAAACTTTTGATCTCTCTCCTAACATAATCACTAAATTATCTCCCTCTCTATGACCTAGATCTCATCAAAAACCATAATATGAAATTCTATTTATTGTAACAAAAACTAAAAATTATACTCACCATACCTATTTGAATAATAAAATTGTTAACACATATACTATTGACCTTCATACTCCTTGTTATGATGATGGGTATTCAATATATGAACCATTTTTAGTTGGATTTGCTTAAACTAAAAACATAGAGATACTTAAATATCATATTTATTTACAAAATTCTCTTAGTTATTTTCATGTAATTCCTTATTCTTATATAGTTCCTAATATTAGTTCTTATTTTGATGTTCATAGGTCTAATATGGATAGCACACACTAGTCATCTAGTTATTATTGATCCTCTTCAAAGTATGCTTATGGACCATGCTATGATAGAATCTTATAGGTTTTCTAGATACCACGACCCTTCCAACTTACTTCCTATAGAGATGTTAGCTACACTACGCTGACCCATTATAAGTTCATCTTATGATATTACCTAGGCTAGACAAGATCCTATTCTGAGTCCTTCTATTACTGGTGATGACATATTACCTTTTCCTAAGATTGATCCTCTACCATCACAATGGGAAGATGAGCTTGTTGTGAAATCCATAGAGTTTATGGTCATTGGGCCAAAGATGGTCATGCACACCACCAAAAATAAGCCACAGGTTCTAATTCCACTATAGATAGCTAAACTTCACCATCTACTACTATACATACTTGTTGATTTCATGGTACATGTAATCATTCTTATACTCACCATCAACAACTTCAATAATACACTGATACACTTCATTCAGAGAAGACATAATCTACAAATAAGAGATTACCACCTCTTAAGATACTTTCGATATACATCCCTAAATCTAGGGAAGTATATTATCTTTGGCCATAGTATACCACACATCATATAGATATATTTTGAGTGCTTTAGTATCACTTTCATGATTTTCCATGGGTTATGCCTTCACCAGCTTAGCCTATTTCTCTAGGACATTTGTGGACAAAAATTCCACCTTCTCCACATTATACATCTCTTTATAGATCTAAATATATTTTAACATCAGTTTTTCACATTGAGTATCCCATACAGGATGTGCCTCATGAGCGTCATTATTATTATAATGTACCTACCTTCTCTATAGAGATGATATGTTAGGAAGTATTTTCATGACTTTATGTGAAGATTAATGAGATTCTTATTAACATCAAAATTTATTTACACAAGGACATATTAGATTTTATGGATGATATTTTCCATGAGATTTATTAGTATTTGTGAACACTTCATGGTGTTTCATCACATAATTTATTACATTACTACATGATTTGGATTTAATTTATGAGCTTATATGAATTTTATGTGTTACGTATCATTTAATTTTATATTTTATGGATTAATTTCAAATCTTATGGATTACTTAATTTTTCATAGTTTAATTACATGTCTTATGGATTAATTTATCTTTCATGACATAATCTCATGCTTCATGGATTAATTTTTATTTTATCTCTGGTCTCTTACTTTCTTTAAGATGGACTTATTTCTTATTCTTGTTATGTCATTTTAATTAAATCAAGATAGTTATTATGGTGACATGGTTATACACCCAAAATATTTTTAGTATCCTATAGTTACCATATGATCAATTAACAAACATATTATTCATTATATCATTACATACACATATCTCTTTTATTTCCATTTTCCTCTAATCTCCCCTTCATACTAAGAACACATATGGCTAGTCTTGAGATCACATACTGGTTTATAGGAAAACCTAATAAATGTCAAAATATATAGGTACTTTGTGTCCTATAACTAAATCCTAAAATTTATCTATGTTTGTCACTTTTATCACTCATGTTTGTTTATTCCAAATCTGTATGGAGGAGGAATCAAAAAAGTCATAAAAAGTTAAAATCCAAATCATTTAAAACAAAAGGTA
This sequence comes from Torreya grandis, assembly GCA_037957365.1. NCBI lineage: Eukaryota > Viridiplantae > Streptophyta > Pinopsida > Cupressales > Taxaceae > Torreya > Torreya grandis. The sequence continues at coordinate 4,977,050 of JARHVA010000040.1, forward strand.
ATGATTAAAAGGCACCTATCAAATCAAAATTCAAAATCATAGTAAAAGATGTGATTCATATCTTAGCACATCTCTTAATCCTAATCAAAGCTCAAACTCCATAGTTGGCCTCATAATATAGTGGAGGTCCATTAGAGTATGGTATGCTAGTAGATTGAGATATGAGATTTTAAAATTCTCTCTAGTGCTACCTACTTTCTCACACAAGTACTCAATTTTCACAGTAGATTGATGAATATATAAAGGGTCATAAAGAATGGAGAACACATTGTGGGAAAGTAGGTCTATATACATAATATTTTATAACTTTATTAATTACTAATGCTTTCTTTCTTGCAAGAACCTATCGAGTCTCAATCTCTCTAAGTATACGCCTTAAAGGGTGTACCAAGAAAGGAGTGGGTAGACCATTGGAGATTCATAATATTTTATTACCATATACCACCACTTATAACCAACACAAAACTCTCCAATACACTAACCTAAGATTTGACACCTTCATTACACACTATTACAAGTAATTCATCGCCCTAAATGACCCCTACCCAAGCCAAAAACTCTTTTTAACATTTATTAAACAAACTCAACTTGAGTTGACCTTGCATTTAAAATATATTAGCACATTATGGGACTAAGTTAGCCTTGGATGACCTAGTCTGATACCTAACTTTATTTTATTAATTAATGATACAAGGTCGATTGGTCTAACTCTGTCAAATAAACTTTCAAAAAAATTTAGGGTTAGATTCAGCTATATATACACATCCTTTCTACCATTTCTTAGAGAGAGACAAAAGAATAAAATCATTATTACACATCTTATCATCCACCATTCTTCTTGAGGAGTCATTTTATTAGTATTTTACCATTGGAAATAAGAATATTATCTTGTGAAAACTTGGGATTCACTAGGTTGTCTTTGGCTAAACTATAGTCCATTGCCCATCCTTAGTTTCTTCAACATATACAACAACCTTTTGAAAAGTACCATTGGCCAAGGGAGATATTGAGGCTTAGTGGGTTCATCTTCAAGGTAAGCATTCTTAAATTTCTTCTCCTTCTTGTTAAAATAGATAGATTTGCATTTGCTATCTTATATGCTTCTCTCTCCATGCATTAGGATTTATATTACAATGACTTGAGTAGAGATCTCCTATGCATGTTTAATTTTATATTTATTACCCCCATTTTGTGCCACAAGCTTTACTAAGTACTAGATTAGATTTAATTTAATTTATAAATAAGAAAACTTAGACCTAGCTTAGGTTATCACATGGTGTTGCTTGACTAGAGGCTTTGGAACCCTATCTAGTGATGTCATTGTGATAAGGGACCCCTTGGTTAGGTCTAATACATCCATCTTGGTCATGACCCTGATTATCTAAATATACCAACAAGTGAAAGGGTAAGTGTGATTTATCTTTTCTAAGTTAGGATTGATTTGTAGATTAGATTTGATTTCCATTATATACATTATGGTGAACCCAACAAAAAACTAACCCTTGAAGGTTTTATTTCATACATTAATTTAATATCATTTAATATATGTTTATTTCTACAGTATTATATCAAACCTATTGATATAATTTAACATTTTATGCACATGTTTAACACACAGTCACTCTAATCAACTATGTATTTATCTATGTAGGTCCTCTCCAATAATAAGTAACTAGATAGATCAACTTGACCCAATTTTATTTTTCAACCATAGGTTTGTAGACTAAGTTAATGGCCTAGTAAAATGGAAGGAATGAATTCAAAAATATGTATGTAAGCTTCTTAATTATTTATTTTTGTATAAGAGTAAGCTTAAAAAACTTACAAGAGAAGCAATTGGTTAAGGAAAACCAACTCATGGGTATAACCAACCCATCAATCGATAATAAATAAAAAACATAAAAAAATTAAAAAAAAACTAATTACTTTAGATCATAAATGATCCCAAAAAACTCCCCCTTAATCTAAAGGGGTATAGAAAGACTAAAGAAATGAACTATGAGTCATCCAAGTAGACTCTGCTACAATTACAACTAGTACACTATGCATCTTGTACTGATCAACACCTTGATCATCCTCACACTGAAGTGAAACAAGATCACGCCATGTCCAACTATATTGATCCTCACACAAAATCCATCCAATAAGTGATTACCCTAGTATTGTGTATGGCACATCTCAAATTGATGCCCAATAATTGCCAATATTTCTTGCAAGCCTTTATTTAGCACTAATAATGTTAGTAAATCAATGCTAACTTATACCACAACCACTGATGACTGATCAAAAGCTAATATGCAATATATTTTCTCTTATTAGGTGAAAGGTGAGAATCCATACAACAAATAAACCAAGTATAAACCAATGAAATGCTCCACATCAAAGATCATATCAACACTATATCTATGAAAGCAAAGTACATAAGCCAAAAAATGATACTATATCAAATCCCAATCTTGAGCCTAGCAGCTCTCACAAGATGGGTGTGTTATAATCTCAAAATATATAATCACCATCTATGGAGTAAGAAACTTTTCAGTCTTCCCATCCATCAAAAGAATATGCAAAGTAATAGCCAGAAGAGGAACTAGAAGAGTGACTAGAGTGACCAACAAAGTTTGATTCTACCTTCTGTCGATGTCAAGAGAACCTCCTTTTAGAGGGGAGCTCTGTAGAGAGGTGTTTTATTCCACCAAAATTGTAGCATGTTTTCTCACATCCACCAAAACTAGAGAAAGAATAGCCACATGAATAAAAATGCCTATGATTGTGTTTGTGTCCATGTGAATGTTTGTGGTGATGCTCATACTTTTGAGAACTAGAGTGATGTCTATGCTTCAAAGAACCAAAGTGATGTCTATGTTTTGGATAACTAGAATGATCCCTATGTCTAGAATGATACTTATGTCTGGAAGTGTGCCACATAGAGTGTTTCTATTGTAAAAAGTGTTTCGAAGAGTGTTTTCTATTGTGGTCATTTAATGGATTACCTATTTTGGTATCGTAGGCCTCTTCAGTAGGTTTTTATTTCTTATTTGTAAATTATTGCTCATGTTGAGTGAAAAACTCATAAATGGAATCAAAAGTATATTTTTTAAGCTTATCACTAAGCTATAAAATTTCTATAAAGTTATTGTAGCCAGGACTAAGGCCATTCAAAACAATATAAATGAGTATTTCATCATAAATTTTTCCATCGGTAGTGAAAAATTCTTGTTTTAAATTCTTAATTCATGACAAATATTTTGAAACATCTTCATTTGTTAGTTTAGTGTTGAGTAACTACATAAGAAGGTCAATTTTATTGTAGGCACTTTGTTTATCATATAAGTCTTTTAGAGCTTTCCGTTCTTTCCAAGATTCAAACTTGATGGCCTCTATGTGAATTATAACTTGTGCAATACAAGTTGATTTCAATAAAGCAAGAACACACTTGTCATATCTATGAAATTCTATAAGCTTTGTGGCATTGATGGGCACTATTGGTTGTTTTTCAACTACTTCTCACTAGTCATTGAAGATCAATGTATTTTTTATGTTCATTGACCATTCCTTATAATTTTTAGGAGTTAAGCATTCATTTTTAGAAATTAAGCTCACAATTTTAGCCATGGTACTTAATCAAATTAATGCTAAAGAATAAATAATGTTATTGAAGGTTTGCCTTTACCTTCCAAATAACTTTGAATAGAAGAGAATCTTGGGACTTAAAAAAAATATTGCACCTTATAACTCCTATTACACCCTTATTTCTCCAATATTTGAATGAAAATCTTACTTTAACCTTATAACTCTTTTATAAAATGAAGTCAAAAAATAATTTTGACCAAAAATAATACCAAAAATAAGATCAAAATACTTAAATCTTCCCTGTTGCAAGTGATCCACAAAAGAATCTATAACTACCTTGTCTTCAATACATTTAAATATGAAATGACAAGACATTTCATATGTCCGTGACTTAGCAAATGTGAAAAAAAATGAAATATTTCCTAATATTTTCACCTTACATGTGAAAAAGGATGGTGCTTCCCACAAATTAAAAAAAAAAATTGAACCAAAATATATTTTCTATCAAACAAAAACCTATGATTTGATTTGGGGCTTTCATCACTTCTCTTCAATATAACAACTATCAATGTTACTACTCTATGCCATACAAGTTAGGGCTTTGGTATTTTCAAAAAAATGGTATCACCTTTTACTATGTTCAGATTGTTGTGTTGTACAAAAGGTTGGCTATGTGAAAAATGTGTTGATATCTCTATGTAGACCACACTATCTCTGCATTCATCAGGAAATTGAATTGATCTGGTAGATTATCAGTGAGCAAGATGAATTTGGTGTCTTTAATTATGAAATCTTATGATCATGATTTTGAGAAGAATTATATCTGATAATGTCTTCAAGATATGTTCATATTATGTTGGATAAAGTGCCACAACTTCTAGCCATAGGTTTTATTTTTATTTTTTTGCCCTCTAAAATCCCTACTCATGTCTTTATCTTTTCATCTACAAATTCATGACTTCCTTATTTAATACGTGGCTTTGATAACACTGATGGCCTGATAAAATGGAAGGAATAAATTTAGAAATATATATGTAAGCTTATTCATTATTTTATTTTTGTGCAAGAATAAGCTTAAAAAGCTTACAAGAGAAGCAATTGGTTAAGGAAAACCAACTCACGGGTATAACCAACCCATCAACTGACAATAAAAAAACATATACAAATTAAAAACAAACTAATTACTTTGGATCATAAATGATCCCAACTTAAGTTGACACTATTTGTAGCTTATTTTTAGCATAAATGTTTTGTAGATTTTATCAACTTTGTTCATAGCTTATTTTCAGCATATAGGTTTTGTAGACTTCATCAATCTAGTCGACTCTATTAACCAAAAATAAAAATTAACATTTGAGAAATACAACATAAAAAATGCAAATTTAGCATCTTCAAAAATCATCAGGTTCATTCTTACCTTAATCATTTCTATTTTTCATTTATAGTCTTGCTTTTCACAATTTATAGTCTATAAAATTGTAACCCTACAGTGAATTGGGTCGACTAGGTCGACACAGTTTTGTAGCTTATTTTCTCTCTAAAATACTTAGTTGATTAGTTTGACTATGTTCTTTTGGATCTTGCTTCTAGAGACAACATTAACCTTATCGTCTCTATTCTATATTGTTTTCATACAATGTCATCTAAACTAACTTTGTACTCTTCACAAATAAAATAATTAGCCTATCTTACTAGTAATTAATCTACTTTCTATTTTTATTGCCTACTTAGAGTACAAAACATAGACTAAATATGATGTTTTTAATTACCGATTTAGTCACACTATTTTTCTTTTTCACATACTTCCAAATCACATAACACCAAAAAATATTAAACAATCTCTTCCTAAGGTCTACCTACTTGGATTTCATTACCAAAGGGGAAGCCAAATTGATTTTATAGCCAAATATAAATATGTGATTGATGGTACATATTGGAAAATCACCTGACACCTTTATCACTATAGGATTGTGAAGTGAGGGGGTAGGCCCCAATACTAAGCCATTAAAATCACCAATATAGATATTTTTTAGCCTAAACTACTTGAAACTATCCATACATTACTTTTTTATTTCCTTCTTATAACCAACTCCCTATCACATTAATTTTAAAATTTATTATAACTGTTAGTAGAGGTTCTTGGACACCAGAGCTTACTAATTATGGGGATAGTCAACTACGATACTGACAAATAACCCATTAAGGAACCTTTTCCAGACCTATTAAAGGTTTATATGGAGAAATCTCAAGGTTTTAACATGAATTAAGGTTGGATCACAAACATGATTAATGGTAGGAACATAAATACACATAAATAAAACTCAACATTGACAATTACAGAACATGGAGTATTTTATAATGTGACTAAATACATTCATATCTTATGTTATTCATATAAGAAAAAAAGAAACATTTAAGAAAATAACAAAGGACTTATATTAATCAAAATACTTCATTACATACTATTGTAGAGATTAACTTGCAAAATCTTGCAATAAAAACTCAAAGCATAAGTACTACATTAATTTCATAGTAGAGAAACTACAATGATAAAAATTATGTTAACAATCAACCCTTTTCCATACATATACATCCATAATATAGCTCTATGTCATTATAGTTGTAACTCCCTATCTATTTTAGGTAACTAGTTGTGTCAGGTTACTTGTAACTTCTTCTATTGTTAATAACTAAAAATAAGCCAACTGAATTCTAATATGAATAGATAGTTAACAGGTTTGCATGATTGGAAATGGAAGTTGTTACTATGCATGAAAGATATGTTTAGACATGATAAATAGTAATATATTTGAATATATGACATATATATTCAAATAATTTCTTGCTAACACTTTCCCAGACTTAAAAGTTTATCTCATCTCGAGATAAAGTTGCAAAAATTTAGAATAGTGCCAAAAATATAAGAGGACTCCCATTAGTCACAGATCACCTAGGGTGTCATTTATCGGAGTTGTTGCCAGAATCCAGATAACGTGAGTGCAATGGAGATGTGATCACACAAGATAAAACAAGTGCACACCACATAGATGCTAAAGCAATTTGAAATTAACACAATAAGATAACTTGCACAATACAAAATGGAGAAAACCAAAATCTGATTAACATGAGATGGCCAAAGTGAGGAATACATATAGGAGAGTACGTAAGTCCTCCACAAAAGGTGGACAAGGCACCCCAAAAATAGACTGTAACTCCTCCATGAAAGGTGGTGACAAGGTGCTAAGAATAGAGAAGTAACTCCCATCAAGGGAGTTACTTATGCCATTCTTATGACACCTGTGACACATCTATGACACACACCTCCACATAAGCTAGCCTATCCCACAAATGTAGGAAAACTCCATGTATGCACAAGAAATAAAATTTTTCTAATTAAAAATTAGGGAAAAATAAAAACCTACACTAATATCATTGATCGATTTTTAACCTATACACACTACATAGCCACCCTCATGATTTTTCAACTAAGTAGTTGTTGATGCCTAAATATATACCACATGTGTCTAGATTGTTTAAAAACACTTTGCATTTTAGAATTCAGAGAATTCAGTGCATAAGTTGTAGGTTGTGATAATCCTATTATCTATTGGTAGAATAGAGATAAAACAAGTGACTATTTCATAATATTTATATTAGTTGGTGGTTGGGAGCCAACATGGCTAAATAACGTATCTATGTAAAGTATGCAGTAATTATGCAAAGAACAATGGATTACGATTAAGAAATAAATTAATAATTAATTTAGAATGGATATTTATAATGACAAGCTAAACTAAAGTGATTCAGGTCAAAAAAAAGAAAAAGGAAGGGTAGGATAGAAATAAATATTGTTGATCTTCATTCTAAACACCATGACAAAGTTTAGATTTCATCCAAGCATGCACTTAAAACCAATATATGATAAGAAATAGATTGAGACAAAATCTTACCATATATTAGGAAAACTCTTAAGGAAGCTATAAATAATGCAAATAAGAATCAGTTTCACTATAAAGATTCTAAGCAAACATCATTGGCCTAAATGCAAGAAGAGTAAAATAAACAAAATGAAACTAAAGACTTTCAGTCAACCTAGCATTGACACAAGTTAACAACTCTAAAATTAAAATTTCACATCAAAGATTTATAAAAACCATTTAAATCTATAAATTAGAACAAGTAAATGAGAGAGAAGCCATGATAGTAATAACAAAGACACAAATTAGATAATCTTTACCGAATTCTTTGCTTGTATTGCTTACTCTAAGTTTACAAAGTAATTTTGGGTCTAATAACTCTCTTCCTTTTAAAAAATAAAAATATTACCTTTTATAGAATGCCAAGACAACATACCAATCAGTTATGTTGCCAAAAAATGTACGAAAGTAAGGACAACTATCATTTTAAAAAAGTTTATAGAATATACTAGAGTTTTCTAAATGATATGACCTCTAGGACAATGTGCTAATAAACTAGCACATGCCTTTACAAAATAATATTTTATTTTTGAATATTACAAAATTTGCTACAAAATAAAATATTTCTAGCTGGTTGGTGGGCCTTATGTTGATGAAGCCCTTGCTACTGGTGAAGAATACTTTTAAATGTACCTACATTGAGTTACTATTTTTTATTTTTATTTTTACTTTAGCTTAAACATATATTAAAAACCAATTAAAATTTTGGTTTTCATTTAGCAATTTGCATTAATGAAAATATTATAGGTTGTATAGCCTTGCCATCAAATTGCTAGGACCCTCCATTTAAAAACTATTGGCTCTGTTTGTACTCCCTGAAAAATGGTTGAGTATGAAAAAATAATAGAAAATTCTTTGGAGGGAAACTTTTCATACTTTTTTCTTTTGGCATGCTTTATCGCGTGAGATTAAACTTGGAAAAAATGATCTTGGAAAAAACATGAAGAAACCCATTTGACCATTTCTTTTAAAAATGTAGTGCTTATGAGATATGACCTCTTTAACATGCTCACTAGGTGTTAGGGTGTGGAGCTAAAAGCTACACCTTAAGGCAAACAGGAGGGTTTCTAGCGTATGCAGTCACCGACGTCAACAGGCCACACCGATGACAGTCAGGGGACGTAGAAGGGAAACCGGCATCGACAGAAGATTGGCCGGCGTCGGTCACCTCCAGGAAGGCAAGGACTGATGTCGGTCACCTGTGGCGGTCTGAACTACTATTGACGAACAGTCAGTTAAGTGAACACGGAGTTTGCATGTTAAAGACTTGTTCAAATTCTTGAGCCACAAGTCTAATCAGTGTATGCATGAGATCTATATAATAGACTCATGGGCTGTATTGTTAAGTGGAGAATTTGGAGAAGAGCTATGTGAAGCTTGGAGAGTTCTTCCCATGGTGGAATCAAGTAGGATTCCCCATGTATGTATAAGTAAGATCAGGTTTGATATGCAGGGATGTGTGTATGCGAGGGTCAGAAAGGAGATCGGCGGGGAAGCTAGATCCAAGGTGACAGCAATACATCAGCAGGATCATGGAGAGATCTACTTGGAGTACGGTTGTGTACTCAATTGTATAAATGTGCAATGAGGTGAATAACAGCTTGTGTTAGCTGTGTGTTGTGACCTATGAGAGAAGATTACTCAGGTGGGAAGATTACTTGGAGCCCTTGAGGAGGAAGCCTCACAGAGGTGGAAGAAGAGTGTGATCTCTTTATTGTAATTTCCTTTGTAATGAGTTGAATACAATTGTGTGTTGCCTCTCATATTCTGTGTGTTTTCTCATTGATAGTTATTTGTTCTTCTGGTTATTTTGCATGTTTAATTGCTTATACAATGGTAATCATGTGTGCTCTTAAATCTGACAAGTTGTGTCAGAGCTTTGGGGAGTTTCGGTCCTATTAATTGGTATCAGATCAAGGTTGTTGGCTCATAGCTTGATACCACTGACAAGTGGTATCAGAGCTAAGGTTGTAGGGAACAGGTTTTATGTTTGGTTACAGGTCACTCTCAGGGGTTTCTGATCGAGTGGGAGTAGAGCAATGGCAGATCAAAGTAAGCTAAGAATGGAGGAATTGAAAAGCACAGATGGTCACCAACGGTCATATGGAAAGAAAGAGCAGGTAAAAGAATATTGTTGGTTGGTAGCAGATCAGCATGAAGGAACTGAAGATGCAGATGTAGCAGGTGTTGTTGCACAGGATGCTCTAGGAGGTTTCTTGGATAAAGTTGAATCTTGGATAAAAGATTCGGTTGCCTCTTTCCATGCAGCCCCAGGTAGAGGAGCTGGTGAGCCTTGCCAAAGAATTGGCAAAGGGGAAGTGAAGCTGAAATTGCAGGTGGCCAACACACAGGTGTTGATGAAGGTCATGCAGGTCACAGGTTTGGAGATATGGCTAATTTATTCAGAAAGATTGGGTGATGAGAGATGCACAAGAACTCTCACAGCGGATGCACTTGAATTAGCTGGTGGTAAGAAAATAGGTACTCTTTATCTACTTGTTTATATTACTGATTCTTCTTCTGTTGCGGAGACGTGGCTTCATAGGCTTGGTCACATGAGCAAGAAGGAGATGCATGTTCTTAAGCGGAAGACAGATATATTTGACAGGCTTAAGAACTGGAAAGCCTTGGTGTTTATGGAGGAGACGGCGGATAGAAACCAGTGGATGGTGCTAGATACTTCTGAGCAGAGTAGTTTGGACATGGGTTTTTATTCAAAGGAGCTCGCAGGTAAAAAGTCATCACTCACAGGTGAACACAGGTACCGGCGTCAGTTAGGAGGAACCGGCGTCGAACAGACAGGTGCCGATGTCGGTCATGTGCAGACCGAAGCCGGTGATGTCAGGCAGTAGGTAAGACCGACATTGGTCAAGAGGACCGACGTCGGCAATAGGGACACTGACGTCGGCAGGGTCGGTAGTCAGGGACAGACGCATGGGAATCGACGTCAGTTGGATGCAGACTATGGAGTGACCGAGGTCGGTCACTGTAACGGATTTTGGGTGGACAGCACAATGTCAAGGAGTCTCAAACACCCATACGGAGGACTGAAGATGTAAGTAGGCCCTCAAATTTGTTGTTCCTCTTCTTCATACTCATTGTTGATTGTAGAGCAGGAAGGATCCAGGAAACAGGTGGTAGCATGGCAGGGATATATTGCAGAACCAAGCAGAGATTTGGTAGGGTTTCCAGCGAGAAGAAAGCACAGAGACAAATGGATTCCTTAGTTGAAGAATAGAGTGAACGGACACATGAGACGGAAGACCAGGCATATGGTCTTGAGGGAGCTGCAGGACAGTGGTACAGGTTTTGATAGGTGGAGGACGAGGCGTGGCTTCAGTCAATGTCAGGGTAACTACTGTGGTTTGCCTTACCAGGTGGATGATGAGTCATGACATCATTCTGTTGCTATATGTGGATGGTATGTTTGCTAGCAAGATTGTACATACAGGGTCTTGCTGAGCTAAGGGTAAGATTAGTTCAGTGGCATGTCATGAGGAGTTTGGAGCAGCGAAATTCTTTGACATGGGAGACATGGAGATCACAGGTTGATTTTGTCTCCAGTGGGAGTTGATGTGAATCAGGTGTTGGCGAGGTTCAGGATGCAGAGCCAGAGCACACTAAGGGCTGGACAGGTACAGTGTCTGAAATCACATGAGGTCTAGTATAGGCCTGAGTATTCCCATGCAGTGGGAGCTGTCAGAGAGTTAGGAGCCAATTTGGGGAAGTGGGTTCTCAGGTATTTGAGAGGGACCAGTAATAGGGATTCATGCTATGTAGGTTCAGGACTTCACTACATGGGTTTATAGGTTCGGATGTGGCAGGGTACTCAGATGACAAGAGGTACACCATGGGATGTGTGGTGGGTTGTCTTCAGGATTGAGCTTGAAGAGGGATACAAACCAGGAAACAGATTAGATGGAGTACAGGTATAGGTACAGTGCAGCTATTTATCTCCAAGTGGGAGATTGTTAGGTTGTGGAGCTAAAAGCTTCACTGATGCAGACATGGAGGAGGTTGCAGAGGAGTTGCAGAGTGTCACAGACATCGGCGTTGGTCTGGCCAACCGATGTCGGTAGGATTAGACAGGAAGGCAACCAATGTCGGTCATAGATTGGCCAGCGTCGATGACCCCCAGGCAGATAGGGACCGACGTCGGTCGCCTGTGTGGTTTGACTGCGAGTTTATTATGGGCAGCCAGTTGACGAACCAAGTGTTTGCATGATGAGAGCTATTTTTTAGACTGAGAGCTGTGGATCTAATTATTGTAATTAGATGTCTAATTATTTTTTGGATGAGATCTATATAATAGACTCATGGTTGTATTGTAAAAGTGTGCTAGTTTGAGTTGAGCAAAGTTAGCTCCTTCTGTGTGTGAGGTGAGCAAGGGTGTTCCTCCTAGTTCCACAGCAGTACCAAGGTGGGTGCTGGTTTTGGAGAGTCAGCAAGATTCTTCAGGGGTGTAGGATCTTGGTCAGCAGGTGTGCATGGCCTATATAGGAGATCTACATGGTAAGTAAGATCATTGATCTGCAGGTGTATGTGTGTGCAAGGTCAAGGTTTACAGGTGTGCAGAACCAGGTTGATTTGCAGGTGTGCAAGATCAGATAGGACAACAACACAACAGGGATCAAAATCAGGTAGGATCTACTTGGAGTACAGGTGTGTACTCAGATAGAGCAAAGAGGAAGGCAAGGGAGTTCCTTCCATAAGTAAGGTCTGTTGAATTTCAGGTTGTTGTAGGTTCATGGGAGATCTACTTGAAGTACCTTGAGTACTTGTGGAGTGCGTGGAGCACTTGTGGTGTGCGTGGAGCACGGGTATAAGGTGAACACCAACTCAGAGTTTGAGTTGGGTGTTGGGACCTAAGAGAGAGCTTTGAGGAGAGAAGTACTGTTCACTTGAGGTGTGGGAAGCCTCTGAAGAGGTGGTGGAGTTGGCATGCTTTATCGCGTGAGATTAAACTTGGCAAAAATGATCTTGGCAAAAACATGAAGAAACCCATTTGACCATTTCTTTTAAAAATGTAGTGCTTATGAGATATGACCTCTTTAACATGCTCACTAGGCTCAATTTAGACTGAGCAAAATTTGTTAATTGTGGAAAAAATAGTAGAAAATGCATTGGAGGGAAACTTTCTATGATTTTATCTTTTGATGCACTTTCTCACATGAGCTCAAACTTAGTGCAAATGTTTCTTATGTAAATGTGAACAAACTCATTAATCATTTCCTCTGAATTTTTAGTGTATGAGAGATATAGCTTCATGAAAATGCCTACTCGACTCTGTTTGAGCTCTCTAAAAATGGCTAAGTATAGAAAAAACAACAAAATATGGCTGAGAGGTCAATTTTAAATGCCCATAACTTTTGATTCCCTTTCTTGCATGAGCTCAAACTTAGTGAAAATGTTCATTGTGCAAATGTGAACAAACCCATTTGACCATTTCCTTTGAAGTTACAACATGTGAGAGATATGACCTTATAAAAAATGCCTACTTAGCTCCATTTGAGCTCTCTAAAAATGGACAAGTATGGGAAAAATAGTGAAATGTAGTTGAGAGGCTGAATTTATATGCTCATAAATTTTGATGTACTTTCTTGCATGAGCTCAAACTTAGCTCAAATGTTCTTTATGTAAATATGAACAAACTAATTTGACCATTTCCTCTGAAATTGTAACACACATGAGATATGGCCTCATAAAAATACCTACTCAACTCTATTTGCACTCCCATTTGACATCTGTGTGATCGTATTTGACATCCTACAGACTGTCAAATTTAAGCTCATGTGATTTTTTATATAGGATTAAATTTGACGTCCATGTCATCATCATATTTTTTCCTAGGCTTAAATTTGATGTCCACGTGACTGTCATTTGATGTTCACGTAATCGTATTTGATGTCCCACAGATTTTTAAATTTAAGGTCATGTGATTTTTTGCATTGGTTTAAATTTGGAGTATACATGATCATCAAATATGATTGTGCAACCTCAAGGTAAAAAATGAGTGGAAAAACAACATAATTTTTTTGGAAGGCCAACTTTGCATCTTCATAACTTTTAATGCATTATCTTGCATGAGTTAAAACTTGACACAAATGTTCTTTGTATGAGAATTAACAAAATTATTTGACTATTTATCCTAAATTTGAAGCACATAAGAGATATGGCCTACTCAATATGCTCACGAGGCTCTATTTACACTTGAAAAACATAGTAAAAAATACTTTGAAGGGTAACTTTGGATCTCTATAACTTTTGATGTGTTATCTCACGTGAAATAAAACTTGACACAAATGTTATTTGTATGAATTTTAGAAAACCTATTTGACTATTTATCCTAAATTTGAATCATGTAAAAGATATGGCCTGTTGAATATGCTCACTCGACTTTGTTTGCACCTTGAAAAATTGGCTATGGAGAAAACTACTAAATTTGGTTGAAGCTAACTTTGCATCTCCATAAATTTTGATGCACTATCTTGCATGAGTTAAAACTTGGCACAAATATTATTTGTATGAGGGTTAACAAACTTACTCGATCATTTATCATGAAGTTGAATCACATGAGAGATATGACCTGTTCAATATGCTCACTGGGCTCTGTTTGCAGCTTAAAACATAGTAAAAAAAGCTTTGGAGGGAAAATTTGCATTTCCATAAATTTTGATGCACTATATCATGTGAGTTGAAACTTATTAAAAATATTTTTTATATGAAGGTTAACAAACCCATTTGATCATTTTTTTTGAAACATCCACACATGTGAAATATGATTCCAACAAACTATCCATTTAGACTTTTTGCCATCAAATCAAAATATTTAAATGGACACAATGAAGAACCAGTTGAATACCATGCACTTTCATACTTATTTTAAGCACTCTTGGCACCCCATAGTGTCTCTATAACCTATCCATGGCTTTTGTAAATTGACAAATGACACCTTAAGCGAACTCATTTAACTTGACTTTCTACAGATCAAAGGTTAGTAAAGGACCAAATTAGGATTAAATCATAAAATTTAGATACAAATAATTCAAAAAAAGCCTCATCAAACCTATAACCTAAACATGAAGAATAAATGCTAACAAACTTAGACAGGGTCAGACCAAAACCATGAATCAATAAGTTATCCAAACCATGGTGGGGATGAGCTTCAAATAATAATAAAAAGTGAAAACATGATTGTGACACTCTGATCAAGTGAATTTCTAATTTTAAGGTACAAATATACACAATTTGACACAAGAATCTCTATTTTTCAAAAATGAGGGTATGTTGACCTCAACAAATGGCAACTTCTAAGAGAAACATAACAATATGTTAGAATTCAAAGACTTTGGTTCAGATTAATAATCAAAATACTTGTTCTATATAATCAGACATCATCATTAGGATCAATTTATGGTTATAAAAAAATATTACATATGCAAAATTAGGGTCAAACATCAAAACTCAATTATTTTGTATGTGTTCTTTGATTCCACTTACTGATTTCCAAAGGATTTAGAGAACAACTTTTAGGTTCATAGATTTAATTATTAACACTAAATTTTAACATGTTTGAATATTTATTAAAAACCATACCTTAGCTCAAATAAGGCTTGGGAATTACTCTAATACCAGCCAAGTATCCATAGCTCTGATAGAGATGCTTTTGACTCTGCTTGTGACCTTGCTCTGTTGCTAGTCAAAAATTCATAGCTCTGATAGAGATTACCAAAATCACCTTTGCTTGGAAAGCCTTTGAATTAACAATAAAATCTTATTTTTGTAATTTTTTAGATCTTTTTTTGGCCTTTTAGCAAATATTGGGAACCAATTTATACAAGTTTAGGAATTTGGTCAAGTGTTTGATTTTCAATCATCCTTGGTTGTAAACTTTGTCCCAAGCAATTAATGTTTTTTTAGTGTAAGCAAGACTATGTTCTAATAGTTTAAGTTTTCATCTTACATGTGCAATCCTTCTTAAAACCAAGATTAGATTAGAATAAAATTTAAAATCTCAAAGAATAATTAACTTATCCACCAATCTTTACTAATTTCTCTAAACTACAACATCAAACTCACATTCTAACAACTTATGATCAACCAATGTTGAGTAGTCATACCTTAATTTTTGAACTTTGAAGCTCTTGAGAAACCTAGATGAAATTTGAGCTGAGGGATATCTAAAAAGACCTATTTAGAAACAAATAACAAAGTACAAAATATAAATAAATATGTTCAAGCATTATATACAAACAAAGGACACGAAAGAAAAAAAGAAAAAAGAAGAAAGAATGGGAAATAAACTAATATAAGCCCTATACTAACTCCATAAAATACTTACCTCTAAAATCAAATAAAAAATTACTTAGTCTACTATAAAACCTTGAAATTTGAGTATTTTTTTGATGGCATCTTCTGATCGATAGAGGCGTTTGGATGCCTAGGTCTTTTAGATGGTGTGCCTTGGGCTCCCATATGCATCCTTAAGTACATGAATCAAAGATATGAGTCTAAAATACAATCCTCTTCCTCCCAAATCCTTCTACTATGTAGAAAGAGTGATAGTCCTAATTCATCCATATATAGGTATTGATTTATATCATCTTCACTTAATAATGGCAGCTTGGCTTGCATCCTCAGATTGATGTCTTCATTAACTTTTTTTTGACGTGAAAGTGGACTACCTTATAAAAACTAATAACTTGCCTCCTAGCAATCCTCTACCTAGTAACCCTCTCCCTAATACCAATTCAGAGAATGTTCCTCCTACCAATCCTAACAATCCTCCTCCCAACACCATTCCACTAGTTTATACCACTCAAATTCTTGTACAAATAGTTTAACAAATGAACATCATGAAACCAACTTGTATATGCAACATCATTTGATAAACATGGCTAATCAACCTCCCATTATTCTTCCATAAAATAACCAAAATTTCATCCGTCCACCTCTTAAAGATGCCATGGGAAATATTATTCCCCAACCTATTATGCACAATGAGATGATTCAACACATCTGAAATGAATCTTTATCCCCCTTCATCATTTTTATTAATATTGGTAATACATATCCAACTATTAAATATGATGGGATTAAATCCCCTACATCTTTCCTTAAAGCATTTGGAAATCTTTACAAAGAGTGGATTCAAAATAATACCTTCATCGCTACCAAAATTTTAGTTAAAACATTCACATGTGACATATTAGAATGGTATAACCAATTCCCTAAACATTCTATATGGCAACTTGAAGATTTAGTAAATATTTTACTTAAGGAATTTCAACATAATGATCTTCCCAAAAATTGTCTTAGCCATTTCATTATTTTTAAACAATCCCCTTTTGAATTGACTCATGATTTTATCAAATAGTGGAAATCTTTGGCTCACAAAGTCAATCACAATAGGATCGATGATAACTTGTTCAAACTCTTCATAACTAACTTAACACCTTCCCTTCAATACAAGGTTCAAAATTTTGCTCCCCAAACTCTAAATGATGATATCAATCAAGATAAGTGACAAGACTTTCTTATGAAATGGTTTGAACCCGACGCTAAAAACATCAAGACACATTTAAAACACTCCACCAATGTAATCACTAGAAATCCTCCTCAAAAAAAGCCATGAGTAGCCAAAATGGATAATCCCTAAGCTTAACATGCACCCCTAACTATTAAACAAATGAAACAACTTTTAACACCTTCTAAACCATTCAGCTATGCTAATAATCCACCTAAATGGTATGATCCTAACCAATTTTGTTGGTTTCATGCCAATGTTGGTCATTCCCAAGAAATATGTCGTGGGCTTACCAAATTTTCCATTTCTTTTATGTTAGGAGATATATTCAATTATGATGCTATGATCAAAGTACACTATCATGATTATGTTATTTCCTCTCAAAAGAAACAAGCTTTCAAACCTTATTCCTCTAACAATCAAAAAATAATTTCTACCTCCAACCCACAACATTCAAATAAATATATTTGTGTAATTGACACTAACTATGACCAATACTATACCAGTTCTCAATACGTGAATGAATCTAAGGTCAATTATCAAAGTAAACCTGCCAATAGAGATTTGATCAGAAAGCCAAAGAAATTGTCACTTGAAGAGCAAATTATTAAAGACACCACTACAAATAACATACCTTTTGAAACCAATGAGAAAAAACTTCCCCAATCAAAACCTCAAACTACTTCTCTTCCTACCAAAAATATTTTACCTTCCAAACCTCATGTTGGTTATTCATCTTCAATATATCATTGGAATTTCTTAGAGGAAATTAAATCTATGACTTGTAAAATACCTCTCGTGGAGTAGTTCACACTTCTCCATATCACCACAAATTCCTAATGCAACAAATACAAGAAATTGAAGAACCAACTTCCCTAGACATGGAACAACCTTCTCACGATCCTTCATCAATAGTCATTCACACTATTAAAACTATTTTTCCTTATTATACACCTTCCATTGAATTCCTCAAAAAAGATATGATCAATGATGAAACTCCCTTTCAAGTCAATGACCCACTTATCTTCATTTAAATAACAATTAATACCACCCTTATTTGAAAAGTTTTATTGGATGAAGGGTCAAGAATTAATGTTACATCCCTTTGGATATTTTAATAACTTGGGTATAAAAAAGATCATCTCAAGTAAACTCATCTCACATGTTGTGGATTTGACAAGACCAATCAAAAATCACTTGGTTGTATTTGGCTCCCTCTCACTATTGGACCCAAAACCATATGTACTAATCTTATGGTCTTAACTTACCATTATCTTATAATATACTCCTAGGTCACCCATGAAAAAATCACATGAGGGATATTTCCTCCTCAAGTATCCAATGTATCAAGTTTATTCATAATGGAAAACATTATAAACATGAGGCTGAAACTAATCCATGGAGTATTAAGTTACCTAACCCCAAATCTTATTATCAAATTCCAACCATTCCATGAATTAATAGTACACCTTTACCTAAATTCGTCCATGAAGATCAAGATTTAGAGTTCACCCTTATCAAGTCTGATGATGATGAGCTCAATGACTTGAAAAAAACTTGTAGTACTGCTAATTTACCTCTATACATTTCAGAGTGGCTCCCTCCTTTTTTTGTACCCCATGATCATTCCATCCCTCTCATCAATGAGATAATCAAACTCCCTCCTCCATGTAATGCACATGAAGCATATTACATAGAAGATGACTTCACTTTTAATGAATATGGAGTGGCCAATTTATTTTAATACCCTTTAACTATGTTACCTCATAAATTTAGTGATCTAGGTGTATCTCCTTCTGATGATCCTCTAGAAACATAATCATATACTATCTCTCACACCTATGATGATAAATACATCATGGCCTAAGCTCAATCATGAGACTTAGATGTTCAACATTATCAACAAACCTTATCCAAAATACATGTTTTCAACTATGACGTTCATGTCATTTCCATGGATAGTGAGTTGGAACTTAAAGGTTGTGTACCTCTAATTAATTCTCCACTTCTTAATACCCCTTGGGTTGTTGAAAAAATCTTTCCTATTGTAAATTTGAAACTTCTAAAACCTTCTATACCTTTTATATCACCAATCATTCTACTAAACCCCCTCCCCAAAAATTATTCTAAAGAGACACCTACTATCCAATTAAATCCAATCAACTTTCCTCAACAATTCCACCTACAGCTAAGATTACCCTTGATCCTAAGGCATCACATGTACGTGAGATACAATATAAATATGATCGTAATGGTAATAAAATCATTGATATTGAACTAGACTTATGGACCCTTACCCATGCTCCCTAGCGATGAAGCCATACTTGAGTTACTCTATGCTAGAGAACCTCAACTTCCATGACAACATCATAAAATTAGAAATTTCAAATGAAAAACTCCTTATTTTAATAACTTCATTGCTAGCGTAGATCACAAAAAAATCTAATTTATTCTCTTCCCAATGCCCCATATCATTTTAAATATGGAAATTTTATGTTCATTGAATAAACTATGAGAATAGAATATGATACACCCTCATGTCCTCGACCTATAACAGTCTCTTAAAAATTCACACTAATAGAGCATGATAAATTTAGCCTATTATTTGATAAATATTATGAAACTTTCACTTGGTCATATGAGGACATGCTAGGTATTGACCCTAGTAGCATTGTGCATAACATCATCACATACCCAGACACAAACCCATTTGATAAAAACAATAAAAATTTCTACCCTATGCCATAAAAAAATTATCAAAATTTTGGATGCCAAATTTATTAAGCCTATTGACTATTCTAAATGGGTGTCAAACATTGTTCTTGTTTGTAAAAAAGTCACCATGGTCATTCTTATATCCATCGACTTCTACAATTTTAACCTTGCATGTCCCAAAGACAATTTTCCATTACCTTCAATAGATGCCATCATAGATTCCATTGATGGATATGAAATATTGTTACCCATGGATAGTTTTTCAAGCTATAATCAAATCCACATAACCCTTAAATACCAACACAAAATAATATTCACTATGGAATGGAGCACCTATTGCTATGTTAAAATGCCCTTTAGCCTTAAAAATGCTAGAACTACCTATCAACGTGTCATGAGTCACATTTTTCATGGTATTATACACAAAATTATGGAAACCTATGTGGATGAACTTGTTTCAAAATCAAAATGTTTCACAACACATCTCACCGATCTAACTATCATCTTTGATCGATTAATCTAGTATAAATTTATATTTAACCCATATAAGTGTGTTTTTGGCATTACATCTAGTAAAATTCTAGGGTTCCTAATCTCTCTCTATGGTATTGACATCAATCCCACTAAAATCAATGTTATAGTTAATATGCCCATTCCTTGCTCCATTTTAGACATTCACACTTACCTTGGCAAGCTTGGGGCAATCTGACGATTCATCCCATAAATGGCTTATCATATATACTATGTTAATTCCCTTTTTAAGAAAGATAGTGCTCTAGAATGGACCGATCCCTGTTAGAAATCATTTAACAACATGAAAGAATCTTTACTCCATCCTTACACCCTTCTCCCACCTTCTAATAACCATCTTTAATTTTATATACCTTTTTTACTCTCATATCAGTCAGGGAAATGCTTTCCCAATAAGATGATATCAAAAAATAATATGCTATCTACTATATTAGTTGAGGCCTCATTAATTACGAAAAATGTTATAGTAAATTAAATGTGATTGGATTGTTGTCTATGTTGTAGCTAAAAAGTTCTGTTACTATATGTTTTATCAAACCACATATGTCATTGTCCATTCTGACCCACTTTGTCATTTATTATCCAAAGCATTTATACCTAGAGATAGAATTGGAAAATCGATGGTTCTCTTAATGGAATTTGACCTTTGCATCATAACATAAAAATCTATCAAAGAGAAATTCATTGCTAACCGACTTACAATGACACCCATACCTGATAAAAATCAACTTCAAGATAATCTCCTTGATGATAACATTATTTATATTTAAGGTCTTAATCATGATATCCCTTAAAGATTATTTCCATAATTTCACTACTAATTTAGAGGCTAATAATCAAGAAGATACCAATATCATTCCTAATACTACTTAATCCAAAATATTTATCAAAGAGCTACTTGAAGTCACCATTAATTTACATGAAGACACTTGGACCCTCCAGTTTGATGGTCCCAAATGCTTCCAAGGAGCTAGGGAAAGTTGTATTCTAACTAACCCTAATGGTAAGATCATCCCTTTGGCATTTGGCTAACCTTTGATGTCACTAATAACATGAAAGAATATGAAGATTTGATCTTAGGTATGAAACAACACTTGACTTAGATATCCCATATTTACATGCTTTGTGTGATTCCTAACTTATCTTATGCTAGGTTAATGTGATTACCAATGAAAAAGTGAAAATCTTATCATTTATCATCAAATGGTAACCCCACTCACCAAAGAATTTGCCTCTTTTACCATTGAACCAATTCCAAGAGATTAGAACTCTATCATTGATTCTCTTGTTTCTTCAACATCTCTATTTCATCCTCATCAAGTACTTAATGATTCCCAATTTATTATTCAAATAAGAAACTCACCATCTTATATTTAATCACAAAACTCATCCATTTTTCAAATTGAGGTTGTCACTATTTGACAAAACCCATGGTACAAAAACATCATCCAATTACTTAACATCAAACCTATCCTCCAGACATATATTCTTGTGAAAAGACTAGAATACACAAACAAGCCTTTAAATATGTCTTCCAATGCAACACCCTTTATTACCATAATAAAAAAGGTACCTTTCTTCATTTTGTCATGCAAGAAAAGGTTCCTCCTCTCCTTGAACAAGCACATGAGGGAAATTGTGGTGGCTACTATAGTGGACATGTTATAGTACATAAATGCTTATGTATGGGATACTTTTGGCCCACTTTAGAAAAGTAAGCTATTAATTTTTCCAAAAAAGTGTAATCCTTTCCAACTTCATGACGATTTAATCCATTAACCACTAGCTCAGCTCTAAACTATGGAGTCTTCTTGGCCGTTTTCCATGTGGAGATTAGATCTCATTGGCAAATTTCCTCATTCAAAAGATGGTCATGTTTTTATCATTACTACTACTAAATATTTTACCAAATGGGTAGAAGCCATGCCTCTTGTCAATGTCATAGGAACCACTATCTCTAAATTTATCCTTAAAAAAATCATTTATAATTTTTGAGTTCCCCATATTATCATTTCTAATAATGGTGGAAATTTAAAAAATAAGGACATGAGATAGTTATGTGTTAAATTTGAAATTTCTCATAAATTTTCTACACCTTACCATCCATAATGCAATGGCCAAGCTGAGGCCACTAATAAAATTCTTAATAAAATTATACAAAATAATATTTGAGAAACTTTCACTTATTGGCATCTTCACTTATATCCCACATTTTGGGCTTATCATACTAGCATATGTAATACCATTAGGGAAACACCGTTCTCACTAGTCTATAGTTCTAAGTCCATCTTACCATTAGAATTTGAACTCCCCTCATTATGTATCTTTCTTCATGGTATCATTCCTGATGAAGAATTACATGAGGCTCACCTTCATGCCCTCAACCTTCTTGATGAACATCGTCTAGATGCTCTTCAACATAACTGACAATATAAGGCTAACATCACCAAACAACATAATAAAAAGGTTAAAGTCTGCACTTTCAATGTTGGTGAGCTAGTCCTTAAGTTAGAATATACCCATGATAAATAAGGAAAATATACCCAAAAATGGTGGGGCACTTATTTAGTGAAAGACATTCTTGGTCCTATCACCTATTGCCTACAAGTTAATGAAGACCATGATTTTAAAGAACCCACTAATGCATAATTTTTGAAGAAATACTTTTCTTAATATTTCCATTCTTATCATAATTCTATATACTATCACACTAAAAAGTATTGCAAGATTTATACAAGAAACTCACCCTCTACAGTAGTCTCTTATTACCCAAACCTTAGTTTCTTCCCTTGGTCCTTTGGTTTCTTTATTTCACGAGTTGCATTGTAATACTGTGGATATGACCTAGTTTTCCTCATGAATTCCTTTTGATTTCATACATCAATTTTTCATTTTAATTTTGTTATTCTCTTCACAATTACCATTTTTGCCTTTTTTTCACCCACTTAAGTTTCTATTTTATGAGTTTCAATATAAGACCATGGATAGGACCAGGCTCTCCTCATAAAATCAACATGTTATTTCAAAATAATTTTACCAAACTAAGTGTTCCTTTTATAGAATGCTAATAAATAGCTAAAATTTTGTGATCCCATATTCTTAGATTCAATTTTTATTTATTTTATAGATAAAACTTGCACAACAAACTATGTTACCATGGTTCCCTACACTTACATACATTCTTTTGATAAGGAATACTACTTACCTATCATTGTATCCCTTTTCACTTTGTCACATTTTTTGAAATTTGAAGTAATTTAAATTATTTGATGCTCATTCCCCTTGATTTATTTTCCTTTAATTCCACTTTGGATAAAATAAGGTTGAAGTTGAGATAACACTTTTATTTCACATGAATAAACAAGACTATTAGAAATTATTCTCTCTAAACTCTCTATCTTAGCTACCAAGTCCAAATTTTTCAAATGATAGTCATTTTTAGCACCCATGTTTGGTTCTTTGAATCTGTATGGATGAGGAATAGAAAAATACATCAAATGTTAAAATCCAAATCATTTAAACAAAAGGTAATGATCAAAAGGCAAATATCAAAATAAAAAAGTCAACATCACACTAAAAGACATGATTTATAACACATCTCCTATCTCCAATTGAAGCTCAAACTCCACAGTTGGCTTTATGATAGAGCTGAGGTCAATTAGGGTATGGTAGGCTAGTATATTGGGATAGGATAATTAAAAAAAATCTACAGTACTACCTAATTTATTATGTAAGTACCTATTTTTTGTAGAAGATTGACGACTCTATAGAGGTCTTTAGAAATGAGGAACATGTTGTGGGAAAGTAGGCCCATTTTACTTTTCATGCATATTGCCTTCGTGAGATGATATTTATACTTCATTTGATAACCCAAGATTTTTATGGTTAGGATAAGTTATTTAGAGTCCTAGATGTCAAAAGTCCTCTTATTTTGACAAACTTAATTCTAGTGCCTTGACTTCGATAAAGAGTTTCTCTACCTTAATTTTTCCTTCATTTCTACCACCACCCATTTCATTATCCACCTTGATAGGCAAGTTTGATTCTAAATCTATTTCCTTATTTATATATTCCCCTTCTTCACATCTTAAAAACATTTTAGTAGTAATTTGTTTCAATTTTATCTATCCTTAAAACAAAATAGTATGCTTGAGTGACTATGGATTATCTTATTTATACCATTGCTTTACATTTTTTTAGAATTGCCTTGGTTTATTTGATTTTTTTTCATTATCATCTTTTTTTTCTAGATAATTATGTCCATTTCTATATTTTTATACACTTCTTTTTTTTGGACAACTGCATCCATTTCTATTTTTGAGTACTTTTTCCATTGTTGATGAGTTTTGATTGTTACTTCTCACTCACCAATGTTATTTTCTATTTTATGCACTTTTTCCATTGATGATTGAGTAAGGATAATTACTACTTATTCACCAATGCTATTTTACCATTTACTTCGTCATCTTTATTTAAATAAGGATTGTTACTGCTTTCACATTGATGTTAGATTATCATTTTTTTACATATATCCTTAGTTTGACTTGGTTTGTTTACCTTTCTTACTTAATATTTACTTGTTTGAGTTTTTTGGTCATTTAGTAACCTTGGCTTTTTGGTTACCCAATTTACTCTAAACTTTTGGCTTGGTAATTTGGTCCTAACTTAGAATTTATCACCCTAGATTACCAAATTTACAAGAACATCATGCCTACACATTTCAATTATCTTGGTTTTCCAATGTTTTTTTTTGCTCTTTAGTTTTGTATCCTTAGGTTTGTCTAATATAATCTCTGTTCCTTCCATGATCAAAACTACAAATATAACAAACAACCATTTAATGATAAAGTTAAGTCAAGGTATGCATACATTACTTTTATTTTAGTTATTTCATTTTAGCCATTTACTTTCAGTTATTTTAAGCTTTAAAATACTACAATTTATTTATCTTCAGAGTTATGTGTTACTATGTTCTTTTCTTGAAGCACCATCCCCTATTGCCCCTGAATGACACATGATGAACTTTGAGTGGTGCATATGTATACACATAATATTTTAAAAAAATTATCAATTACTTATGCTTTTTATCTTTCAAGAATTCATCAATTCTCAATCTCTCTAAGTGCATGCCTTAAAGGGTGCATCTAAAAAGGGGTGGGCAGACCATTGATGCTTTATAAGATTATTGTCCCTTATACTACCATTTATAACTAACACAAAACTCTCTTATACACTTACCTAAGATTTGACACCTCCATTACATACTCTTCTAATAAATTCACTTCCCTAAATGACCCCTACCTAAGCCAAAAACTCTTTTTGACATTTACCAAACAAATTCAGCCTCGACCGACCCTATATCTAAAATATATTAGCACATTACATGATTTGATTGACTTTAGCCAACCCAGTCTAGGACCTAACTTGATTTTATTAATTAATGATATAGGGTCGATTGGGATGACTCTATCAGCTAAACTTTTAGAAAGGTTTAAGGTTAGATCCAACTATATATACACATCATTTCCACCATTTATTAGAGAGAGACAAAATAAGAACATCTGTATTGTGCATATGCGTATCCACATTTTACTTGAGGATTTATTTACTTAGAGTTTTACAATTGGAGATAAAAATATTTTCATGTGAAAACTTGGGATTCACTAAGAGGTCCTTGGTTAAACTATAGTCCATTATCCATCCTTAGTTTCTTTAATATACAAAACAACCTCTTACAAAGCACCATTGGGCAAGGGAGAGATTGAGGATCTGTGGGTTCATCTTCAATGTAAGTATTCCTAAAAATTTTCTCCTCCTTGTTAAATTAGATAGATTTACATTTGTTGTCTTATATTCTTCTCTCTCCATGCATTAGGATTTACTTTACATTAACTTTAGTAGAGATCTCCTATGCATGTTTACTTTTATGTTTATTACCCTTATTTTGTGCCACAAGATTTGGTGAGCACTAGATTAGATTTTAATTTAATTTATATTTACTTTGTGAATAATAAAAATTAAGAACTAACTAGGGTTATCACATGGCATTGCTTGACTAGAGGATTTGGAACCTTATCTAGTGATGTCATTATGGTAAGGGACCCCTTGGTTAGGTCTAAAAAATCCATCTTGGTCATGACCCTAATTGTCTAAATATACTAATAATGGCAAGGGTAAGCATGATTTATCTTCTTCAAGCTAGGATTTATTTTTAGATCAACTTCAATTTCCCTTATATACAAGGTCCATTTTAATTTTCTTATATATAACCTTCACGAGTTGATATTAGTACTACACTTATTTTCCAACAAAGTTTTGTGCTTATTGTGAGCAAATATATTTTGAATTTGGCATCCAATAAATTCTTAGAGTTTAACTATCTATTAGTATGCATCATTCCTGCTAAGGTTTATTATAAACACCTATTTCATGATATTTCTATTTTCTAATCATTACAACATTCCCACTATTCCTCCTTGATAAATATGTTTTGTTAACTGATCATACCCCTTCAATTTACCTTTTGTGAGTTATAATATAAGACCTTGGATTCCTCACAAACATCTCCTTATTATCCAAAATTATTTTCCATAACTTGAATTTATCTTATTGATTTTATCTTTACGAGTTGTAGTGTAAGAAATTGGATAGGACCAAGCTTTCCTCATAAAGCATTCCTAAAATATTCATACCATGAATGCTCATAAAAATTACTACAAATCTTGACATTGACATTTCTTACTTGACATTTTGTTTTGTACATTTCTTAATTTGACTTAGTACGTCTTACTTTTTGATTTAATAATTATTTACATACTTCCCAACTTGACCTAGTATGTGTTATGTTTACATTTTTATCTATCTAGGTTTTAAATGCTTTTCAAAATTTGATTTAGTGTGTTTTACATTTTTTATTTTCTTTTATCATTTACTTAAATTTTACATGCTTCTAAATTTGATTTAGTGTGTTTTATATCTTATCATTTCCATTTAACTTACGTACTTTTCAAACTTGATTTAGTGTGTTTTACAAAATTTCTCTATTTTATGTTTTACACACTTTCCAACATGATTTAATGTGTTTTTACATAATATTTAATATATTTTACATAACAAAACTTTACATTTTTATATCATTCTTTTTAACCATGTATTTTTTTCACAATTACTAAAAAAGAATCCAAAATACATCATATATTTTCTCATAACATATAATAGAAATTAAACACGTGCTAGAAAGAAAACACATACATCCATAATATCCCAAACATCCATAGGTCATAATAAACAAACAAGAGATCTATATATCAAAGGATCAAATGCTTTATAAAATATAACAACATTCAATGATCATAACACAATAAATAACATTATGGTTGTGGTCCACCCTATCCATCTGGTGGACAAGACACACTCACCATAAAATCCTAGGACTGTCCCCTCTGAATAGTATGTTGTAGTGACTTTGTCCAGGAAGGAAGACCTAGCTATCCCTATATATTGGCCACTAAGGCATGTACACATCCTAAATCTATCAATTCCACCATATGGGTAGCTTGCTCCTCATCCAATATATACCAAGCCTAAGGCTTCCCATCACTCACTCCAAGTGGTAGTTGTGCAACATCTCCTAGTCTCTAAAAATCTTGAGTTGCCTCACCAACTAATTGGAACCAACTAGAATATGCTGAGCATGAGGGAACAATAGGATCATCCATAGTGTTAGTATCATGATGTAGCAATACATCATCCAAAATACCATGATATGCTCTCTACACTACTGTAAATCATTTGAAATTATCTGATGTAGTATCTATAAAACATAAAACCACATGTACATTAGATCTCATATACACACATCCAAAACATCTATCTAAATGTGTATATATAGTTGTTTATCTATATGTTTTAGATGTGTGTGTATATACACACACACACACACATAAAAAACATCTAGCAAAACAAATACATATCTAATAACATCAAAATTAAATATCAACTACATAACATAATACAAAACACATACCAATAATAGTCTCACCATTGATGCATCCACCAAGTACTTCCACTAGATTATGCCTCCAAGGTGAAACAAAACTAGGGTGAATAATATGAGCATACCATGGTACTCTCTAAATTTGTCTCTATAGACCAAGTCTAAGTAGATTGTGTAATAGGATCTCCCTAATCAACTACTTCTACTTATGGCTCTACCTCATCTCGTACCCTTGCATCCCCTACAACCACCTATGTTTCCATCATTGTGGAATTTATGGTGGTAATTTTAAAACCTATTGTGACATAACAATCACCACCTCAACATCCTTTTTCATAATCACTACTTCCTCCTTACCAACTATAGCCTCTCTTAGATGTCATCATCACCATCCTTTCCAAGGTCTAACTCAATGAGGTTGAATCATAAGTACATATATAGGAACCCTTGTACCTTCACTACCCCTCTGATACCTCATATGTCATCCCCAATATGTGGTCATTACTAATGGTTCTATAGGAGGTAGCAACCCTAACTGACCAAGCAAGTGAATAATAGGATGTGGCTTTACCCACCATGTGTAATGTCTAGTAATATAAATGTGGGATAATCTAAGAGAAATAATGGGCCAAGTAAGACAAATAACTACAATACCTATATATGGCTACCATACAATCTCACCATGAGTCATAATCTGTAGTGCTAGGTATGTGGCACAACACATAACACATGATCCTAACTCCATCTAAGAACCCAAAGTAAATTATCATTGACAATAGGGGACAACCCAATTGGATGATAAATATGGAATCTCTCATATATTTAACTACTAAGTAAAACAATAGGGCCCATAGTCATCTACCAATGAGAAAGAATATTATGGAAATAAAGCATTAGTTGCACCCAAATATTTTGACCCAAGATCATATAAAATACTCTGATTTAAAATAGATGGACATAAAGCAACCACATATAATGTCACCTTCCCATCTAACTTATTATAGATCACATGAGATATCATAATACCAATAATCACCTTCTATATATTCAAAATAGTCGATACATAACATCAAATAGATGCACATGTAAACAATCAAAATACCTCTCAAAACCATTCACCCATAGGTCTAAGGATTATATCTCTATAATTATCTCTAGGTTATCAAAAATTATGGGTGTAACAACAATAGGAAGTCCAAAAATCACATGGACATCCTTGAGGGTGATACCCACCTTAATGGTATCACCATCCACAACCCACCTCAATGTGTTGGTTGTTTGCTCCCATATTACTAAGAACATGGTGCATAAGTCAACACTCAAAGGGATCTTACACATCTGCATAATACCTCCAAACCCCAATGAAACCAAGCACGTATGGTAATCTATTATTAGTCTCTCTAATAAATCAGGTAACCACATAGCATCAACTAAATGCTAGAACCTCCATTACCTCTACAAAATATCAAACAACAAAGCACACATTAGTCCTTGGTAATATATAATCAATAAAATACACTATAAAAATTAAAAATTCATGTATTTAATACTCTATCAACATATTTTGATAAAATTTTAACACTTTGTATTACATCGGCTACATAGTTAACTATCGGCTAAAACCTAAGTTTTGTACTAGGTCGACTAGGTAGCTAACTACGTTACTGTTGAATTTTAAGATAAGTCAAATAATTATATGAAATTAATCACTTAACCCAATTATCTCAACAATTTGATACATAATCATCCAGGTCATCTTACTACATTGACCACTTTAGATAAATTTAGCCACTTCTTATAACTATATTAGCCACATAAATACATTACTACATTGGCCAAAATATAAATGATCAACCACCTAAACATTATTTAACTAAATTTACCTCTCCTAACATAGTCTTCCACCTATTAATAAACTACATCATCTTATTGCTACATAGTTATCTATCTTATTTCACCTATCCATTTTCAACTATGGCATCTTAGCCAACTCCGTTCAATTTATGTGATGATGTTTGAACTATTTGTCATTAATGACTTAGGCATCAATGATTCCTTTCACACCCTACCTATTAACCATTATACTTCCTAGTCTACCCTAAAAATTTTTGGGGAAAATTTTACAACATAAATTTGCTTGAGCACCTAGTTTTTTAAATCTACCTTATTTTTCAATTAAAATAGGTAAAAATTCAAAATTAAGTACATTACTTACCTAGATCATGTTAGTCATTAATGCTATGTGTCTGCCACCTCATGTTCATCATCTCTAGGCCATAGTCTTTTGCATCACTATCTTAGGTCTCACAAAGCTATGGTTTTCTCAATATAGTAAATTTACAGATGAATAGTTACAAATCCTATTTATTTTTCAAATTTAAAATTTTTTAACTACCAATTATTTACCAAAAAATTCCACATTTTTCTCATAACTATGTATTTATAATCTCTTTTTCAAAACTATAATTTTTTTTGGGATCTTGTCAACATACAAAAGTTTTATATATTTAAATCATATTTTTACAAAAAAATTGAATTTTATCATATTTTTCAAGTCTGACTAATATTCTATACATTGGACACCTCTTCCTTCTTCTCATGAAAATTTTATTCTATAGCAACAAGGTAAGTGAAGGTATATATTTTTAAATTCTTTAATTTAATTTTTTTTTACACTTTGTACTACAATTTATTTAGCTTAGCTTTGTGTGTTGCTATGTTTTTTCTCAAAATACCATCCCTTGTTACAACTACATGACATATGATGAGCTTTGAGTGAGGTATATATATATACATACACACATAATATTTTTAAATTTTATCAGTTATTGATGTTTTATCTCTTGTAGGAAGATGTTAAAACTCAATCTCTCTGAGTGTATATCTTAAAGGGTGCACTAGGAAAGAGGTTGGCAAACCTTTGGTACTTCGCAAGATTGTTGGCCCTTATACCATTACCTAAAACCATGACAAATCCATTTATACACTTCGTTAATAAATTCACCATCTAAAATATCCCCTACCTAAATAACACCCCTTTTTATTCATTTTCCTATTACATCATCTTGTTTGAGCTTATTGGGACTTAGCACAAATTATGAAACTTTGACGGCCCAACCGACCTAGTTTGAATCCTAACAACTCTATTTCACACCAAACAAGGTCGACCCAACTGACTTTATTAGATAAATTATTAGGGGGCTTAGGGTCAATCCTTGGTTACATATCTAAATGCATGATAATTTAATTACTCATAATTATAGCTCATAAATTTGCTTATACTATCAATTAGAGGTTTTATTGCTTAGGTTTTTACCTTGGAGTAGTAACACTTATCTTGTGGAGGTCTTGGATGCATAGGATAAGTCTTGTAGCCTAGATATAATTTATTCTTGTGATCCTTACAATGTATAACAACCTAGTTCAAAGCACTATTGGCCAAAGAAGAGATTAAGGCATGACATGTTCATTTCAACAAGGTAAGCATACTCCTAGCCCTTCATATTTTGATAACTAGATGTTGTAGAAACTAATGAATTGAATTATATCTCTCCTTACTTAGATTGCTTCTATATTGTATTGAATATAATTATCTTTTTTTGTTTATTTTCTTCCCCATTTGTGTCATGAGATTTGGTGAGCACTAAATTAGCTTCCATGTTCGTTAACTAGACTAGCTTGCAAGTTTATTTAGTAAATTAGTTTGTTTACTCTTATTACAATCATAAGACTTAGCTAGGGTTATTATATGATGGAATTTGAATAGAGGCCTTGGAAACCTCTCCTTTTCCATTGTATGGTAAGATATCCCTTAGTTGAGGTTTAGTGGATCCATCATTAGTCATGACCATGATATAACAAAGTAATGCTAAGAAGATTGTTAGTTGATTACCTTATTTGAGCTTGGATATTACTGAGTAGGATAAGTTATATATCTATCTTATTTCAATTGTATACAAAGTGAGTAAATAATTCAAATTCACCCATAATATTAATTTTTTTATTTTTGTATATTATAAATTATCCACTTTGAAAGGTATTACTTGTGAAATCTTGGAGATAAACCCATTATGATGCCCCCCTTTTGAGATGAGGGAAATTTCCTACAAATCACTTGTCCCAAAATAAAAGTGAGAGCATTTATAAAATATGTAACCATGAAAAATTATTTTTCATATTTGAATTGAATTAGAATCTTAGAGATGTAACATTGAAGCATATGTAGAGCTTGTATATTTAATTGCAGCATGTAAATTTAATATAGCATTGAAGTAGTGTATGAAGCATGTAAGGAACTTAAGTGTTTGAATATGTATTGTAAACATAGTATTTTTGATAATTGAAGCATTAAATCATAAAATTAACATT
The DNA here is from genome assembly GCA_037957365.1 of Torreya grandis. Classification (NCBI taxonomy): domain Eukaryota; kingdom Viridiplantae; phylum Streptophyta; class Pinopsida; order Cupressales; family Taxaceae; genus Torreya; species Torreya grandis. The sequence continues at coordinate 5,009,733 of JARHVA010000040.1, forward strand.
TTTATGAGATGTATCATGGCACCATAATAGCCAATAATGAATATGTAAGTAAAGTAACAAAATGACATGCATGAATATCCAAAGGCCACATACAATGGACATGTAAATTTCACATAAAGTTAGTAAGATTTCATAAATTTTACACATAATTCCTAAAGGATGAATAAAAGGGACATAAAAATGTTTCACAAACATAGAATGCCAAAGGCCATATACACATGGTATGGTGATGCCATACAAACAAGAGGGTTTATGTTGAACATGCACAAGGCCAAGGGATGCATTCAACAAGCAATAAATTTGAATCATTTAATGTAATGAACTAAAAAATTTAACAAAGCATAGAGAAAATGAAGCTAACATATTTAGATCATATAAATTTATGTTCATGTTTGTAATTAGCATATTCATCATGACACATGTTAAAATATGAATGAAAATTAGACATTTGTTTTTGTTATATATAAATATGGAAAATATTTTATGGATAAATACAACCTATAAACATGTTTTTATATAATGACGAGATGCCCCCAACTAAGCAAGGTATTAGGTAAAGAGTTGGCCCAACATTAAAACCATGTAAAGTTATGTCTTAGCTTGAAATTTGACTGATATCTGAATGTGATTTCTTTTAAGTGATAAAAAATTGTACAAGAGGCCTCTATGGCTGTGTTGCATTTGGAAATAATGACATAAAATGCACAATGACAAGTAAATAGTAGGAGAATAGGTGCATAGTGTGTTATTGTCTGAATAGTGTGACTTTCTCCTAATTAATTATATACAAGAATTTTTGATCAGGATAACTTCTTTTGTGTGTGATTATTTCCTAATTCTAAAGAAATATGTCATGTTTCACACTTAGATGCCTTGTGAAAAGCATTGTATATTAAAATTTTAATTAAATATGTTATGTACTGAATATAAAGATAAATTCCATATACAAAGATGTAATCTACCAACATGAGAATTTGCTTATAGGTCATGGTTTTTAGATTTTTGAAAATATTTAGATTTTTTTGTACATTTATAATATATGAATGCTTTTTTATTTTTCCATATTTGAAAAGTAAGATATGCATAAGTGTAATTTGAAAAATCATCTATATTAAATAAATTATGAAAATGCATAATATTCATTGGATTTTTAGTATGCTTGCCTTCAAGTTTAGCTAGGTGATAAACTTCAAGGATAATATTTTCAGTAATTATAAATGCCCCAACTAATTTGGCTTGAATTTTCATTTTTTTTCTTTATAAGCATTGGTATTATTCTAATTTTATTTGAGCATAAGATGACCAACCTAAAATTTTCTATCATGAATTTTCTTGATATATGCTCTTGTAATACGTTTTTGATAAAATTTTAAATGTTTTAGAGATTTTATGTGTTTATTATCAAGAATTTATTATTCATGTAAATAATTTTCTAGATATTCATTATCTTTGATAATATATTTCAATGGTACATGTAAGGAAGGTACTTATATTTCGATAAGATGTACCACTTTCATACCATAAACAAGAGAGTAAGGTATGACCTTTTTTGGTGTACAAACAATTGTCTGATATGCCCAAAGAGTGTCAAGAATTCATGTTAATCACATCCATGTTTTACAATGGTCTTGATTAAGATCTTGATAATTGTTTTATTAGTTGCCTCAAGTTGCCCATTTTCTTATGGGTGGCAAGAATAAGAAAAAACATGCTAGATTTTGAACTTAGCACAAAATATTTTTACCATTTAATTATTAATAGAGGAACCATCATACATTATGATTTCATAAGGAAACATAAATCATGTAATGATATTTGTATGAATAAAATTACATATATATTCACCAATAGTAAATTATAGGGTATAACTTCTAACCATTTTGTAAAATATTTAGTAGTTGTAATGTTAAATTTATGTCCTTCGGAGGATTCTAGATTTATTTTTCTAATTAGATTGAATCCCCAAAGAGAAAAATTGCGTGAAGAAATAAAATGCTGTAATACCTTGAATGGTGCATGATTAATATTTCTATGCTTTTGACACTAATAACATAATTTGGCATGCTCATGACATTCATGATCCATTGTGGGCCAATAGTATCCTTGATGTAAGTATTTATAAGACATGGCCTTACCACTAAAATGATCATCACATTGTCTCTCATTTACTTTAACTATAGCTACTTGAGCTTCAGTATGGTTTAGGCATCATAAAAAATTTTCAACAAAAGAGCATTTGAAAAGGGATCCACCAATAAGCATAGAACACATTGTTTGATGTTGTAAATGCCTTTTGTATTCTCACATAGAATTTTTTGGAAAGGTATATTTATAGAGATAATTATATATATTTGTATACAACTTAGGATTATCTACACTTCAAGTGATTGTAAGCTCTTCCAATGCATTGATGGTTTATGTGTCCAAAAAAGGATTACGTAGTTTTTGTATGGTAAACATTGCATGTTCATCATTAATATCAATTGGAATTAAAGAATCAACACTAACCATTACATCACCATGATGATTATATTTCTAAGGAATATTTGCAATGGAATAAATAAAAAATGATGTTATTAACCATTGGATCATATATTTATAAGGGATAAGCTTGCAATCTTTTCTTTGATAGATATTTAATAATTTTTTAATGACAAGATATGAATCACCATATATACATAAATATTTGATTTTAAAATTTTGTGTTGTTAACAAACCAAGAATAATAGCTTCATATTCAACAATATTTTTTATGAAATGAATTTTAAATTAAATTTAGTAAGAAACATCACCCACTTTTCTATGCATCCTAACAAATGGGGTTTTGACATAAGATATCGAAGTGGATCAAATTTAATAACATGAGTCTCATTGTGAATTAGATACTATCAAAAAACTTATGGAACCAAAACAAGTGTGAACATAGATTTTCAATGGCAGAATAGTTCTGATAATAATAAAAAAATATGCAACTAATGTAATAAATGGTACGCTCATGATGAGTATCATCATGTTATGCAAGTAAAGCACCTAAAGCATGATCAATAGATATAATGCATAAAAAAACAATATTATTTGGAATGAGAGGCATAAGAACTAGTGGATTTAGAATATATTCCTTAATTACATCAAAAATTTATTGAAAATCTTCATCCCATTCAAATTTGTTATCTTTTTAAATTAGAAGTGTAAAAGATATCATTATATCTATCAATTGAGCCACGAAACATCATATACCTTGAATGCATCCTTGTAAACATCAAATTTACTTGAAATTAGTTGGTGGTGGCATATTAAGTATATATTTTTCCTTTTTGGGGATAACTTTTATACCCCTTTGATAATTTATTAATCCCAATAATTTGCTTATTGTAACTTGTTTTATTATTTTTGGGGAGCTAGGGTCTAGTTCCTAAATAATAATTAGGTCTAGAGTATGGGGAAAATTATAATCAAATGTAGTAAAATACATGTTTACATCAATTTTATTAGATTAGTTCGCATGAAGGAGAAAATTACTTATCTAGAAAAATAAGATGATTCAAATGATTCAAAGTTTGAAAACTTGTACACGGGTCTGGGGCACTATTTAGAACTTGAATTTGTCTTTCAATCCATGAAAGGATAAGAGCACCAGAAATAGGACACCTTAGTGTTTGACATTGTAGTCCTACCCCAACACTATTTTATTGAATATCTAAGCTTTTTGGGTTTTGTTCACCAATTCTGTGTGACCCTATATATGAAATATCGAGGCCTAAAAGTGTGCAAAGATTGATGTAGGACCATTTTAGTATTCAATACCTATATCCATCTACACACATGCAAACAATGAATACATCAAAATAAAAAGGGGGAAAAATAGGTTAGGGGAAGAATGATCAGATAATCAAGAACCCATATTGTTCTAATTATTGCCTACATTAACCCTCAAGCTAGGGTCTCAGATCCAGTGTAGTTCTCCCTTAGGGAACATGCATAATCAATGCACATGATATATGTAAGAATGAATTTTGCCTAGGCCCCTCCTTGATCAAGCATGCAAGTCTATGTGTGATGCAAAATGTTGAGCTATACTATTAATTGATTTTTATTATGTCTAACATGCCAAAGTAGTAAGTGCTAGATATAAAATGCATTGTGAAGTCCTTTATATATGAGACTCTTTTTTTTGAATTTGGGAGATTTTATTCATATTTGGCTGATATTATAAGACTTAAAGACAAATATAAAAAAAGGGTTAGGATTTATGAAGTGGGAGAAACTAACTGTTGGAACCAAATTTACACTTGGACAACAATGCCAAAACTTGGACACCCTAGGTTTTAGTGTTGTAATCCTATTTGGGCATTGTTGTCTAGAGGGTTTGAGACTTGGGTGGGTGGAATAAGCATGAAAAGATTAACCTAGGTTAGTGAGGGTTAAGTATGGAAGGCTATGAGTGATTGAGAATTATCCAAAAATGTGCATAGGGTATGAAATAAGACCAAAGCAAATCAGACAAAAAGACATGGCTAGATGTGAATAAGACTCATATTCTCTAGTTAGAGTCTCCTATGAAAGGACTATGAAAAGACATGATATGTGTGGTTCCTTAAAAAATTTATGGTGTATACATTTACACCCCTTTTAATCTAGTGATGCAATGAAATGAAGTACTAGAGTAAAATCAAGAAAGAAGATGAGTACCTACACTTACCTATGTGAAGATGAATATTTTGAAAAAGGTCCAACTCACTTCTTGGATTTGGAATTGGATAGAGAAATAGAAGAGTGCCTAGAGAAAGGAAGAATCCCTATAATGGATGCCCCCTATACTAAATCTAGAAGTGGAATCTATAAAAAATGGAGGACAATGCTTACCCCCTGTGCTAAATCTGACTGGAATGAGAAATGCTCAAAGGTTCAAACTAATGTCTACTTTCTATCCCACATAAACTCATGTAACTTGGAATGTGTGTATAGAATCTATATATTATGAAGAACAAAATATATCATGCTCTCACTCTAAATATCTAAACTACAACTAAGAAATGCTTAGAGGCCAAAGACTAATGTTTTTCCTCTATCCCACACAAACTCATGTAGTCTAAGTCAGGGTAATGCTATGGAAAAACCACTACAGATGATCATATGGTCCAACCTAGTGACAACTTGTGTATGCCTAGGTGTAATCTAAAAACTTTGGTAAATGTGTAAGAAGAAAATGGCATGTCTTGCCATTTCAATCTATATAATCTTGGATGCTAAAGAACATGATCATCTATGTCATGCCCCCAAATATTGTATGTGAGTGATGCATCTAGATAATCTAAAAATTTATATAACCACATGTGTCATGATCTATAATTCCATGTCCCATGTGTAAAACTAGAGATCAAAACAATGTGCTTTGTACTATGCTTATAATCTGCTATCTGGTCCTATAATTATGTCATGTTATATGAAGTTGTATTAATGAGATGTGTAGTAATGCACATGCTCCCAAATATGGTATCTGAGTCTGAGTATATATCAAAGTCACAATGAGTCCATATAATCTAAACCACTATATCTACATAGTCTATGTATTTATAAAGTGATGTTATATCCCACTAGATGTTCAAGTGATGTTGAGTGACCCACATAAATTGAATCACTATATAATCTTGACCAATCTAAGTTGAGTGATGCTAAGTGACCCATATAGTTTGAACCACTATATAATCTTGACCAATCTGTATTGAGTAATGCTGATAATCTATATTTTGGAGGTGTAAAAACCATGTTGAGTGATCCATTTTAGTCTAGATCATTATATAATCTTAACCAATATGTACTGAGTAATGTTGATAATATAGATTATGGAGGTGTAAAAACCATGCTGAGTGACCCATTGTAGTCTGAATCATTGTATTTTTTGATTGATCTAAGTTGAATATGATAATCTAACTGCTGGATGTGTGAGAACCAAGGTGTATTTACCTATAAGAGTGGATAGGTATACTAGGTAATTTGTAGAGATAGTAGGAATAATTCCCCCTTTTGGGGAGAGGGATGAGTTCTATGATAGAGGAGGTTGAGACAAAAGTGATGACTAGTGGCATGTGAATAGTAACTAGGTTGGCATGTAGCAAATAGATCAAAAGTCTTATGTTTGATTGGTGAGATTTGAATTACTAGGATTGAAATGTGTTCTTGATTGGTTAGGACCAAAGCTTGTGTGTGGGTATAATAGGACCAAAGCTTGTGTGTAGAGTGAGAAATAGATCAAGATGTAACTGTAACTTGTGATGGGGGTTCATTTAATCTTAATCATAGTGGTTGATACATGAGATAGGACCCTAAAAACTCAACTGTAGTGAATATCTCTCATGAATAGGACTCTACTATGGTGCCTATGACTCTATTGGATATATATATATATATATATATAGAATTTAACTATGTATTCATTAGATTATAGTGTTATACGTATGTTGTTTTTGCTTTACTAGTTTCCAAACTTTTTGAGGGAGTGGAATAGGAGATTTCTTGTGAGATTCTATCCTAAAACCTACATTACGCTTATGATGAGTACCTGATGATTGCTATAAAGGAATGTCCTAGGATGAATCAATCATGGAGGAATGAGGTCTAGGGTTCCATAATGGAGGAGAACTCTATGCCCCTTGTGTGAATGCTATGATACCATTATCAACACATCTAGTAATGCAATCTCTGAGTCCAAAATAATCATTATCTTTGTGTGCATAGATATGATGATAGTTACAAAAAGACCAATGTGGTTGTCTATGTGAGAGACATGGATATCATCAATGAGTAGAAATTAATGTTATTAACCTCCTATCTAGTAGTGTTGATAATATGGAAAATGGGCTATCTTTCTCTGAATCAAACTATAGTGGTGCTTTGCTATTGTTCTCTATAATGCAAACTATAGGTTGTGCTTTGGAACTAGCTCTTTGTTCTTGACTAGTTGCTTTTCTGGTTGTGGTCTCCTATCTTATCTAGGACATGGTAGATGTTGAGTGCTAGAAGTTATATTTGAAGATGTTACTATGAAATCTAGAGTGATCTGATCAACTAAATCTACCTCAATCAATCCCAATTTCTTTTTCAAAGATAAAACTATACAACACAAGTGTCTAAAAGAAGACTCTATCTGATATAGTAGATGCTCGTTTAGAGGTTGGTGAAGCCCCTTAATAAAGATGTATTAAATCTCTAAATTTATTAGTTTGTATATCAATCTTAACATGTGAGCCTTAAATCTTAAGATATACTCACTAACTGGCTATGAAGAATTTTGATGTAGTGTGGCAAGTTTCTCATATGTAACATGAGGACCCATGTTTATGATGTACTATCTAAGAAATTCCTCCTCTAACTCATCATTTGTGTGTAATGAACCAATGGGGAGTAGATGAAAGAACCAATTATATGCTTCCCCCACTGATGTCTGCTAGAATAACTTGAGTAGAATAAATGGGCTCTCATGAGATGACAAAGATTTTACAAAGGCTTGAAGGTGTACAAATGGATCTCTAGTTCCATCAAAGTGAGGTAATGATGGTATGTGGAAATACTTAGGCAATGAAGCATTTATGAATGTCTTCAGAACATGGTTACCATGTAGATCATTGGCATCCATCCAAGACTTGTAAGCTTTGTTTTCCAAGGTAAGGAGATGTACTTGGTGTTGTAATTCACCAACTGCATGCATCAAAGATATGATCTCCTAGGATGGTATATTTGTATCTTGAAGTGGTTCATTTAATCATTTACTTTGATTGTTAATTTTAACCATGAGAATGTTACATTTTGTAATTGGATCATAAAGAGGGGGTGTGCTCACTTGCACCTTGGGAGTAATGGTAACTTGGACCTTACTAGAGGGATGTGGGCTACCATTCTCTTTAGGTGAAGAGTGAGAACTGGGTTCTACTATAGTGAGGGGTGGCTTGGGAGATTCATTGGTATCTTTGTGTTTTAGTGAATCATATGCTAATTTAGTAAAGGATGCAATATTATTATTATTATTATTATTATCATGTGCATTATTTGAAATATAATTATGACTAAAATTAGGAACAACATTTTTATATGCATTAGGTTTGAGAGAAAGAGTGAGAGAAAAGGTAGAAGCATGAGATGCATTTTTTTCTTTTATATATGGATAATAGCCATAATTATTCCATTCATTATCATAATCTAAATTTTATTCATTTTAAATAGTAGAATTTGAAGTATCATTTTCATTTTCACTTTCATTCTCATATTCATTTGCATGTTCACTATCATATTCATTATCACTTCCATCATTTCTAGGGAGAGGTGTAAGAGAAGAATTTAATTCCTTTCTAATATGCAATAAGTTATCATTGGAATTTAGAATAGCATGTGTATCTATGATATACATGGATGGAGTGTATGCATTTTATTCATTTGAAGTATGAGAAGTAAGAGTAAGAGTTTTATCATTTGAACATTCTTTGGATAAAGTAGAGTTGAGAGCATGAGATGAATCATTTGAACTATGCTTTGGTAATTTTATTATATTACATTTATATTTTTGTATTTTAAACATATCATTAACAAAGGAGAGAGTGATATTGGGTTCACATGGAAGCAAATTATCACCTATTAGAGGTTAATTTGGAAGTTCATGACCATTTTTTTCATTTTGTGCATTGTGCATAGGAGAATGAGGTGAGAAGTATTTTTACCATTTATCAAAAGTATTTTCTTTAGAAGAAGGGATGAAAGAGATAGGTTTGAGAGGAGAAGATGCATCTACTTTTTCTTCACTATCACTTTCATATGCATAATAATATTCCTCATTGTAACAATAGTAATTATATTCATTGTAAATAAAATCATTTTCCAAATTTTTAGCTAGTGTGCAATTTTGCAAATTTTTCCACTCATTATCATTATTATGTGAAAAATTAAGAAATTTGTCTATGGGATGAGAGGCAAGAAGTGCCTTAGTGGCCATTTTATTTCTTTCACCACAAAGAATATGAAGTAATATTAAGCAAATAAATGCAATAATAACTACTAAATTTTTTTGATAATACTTGTGACTATCTAAATATTTTGCAAAAAAATTGAAGTTAATTTCTAAAAATTTCAAGGATGAATGGTTTGAAGGTGGAGGACCTAGTTCAGGAATCTAGGGTTTTAATATAGGGTTTAGAAGTTTTGAAATTATGGCTATAATTTAAATTCTAAAATTAATTTAAACAAGATAATTACATAAAAAAATTATACAAAAAATCATAAATTTGAAATTGAATTTTTTGCACAAAAATAACAACTAATTTAGAAAATTTGAAAATATTATTGACACACTAGACAATTTTCAAAAATTTCAAAATTAGTTTCTAAAATATTTAAGGGAGGGAAACTTGGGGTTTGAGGAACTAGTTTAAAAATCTAGGGTTTTAGAATTTTTAAAAATTATGGTTATAATTTAAATTCTAAAAATATGTTTAAATAGAATAATTGCACAAAAATTAATATAAAAAATCAGAAATTTGTAAAGTAATTTTTTCACAAAATATGAAGGAAAAACCCTTAGGGTACTTAGGGTTTTAAATTTGTTCGAAGTAATTCAAGTTCACCAAAATGTTTTATTATTTTTGGGGAGCTAGGGTCTAGTTATTCTATAATAAAGAGGTATGGAGTATGGGTAAAACTATAATCAAATGTATTAAAATATAAGTTTACGTAAATTTGATCAAATTAGTTTGCATGAAGGAGAAAAATACTTATCTAGAAAAATAGGATGATTGAGATGATTTAGAGTTTTAAAACTTGTACATGGGACTAGGGTAATGCCTGGAGCCTAAATATATATTTCATTCTATGAAAGGATAGGAGTGTCAAGAGTAAGACACCCTAGTGTCTAACACTTTAGTCCTGCCCCAACGCTATTGTCCTGAATACCTAATCTTTCTGGGTTTTGTTTGCCAAGTCTATTTGACCTTATTATGAAATATTAAGGCTTGAAAGTTTGTGAAGATCATTGTAGGTCCTTTTTAGTTTTAAATACTTGTATCTATCTACACACATGCAACCAATGAATACATCAAAATAAAAAGGGGGAAAAATTAGATTAGGGGAAGAATGACTGCACAATCAATAACCCCTGCTATTCTAATTGATGCCTAGATTAACCCTCAAGCTAGGGTCTTAGATCTAATGTAGTTATCCCTTAGGGAATGTGCATAATCAATGTGCATGATATATGCAAGAATGAATTGTGCCTAGGCCCCTCCTTGATCAAGCATGCAAGTCTATGTGTGATACAAAATGCTAATCTATACTATTGACTAATTTTTATTATGTCTAACATGCCAAAGTAGTAAGTGCTAGATATAAAATGCCTTGTGAATTCCTTTATATAGGAGACTCTTTCTTTTGATTTTGGGATATTTTATTAACATTTAACCAACATTAGAAGACTTAAAGATTAAGGTTTATAAAGTGAGAGAAATCGATCATTGGAACCAAATTTGCACTTGGACAACAACACCAAAAATTGGACACCCTAGGTTTCAACACTGTAGTCCTATTTGGGCACTATTATCTAGAGGGTTCAAGACTTAGGGGGATGGAATAAGCATGGAAATATTAACCTATATTAGTGAGGGTTAAGTCTTGAAGGCTATGTATGATTGGGAATGGTTCAAAAAGGTGTCTAGGCTATGAAATAAGACCAAAGAAAATTAGACAAAAAAACATGGCTAGATGTGAATAAGACTCATATTCTCCAGTCAGAGTCTTCTATGAAAGGATTGTGAAAAGACATGATATGTGTGGTTGCTTGACTAATTTAAAGTGTATACATAACTCAAAAAATACACTTTTTTAGATTTAATAAAATGTTATATTATCACAATTGTTTAAATATTTGTCATAAATCAAGAGCACGATTTTGTCGATGTTTTGATTTTGCTAATAAGTCATCAACATAATATTCAAATATTTTGTGGATGTGAGCATGAAAAATATGTCAGATCTCTTTGATATGTTGTACCTATATTTTTAAATCCAAAAGGCATGAATTTATAATAAAATTTTTCCCATGGTGTAGTAAATGATGTTTTTCTAAGTCTACAAGATTAATCTTAATTTCATTGGATTTTTGGTATCACAAAAATTCATCCATGAATGATAAAATTTCATATCCTATCATATATTCAACAATCATTTCTATATTTGGCAAATGGAAAATCATATTTAAGGCAAAGATTATTCAAATCATGATAATCTATGCAACTTTAAATATATCCATTAGGGTTTATTATCGATATAATATTAGAACCCCATTTAGGATAATCTATAGTAAGAATTAATCTAACATCGAATATTCTTTATATTTCATCCTTGACGAGTGAAGTCACCTTTGGGTGCATTTTCCATATTTTATGCTTAAATGGTTTGGCATCTAGATATAATACAATATTTTGTAATGCAATTTATGGATCAATGCCTAACATATGTTTATATGCCCATGTGAACTTTTTTGGATAACCATGATTGTTTTTTCATAGATTCTCCTTGGTCAAGGATTTTTATTTGTGCCATATTAAAATTGTAATGTTTCCTCATTAAGTAATTTAGACCAACCCTCCACATATGTAGTAGTAGGAATAATATTATTTTATTTTATTAAGATGAGTATGAATTTCAAAAAAATGTGCATGTGCATTAGTTTCATAAAGTAATCATTTTTTATGGTGGAAAGAAGGGATATCTTCATATGTACCAAGATATTCCAAAAAAGGCATCATTTGAATTTTCATATAATGTTAACATTTTAGGTGAAATGGTATTGTCAATGAGATCAAGATATATTAATGATAATTGAAAAATAAGGATAAATTGAGTAAGAAGCTCACAATAGTCCTTCATAGAAAATATAAACATGGGTGATTACTTAGAAATATGATGTCAATGAGAAGTAGAATCATTATTATACCCAAACCTGCTTTCCCTTCATGATAAAAAAGAGAAATATGATCAGCAATACCTTGATCATGCTTACATAGTCTTTATCCCATAACATATATATACAACCTTACTCTTTGGGCATACCAACATTTAAACCAAACATTGAGGCTCATTTTATTGCACCACATTTTATTGACTCCTCTTTTCCCTCTAAATATGCTTTTGGATTTAAATGTTTGAAATATATATATATATATATATATATATATATATATATATATATATATATATATATATATATATATATATATATATATATTTTGGATTTAAATGTTTGAAATATATATATATATATATATATATATATATATATATATATATATATATATTTTGGATTTAAATGTTTGAAATATATATATATATATATATATATATATATATTTCAAACATTTAAATCCAAAAGCATATTTAGAAGGAAAAGAGGAGTCAATAAAATGTGGTGCAATAAAATGAGCCTCAATGTTTGGTTTAAATGTTGGTATGCCCAAAGAGTAAGGTTGTATATGTGGAACATAAATATTGGTAGGATGCACTAGGGTTAAATATTTGAAAGGTTCTTGATCTAAAGGACATGCATATATATACCCTTGATATCCTAATTTAAAACATACATGCAAAGTAGAAGGAATAACATTCATGTCATGGATCCAAGGTCTTCTTAATAAAAAATTTAATTAATACAATTAGGCACAACTTAACACATTATAACAAGCGTACATGGGCCTAAAGTGATATTCAATGTGATACTCCCAAGTACTTTTCATGGGATATTGTCAAATCCATGAATATGCATGTCTAAACGAGTGAAATATTTTTCTATTATGCCTAGTAAATTTAATAAAAACATATTATATATGTTCAAACTATATCCATTATCAATAAACACACATTTTACCACCTTATTTTGTACAAATAATGGATATATAGTGGTTTATAATATGACATGGGGGAAGGTCTTAATTTTTAAAGGAGGTGTTTTCCTTAGTTCATCGAATGGTATTAATTATAGAAGCTAAATAACATTATTTGGTAGAAGAGTTATACATAAAGCTTCAAATAAAATATCATTGTACATTGGTGTTATTTTTAAAATATCTAATAAGGAAGTTTTAGAATTAGTATTATTTAGTTGATCAAAAATATCAAAGGCTTTAGGTTGGTTAACTTTATCTAGTGAAGAAGGTATGAGTGGACCTTTACCTCATCTAGGGTTAACAACATGGATACCATGAGGTTTACACATAGAAAAAAAAAGAGAATTAGGTGGAACATTATAATGATATAAATTATCTTGTGAGATAAGTTTTTCTAAGGTAATTATATTGCCTAATTTGAGTTTTAGGGGTTAGAAAAACCAAGAACAATCTAGCCTAAGATTTATCCCTAGTCAAATCAATCAAAATTCTTATTGGATCTAAAAAGAAGATCAATTAAATTTAAACTAAATGAGACACAAAGTTTAAACTTTTAAAACTCAAATTTGCATGCAAGAGACTCCATTTTGATGATGTATATTTCTCATAAGATGCTTTATGTTGAATGCTTGATGCTTAGAATGTTTGATTTCTCTTGTTGACTAAAGGTTTGGACAACATTTTGATATGATTTGGCTGATTGGCTAGACATGGTGATGGAATAATGACATTACAAGATTTTATATTAAAATATATTAATATGTCAAAAGCTCTTGGCTTTGAATGGGGATGTAGATGGATTTATATGAGGTTAATGGTAGAATAGAAGGCTATATTTAATCCATGGAAGATGAAGATCAATGGCTAAGAGATTTAGAAGGAATTAAAAATTCCTAAAAATATCTAAAAAGGATTGGGGAGTGGTTCTAGTAAGTTTAGAGGCTTCTATATTTGATTAGGATTAATAAATAGATATTTAAAAATGTGATTTGTAGGAATGTTAGTGGGGGTAGGTGAGGGTAGTTGAGGATTAATTTAAAATTCCTTAAGAATTATGTGAGTGGAAATTAGTGTTAAAGGACATTATAAGAGAATGATTAATTGGTATGAAGAGTAATGGGATGATGGGTAAGGTTAATATGATAAAATAAATATAAATAAGGATGTTAAAGAGATGATAGGATAATGTTAGCATAATGAATACCAATTATTAGTAATAGATGATGGTAAAATTGGTAATGATAGAAGAGTGGGAATTTTAAATGTCTACATTTTTCCTCTTTGAAAGTCATTATGACTAAAGGAAGTAATGACATTTCAAACAAGTGAAAGACCATGTTGTTAGTAAGTTGGAAAAAGTTAGAGTGGGTGATGCCCCCTCAAGGGGTCATGTAGGAAGGAACGATATGGATGTCCACTCAAAATAAAATGAGGGATGGGATGCATAGATAAAATAATGAGGGTTTATGATAGATGGGATGGACACAATTGATATGATGAACATGATTGATATGATGTAATATTTTCAATCTATGAGCTAAAATTTTATCAATGATAGATTAATGGTGCCCAAATAAAAGACATATGTGAGATGATAAATTTACAGACCTAGATGTGCCCCTATCAAGGGAAAGCCATAAAATTTGAATGAGTGGATAAGTAAAGCTGAAAGAATTAAATGCATCCTAGGTAAGGATGTGTCGTAAAGAGAGTTGTAGTCTTGGATTGAATGATTGATTGAGCAATGCCATAAGCTTAGGAAATAACCAAAGAAAGGATGCACGTTGGGGATAAATATGAGCTTTGATTAGATTGATGGACCAATGCCATGAGATTTGGATGTATCATAGGTAAGGATGTATGCTGGGGATAACTATGAGACTTGACTGGATTGGTTGAATGATGTCTCAAGATTTGGAAGTAACCTAGGTAAAGAAACATGTTAGGGAGATATATGAGATTTATTGGTTGATTATTTATTAATTTATAGAGAAAGTATGTATGTCATGATTTATCAATCCTAATAAATAGGCATAGGAGATTGATATAAAGATTAGGGAAATGATTGAGTGGATGGTTGATTAATTGATTGATTGATTCCATCTCAAAGATTAGGTTAATTACATATATTAATGATGTGAGATCATGTTGATGAAGGATTTTATATGATTGGATGGAGGAAAATGATAAATGATGAATGATTGCACATGATTATAGATGATTACAAATAATTACATATGATAGTAGCTAAGCTAACTTCAGACACTCCATGTGACTGAGCATTACCTTCAAGGTCCATATGGACCTCATACCAATGTATTTCTCCTTAGAAAGTAGCTATGTGATGATATATGTTAGGATAGATTAGATGATGATGATTATTCAAGGATGACCCAAGGAGATTGATTAGTACTGATGAGGATGATGCATGTTAGCGAAAATGTTACATTAGTGATGATTGTGATTTTAGATGTGATTAGAGGAAAGATAGATGATTGGATTGAAAATGATTGGATTAAATATATAATTGAATTTTTTATTTGATTGAGTAGATGATTGAATTTTTGATGTGACTTGGTTGTTAGAAATCTAAAATGATCTAAAATGTAGACATTTAAAATTCACCACTCCTTTATCATTACTAATTTTACCATCACCTGATATTAATTATCATTATTCATCATGATAACATTATCCTAAAATCACTCTAACATCCTTATTTATATTTATTTCATCATATTAACCTTACCCCATCATCCCATTACTATTCATATATATTAATCATTCTCTTATAATATCATTTAACACTAATCCCCACTCACACAATTCTTAAGGAATTTTAAATTCCTCCTAAACTAGCCTCACCTACCCCACTAACATTCATAAAAATCACATTATTAAATATCCATGTATTAATCCTAATCAATTATATAAACCCCTAAAATTCTTAGACTCACTTCTCAATCCCTTTTATAGTTTTTTAGGAATTTTTAATTCCTTCTAAATATCCTAGCCATTGATCTTCATCCTCCATGGATGAAATCTAGGCCTCCATTCTCTCATTAAACTCCTATAAATCCATCTACATTCTCATGAAAATCCAAGAGCTTTTGATATATGAAGACCTTTTAATATTAAATCTTATAATTACATCATTCCATCACCTTGTCTAACTAATCAGCCAAATTATATCAAAATGTTATCCAAATCTTGAGTCAACAAGACCAATCAAACATTCCAAGAATCAAACATTCAACATCAAACATCATGGAATAAATATAAAATGTTAAAAGGGAATTTGTTGCATGCAAATTTGAGGTATAAATTTTGATATTTGTGTTTCATTTAGTTTTCACTCAATTAATCTTCTTTTTAACTCTAATTAGAGGTTTATTTGATTTTTCTAGGGAGAGAGATTAGACTAAATTGTTCTTGGTTTTCTATTTAACCTTTAGAACTCAAATTAGGAAAACCATTTTGGAAACCATAATGGGAGTCAAACCCATGTGGGTTTTTATTGTTACACTTATAGTGCACTTTGACAAGCTTGTAGGTTCCTTGGTGAAGAGATTTGGTGGATGAAATCTTAAAAAAATTATGAAATAACCATTCCCAGACTGGTATTGGATTCAAACTATACAATAGCGACACTATCCTATGGAAAAATGATTTTGTAATTCCCATTAGTAACTTTGTTCTAACCACTAGGCTAACCATGACAATTTCTCTAACCATTTGAAATTTTTACACAACTTTATCAAAGCTACTTTTAATGTTTTAGTAATTTTGTTGTCTTGCTAAAACTTTGTCATAGTTTGTAATGATTTATTTTTTTATGTGTCTATGTTTGTGCATGTTAAGATCTTAATCTATGTCATACTCTTCATTTCTAATTACATTCCTTAGTTTATTATTATTTTAGGCTGACTTGTTAATATGTAAGGGTGGGATGAATGGGTGTGACTCCCCCATTAAAGCTATATATGGATGAGTGTGGCTCACTCCAGTGATCATTTTTGTGAATTATATCTTATTTTAAGGATTTGGAGGTTCCCCCTTGAAGTGGCTCAAATATATTATGATAGATTTCAGTTATCTTAGGATTTATTGCTTAAATTATGAATAAAGTTCATTATAGTGTAGGTTACAAAGTTGTTACTACAAAAATGTGGTTTCATGTTCAACACAATCAACTTTATCAGGTTGAAAAGAGGATTTGAGTTAGAATTATTTTTATCCTTTGATAATTATCTATATCTATAAAAAAGTTTCTTCTATGTTTTAGTAGATTTACATTCACATTTAGTAGCTTTGACTAGTCCAAATGCAACTTCAAAAGATTCTTTTTATCTGCTAATGGTTTTCTACCTATGTAGTGAATCCACCACTATGTATTAGCAACTTTGTCTTTGTAGCTAGTAGCTTTGTTATTTTCCTAATGGCTTTGTAATTTTTTTTTAGAAACTTTGATATGTTTACTATTTTTTTTTCTACATTAGGAACTTTGATTATATACTAACAACTTTGTGATCAAAATTAGTAATTTTGTTCATAATAGTTTTGATTAATACTGACCTTGTTATGTCTAGTAATTTTTTTGGGTGCAAAAGTATATTTGACTTTTGTATCAATGGTTTTGATATGAGTATCAATGACTTTGATTTATGACCATATTTTACAAGTTACCCATCAATAATTAAATTCAAACTGCTAACTTTTGATTGTAGGTTCACCTGTCAAAAAATCAACAATCAAACCTTCTTGCAAATAATTTTGTAAATCATAGTCACATCTTAATCAAGTTAATTAATTAATATTATTTGGGTGTGTGTATTCTCTTCCCTTGCACCCATATGGAAACCTTGGGGATCAAAATTAATCAAAGTTACCTTATTTGTGCTTTATATATATATATGTATATGTATATATATATTTGTGTGTGTGTGTTTCACTCACAACAAGATTGTGTATGCTCTCCTTTTACACTTGTAGGGAAACCTTAGGGATAAAAAATAGTGGAAACCTTCATCATTTTTTATTTTTCTTGGGGAAATGTGATGTGGAATTGATCTCCATGCACCTGTCATAATCATCAAGTAGGTTATGACATGGACTTCATCACCACACACTAATCCAAACTCTCTATTTTGATAGAATATAAATATCAAGGAGAGTTATCATAAAGCTAAGATAATTTTCCCTTAAAAAATTACACGAATTGAGGATATTACACTCATATACTTGAGCATCAAAAAACATCCTTATATGAACTTGGGCCCCACATAATATGAGGTATTTAGGGGACTCCCTTAGAGAGCCTTGTACAACCTAGAGTAAGACACTTCAGTCACAAATATATATTATTTAAATTGAAATAACATCCTCAAATAACACTCACCACATAAAAATGTAGAGTGAGGGTTAGGAAACTAACCTAGTCACCACTTTACGTGAGTAGTTTGGTGGGATGGTAGTTGAATTGCACACCCATATCTACTAGTATAAGATTTTTAGTTGCCCAATCTTGTTTGATTATTTTCAAAACTCATATTTTTTATAAACAATTACACTAAATAAGATCCACATTAATATTCATCATCAAACATCAACCTACACATCAACATCATTAAACAAAAATTCTACTCCAGTCGATCATAATTTGACATGAATGTCTCATAACACACCTTTGCATCCCTTAGACAAACATACATTGCCCAACATTCATTATCTAACCCCAAATAATTTAAAATATTAAATAAATTCCAATTCCATCATTACCTTACAAGTAACCTATAATATAAGGTTGTACATATCCACACTTATTAACCAATCACCTCTAATTACACCAAATATGTATTCATCCCTGATCACATAGATCCAACCAACCAATCAATCATACACTTTTATTAATCCACATAGGAAATAATCCTTGTAAGTTTTCTTGAATATAATCTTAGTCAAGTTTGAATCACACATCCAATCAAATCTTATCATCCACTTAGTCTAATATAATCATCTAATTTATCTAATCTAACTTGTGAAAATTAAATCAAGAAAATTTAATCACTTGATCTAGATTGATTAAAATCCATCCAACATAATCATAGGTCACTTACGACCTAGTCAACCATCAAACTTATCAACTTGTAAAACATCCTTTATGTAGCCAAATCTTAATACCCTGTCAACATCTAAGGTCACTTGTAAACCCTAATTAATTAAGTTAATCATATCTAATCTAAGAACTTACCTTAGCTCATCATTAAGTCCAAACATAAAATCAACATCAAAGGGTTATCATACCCTAAATTCAACTAGATCACATCTAAATCAAACCAAATTTACTCAAGCTCATGTACTTGACACCTCTCAAATAAATTTAAATGCCTCACACCACACCACTCTAAATTCAAAATTGAATAAATCACAAGGAAGCAATGTAACTATAAACATCACATAATATAAAATCTAAATATGGTACTCTTAATCCAATCATCCAATGATCATTTCCTAATATTTTCATTCAATCTCACACACCTATCAATTGGGGTCAACAAACCACATCATCCATCCTTTCTTCCATCTTGATCCATGGCCCCCCATATAGATTTGGATATCACCTTAATCAAATAATACATCTTTACAAATAAGGATACAACACTTTTGTGGCTCCTACAAATGGGAGCCTAAATTAATGTAGAATTTGATCCCATAAGCCTATGTTACATCATAAGCCAAAATAATCAGATCCATCCCCATATCACTTAGCCTAATCCTAGCCTTTATGCTATCTAATCATAATATAAATTTCCATCCACCAGTTATAATATTAATCATGACATCCCATATCATACTATCAAAGAGAAACTTATCTTGGTAGCCCTATCCAATACTAATCTGACCCTTGAGCCATATTAAACATAGTCATCTAATTATGTACTTCCATTGCTACACCAAAATAAACCATAAAATTTAGAATCAAATGCTTCCATATCTAAATAATTGTGAACAAAGATAATACACTCCTATCAATGAATCCTTAGAAGCCATCTTGTACCAATTACTTGCATCAAATATGATCATCTATCTACACACCAAGCCTTTTGATCCAACTAAACCCAAGACTCTTGGTATAGAGAAGGTCAATATTATCAAAACTACATAATCTGAGGGCATTCTAATAATATATGCCTCACATTTGAAAATTACATCTAAGACCTAATCGACCAT
This sequence comes from Torreya grandis, assembly GCA_037957365.1. Lineage (NCBI taxonomy): Eukaryota > Viridiplantae > Streptophyta > Pinopsida > Cupressales > Taxaceae > Torreya > Torreya grandis. Next base: position 5,029,880 of record JARHVA010000040.1, read on the forward strand.
GATGACATTGAAATCAAAATAGAATATGATACATCCACATCCAATAATGAGCAAGAGGGGATATGACAAGATTAATTTCTAGATGATGATTAAAATCTTCCATTTCCAAATTAAGATCAAAATGGTAAACCCATCTTTGACAAAGCCATCTCTGATAAGCCTCACTTTGAAAAGCTCCTCTTTGATGAGCCCATATTTGAATAAACCATCATTGAAAAATAATCCATCTACCATAAAAAATCCCCCATTTCCAAATATCCATTCATCTCAAAGCCTTCATCACCAAAAAAAAAGTGAAGCAGGTATTCATAGACAACACAGTCTAATAATAACTCTTTTTGGCCACAATCCAAGAATCATCTTTCATAAAAAAAATCTAAAACCACATCAAAATCATAATCAAATCCAACATTAGTGTCATCACCATAATTAGAGTCATCATCATCATCATCATCTACATCTGATTCAAATTCCTCTATTAGTGTCATCACAACATCAACAACATCATCCTCAAAATCAACATGGTCATCAAACTCAAAATCAAATTTAATAGCATCATTAACATCCACACTATAATTAGGATCAAACAACATTGGCTACACACCTCTTGTAGATCAGTAAAATAACCTCTATCATCCTTTCATGATTCTTGAGGAAGTTTTTCCTAGAATTGAAACAAGTCCTCCTAGTAGCCTCTATAGGGTTCATTATACCCTCAATCCTTTCACCAAAATAAATAATCCTTTCATCAATATACCCTATCATTTTTACATCACTAATCCTATCCCCTATCATGAAATTGAATCTCTTTCAACCATCAATTGTGACCAACAAAATCACACACCATTTGACTCCTTCCATATAAAAAATCAGCTTCATAATTCATGGGGACCCAAGATAATATCCAATTAGTAGTGCATAAAATCAACACTAATCTAGTGATATATCTTGAGGAATAAAAAATTTCCTCCATCTAATCTAAACAAATAATAGGCCAAATAAAAAATTAATGTCCTCTAGTGAAAACCTCTTATAGGTGCCAATGGTCCATCATAATCAAAATCATAAATTAAATAAAAAATCAAATTTCCTTAGTGAAAATATCCTTGAGGAACTAATGGGCAATCAAAATAATATAAATTCAATAAATTAAGAAGCGTATGTTGGTAAAAACCTTTTCAAGGTGCCAATAGATGAACAATTCAGCTCTACATCATTTGATCAAGACATCATAAAAATAAATATCAAAATTACAAATAATCCTCAAATCATTCAAATTTTAGAACAAAAGTGTCTTAATATATTTAACCCTACATCATTCAAAATCATGTCCATTAAAACATAATTGAAACATCCAAAATTAAAAATAGTGTGTGTGACTATTATTCTAAATTTATGGTCTCTTAACACTTTATACACCCCCCACCCATGATCTTATCATCCATACAAATCCTATACACTATCATAAAAACAAATCATTAATCCAATTCTTATCATACTTTACCCTCTATAGTAACATTATATTTCATAGGGGCTAGGAAGACACCTAGTCAAGATGTCTAGAGAAAACATAATCAACAATCAATAGGATCACAGTAATGACATCATTGGATCTTACATCAATAACTTGATCCTAGTGTCAAAGCTATCTAGAACTAGTATTGGTTAAAGATAAAAAGAATCACCATTGTACATCTTGAATGCCTCAAATAAATTGATATGCCATCAAGCCATCAAAAAAATCATTAAACAAATCATTCTTGTAATGATGAAAATTGATTATATGTCACTTTGGGAAAGTATCATGATGAAAACTAGTTTCTGGCATCATGTATAAATAATCTATTATTTACAAGTACCTCAATGCTAGGGGAAAATCCACTTTATCCCTCTTAAAATCCCTTTTCAACCCCATCTGCATCATAATCCATCCTAAAACCATCCTTACCCATTTTAAACATCCTATGTCATTGTGTTTTCCATCCTATTCTACCCATCCTTTTTTATCATCTTGACCTTAGTAAGGAATTGGAATAAGTCTTAAGACATGTTCTAAAAAAATCTTGGCATATCTTCTGAGCAAAATTTTGACAACTTGACATCTAGTTTCCATTATGACATGGTCCTTGGAGATCCCTATTCCATTCCTCAAATACCTCATTCCCTTTATGCATCATCAAAAATCCTTCCTCCTATAATCATCCCTAATTATCCCTAATCCATCTCAACCCATCCCTAATCATCCCTAATCCACATGTATTCATCTTTAATCACCCTTAGTCACTCTCTCGTCAGCTCTCATTATCTTAGAATATCATCTTGAATCACTTTCATATGTTATTGTTGCTAATCCTAATTAATAGGTTTAGGTTTTCCCTTTTCTAGTGACCCATTTTATACATACAAAAATAAAAAAATCCCCAAAAAGACAAAAAAGTCATAAAATCCAGAAAATCCCAAACATCCTAGTCATCTTGTCGTATATCTTATGCAAAATCTATATTCTAATCCATAATATGTATCCTTATATAAATACATATCCTTAAATAAATCCATATCCTTATCCAAAATAAAAATCCTTGTATAAAATCTATATACATTATCCAAAAAATCATCACAACCATCCTTTATCCAATCCTCTATAAAATCTAACCTCACAACATATATCATTGTCTAGGGGAAAATAAAACAAGACCAATTGAATAATGATGCATTAACCCATCCTAACAATTTTTAACATGACAAAATAAAAGACATTGATGACATAAAAATAAATGCATCACATAATCTGCACGTGAATACTTATGTGTTTGTTTTTCTTGTGTTGCTTGTATATATATATATATATTTATTTAATCATCTATGTTTATCTGTTTATCTACATCTATTGATTTTAGTGTCTTTGATTAGACATTTTGTGGATATAATTTTTCATTTTTATCCTTTTTATCATTTGTGCAATATCATAAAAAAATATGTCATCTTGGTCCTTTATGCCAATGGTGCATTATGCTACATACTACTTCTACACTTTATTTTTAATATTTATATATTTTGTGTAAGTCCAAAATTTATTATAGTGAAATGTCATCATGGTTACACATATCATGGTGCATACTGCCTAGTGCAACATTAAACATGATTACTTATACATATGGATAAAGAGCATGGTAATAAAAAATCCTCACAAATCATCACTTATAAGACATCTAATCATCAAAACCTACAAAAAAACATAAATCAAATCATCTATCTAAATCAATAATCTATAAACCTCTATTCAATATCTAAATCCAATCACCATTGAAATCATCAATATCCTAATAAAATTATCTATCTAAAATCTATTAATATATCATATCATTTATCTAATAGATAATACATCTAAAAAATCATCACTAACATCTCATCTAACATATCTAATAATCATCATTATTAAAAATATTATCAAATTCTATTCAGTTTCCTTGTGGCATCCTTAGGGCATCATCATCATAGTCATTATATACAATCCTCTATCCAACATCCAAATAAATATATCTACCTAATTTAACCATCTAATTAATTATCATTCAATAAAAAAACCTATTCATAAACTCATCACTCTAATCAAATAAAAAATCCAACTCCAATCATATATCTTAATCAACTACTAATCACATCATCAATTCTTCATCTCAACAATATTTGATCAAGTCAAAAATAAATATCACTCATATCCTTGGGGTACCCTTTATCATTTTAATGATCATATCATTTATCATCACCTAACTCCATTATAGGGAGAACTACATCATCCTGAGGTCCATATGGACTATGTAGGCCATGTTGAGTCACATGTGGTGTCTAAGGTTAGCTTGGATGTAATCATGTATGATCATACATAATAATATACAATCATTCATAATTTATCATTTTCCTCCATATAATCCTATCAAATATTTCATCAATATGATCCCTCATCATTAATCCATGAAATCAATCTAATCTTTTAGATACAATTAATTAATCATCAGTCAATTAGTCAATCAATTAATCAACCATTCAATCACTCAGTTTCGTAATCTTTCCATAAATCTCCCACACATGTAGATTAGGACTAAAAAAATTATGACGTTTATCTTTTTTCTATCAATCAATCCCATTGAATCTCTCAATTGTCTTAGACATGCACCTTGCCTAGGATACGTCCAAAGCTCACATATTTGATAATCAATCTATCTAAAGTTTATGAATTCCCCATTTCATATGTCATTGAATTAGACACATCCAAGGTTTTAAATTTATCATCTTGTATCCATCACATATATCATTTCCTAGGGCACCATTAACCAATATAAATATCAATCAAGTTGTAACTCTTTGATTGACAACATCACATCAAATGGATCAAATCCATCATATCAATCATATCCAACACATCCATTACATATATCACATCCATCCCAAACCTTTTTATTATATCTACACATCCCACCCCTCATTTATTTTGAGTGGTCATCCATCTCATTTCCCCCCACATGACCCCTTGAAGGGGCATCACCCATCTTAACTCTCATCACTTACTAATTCACATGATCATTTTATTATTTAAAATATCATTACTTCATCCAATTATAATGCTCTTTCAAATATGTTCAAAATTTATACATCAAAAATTCACCGCTCCATCACTTACTACTAATTCCATAATTTATTCTAATATACTAATTTAATACTTCCTTCTACATTTCCTACATCACACACTAACCTTATAACACCATTCATTGCAATTAATTTCACCCTTAACACTTCATCTAACCTTAATCCTCACTTACATAATACTTTTGGAATTTTAAATTCTTCCCCCAAATACCTTCACCTACCCACACTAACACTATTGAAAATCACATTCCAAAACATTGTCTAATCTTCATTTATTATCCTAATCAAATCTAGAAACTTTTAAAATTCCTAGAGCCACTCCCCAATCATTTCTAGATATTTAAATAAATTTTTAATTCCATCTAAATCTCCTAGGCATTGATCTTAATACTCCATGGATGCAATATATCCCTACATTCTCTCATCAAACTCATATAAAACCATCTACACCACCATGAAAATCTAAGGGATTTAAATGTAAAATCTTGTAATTCCATCATTCCATCACCTTGTCTAACCAATCAACCAAATCATATCACCATGATGCCCAAAACTTTAGTGCACAAGAGAAATCAATCATTCAACATCAAGCATATTGGGAGTAATATACAATGTCACAAAGGGAGTCTCTTACATGCACATTTGAGGTATAAATTTTGATATATATATATATTTCATTTGGTTTGTATTCAATTGATCTTCTTTTTATCTCTAATCAGAGGTTTGTTTGATTTGGATAGGGAGATATATTATAATAGATTGTTCTTGGTTTTATATCTAACCCCTATAACTTAAATAGGCAATACAATAATCTTGGAAATACCATTTTATGTTAATAAAGAATATATATATTTAATTTCATAATGAAATGTAAAATAATATTTTAAAATAATTTGAACAAGACTATGTACAATTTGAAAGAAACATTCTTTTAGTGATCCTATTATAAAATTTACAAAAACTAAGACTATTTATTCTAGTGTTATACAATGAATCAATATAAATCAAGAAACGATACTATCTAAGAAGGCAATGCAAGAAAAAATAAAGGATAAAGGGTGATCTAGGTAAGGGTTTGAATGATTTTTAGGCTCTTAGATATACTTGTTAGTTCATTGATTACTGTCAACGCAATATTTTAGAGCATTAACTATAGAGTTAGTACCATTATTATAGTCCATTAACCCTAATTTTTAGGGTAAGTTGAGAGTGATATCCCTAAGCAATATGCTCCTCTCAGGTGCATCATATATATCATGGATAAAAGAGGATTTCTATTGGTGTAAACAAGGGATCCTAGTTATTTCAAATATACCATGAGGCACATGGAAACTAATGTTTGTGTTTACATTTGTACTATAACTATAGTATTGGAGTAAAACACCTCATGACATGATGTTTATAAACAAAATACCTCATAGCCCTTCATGATAATATTTAAGTAGTTTTAAAACTATTAGAACATAGTTTATAAAACAATCAAGCAAAAATAAAGGTGAAATATTTTTGAATAGGAAAATAAAATATTTAACCTGAAGTCAAAATAAATAGTATGTATGTCAATAATTATCTAAAGTGACACGATAAAAATTTTCAAGGTTGGATTACTCCAAAATCAAGAAAGATAAATCATTATGTTAAAGATAATATCCAAGGTTGAGGAATACATTATTTTATTATAAAAAAAATTCATTTAAAACTAAAACCCTATGCTAAAAACCAACAAGCAACAAACATTATTTTAACTATAGTGAGTCCACCAAAGTATTTATGCTATAATTAATTATGAATTAAATTAAACTCTAATTATAAAATTAAACTATTTAAATCTAATTTAGGATGATATATAAGACATAATATTTTCAATACAAATATCTATAAAATTTATAAATTACTAAAATAGAAACTAGGGTTAGGGTTAGATAAAAATCCTTGAAACTAATTTATTTCAATTCATGTTAAATTTTTGTAAGCTATGACTGTATTAAAATACCTAAAAATATAGATGTATTAGAAAATAGTGTTAGGGAAACCACAGAAACAATAAGCATGCTCCAATCCCTACTGAGTCAGGATCTTGCTCTACCAATTAGAACACATGTGATTACTTCTTGTATTAGCAACTAAACACGAAATTATACCAGAATCAATAAGTAACTAGAAATATGAAACAACACATGAATTAAGAGACAATACACAATTGTATTATATACATGGAAGAATATACAATAAGGAAGATGCCACTTCTTCCTCCACCTCAAAGGTTCGCCACACCTCAAGACCTTCTTCCCTCTCTCTCTCGGTCCCAACAATCAACTCCAATACAGAATTGATGTTCACCTCTCCAACCAGTCAGTAACACGCTACCAGTTCACCAAGTACACATCCGTACTCCAAGTAGATCCCCTGCTCTCTGCTACCTGCAAATCACTAGACCTTACTCACCATGTAGACATCTCTACACCCCTAAAGAACCCTTGTCCTTGCCTCACCAAGTCCTTATGATTCTTCAACCAGTACCCCGGTGGATCAGCTCCTTAACCTTGCAGACCTTGTAACTCTCCCTGATCATACACACTCAACACCCCTTTGGAACTAGGAGGAGCTACACTAGCTCTCTCTAAAAGCTCTACGGCTTTCTAGCACACGTTTACAATACAGCCCATGAGTCCATATATAGATCACATGTTTACAATAATTAGACTAACCTAATTACAATAATTAGACTCGCAACTCAAAACTATGACTAGCCTTCAACATGCAAACTAACAGTCTCAAAACAGGCTGCCAACGTCAGCACCACCAAGACCGATGTCGGCTGACTGGTAACCGACACCGATTGCTTCCTCTTGCTATCTGACCGACGTCGGCTGATCAGACTGATGCCATTTCTCCTGCAACTGATTCTGCAACTCTGCATCCTCCGTGACTTCTCCTGTTTGCATCTTGGTGAAGATTTTAGCTCCACAACCTAACAATCTCCCACTTGGAGATAAATAGCTGCACCTGTACCTGTACCTGTACACTTTCTAAATTATTCCCTGGCTTGTATCCCTCTTCAAGATCCATCCTGAAGACCAACCACCACACAACTGTGATGCTATACCTGTCATTCAAGTAACCTGCCACATCCGAACTTACACATCCATGTAGTGAAGAACTTGACCCTGTATAACAAGAATCCCTGCTGCTAGTCCCACTGAATTTCCCTCCAGTACTCCTTCCCCGAATTGGCTCCATACTTTTTGACAACCCCCACTGATTGGGAAAATTTAGGCCTACACTAGACCTCATGTGATTTCGAACCCTGTTTCAAGCTAAGCTTGAACTGTCCAGCCATTGGTGTGCTTACCGATTCTACATCCTGCGTAATGAACCTCGCCAACACCGTCTTCACATCAGCTCCCACTGGAGATAAAATCTCCATGTCTCTTATGCCAAAGAATTTCGCTGCTCCAAATTCTTCATGACACGCCTCTGAACTAACCTTACCCTTAGCTCAGCAAATACCTGTATGTAAAAAACCTACTAGTAAATCACCCACATACAGTAACAAAATGATGTTGCGACCATCATCTACCTGGTAAGATAAACACAATAGTTACACTGACATTGACTGAAGCCATGCTTAGTCATCCACCTGTCAAAGCCTGTACCACTGTCCTGCAGCTTCCTCAAGACCATGTGCCTTGGCCTTCTGTCTCTTGTGTCCATCCACTCTCTTCTCTAAAACGGGAATCCATCTCTCTCAGTGCTTACTTCCAGCTGACAACTCTACCAACAAATACCTATTTGGTTCTTCTCCAAGGATTCACACTCCTCATCCATGCCAAGCTCCCACTGTATCTGGACTCTACCTGCATTGCCTCTTCCATCTTCCTGGTTCTTGACCATCAATAAGCAATACAAAGAAGGTGAACAATGAATATGAGGTTCACTTACCCTTTATAACCTCCACATGAGTGTTTGAGACTTGTTGACAGCTTGTTGTCCGCCCAATATCCGTTCCAGTGACCGATCTCAGCCATCTCCCAGTCTGCTCCCGATTGATGTCGGTTCCCTACACTGACCCTGACTGCCGACGTCATTTCCATGGCCGACACCGGTATCCTTTTTGTCGACATCGGTTCCTTCATGACCGACGTCGGTCTTCCTGTTGCCGATGTCGATTACTGTATGACTGACGCCGGTTCCTGTGTTCATCTATGAGTGATAAATTTTTACCCGTGAGCTCTCCATGGATCAAAATCCTGATTAAATCAACCCTGCTCTGCTCAGAATAATTCAATTCTCTCACCTGATCTCTGTTCGTCATCTCCTCCATGAACACCAAGGCTTTCTAGTTCTTTAGCTTGTCAAAAACATCTATCTTCTGCTTCAGAACCTACATTTTCCTTCTACATATGTGACTAAGCCTATGAAGCCACATCTCTGCAACAGAAGGTGAATCAGCAATATAAGTAGATAGATAAAGGATACCTACTTTCTTACCACCATCTAATTCAAGTGTATCCACTGTGAGAGTTACAGTGCATCTCTCATCACCCAAATTTCCTAAAGAAATTAGACTCATCTCCAAGACCAGTACCTGCATGACTTCCTTTAACCACTGTGTGTCGTCCATCTGCAATTTCAGCTTTACTTCCCCTTTGCCAATTCTTTGGCAAGGCTCACCAGCTCCTCTCCCTGGGGCTGCATGGAAAGAGGCAACATAACCTGTTATCCAGGATTCAACTTTATCCAAGAAACCTCCCAAAGCATCCTGTGCAACAACACCTGCAACATCTGCATCTTTAGTTCCTTCATGTTGATCTGCTACCAACCAACAATATCTTTTTCTCTGCTCTTTCTTTCCATTAATTAGACCATTCGTGCTATTCAGTTTCTCCATTCGTAGCTTACTTCCTTCTGCCATTGCTATACTCCCACTCAATCAGAAACCCCTGTGAGCAACCTGTAATCAACAAACACTACCAGATCTGAAACCACATGTTAGTAACCCAACCTGAAGCTCTGATACCACGTGTCAGGGAAACCACAGAAACAATAAGCATGCTCCAATCCCTACTGAGTCAGGATCTTGCTCTACCAATTAGAACACATGTGATTACTTCTTGTATTAGCAACTAAACATGGAATTATACCAGAATCAATAAGTAACTAGAAATATGAAACAACACAAGAATTAAGAGACAATACACAATTGTATTATATACATGGAAGAATATACAATAAGGAAGATGCCACTTCTTCCTCCACCTCAAAGGTTCGCCACACCTCAAGACCTTCTTCCCTCTCTCTCTCGGTCCCAACAATTAACTCCAATACAGAATTGATGTTCACCTCTCTAACCAGTCAGTAACACGCTGCCAGTTCACCAAGTACACATCCGTACTCCAAGTAGATCCCCTGCTCTCTGCTACCTGCAAATCACTAGACCTTACTCACCATGTAGACATCTCTACACCCCTGAAGAACCCTTGTCCTTGCCTCACCAAGTCCTTATGATTCTTCAACCAATACCCCGGTGGATCAGCTCCTTGACCTTGCAGACCTTGCAACTCTCCCTGATCATACACACTCAGCACCCCTTTGGAACTAGGAGGAGCTACACTAGCTCTCTCTAAAAGCTCTACGGCTTTCTAGCACACGTTTACAATACAGCCCATGAGTCCATATATAGATCTCATGTTTACAATAATTAGACTAACCTAATTACAATAATTAGACTTGCAACTCAAAACTATGACTAGCCTTCAACATGCAAACTAACAGTCTCAAAATAGACTCTCCCAGATTCATCATGCAAACTGCCTGTTCATGCACAGGCTGCCAACGTCGGCACCACCAAGACCGATGTCAACTGACTGGTAACCGACGCCAGTTGCTTCCTCTTGCTATCTGACCGACGTCGGCTGATCAGACCGATGCCATTTCTCCTGCAATTGATTCTACAACTCTGCATCCTTCGTGACTTCTCCTGTTTGCATCCTGGTGAAGATTTTAGCTCCACAACCTAACAAATAGTTTATCTCTATCTATTGTGATAAGTCTATAGGAGTAAAATAAAGGTGTAGTGCATTTTTGTTTGCTATTGTGACTATGTCCTATCTAATTGTGTGCTAGATCTAAAAATCTAGGTTTGTTCACCTACGCCCATATGCAATTTATTTATGTATGGAGACTAAATTGATGTGCATAAGTACTATAAAATCAAAACCTTAATGCTTAAAAAACACACAAAATAAGGTCAAATTCAAAATAGGGGAAAATGGGGAAAGTAGGAATGGCTGAACTATCTTTAAAAACCCCTTTTTGACTAAGTGCTACCTACATTGCCCAAAGGGCCTTAGGCCGATGTAGTTTTTCATTTATGGAAGATCATGTGAATGCAACTAGCTAATTATATTATAATGTTTTAAAAAGTATGTCCTTAATATGAAATATGAAATGTTATACTTGGATAAGGACTATAAAATTACTTCAAAATTGCAATAGAGATATTTGCTTAGAAAAAAGATGCTTTTGAAAATCAGAAAAAGAGATGCCTTATAAGTGATTACTATGTCTTTTTAAATAATGAATCTTGATGCGATTTTATAGATGAATACTTTGAATGTTTATAATAATAAACATATTAGCATACATGATAAAGATATTAGGAAGCATATCATTTTGAAAACAAAGTCGTTAGAGTGCAAGAGACAAGTCCACTATACTAGACAGGTGTGCAGTGTGCCCCTATCTTCCTAGTGCACACTTGTCCTAAACAAACATAAGATTATGAAACAAGAGTGAAAATAAAGTATATGTTGAATAGGGATGTTTGGAATATGGTCTCAGTAATTACAATACTTTGAAGTATTTATTAGAGATTGTAGGTTATCGGAATGGTAAATTGGCCAGGCAAGGTAAAGGTGTTAATAACAAGCATTGTCAAGATTTTATTGGTTAAATTTCAGTGTTTACAAGGTCTAAGTCACTAATATTACACATACTCTCTATTCTTGAGACATTATGGTAAATTAGAGATACACTAGAGAAAAGTAAATTCAAAGGAAATTAAACAAAAAATATGTAAATAAAAGTTAGGAACATAGCCATTAGTCTCTACCAAAACAACCTAGAAATTTACATATCCATAAATTTTAAATTTCCATAATCTTAGTAAGAAACCTCAAATGGGGAAAAATTATATAATTGGTCATATAATTACGATGAACTAGATACATGGGTTCTATGATTTTGATCGTGTTATATATTTTACAAAGTTTTAGTCCAACCAACCTCAAAAGCCTATTTCTAGTGTTAGAAGTTAGGTTATAGAACCCAGGTGTGTAAGTTTCAAGCATTTATCTCTCATTCCCTATATTTTTCATATTATTTTTAAATTATCATTCATTCAAACTTTTAATTCTTAATTTCAGTGCACTAGGGAGTTATGACTATTATAGTTTATTGTATTTATCTTATATCTCTCATGTGCGCATTACTTTACCATTTCAGATTGGCATTTACCCCTTATGTAATTAATAATAAAACATGATCATTGGTTTAAATTGGGATCTTATTGGCACATTTTATTTTGTATTAGGCCACACACAACATTCCATTATCATCATTCACTCTTGAAAATATTTAGATCTATCATTTTTTTATCTCCAAATACTTGTAAATACTCTTGAAAACCTATTGATATTTGTTTCCTAAGTTTTGTTCACCTTAACTTTATTAGGACAATCCAATAGTGGTTTAACCACTATCAGAACATCATGATAGTGTTCATGACAATTATGGTTCCTTTTTTCCAATCACCATGTTTCATTGTGCCATGATTGTCATCTTTCCTACTTCCATAATGTCAGCTTGTGTGCTAACACTAGTAGATTTTGATCAATTTGCAACAATTGTTGTCAACTTTATAAAAAATTTGTGATTTTTGATGCATGTTTATGTCAGTGATTTTTCATAACATAAATTATGTTAGGAAATGAACAACACTAATTTGGCAAATTTTCATGAACTCTTAAGCTATTCGCATCAATAAATTTGGCTAATACAAATTGCATTAGTGTTGATGTAATTTGTGTCAATGAAATAGAGAACACCTCTAAAATGATGGCAAACCTCCAAATTTGATTGAGGCATTGACTATATGAAATTAAAAAAAGTCTTGACACAAACTCTAACATGAAGACTAACACAAGTATTTCCCACATATTTTTAAAAAGGTCCCTCCAAAAATTCAAATTTAATGCATTTAAATTTTAATGAAATGAATCTAATGCTAGTACATCAGACCACACCATAGATTAGAAAAAGAAAATCCCAAAATAATATTAAGGAAAAGAACATTCATTTATCTTTTGTAAGTTAGAGAACAATAATAAAGATCAAAATAAATATTTTTAAAGGGCCCAATTACTATTATTGTCTAAGATTTATTTTTAACTTATATTATCAAATTTATCAATATATTTATAATATTTTTGTTTAAAATGGCAAGTAAAAAAAAATTAGAAAGAAGAAAAAATGAAAAGATAAAGAAGAACCAAAATACAATGATGATTGATTTGAAAATAAATTCAAAAATACTTAAGAATAAGAGAAAGGGAAGAAGGTAAAGAACATTTTGTAAACTTTGTATATTATTATTTGTTTGGATTTTTATTTAAATTAAACGAGTCTTTTGAAATGTATTTTTTTATTGTCTGATATTTGATTGAATTTTATCTAGCATTATTAAATTTATTTATAATTATTTTCTTTTTGTGTTGAAATTTTGGGTATTCTATTTATCGAAACCTAGTACTATATTTTTTCAACATACAATCCTAGGGGTGTAAAAGTAAAGCCCTAATATTTCCATTTTTTTGTTTAGTTTTTTTTAAACATTTATATTTTTTTCCTTGAAAGATTTTAATCATGTTTCTTATTAAAAAGGAATTTTTACTACTATGTTTCAATTTATATTTTTTCAGTTCAAAATTTAATTTATGATGTTGTGTATATGTTGAGATAATACATTACGATGAGAAAGATGATGAATATGATCATTACAATGGAAATGATGGTAGTGTTGATGATAATGATGATTACTAATTTTATGATAACAATATATTTGTTGATGATAATGACAAGGAGAATGAGAGATAAAAATAAAAAATAGAAAATTATTGAAATAATGTTAGAAACAATTAATTATATTCTAAAAATAATTATTATAAAAAATTTAATAAATTTCAATTAAAAATTAAAAAAATACTGACATAAAAAGTGTCATTTTCTAACATAAAAAATATCAACTTTGATGTAAAAAGTGTCACCTCTAACACAAAAAAATGTCACTCGTGATGCAATTTGTGTAAGCACTGACATAAAAATGTGTCACTTTTTCATATCCTATAATAATTTCCCTCAAAAAATCTAAAATTAAAAATTTCAAATTCTAGAAAAGTCAACTACTCTAATGCAAAAATGTTGACACAAATTTAGGTGATGCAAAATGCATTAATGAAATGTTTACCAAGTTTAATGACACTAACTAATATTTTATGTTAGTGTCTTTGACACAAATCATGTCACAATTTTTTTTACTTAAGTCAACAAATATATAATGTAAAAATGCCCTAATTTTGGCACTCCTACCGAATTGAAAGCATCAAAATATACTAGTGTAATAAAGTCCTAATTTTAATTTAATAAGTCTATATATACATAAATCAGATTATGCATTTGACATATCACACAACCATGAGATCACATATCATGCTAATATAATTACAAGGATCACATCTAAGGACTTCCTTTACTCTACTTTTTATTGCATTTTATATCTATTGAATAGTTATTCCTACATATGTGTACCAGAAGGGCCACTGAAAGAGAATATATAATTGAATACTTGTTTGCATATCATATATATGGATAAGGGATGAGACTATCATATACACATATCTAATTGTTCATGTTCATGAATGTTGATCTAAAACTTATTAAAAATTAGGGGGATGACTAAGGTAATCCCATGAAAATAAAACCATTTTTAATGTCCTTTCAAAGTATCTTAATGTGGCTTAGGTTTTGATACAAGGAGAAGACATTGTAATAGTTTCACGTACCAATTCATTGATTTGGGAGATATTTCCATTGAGTAAGCACAGATGAAGGGATTCATAGATTTATAGATTGATATGATCTACACAACCAGTGTTAAGATAATATTCACCACTTTTGGGACAAATTATCACCATCAAAACATTCTATTAATGGCCAACCTCTATCAAGATAGTTTAATTATGGTCACTTCATTATATCACATTCATTTTTATAAATTATTTTCTACAATATTTATGGACCCTTTTATCAATACCTTCAACCTTTATTAGAGTTTAAGTGAGTAAAAAATCAAGTAGGCTACTTATAAACCATTTTTGTCAATTATTAATTGTTCAAGTTAATTTCATTAATCTCCATTTAGGCACTCTATAGGTCTTTATTTATTGTTTTTATTGTATTTAGATTAAATCTATCACATTGTGACTTTATGTTCTATTTATTGGTTTAGTGTAGTATTATTTACCCCTATTACACTTTACTAATAATTTTTTTGGTGAACTTGAGATTTATTGCACTTAACCTTGCGGTTTCATATTTTAGTGAACCCATTTTATATAAAACACTTAACCTTAGGGATTCATGCTCTTATTACCTTTGAGATTGATTTTGATGTGATTATTTTAGATCTTATTTATTTGAAGTTGTGCTTACTTATTATGTTATCATTAGCCCTACCTTCTTGTATGATCTATATGTTTCTTTGTTATGCCAATTAAGAAATTTAAATCTTAGGTGAAGTGATTATTAATTGGTAGACATATTTATTTTGTTCAATCCCTTTGCTTGGTAGT
Organism: Torreya grandis; assembly: GCA_037957365.1. NCBI lineage: Eukaryota > Viridiplantae > Streptophyta > Pinopsida > Cupressales > Taxaceae > Torreya > Torreya grandis. The sequence goes on from JARHVA010000040.1 coordinate 5,045,434, forward strand.
CATATTAATTTCAAAAATAAAATGGAAATTGTTAATGAGATTAGTATTTTTTATATTGTGACACATGCAAATGATAATTAAAATGGTACACATATGATTGGTGTGATTGATGAACATGTAAAATGCTTTTAATATCAATCTTATGAATGATAATTGTGATAGTGGATCTCAAAACTTCAAATTTTTGATGTGGATATATAAAGGGTTAAAAGATGTTGAATTTTAACAAAGTTTTAGAGAACATATGATCCAATTTTACCTTCCACATTGGCTTGTACACTCTTCACAAAGACATGTGGTTATCTATGTGTGTCAAACTTTTTGGATTATGCACAAGTTGGTGGAACGCTTCCAAGTCACTACACCACCTTCATACTCATTTCATATAAGTCTGGTGTCATGCACCCTCTTCTAAACTTTATGCATAATATGTTCACCTATGGTGTGTGTGAATCGATTGATTGGTTTGGTGGTTTTATTCATGCTACGGATACATCTCATATAATTTACACATAGTTCTTTCATACAAATAAACACATAATTTCACACATTCATCATCCATGTGTCAAATCATATCTACCATGTGGCATGCCAATTGGATTCTCCTAATTTTTAGCTCCTTGAGGAATATTTTAGCATTTTAGAGACTTGGAAACACAATCATGCACCTACAAGGGGGAGTTCAATCTTCACTCAGCTATAAAATGAACTACCACACTTTTGTAACTATTTATTGTAATGATATATATAATAATTTTATGTCCAATAAGGGCACAAAAAGACAAGAAAGCACAATTACAAACTGTTATCACATAGATTTTGTACCCATTCATTGATGTGGTAACTTGCTGTGAAAAAAATCTAATGATATAATGGGAAAACCTCCAAGCTTTGGGACTTAGGAAAATTGAGGTTAACCTCTGAAGAAGGCCAAATTATTTTCACTAAATCTAGTGAAAGTAATAAAATATTAGTTCTATAAAAAAATTCATTCCTTTAGTGTTCTTACTCCTAAACTAGGTTATGACTGGGAAAAGAGTTAAGAATGAAATTTGAAAAAATTAAAAATGGTGATTGAATCAAATATTTGTAGTGGATCTTAGTACTTGCTTAAATGAACACAATAAATAAAAAATAGATTGAAATTTATTTGAACACAAACTCATACAAATGGGAAATCAAATGTAATATTTTGTTATTTTCATAGAAGGGAAAAGATTATAAGAGCTTGAAATAATATTAAATTCAGCTTAAACTAAGAATGCATTATAGGGGCTATTATATAGCCAAAATAATAACACAACAATATCCTAAAATATAGGATGGTGAAAAAATAATATACCCAAAATGAATGTCATGGGTAAAATAAAATAATGCAGGGACATCCCATGATGACCCCAAGTTTGATCCAATTTTGTTCCTAGCTTGGTCTATAGGTGTCTTATAGTTGTTAGAGGTCATGATTAGTCTATTTGTGGAGTCTAGAGTGTCTAATGGTGCATAAAATTTGAGTTACTCATTTTCCTGCCAAAATACATTATTTGAATATTTGAATTCTGTAAAGCCTTGAAAAGGACTTTTGTGTCTAAGGGTATTGGGCAATGTAATAGGTTTATAAATTTTCATTAGACCAATGCCATAATATTAGATGTGTCATATTATGTGAAAAACAATAAAATACAAATGTTGACAAGAGACCTCCATGTAGGGAAAATAGCCACGATTCAATTATGAGTCATCTTTTTAGGAGTCTTGGAGTTAGTTTTAGAGGTAGGTTGTTGATCCATTCAAATTAGATGAATGGATAATGTATTTTAAAAGATTTGGAATAAAGATATGGCAAAGATTTTATTAACCCTGCTATTGAAAGAATGAAGAAATAGACCTTGTTGAGGTCACTTGTTGAATGCATATATAATGTTCATTAGAGAATGAGATTGATAGTTTCAAAGTGTGAATTAATATAAAATGCATTATTGAATGAAGAGATAAAGGATGAATAAAGCCTTAGTTGAAGGTGACAACAACTCAAACCTTATTTTGTGCATGTTGGTTAATTATAGACTATTATTTCATAATTAATGATCAAAAGGTACTTGATAATAGTTTATTAAGCTTTGAAGGATTCTTGAATATATTTTGAGAGCAAAATTTTTAAGGGGTATCAATAGAAACAACTATTGTTTAAATTCATTCATTGGCAGACCCCTGTTTGGATAAACATGCTTTGTGTACAGACTGCATTTAATAGAATATTGATGTATTAAAGTTGGAAATGGTTCATAATTTATATTTAAGGTTTTTTTGATGTGGTTATGGATTGTATGTTCAAATCAATAGTAAATAAAATTTAGAAAGTTTTGTGTGATCAGACAAGTTCCCCTACTATCCCCTATTTCATATGTTGAGCATTGATATGAAGGCCTATGTATATCAACTTCTACAAAGGAAATGGCCATATTAATTAGTTTTAGGTGCCATAGGATGATTTTATAAGTTATTGAGTGTGTCTAAGTGTTTTTACCACTTTATCTTCCTTGGCATCGTGTGTTATTCATTTATACAATATTTAGACCTATAGAGAGATGTCTCAATAGCAAAATCAAGTGCATTTTGGTTGAGAAGACATAAAAGTGGGTTGAATTGAATTATCCAAGGATTGGAGAGTGAAGACAAGGTAAATAAAAATTATAAAAACCAAATTTGGGTCTTTTAAACCCCTTATAATAGTCATAGTGGAAAATGGTAACCTCTCAGCTGAGATAGTGACCCAAAAACCTTGAATTAAGGTTTTTTGAATATCTTGTAATTCCATCGACCAAAATTATTGTAACTTGGTGTGAATTTTGGTGATGAAGTGTTTTGATAGATTTTGTGGCTTATGTGTTGATAGTGTATGTATCTATACATTGGCAATCTATTGTATGTAGACAGGGTCATAAAAAGACCTAACGTACCTAATAAGGGTAGACAATAAGCTTTAGAGCAATTGAAAAGGGACTTAAAGAATGAGTTTTGGGTTGTAACTTTGGGAATAAACTAATAATATAAAAGGTTATTTGATACAGTCATCATTTTATTAGGGTACACTTGTACTTATCTATATAGAAAGGATTTGGAGTAAAAAGAGATACAAGAGTTGTGTAAGATGAAATTAAAGTTGTGTAAAGGAAATAAATGAGAGTTAAAAGGGGTTGAGAAGGTGATGGATATATTGAGAGGGGTTAATCATATATATTTTACCAAGATAATGATTGGAAACACCTCAAAACTAACAAGTGAACTTTGAACCATTTGTGTGAAGAATGATTTCTTGGTATATGTTTTGCATCATTTTGGTATCAAAGCTTAGAGAAATATTTTGTGGATTATAGAAAGGATTAACTATGTGTCTTTAAGTACATTTAAAGCTATGTGATCAAGGATAATGCTTTATGGAGAGAGATAACAAGAATGAAGATGATTTAGTCAAGTAGATGGTAGACCAGGTGACCAAACTAATTGATCTATTGGTGATGAGAATGGAGGCTATAGAGGATATTATCAGGGAGAGAGAAAGAAGAGAAGAAAGAGATGATCGGAAGAAAGATGAACCTTTGCAAGCAAGAATGGAAGAGAGAGGAAATGAAGAGGTGGTACAAGAGAGACCACATGAACATACAATAGTAGTTTAGGAAGATGGCATGGGGTAGCACTATAAAAGGTAGATTAGACCATTGGTAGATGGAATAATGAGAAGTAATGAAGGTCTAATGAGACAAGGACCAAGACAAAGATTTTAGGGGCAATGTTGGAATTGCCAAAGAGAAGGAATAGGGTAACAGAGTGTCCAAGGAATGTGAGTAGAAGTATGTAATAATAGAGAGTGAGAGAGATGAATGAGGAGAGAGAAAATGATAGGAATGAGTCATTACTCATGAGGAGGATTTTATTGTATTAGAAGCAAGGTAAGGAACCAATCTAAAGGAGAAGCCTATTCAAAATCAGATGCAAGTCAAGAGGTAAAGTATGTAATTTGGTTATTGATGGTGGTAGTACTAATAACATTATTTCATTAGAGATGGTACATAAGTTGAGATTGAAGAGGATGCCACATCTAGAACCATACATGATTGCATGGGTTTAGAAAGGACACCAAATAATGGCAAGTGAATAGAGTTGTGTTGAGTTTTAGATAGGAAGGTATAAAGACCAAGTTTTATGTGATATTTTGCTTATAGTGTGTGCCATTTATTTCTAGGTAGACCATGGTAGTTTGATAAGAATGCCATACATGATGGAACAACAAACATATATACTATAAAGCAACCTAGACTAAAATATGTACTTTTTCCATTGAAAAGTGAAGAGGGAAGAAAGGATGAAAGAATCATGATGATGATGATGTAGTGTTAGAGTAAAACTATAGAAGGTTTAGGATTGGTCAAGGTACTAAAGGAAAAAAATAAAGTGAGGAGTGAAGAATGCAAGGTGGAAGCAAATAGTTGTCTAATGAATGAAGTTAAATCACCTAAGAGAGAGCTCTAAGAAAGAAGTAGTCAAGCCAAGCATGGTAGGCAAGCATGTAAGAGAGAAGACATCAAGCTAGTGTTTGACATTGTAGCTGAGATGGAAAAGAGATGGTTGGGATATGACACCAAGCAAGTGAAGAAGAAGGATGCTGAAATGAAAAAGCAAGAAGCTTAAGGGAGAGCTATTGAGGCTCAAAGCTTAGTTTATAATATGTTTTTTAGTGATGAAGGTGCAAGTAAAGAGTAGGAGGAAAATAAAACAAAGATGCATATGTAGCATAAAGTGGTTGAAGCAACTACAGGAAACGTGGTAGATGAAGAGATTGTCAAAGAAATGGGAAATATGTAACATTCCATTGAACAAGATGAATATGAAGGAGTGATAAGGCAAGAAGATGAAATATGGAAATTGAATATGCAACCCATGGATATGTAGTATATTGAGGGTATTCAAGAGGATGACATACAACAACAAAGTATGAGATTACATAAGTATGAGACATGTAAAGAACAAGAATAAGTGGTGCATGAAAAGGAATGGGTAGTACAAGGAGCATTGGTGAAGGAGGAAGATTTCATAATAATATTAGTGGTTGAATATGTAGATAAGGAGAAGATGGATCATTTTGAAGAAAATGAAGATTGGTATATAGGTGCATGGCAAAAAGAAGAAGGCGAAAAATATGTTTTGCTTAACATTGTTGTTTCATGTGTAGGTATGAAAATGAAGAAGATAAGGTATAAATATGGGGACAAAGAGAATGTAAACATCTATGAGAGGAAAGTGGAGGAAAACACCTTCAATTAGGAAGGTTCATTGTATTTAGGCAACAACATATACTAAGTGGATGACTTAATACGTGTGACAAAGAATTCTCAACTTGGTAGTATGATGCAGGGGCATCTTATGATGATGCCAAGTTTAATCCATTTTTGTTTCTATCTTTGTATATAGGTGTCTTATAGTTGATATAGGTCATTATTAGTCTATTTGTGTATTATAAAGTGTTTAATGGTGCATAAAATTTGAATTACTCATTTTCTCACCTAAATGCATTATTTGAATATTTGAATCCTGTAAAGCCTTGGAAAGGACTTTTGTGAATTTTATGTAGGTGGAAAGTGTGTTAAATTGTCTAAGGGTATTAGGAAATGTAATAGGTTTATAAATGTTCATTGGACTAATGTCATAATACTAGATGTGTCATATTATTTGAAAAACAAGAAAATGTAAATGTTGACAAGAGACCTTCACATAGGGAAAATAGCCAAGATTTAGTTTTGAATCATATTTTTAGGAGTCTTATAGTTAGTTTTAGAGGTATTTTGTTGATACATTTTAATTAGATGAATGGATAATGTATTTTAAAATATTTTTAATAAAGATATGGTGAAGATTTTATTAACCCTATTATTAAAAGATTGAAGAAATAAACCCTGTTCAGGTCACTTATTGAATGCATATGTAATGTTCATGAGAGAATGAGATTGATAGTTTAAAAGTGTGAATTAATATAAATTCATGATTAAATGAAGAGATAAAGGATGGACAAAACCATAGTTGAAGGCGACAACAACTCAGACCCTATTTTATGCATGTTGGTTAGTTGCAGACTATTATTTCATAATTAATGATCAAAAGGTACTTGATAATAGTTTATTAAACTTTGAAGGATTATTGAACATGTTTTGAGAACAAATTTTTTAAGGAGTATTAATATAATAAACTATTATTTAAAGTCATTCATTGGCAGACCCCTATTTGGAGAACCATGCTTTGTGTGTCGACTTCATTTAATAGAATGTTAATGTATTGAATTTGGTAAAGGTTCATAATTTATATTAAGGTTTTTTTATGTGGTTATGAATTGTATGTTTAAAGAAAAATTTAATTAAATTTATAAATGTGCTCAGACAAGTTCCCCAGCTATCCTCTATTTCCTATGTTAAGAATTGGTATGAAGGACTGTGTATATCAACTTATAGAAAGGAAATGGTAATATGAATGAGTTATAGGTGAAATAAAATGTTTGGATAAGTTATTAAGTGTGTATTAGGTTTTTTACCACTTTATATTCCTTGGCATTATGTGTTATTCATTTATACAGTATTTAGACCTATAAAGAGATGTCTCAGTAGCACAATCAAGTTCATTCTAGTTGAAAAGACATAACAGTGAGTTGTATTGCCTTATCCAAGGATTGGAGAGAAAATAAAACGTAAATAAAAATTAAAAAAACCAAATTTGGGTCTTTGAAACCCTTTATAATAGTCACAGTGGAAAATGGTGACTTCTCAACTGAGATAGTGACCCAAAAACCTAAATTAGGGTTTCATGAATATCTTTTGATTCCACTAACAAAAATTAGTGCAACTAGGTGTGAAGTTTGGTGATGAAGTGTTTTGATATATTTTACGTCTTATGGGTTGATAGCATATGTATCTATACATTGGCAAGCTAATTATGTAAATAGGGTCATAAAAAGACCTAATAGACCTCAAAGGGGTAGACAATAAGCTTTAAATCAATTCAAAAGGGACTTAAGGAATGAGTGGGTTGTAACTTTAGTAATAGACTAATAGTAGAAAAGGGTATTTGATATAATCATCAATTTATCAAGGTACACTTGTACTTATCTGTACAGAAAGGATTTGGAGCAAAAAGGGCTACAAGAGTTGTGTGAGATGAAAGTAAAGTTGTGTAAAGGAAAGAAATGAGAGTTGAAAGGGGTTGGGAAGGTGATGAATAGATAAGGATTGGAAACACCTCAAAACTAACAGGTGAAAGTTGAACCATTTGTGTGAAGAATTGAATCATAGACCATTATCAAGGGAAGTGAGTGGGAAAATAAGGTTAAGAATGATTTCTTGGAATATGCTTTGCATCAAAAAATAATAATAAAAAAATAATATGCCTATGGTAAACTAATCAACTTTATTAAAATCTAACATTCTCCCCCTTAATTTAGCATAGCTTAAAGTGAATAGGAGAAAAATTCTCTAAATGCCTCAAATTTGTCACTTGAAAGTGACTTGGTGAAGACATATGCACGTTGTTCTTCTATCAGGCAATAATAGAGCTAGATGTTATGTTGCTATACATGTTCATGAATGAAATGAACTTTCACCTTAATGTGTTTTATGTTTTCATGAAAGACTAGATTGTGAACAACTTTGATAACACCCTTATTGTCATAATATAGGATGGTAGGTGTCTTCTATGGTACTCCCAATCCTTTCAGTATGGGACATAACCATATCACTTGGTAGATAGGTCCTCCTACAACATGATATTATACTTCAGTGGAAGATCGAGAAACAAAGTTTTGTTTCTTTATCCCCTAGGATATAGGACCAAATCCTAAAAAGAACACATATCTAGAATTGGATTTTTTGTCATCAATATTTCTTGCATGATCTAATTCTAAATATCTTGTCAAGAAAAAATGTCATTCTTCTTATAGTCTAGGCCGAAGTCCATTAAACCCTTGATACATCTTAGTATTCACTTTGTTGCTTTCTAGTGAGACATCTTTGGCTCCTGTTTCATGAACCTTGAAAGATAGTTAACTGCATAATTAATGTTTGACCTAGTATATGTTAAGTAAATAAAACTCCCAAGCAACTACCAATAGAGAGTTGTATTTACTTGTGGTGATGGATCTATATGAGAAAAATTAAGCCTTATCTTCATAGGTGTAGCAATTAGATTATTGTCTATCATCCTAAATTTATTGAGCATTGTCTTGAAATATTTCATCTGGGACAAAAAGATGTGGTGTTATTATTTCCATACTTCTAATCCAAGATAATAGTGTATAAGCTTGAGATCTATCATGTTTAATGATTGATTACGTATTTCTTGGTTACATCTATCATCTTTATTGAACATTTAGTGATGACTAGATCATCAACATATACTACAAAAATTACAATCTTTCCCCCTTGTTTTAGGTATAGATTTGGATCATAGGGACACCTATGGAATCCATGTTAGATCTATCTTTATGTACCAGGCTTGGGAGCCTATTTGAGACCATAAAAATATTTTGAGTTTATATAAATTACCAAGTGAGACAAAACCTTCTAGTTGTGTCACTTAAACTTCTTGTATATATCCTTTGAGAAAGACACTTTTTTCATCCATTTGGTAGATCTTCCATCCAAATTATGTAGCTAGAGTAAATATCATTTAGATTGTTTTGATCTTGGTTTTAAGAGAAAATGTATCCTCATAATCTATGCCTTCTTTCTATGCATATCCTTTAGACATGATTTGAGCCTTGTGATTATATATATTTCCATCTACTTTGTATTTTGTTTTGAAGACCCATTTATAGTTGATTGGCTTCTTCCCTGGTGGAAGATCTTCAAGCTACCATGTTTTGTGTTTCATCAGTGATTGATATTTTGCATTCATGGCATCCTTCCAAGGTTTAGACTCTAGTACTTCTTGAACTATCAAGGGCTCTACTAATTCTTCAACTATGCTCATTAGGGCCAAATTGACCTCATCTTGAGTCACGCTTTGAGTCCTTGGTCCAATAGTCAATGTGTTGAGAAATTTATCCAGTTTAACATCTCTTAATGTAATTACATACCATTTAGGCATATGTTACATTGTTCTTGTGGGTTGATATATATTAACTTACTAATCATCCTCATCATCATTGTCACCTTTAATGTGGTTATGACCTTTTAAATTGTCTAAAGGTCTAATTACTAAATCATATGAGTTTGTGGAAGGTAAACTGGTTTTAATTTTCTCATCAAAATCTAAATCCCTACTAATGGAGATCAATTTATTTTAGGGTCCATTAATATTTAGGATAATGAATATTCATTTTAACTTAAGAAGATACAAGGCATGGATCTATTATCTAGTTTCTTTCTCTTCTTTTTAGGAACATGCATATAAGCCTTACATCCAAAAACTTGAAGATGAGCAATGAAACATTTATGTCTTGTCTAGGCTTCATTTAGAGTCATATTATGAAGAGTTATAGTAGGTGACCCATTAAACAAATAAACTATTATTTTTAATAATTTTTCCCAAAATGTGCATGCTAAACCTAAATATTTAATCATGATATGCACCATTTCCATGATATTACAGTTTCATCATTCTGAAACACTAATCTATTATGAATTGTATGGGAGAGTCATTTTTTGATGAATGCCATGTTCTTTCAAATAATTAAAAAAGATTTACTGGTGAATTATCCCCTTCGATCTAAGTAGAGAGCCTTGATTTTATGACTAGTTTTAGTTTCCACTATTGCTTTGAACTCTTTGAAAGTATGAAGGCTTGGTATTTGGTCTTTGGATAGTAGAACTGCATCTTACATGAGTATTCATTAATAAAGATCATGAAATACCAAAACCCATATTGACTAGATCTCATGGGGCTACATAGATCGGTATGTACTAGATCAAGCTTACTAGATGCTCTTAAGGAACTTTTACCAAAATATGTCTGAGGTTGTTTCCCTACTAGACAACCAGTGCAGAGATTTGTATTTTTATTCAACTAAGGAAGTCCATAGACCATGTTATAATTATTTAGTTCTTTGAGGTATCTAAAATTTACATGACCATATATATGATGCCATATATTGGCTGAGTCTAAATCTTAAGCTACAAGTGCTTGATTGTTTGACTGAACAAAGTCAAGTTGGAACATTTTGCCAACTCTTGAGGCTTGTGCAATAATTATCAAAAATTTTGACTTATCTTTGCTCAAACACATCTTTATGCCACTTTTGAAATCAAAGTTAGCCATGAGGTTGTGGTCAAGTAGATGATTGATTGATAGAAGATTCTTTGTGAGTCCTGGGACATACAAGACATCTAAACTTTTTCAATCATGTTGTCCAAGTGGTAAGGAGATATTACCAATGCCTTGAACTTGGTAGAATGAGTCATCAACTAAAGAGACATGATTTTTTAGGGAAGTCTCATTCATGCTGTAGAACCAATCTTCTCTTCCAGTCATATGTTGAGTTGCATCTGAGTTGACATACTAGATAGAACTTTGTGATGTTGATTTGTCATGAGACTATGTAACATATAGGAAGTCCTCATTAAAGTGGGTATCTTCATGTTAAAAAAATTTGCCTTGATGATTGGATTTCTTCTTATAATTCACTTTCTTTTATCCTTGTCATTTATGTGGATGAGATGATTATTGGTGATTGGGCTTCGTGTTACTTCAAGATCCATATGCAAAGGATTTATACCAATAATTATTTAACTCATAGCCTATTTTTCCACATATAATGTAAAATTTATATTATTTATCCCCTTGTGAATGATGATATTAACCTTGATTTTATTTATAAGACTTTATTTGCTTCTTACCTTTTTGTTGATTAGAGGCAAGAACATGTTCTTATGATTGTTCTTCTTCTATACATATAAATTATTCCTATTACAACATGTTTACTAACTTGTCAAAAGATGGTTTATATTATGTGACTATCAAAGTAGTCATGAATATCCTATAGGAGGGTGGTAGTGTTATTTGGACAATAGGTACAAGAGATGCATCTGACACTATTTCACCCAATGCTTGGAGTGAAGCCCTTAGGGTTATAACACAGTGTAGAAAAGCTTCCACTTTTTCACTAGAATTAAATTTTAGAGATTGAAGTTGAATTTTTAAATGAAGAATGGTTCCTTCATTTTTGGCCTCATAGACTGTTTGGAGCTCATCCCAAGCATCTTTTGTTGTTGTGGCCTCACAAATGTGAGGTTGTACCTCATCTGATACTTTGAACATGATTATCAACTTTGCCTTCTGATTGACTTTATCAAACTTATTCTGATGATCAAAATCAATAGCATGTTAGGTAAGAGTATCATTTAAAATAGGGAAAATATTTTAAAATTCCAAATGTGTCCTAATTTTAGTTTTTCAAGTGACATTATTGTCACCATGAAGAAGCTATGAGTCTGAAAAAAAATTGGCCCATTTCTGACCATTATGTAGAATCTGACCAAAGGTGATAGATTGGTTCCTTATCAATCCACATAGCAAGGTCTCCCTTTCATTATACCATCAGTCTAAGATACCAATCCTTTCTTTATATATGCCCTTCTGGTATACCCATCGATACATGGAAGAAGCTCACCCTTTCTATATACGCAATGGTACATGAAAGAAGCATAAATGCACATGAAAGATATTTATATGTGGTACTTAGACAATAATAAAAAATATTTGTTCAATTGATAGCACTTTCTTAGATGGATTTATGCATACGTGCACATAACTTTGCTATATATTTAGAAATACCACCAGTCATGATTTATGCCCTTAGATTGAAATGAATGGGTAGATAAAGGGAAGGGTATGAGTGAATGTGCCTTATTTCTCCTTGAAAATTTAAAGGGATGATGCCCAGACATCATTATTATAGCTATGTTAGGTTGTGTATGCAATAAATCAAGCATGATGACATTACCCATAAACATGATTTAGGCGCATAGTTATGATCGAACACTATGTCGAGTTTGAAAAACTCATGATTTTGTGCAATATGTAAAACCATTACAATATTTTGCAAAATAAAATTACAATGATTTTTAGAAAATGAAAAAACACTTGTTTTTTTTTTTGGGCTCTTTGACCTCTTTTTGGCAATTTCTTTTTACTCTGCCTTTCCCTTTTTTTTTAAAAAAGTTTTTTTTTAGTGCATTCCTAGCCAGGTTTAGCTAGTTACAGATAGCATTGGCAAAATTGCCAAATTTTGTGGAAATGCTAAAGTTACTTTTTCTTCCAAAAAAAGAATCTTTGAGGGGATTTGAACCTCCAACCTCTTCTTTGTCAAAAAGACTTCTTACCAACCCACCTATGCATCATATCAAGTCTAGAAAAGACAAAACTAATATTTAAAGGCTTTAAATTATTGATTTGAAGGCAAAATCACTCCCTATGGAATACCACAGGTTTGATAAATGGTTGATTTAGATAAAATTTGTAGCAAAGAAATTATTTCATGGGTGGTTTTGAGGTTGTAAAGGCAATTTTGGGCAAATATAGGAGTGGTTTTCAATAACTAAAGGTTGATCTTGATTTTTTTTAAATATTAAAAGCTCATAGATTGAATTTTATTTAATTTTTATATTAAAACAAATCAAACCATTGAAATTTTTATATACTTCATGTTTGATAATATTGAATGCCTTCTCAACTAACAGAAGAGATATCATGCCATGTTTGGTTTGCCAACAATGTATAAATCTCCTCAACATTGCCCACTCTAATCAACAACAAGAATATATAATACCTCCCTAGAGCACACTTATTTTTATGTGACACCAACCTTCAATGCATCTTTAGCCTAAAAACACCATTCTACGCTTTGGCTATTTTCAATGTCTTTGCATATTTTTTTTGATGCTGATTTTTCTTTGTTTGGCTCAACTCCATGCTAATATTCAGTCCTCAAATATGGGACATAGTATAAGTATTTAAATGCTTACTCTGCTTTCTACCAAACCATAGGCCACTTTAGCATCGAGCTATGGAAGAGCACAGGCTTCTCCCAAGTTTTTTTTTTTTTTTTTTGCTAAGCTTGGATCAAGAGAGAGTGCCTCAAGGCTCCTCTTATTTTCTCTACCTATATCTAAATTAATTTTTCTTCTCCTACTTTGAAACCAAATGAGATATTGAAATAATAATATAATCATCTTAAACTCAAAATGCATTATAGGGGCTATTATATAGCCAAAATAATAACATAACAATATCCTAAAATATAGGATGGTGTAAAAATAATATACCCATAATGGATGTCATGGGAAAACAAAATAACAATAAACAATAATATGTCTATGGTGAATTAATCACCTTTATTAAAATCTAATAGATTCCTCATTTTATCAAAAAATCTTTCATAAGGGTAGAAAATACCACAAATGAATTTATTGTGATTGAAATAAAAATTAAAAATTCCATAAATATTCAAATAACTTGCAAACATAGGGATTTCTCAAATAAGAAAGACAAAATCTTCAATTTATTTCATTCTCTAGGTTATAGTTTGTATAAAATATATTCAAAATGAAGATAAATATTACTAACAACAAAAATATAGATTAGGCTAAGGGGTTTACCCATATTTATACAAAATATCTCATAGATGAAATGCAGTTATCAAAACTTCAATGACCAGTACAAGAAATCATGTAAATATGGAGCTTCATGTAAAAAGAGGCATGATCTTCTATTTGTGGCATCCTTGACTTGGTAAAATAGTTATGAATAATGGATGCAATAACTAGTGTGGTCTTCAACTTGATGTGGCATGGATAGAACTGAGAAAAACTTCATGAAATACCTCTTCTTATTTTTTTATGCAGTTGCAAATTAATCTTCATGTAAATAGGTGACAACCAAAATGAACTCAATGTTTAAATAAAATATAACTTAGAAGTAACTCAAGTCACTTTTTTCAAAACCCTAAATTGAAAATTACAAGTGAGACTTTTACAACTTGTAAGTCATGTCACTTTGTCAAAATTGAATTTGTAGTTTTCAATATGTACTTTTAATACTTTAGCAATTATAACTTGTCAAAATGAATAGTGTAATTTGTAATTATGCTTTTTACAATTTCCATCTTGACAAAAAATATAAAGTGTAAAATACATGTGTTTCTTTCTCAAAAGAGCAATAAAAGATAGTTGCATTTTTACAATATACAACTTTAGACTATTTTTACAATCTTGAAAATATAATTCATGAAAAATTTCAATAGAAATAACTAATCAATTTATAAAACTTCCTCTATCTACTGGTCTTTCTCAGCCTATAGCTTTTGGACATATGCATCAAAGGCCTTGAAAATCTCCTAGATTTTATCTTAGTCTACACTAAAGGAGTAAAGGTTGGTGATTTCATAGTCTGTTGATGTGTCAAAGAGTTCCCACCTCAAAGCCTTGATTTCTTGTATTTATTTACCCATCTTATCCAATACATTCTCATACCTAATGTAGTGGTGGATAGAACTTAAGGTAAAGACTATAGTTTTAGTAGATTCTTTTTAAACTACTTATTTTAACTTGATCTAAACCTCTTCTATTGGGAACAGGTTATATTCATCATTTGCTAACCTACAGGATAATTAACTCAACATTTCTTCAATGTCATACAACATAACAATAGCCTTGTCATGTACAACCTTGCCTTTGTGTGTAGCTTCTATGAGCAACTTTATTCTAAATTATGTATTTCTATCCAATTCCTCTTGTTATCCATCATTTTTCAGTATTCCTTTAGCAAGGAGGATGTTAATATTAATAGAGTCTACACTTGTTAATTTAGGATAATAGAAATTCAAAATTTGTATTTCTCCCTCATACTTATTGACCAATTTTTGTAAAGTAATCCTTATTTTCCTCAAAATTATATAATGGTCCATTATTATATCAATAATATTATTTACCTTGGAAATGAGTTCCTTTAATCATTCTTTAGTATCCCTTCCCATGATGGCAATTTCAATCACTGCATCTATTATTGCCTAATCTAGAATTTGGTTGACTGGTTATGCTAAATCTGGTTATTTTGATGATCCACTAGGCTCTATGAACTTGTTTAGTGCAGCTGTGAGTTGATCAAACTTATTTTTCAACTCATTTTTAATGGCTTTATCATTATCTATTAGGTCAAATAGGGAGTTGATGCCAGATTGAGCAGCATGTTTTAATCCCTCCCTTGTTGGTCATCTCAGATGAATCTTTAAAATATGATAATCCCCCACCACAAGGTCTTCCTTTAGTTTGTTTAATGGGGGGACCACAATCTTGACATATATTTCCCCTTTATCATCACACAAAATTATGGAGAAGGTTTGGGGAGTATACTTGGACTTCTTCACATCTGAAAGGCCAAAGTCTAATGTACTATTGGATCTACTTCCAATTTTTCCCCATTGTATTTGCTAGCCAACTAGGGGTAGCATCTTGATACATAGATATTGTCACCTAAAAATTAGTAGATGATGTTGTTGGAATAGTAGGCACTATGACAAGTGTGGAATCCTATGTGGATGTTACCATTGATTTCTTTGGAGATGCCTGTGAAATTCCAACTCCATTAGTTGGTTGAAAATCCATGTATGAATTAATAATTTTTGTTTTTCCTATCTCTACTAAAGGTGTTGTGAAAACTACAAAAATGGAGGAAGTGGGAACAATGGAAACACCTATGTCTATTGGGGGTGTGGAAGATGTAATTGATACATGAACTCTAAATTTGGGAATGGGTGGAAGGGTGGAAGCCAAATCATTAAATGAATCAATTAAATGTGTTGGGCCTCTCAAGGTTGGTAAGGTAGGGAAGATAAAAGAGGATGAAGATGATGCAATACTTATCCAAAGAGTTGGGATGACTAGGAGAACTAAAGTTAGGATGGTTGAGTCCATGGCTATGTACTACTGAATGGTGTTGGAAATCAATGGGGATGGAATGGAAGGAATTATGAATGGAATGGAAAAGGGGAGTGAAATGGGAGGGAGTGAAATTGGAGGAAGGGAAAGTGGTGTGGAAACTTGAGTATCCACTAATGGGGGACCCTAAGTGTCCATTTAAATTGATTACACTAGTTATAATGGACTTGTTGAAGGCAAGGTGGTAGGAATGAGAGGTGAAGTGGAAACCTGAGATGCAGGGGGAGTTGAAACTTGAGATGTAAGGGGAGTGGAAAATTGAGATAGAGGTGTTGGATCTTCAAGAACAATATACATAGGCAGAGGGTGAAAAATAGAAATAGGGGTTTTCACTATTATAGATATGGGCATTGAAGCTATGGAAGATCCAAATGTAGATATATCCTTTAATGAGATGTTTATCAGTTGATCTATTGCTGACCCCTCTTGACTTGATTGCCCCTTCTTGGCCTTAGTTTTCTTATTCTTCTTTTGGGAGGTCATTGGCCCTTTTGGTTGTTCACCCACTTTTCCATTGGGACCCTCCACTGATGGAGGACCCTCTTCCTTAAGATTTAATAGCTTCCCTCTAATACCCACTGTATCTTTTGTTACTTGAACCCCTTTACTTCTCAACCAATTGATTGTTTTGTTGATCACATGTGTTGTTATATCAATCAGAGAGAAGGATTTAGGAATTGACCTCCTTATCGATGGAATGGGTTAAATGATAATATGATTATAGTAATTTGGGTCCACTAAGGACTCATCGTATACCAAGTCATCTAGTACTAGTGCCAAATCATAATATTTGACCTGTTGAAAGGTCATTCTAGAATGGTATTTCAATATGACCTTCTCTTCATCCTCTAAGTCCTCCTAATAATCTTCAAAATATGGAACATGGGAGTATGTAGAAACTCCCAGTGTGATGGTGATATTTCCATAAACATCAAAGAATGGCCTAAACTCCAAAGTTCTTAGGGTCATTTGGTATATTTATACCTTGGCACACTTATATTTGAGGAGGGAAGGGCATGTGTATCTACCAATACTAATTGAGAAATGAATTCCTAACTTGTGCTTGTTGGATAAAAGTTTAAGGGTCTCAACAAGTTATCTGACCAAATCCATCAATGTCCACTTGTCATTGACATATCTGGGGAGTGTGTATGAGCAACCACTAAATCTACTTGCCTTGATATATGAATAGGTGGGGAATTGAATGAAGTAGGAGCCCCATTTGGCAATCTCTATGGTTACTGCCTATGAGAATCTCATTCTCCCTACTTCTTTATCAAACATGATGATGATGCAATAGATGAATGCATCATTGACTCTCCTAAATTGTTGTTTACTAGCCTCTAATGTGAGGTTACGATAGTAGTTGTATACTCTACTTATCTCACTAGGTACTATATTGAGGCCTGGTAAAGATCTCCCTCTGGCCAAAATGTATACAAGGTAGGAAGTCAAGAATAACTTTCTAGTTGTTTACACCTCCATTAATTACTTATGGAGGGAGTCACTAATAAGCTGAGCCTAGTGGATGAATTGGGAATTCTGACCGATGACCCAAATGTACTAGTGCATCCACTCCTAGAAGCTCTTATCATTAGGACTACTAGTAATCTTGTGTAACAAAATTTTAATATCCCCCACCTCATCTTTGAAGTAAATCCTTGCCAATGTCTTTTGAAATTTGGTGGATGTAGCCTTGGGGGATTTAAGCCATTATTTGTTAATCATTTCTTAACACCCATCTCTATTATCTTGAAATAATTTTTGGGTTATCTCTGGAGTTATGTTGAGAAAACTCTCAAACTCTGGTATAACAAACACTGAATTGATGAAATTAGGGTCTCAATTCAAAATATTTCCCCCTTTATCATTCAAAACTTATCATCTATCATGATCATAATGTTAGGATAGTTTTATCACCAACTCAAGGCTTTGGAACATTAGTGGAAATTTTTATAATTGAGGAATTCTAGAATCATAATTACCCTAGATCCAATCATTCTTAAACTCTACATTTCTCTAGGTTTAAAATTCCCCTAGGTCAATGTGACAAAGTTCTATATTAGTTATCTTTGTAGTGTTGGATCTAAGCTGAGAGTCATCCTAAGGACTTTTGATTTTAACTTTATCTCCTTTTTAGACATGGAAACTAGAGAGAATGCTTGTGGAAAACCAACTACAAGAGCTGGTAGGATTTATAGGTGCTTGAAGCTAGTATAATCTCTGATAGATATTGGAGGTGCTTTGTGCAGGTAAAAATTATGGTAGAAATAACAAGTGTTCTATTAGATGAAAACCTCAATGAAACTTCAAGATGGTTGGATCAAGTCTAATGTCTACAGGGTTGGGATTTCTTATTCATAGGTATGTATCCCATGATAATGGGAAGTGTAAACTACAAGTGGTAATCCTGTAGGGAGGAGAAGTGTTTGGAGCAAGTCCACTATCCGTAGGGAATTGAAATATTTTAGGGATTATAGGTACTTGGAAAAATAGTGAAACTCATGAAAATCTAAGGTGTTCAAAGTAGGTCCAGTGTCCATAGGGACTCAAATGTATCTTTGGGGAATATTCTATGGGTATGTTTGGGAATATGCTATGGTATATTTTCCTAGTTTTGGTGAAGCCTTAGATTTACCTATGAATATTTGAGGGAGAAACTTAGGATTTTATATGATAAAAATTTGGAATATAAAACCCTAAAACCCTAGATCTTAATTACGTTAGATACTTTGGAAAACAATGACAACTCAGACTATAACACAACCACAATACAAACCCTAAAAATAGATAAGGCTTGTTTAAACACATAGAAGCCCTAAAAATTTAAACATTCAAGAAAAATAATGATAACCCTAAGAAAAATGAAATTAAAACTTTTATCAAGAAAGGAAATATTTTAACAAGCTTCAATTATAAAAAACAATGGTGAAAATCACAAGAAGATTGTAGGAATACCATGTAGTAGGGAATATGGCACTCTGCTTGTAGACATGGCTTGGATGCATGGATTAAGGGTTAAAGAATGATTGAAGATTGTCAGATCTCAAAAACCAATTATCAATTTCAAATAATGAACAAAAAATCCTTATTTTTACATTATCTATATAAAAAACCCTACAATTAATGCTTTCATGGTGGTTAGTGGCAGAATTCTAGAGTCCTCATATATTTTTGAAAATATACAAATTGCATGTTGACCTCCAGATTCTATGGGAGGTTGAATTTCTTGGAAATAGGAAAGCAGAATTCCATGTACAATTTACAATTTTTAAAAATTGTAAATTGTGTTTGGAGTTTTAGATTTCATAGCTTAGATATTTGGTGGGATCTAGAACCTGCATTGCAATTTACAATTTTACAAATTGCAAATTACTCTTCGAGTTATGGATTTCATGGATTAATGTTTTACAAGAAGTAAAAATTAGAATGCAATTTATAAAATTACAAATTACAATCTAGGTTCTAGATACTATAGGGGTATTTAGTTTACATGTTCCATAAATCTACTTACAAATTACAATTTGTAAAATTACAAATTGTAAATGGATTTCTGGATTCTGTCATTTAATGGATTATGTGATCCAAAAATTAGGATGAAATTTTTGATTTTTCAAATTACAGTCAGAGTTCTAAATTCCACCAAAATAGAAGGTTAGTGTATTATACGAGGTGGAGTTTAGGAAGAAATTTGCAATTAGCATCCAAAGTTTTGGATTCTAGAATATAAAGGCTAAGTTGGTTTTTGGTCATTTCAAGGGATTCTCTCAAAAAAATAGGGGGTATCCCTTAGGGTATTTTATGTTATGATATTTTTGGGACAAAAATATCAACATTTTTGGTGACCTCTATGTGATGATTATAGGTTAATCAGTTTTTATCTAGTAGCCTTCTAATTCATTGGGTATGAAGTCATTTTGGCTTAATAAACTATAACTTGGTGAAGAAAAATTTGAGACTTACCTAAACAAAAACAAAATAAGGAAATAGAATAAACTAAAGAAAAAAACTCCTAATGAGTTGACTTGTGCAGAAGCACTTATATTGAAAACACAACTAACCCTATTAGATACAAAATTTTATTTTCTAGAATGAATTCCTACCTTAAAATCAAGCTTTGAGGTGCATTCTATTAACTAGGATAATCAGTTCTAATCCATCAAGCTTGGATAGGTGGAATGCATTAGCTCCCTTACACTGAGTTATAATATATGGACCACTCCATATTGCATCAAAATTTGTGTGCTTTCCTAGTTTAGCCTTATCTGCATCCCATTTGAGAACCATGTCTCCTTCATTGAAGCTCGTATCAAATGCCTTTTTGTCAAAAGTCTTATTTGTTTGAGCTTGATTTGCTTCCAAGACTTTCATTGATTGGTTCTTGATTTCTTCTAGTTCTATTAGTTCAACCAATGTTATTGTCATTTCATCATTGTTTATCAAATCCAATTGGTGATTGAGATCTAGAGATAGTAACTCAATTGACAATAGGACTTGTGATTCCCTTTTATATACCAACATGAATGGGGAGTTATCGATGGCTCTCTTAAGAATAATCCTATCAGCCCACAGTGTTGATTTCAACTTTGTGTTCCATGTCTTTTGGTTATCCTCCATAGTTCTTTTGATAATTCTTATAAGGTTCTTGTTGGTAAACTCAGCCAAGCCATTACCCTGGGGATAATAATTGGAATAAGTACTTAGGTATACATTATGATTTACATCCCATTAACTCACTTTAGTGCCCATAAATGCTTTAGCATTATCCAAGATAATGGTGTAAGGAATACCAAACCTTGAGACTATGCCATTCATGGAGCCCAAAATGGATGCCTCCATAGAATATTTTAGCGCAACTACTTTAGTCCATCATGTGAAATAGTCCATTGCTATGAAAACCCATTTTTGGCCTACAATCAATGGTGGATTGATCATACCAATGAAATCCAAACTCCATTGAGTGAATGGTTGATTTGCATGAATTAGTTTGAGAGGAAATGTTGTTAATCTCTAATTACCAATGAATTAAGCACACTTTTCATAGTTCTTTACCCATTGATGGGTATATTTGAATAATTCAAGATAATAATAACCCCCTCTCATTATTTTGATGGCCATGGTTCTTGTAGAGAAGTGTCTTCCATATGATCCATCATGAAATTCCTCAAGTTCCTTGGGGACTTGATCATGCTCAATACATATTAAGATGATCCCATTCATATCCTTTCTAAACAATATTGAATCAACAAGGACATAAGGAATGGATTGGAGTCTATAATACCTTTGTTTAGATTGTTGAAAATCATACGGGTACTCTCTAGTCTATAGGAAGTTAGTTATATCATGGATCCAACTATTGAAAATAGGTGGGTTGGTCGATTGAGGTGCTTTTTTAGTATATATTATTTTGGATGTCATTTTAGTAGTCCTAATATTAGAAGCCAACTGTTAACATAAACCCTTTCCTCTCACCATCTTGGTAGCCTTGATATCTATGTCATACTCCATGACTTTGGTGATCCATCCTGTTCTTTTTTCATTCATCTTCTGACTAAGTAGAAAATATTTGATACTTTGATGAATCACCATTAGATGAATCTTATTATAGGAGAGTACATTCCTAAATTTATCAAGAGCTTTAATCATAACATATACTTGTTTCTCCATGAAACTATAATTTTCTTCACAATCTTTTAGGGATTAACTGAAGAAAGATATTGGCTATTTTAATTGTTCTTGATTATGCTAAGTCAGAATAACTAAGATGATTCCTTCCCCTTAAAAGGCATAGAGAATTAAATCATTCTCATAGTTTAGGTTGACTAGGGTAATATCTTGGGAAATAGCTTGTTTGATGGATTTAAAGCTATCTTTTCCCTCCTATGTCCACCTAAAGATGATACCTTTATTTAGCATTAAAGTAAGGGTTTTACCATAGAATAAAAATTTGGGACAAATCTTCTTGAAAAGTTGATTTTTATGATAAAGCTCTATAGTCCTTTCTTATGTCTTGGTAGTGCTAATGCATATATAATAGTAATTATTTCTAGGTCTATTGTAAGACCCTCTTTGGACACTATGTGTCCCAATAGCTCCCCTTCATGGATTGTGTAAATTTACTTCTTTAGGTTTAAGGAAACTCCAAATTATCTATACCTTTCAAAAAAATTCCTAAGCTGATATAGGTGTGCTTCAACATGCTTTGAGTAGATAGTGATATCATCTAGATATACTAGGATCGTTTCATTTATCAAATGTTTGAACACCATATCCATGGATCTCTAAAATGTTGAACCAATATTTTTTAGATGAAATGACATATTTTTGTATGCATATATACCCCATTTTGTGGTGAAAGTAGTCTTGAATTGGGCTGATTCTTGTACCAAGATTTGGTTATAGCCAGAATAACTATCTATAGGAGAAAACCTTTTAGATCTTGATACAATTTGTAAAATTTGTTCCATAGGGGGAAAAGGATAACGATACTTTAGAGATGCTTTATTCATATCCATAAAATTTATACACGCCCTGATTTCACCATTTTTATTTCTTATAGGGACCAAATTTATAACCCAAGATGAGTGTTTGATAGGAAAAATAATATTAGCCTCTATTAATTTAGATAGCTCACTCTTCATCAGGGGTTCTATTTTTGGATTAATAAGTCTTTGTTTCTGTCTAATAGGCTTGGTATTTGGATCCAATTCTATTGTATGTTGGGCTAAGCTGGGGTCAAACCCCCTTAGATCATGATAACTCTAAGTGAAGTTATCAACAATCTCTTGACACAATTCAACAAAATCTTGCTTTTTAAAATCAGTACATACCTTTCCTATCTTCAATGATTTTCCTTATAAAATGATCATTGGCTCATATTCTTCTTCATTCACCATGATGTTCTTCTTATTGAATTTTAGCTTATCATTCTAATTGAATATGTTCTCTAGTGTAACAAAACCCATTGGTAATTTGTTTATCTTCAGCTAGATGATCTAATCTCCATATTGATCCTAGAGTCTTGGTTGGTTCTTATCTGGGAATTCAGCTTCTTCTATTAGAAAGTTGACAATCTGTTGATCATTATCAAAGACTTACCAATTAGTTACATTATAAGGAACATATGACATTATTATCAACCTTACATGTTGACTATTCTTCCTCTTTATTCCTTTCGATAGGTTATATTGGGATCCTACAAAGGCCATATGATTAACATCTTTTTTATATGCTCTTAGTACTGGTTGAATATTCAAGGGGGTGAAATCTTCTAATAGGTCCCAAACCTTGTGTTTGTAAAAAATTATTAGATTGTTCTTGGTTACACTTCTAGACCTTGGTGAATATTCAACTCACTGTCATAAAATATCTATAGAAATTATATTCCTCTCTCCTTGGCTAATTTTATTCCTCAAATCAAAGCTTCATACTCAGCTACATTATTAGTGGAGCTAAATTAAAGTTTGAAAGAATAAAAATAATTCTCATTTTATGGAGAGATTAAGACAAAACCCATGCATATACCATTCTTGCTTCTCAAACCATTGAAGAATAGTTGCCACATTCCTTAAATATCCTTAGCATATTTTACAATATTAGGGATAATTTTATCATTCTCATGTATGCAATATGTACCCAGCCTAGTTTCCTATACATAGTCATAAGGATGAAATTGGAGAGTTGATCCCTATTAATCTAAGTGAGTGTCTAGAATATCTTCTATGGGTGTTGAATATTCATGATCAATTTCCTCTTCTTTATCTTGTAATATATAATTCATGTCTACAGGGAGAGGAGTGTATGGCTCAATATGATCTTTAGCTATTGGCTCAACTTTTATTATTATTATTATTATTATTATTATTATTGTTCTATATCTCATCCTAAGAAACATGTGAGACCAATATATAGGTAGATACCCTCCAATATTTGTAGTGAAATCTCATGAAAGGTAAATGGAAAAGTAAAAGGGAAGATCTATTACTGAGATATCCTAGGAAATTGACACACTTAGACATGCATGGGTAGTGAGATTCATCCCTTTTATTATCCCTACTATCTAAAAAATAGTCTTATCTAGTTGAAAAACTCCTTTATTGATAGGTGTATACTTAAATTTGAGATCATCAACTATTTTTTGGACATCACTAAACTACTAGCCCTTGAATCTACCATGCAATTATGCTATGTACCTAGGGATATGATATATTGATGTATATGGGTTGATAAAGATGCTGATATGTGGCACACATCCCCTTAATTATATGGGTACAATATATTAGGATAATAGAGTAACTTGTGGAAGTATTACATTGGGTAATGGTCAGACTACATTGGGATTAGGAGGTTATCCATCCATGGGTTAGATAGATGTATATATATATAGGAGATGATTATCATGATAAAGATATCAAGTAATCATTGAGTCTTCTATTGTAAGAGGATATTGGAGGTTGTCCCCTCGAAGAGACATTATGGAGTTATTCCTTCCTAAAATAGTATTATATGGTGTTTCCCTACCTTAAAGGTATTTCTGCATATATTGAATCTTAACAAGTGGTATTAGAGCTTCAATTTGGGCAATTTATGGAGCAAAACCCTAGTTTTTTTAATCATCAATAACTTTTGATTGGTTGCAAAAATTTTCACAAATTTTATACTGGATATGGAGAATATTTCAAATAAGTCACAATAAAAAAATTGATATTTTTTTATTCGTTTTGAGGGATTTATTGCTATTTTAGTGTTTATAATAATTTCACTATATCTTCCGAAATATAAGGAATTTTTATTCAAAAATTTTACCGGAGATGTAACCAGATATAAGAGAAGCAAAATAAAAATTTCAGAATTGTTTGAGTTGTTTGGAGTGATTTTTTGCAATTTTATGGATGAGTTATTGACATTTTAGGGTTTCATGAACCTTAAATTTTTTAAGGATCATGGAGTTGCAAAAAATTTCAGGGGAAGATGATATTGATGCTAAAGAATGGTGGAACCTTTTGAAGAATCATTTTACAAAAAATTTTGGGAAAAGATGACTACTTCCTTTTTTGTCTGGACCTGCACTACATTGGTTTGATCAATTGAGCTATACAGAAAGGTTTTCTTCATGGAAAGAAATGGAACAATTTTTTTTAGATCGTTGGGATATAAAAAAATAATTAGAAAAAGAAGAAGAAGAAGATGATGATGATGATGAAGAAGAATTGGATGTTAAAGGTTCAAATTATTTGGCTCCAAATAAATCTGAGTCAATTTTTCAATTTCATGGATGCATTCAAAAGAAAAGGGTTATTGTGTCCATAAACCATACTAGTAAGTATAAATTCATCAACATGAATGTGTCCAAGTATCTACATGTTCAAGAAAAGAATATCAAAGAGGTTAAACTAGATGGCAAGAATATTTCAATGTTTGAAGATCTGAAGCTCGTTATGGAAAAATATGTTTTACATTCAGATTTTTATGCTTTGGATATGGATGATTGGATATAGTTCTTGGATATCCATGGTTAGAGACTTTGGGAACAATGAATATTAATTTTTAGAAAAATTTCATGAAGTTTTGGTATAAGAAAAAGAAGATCACTTTAGAAGATATCATAGTGAAAAAGGAACCAATAACAATCTAGGTAGATCATGAGGATGAGATTAAAACAGGTGATGAAGTTCATGAAAAAGATTTAGATGATATAGATAAAGACACACTACAAATGAACACTTTATCTACTCAAGAGACAAAGAAGGAATAGGTAGAAGAGGTAGAAGTAAAGGTGGATAATGTCAAAGTATTGGAAAAGGTTGAGGTATATAGACACCCACATCATCATGAGAGGAAACAATCATGGAACCAGGTGAGGATGTGTAATAACAACAATCATTTTGTCTATACAGGAAATCCAATTTCCAATCATTTTGGATATGCATGGAATCCAAAGAAAAAATACTATGGCACATGGAATTAATGGGGAAATCACTATGACTATGCATGGAATAATACCTACTATGGTCATGGTTGGAATCAGAGTAGCGCAATAGAATATGGTACATGGAATAAAAAGAGGAATAATTATGCTTGGACACTAAAGCAATATAATTATGATCATAAATGAAATTAGAGGAGCACAATGGATTTTGGACACAAGCTTGGAGAGATATCACCTACCAAGATCACATATGGATGGTTACATGATCGAGATTGGAGACAAGTGTGAAATGATTTGAAGCACACTCATTATTTTGTTTCTTCCTATGTTTCGGGGATGAAACATGTCAAAGAGGGAAGTAATGCTATGTACCTAGGGATATGATATATTGATGTATATGGGTTGATTGAGATGCCAACATGTGGCACACATCCCCTTAGTTATATGGGTACAATATATTAGGATAATAGAGTAACTTGTGGAAGTAGTACATTGGGTAATGGTCAGCCTACATTGGGATTAGGAGGTTATCCATCCATGGGTTAGATAGATGGGTATATATAGGAGATGATTATCATGGTAAGGATATCAAGTAAGCATTGAGTCTTCTATTGTAAGAGGATATTGGAGGTTGTCCCCTTGAAGAGACATTGTGGAGTTATTCCTTCCTAAAGGAGTATTTTATGGTGTTTCCCTACCTTAAGGGTATTTATGCATATATTGAATCTTAACAAATTATGAATAATATTCTTCCTTATTATGAGTGAAAGATAAAATGGGGGAGGGTTACTAATTTTTCTCACTTTAGCATTAGTTTGAGTTTGACACAAATTAATTACAATATTAGGTCCCTTAGATGGAACCTTATCTATTATCTGGAGGTTCTTCAAAGCCACATGTAGCAAATCCCTTTGCATAGGAATGGATAGTGTTTACCACATGGTAACATTCAGATTAGTCTTATTTATTTTCTCAATAATTCTAAAAGGAATATTACCAACCTTTTTCAGAGCCTTTGTAGGAGCTACATCTTCTTTTAAAATATTTAGAGTTGGCACTTTCACTTCAGTCTAGCCCATAGGTATAAAAGGTGGCCTTTACACTATGTTGTTCTTTTCAAGTTATAATAAAACTTTGGAAGTTATATATTGTTTCAACCTAAGAGGCTAATCACTTTCTATTGTTATTTTATTTGAACGTGTGTTGGATGTCATTGGACCTCCATCATTGAATAGTGCTTCCTCCTAATTTACACCATAAAAGTCATCCTCTGGTTAGTTTAGTAGAGTTTTCTAACCTTGAATAGGTTCTTGTATATCTACTTATTGGGAAGTGTATTCTTCTTATTATCCATATGTTCTTGATATGCCTTATACCATCAAGTCTTGACTGATAACATCATTAGGACAAGTGATTTTATTATATGGTTGAGAATAGGGATAACACCAATCATACTCCTATGCTAGGTTGTTTTGAATAGGGACAATAGGTTTAGAAGCACTTGGTGTAGGTAAATCACAATTTTTTGGAGGTTTTATTTGCATACCTTGACCCTGTGGCTATGAATTTCCTTGCTAAGGCTATGAACCACCTTGGTAAGGCTACCTATTGGGTTGGTATGTTGGGTAAGCCTACTAATACGACTTGTAGTTTTGAGATTGCTACCTCTTCATTGATACTAACTCATTGCTAAAATTCTTAAGTAGTGACTTAACCTCATATAGTTCATCTATTAGAGTGGGAGTCAAAACTAGTGCTTTGCTAGTGGTGGGTATTAGAGAAATTATAGGTGGTGTAGGAGCTATTTATGTAAATAGAGGCATTGGTGGCCTTAGGGAAAATTTTCCATCTTAGATTAAACAATTTTCCACCCTTATTGCAATTTCATAGGCATCAATAAGTGTGGTGCCATCCATTAACTAAATCATAATAACTACATCACTATTCAAAGATCTTAAGTAATATAGGAAAGCATTGTTTGGAGTTGGCTTGACCAGTGTTGAAATTATATTCCAAGTATTTTGAAAATGGAAATTGGAATCAGTCATGAGTTCATGAGGGTCCCATTGAATGGTAGTCAATTATTCAACCAAAGAAAGGTGGTCACTCTTATCTTCATATTGAGCACATAGTGTGGTTCTTAAGTCATCCCAAACATGGATAAAACTAGGATCAAGGCTTCTGTACCATTACAAGGCTGTATCTTTGAAGGAAGAGAAAAAAGAGTTTGATTACAACATTATCTTGCACCATATTATGGATTGAACAATGATTATCAATATATTATATGTGTTACATATGGGTGGTGGAAGTTTTTCTAGTAAAATAAGAGAGGCTTTTCAATGCTAATGTGGGTATATCAATATACTGAGCCAACTAGAGTGGGTTGGCTCCATTAAAAGCTACAAAATTTAAATTTCTAGCCATTATGGGAGGTATGAAATCTATAAGAGTAGAAGTAATTAAAGGAGATGAAAATAAATTTATAGGATATACTTTAAGATGAGGTATAATTGATTTCTATCTCTTTTAGATATAAATGATAACTCTAAAAAATCATCTATCTTAACTTTAATAGCTAACCTTATTTATTTGCTTGGCATACGTAATCCTTGAAATTCTAAATCTATAAACCAGTGGAATCACTAGGTGATTTAAGAATGTGTATGGACTTCATACAATGTTTTCTCATAATAACACCAATCTCTTTGTAACTTTTAGTTCCCACTGGGCATGCCAAAAAATATTATCACATAGATTTTTCACCCATTCATTGATGTGGTAACTTACTATGCAAGAAATCTAATCATACAATGAGAAAACCTCAAAGTTGTGGGACTTTGGAAAATTGAGGTTAACCTCCAAATAAGGTTGACTTCCTTTCACTAAATCTAGTGTAATTGATAAAATATCAATTTTATAAAAAAATTACAATCCTTTAGTGTTCTTACTCCTAAACTAAGTCATGACTAGGAAAAGAGTTAAGAATGAAATTTGAAAAAACTAAAAATGGTGAATGCACCAAATATTTGAATTGGATATTAGTAATTTATTAAATGAACACAATATAATAGAAAATAGATTGAAATTTGTTTGAGCACAAACTCATGCAAATGGGAAATTAGAGGTAATATTTTATTATTTTTCATAGAAGGGAAAAGATTCTTTATTTTATCAAACAATATTTTAAAAGGGTATAAAATACCACAAATTAATTTCTTATGAGTGAAATAAGAATTAAAACTTCCACAAATATTCAAATAACTTGCATACATAGGAATTTCTCAAACAAGAAAGGCAAAATCTTCAATTTATTTCATTCTCCAAGTTACAACTTGTAGAAAATACATTCAAGATGCAGAATAATATTACTAATAGTAAAAAGATATATTTTACTATGGGGTCTACCCATATTTATACAAAATATATCATAGATGAGATGTATTTATCAAAACTTTAATGCCTAGTAGAATAAATCTTTCAAATCTAGAACTTCATGCAAAAAGAGGTGTGATATCTTGTTTGTGGTGTCTTTGACTTGGTAAAATAGTTCTAAAGAATGCATGCAAGAGATAACATGGTATTCAACTTGATGTGGCATGGATAAAACTAAGAACAACTTCATGCAATGACTCTTCTTCTTCTCCATACATCTGCAAGTTACTCTTCATGCAAATGGGTGGTGCCCAAAATGAACTCAACATTTAAACAAAAGATAACTTGGAATTAACTCAAGTTACTTTTTGCAAAAACCTAACTTGAAAATTACAAGTGAGTCTTTTACAAATTTTAAGTCATTTCACTTTGTCAAAATTGAATTTGCAATTTTCAATATGTGCTTTTACAATTTTAGCAATTATAAATTGTCAAAATCAAAAGTGTAATTTACAATTGTGATTTTTACAATTTCCAACTTGAAAAACAATATAAAGTGTAAAATAAATGTGTCTCTTTCTCAAAATATCTATAAAATATAGTTGCATTTTTACAATATACAACTTTATAATGTTTTTAAAATTCTGAAAATATAATTCATGAAAATATTTCAATAGAAATAACTAATCAATTTGTAAAACTTCCTCTGCCTTCTGGTCTTTCTTGGCCTATAGCTTCTAGACATATGCATTAAAGGCCTTGTAAATCTCTTGGATTATATCTTTATCTGCACCAAAGGAATAAAGTTTTATGAATGCATAGTCTAATGATGAGTCAAAGGGTTCTCACCTCAAATCCTTGATTTCTTGCATTTCTTTACCCATCTTATCATGTGTATTTTGATACATGATGTAGTGGTGAATATAACTTAAGGTAAAGACTATAGTTTTAGTAAATAGTTTTTCAACTACTTATTTAAAATTGCTCTGAACCTCTTCTACTAAAGAATAGGTTATGTTCATCATCTTTTGGCCTGCATGATAATTTATTCAACATTTATTTAATGTCATACAACATATCAATATCCTTTTCATGTGCATCATTGTCTTTGTGTGCATCTTCTATGAGTAACTTTATTTTTAATTGTGTAGCTATATCCAATTCCTCTTATTCTCTATAATTTATTAGTATTCCTTTAGTAAGTAGGATGTCAATATCAATAGAGTCTACAACTTTTAATTTAGGATAATAGAGATTCAAACTTTATATTTATCCTTCATACTTACTAACCAATTCTAGCAAGGTAATCTTTCTTTCCCTTAGAAATATATAATGGTCCATTATTGTATCAATAATCTTATTGACCTTGGAAATGAGTTCCTATAACCATTATTTAGTATCCCTTCCCATGCTTGCAATTTTAATCACCACATTTATTGTTGCTTGATCTAGAATTTGGTTGACGGGTTGTGCTGACTTTGGTTTTTTTAATGATCCACTAGGCTCTATAAACTTGTTTATTTTAGTTGTGAGTTGATCAACCCTTTTTTTAACTCATCTTTAGTGGCTTTATCACTATCTATTCTATTGAATAGGAAGTTGATACCAAATTGAACATCATTTTTTAATCCTTCCCTTATTGACCATCCTAGATGAATCTTTGAAATCTAATAATCCCCCACCACAAGGTCTTCCTTTGGTTTGTTTGGTAGGGGGAATGCAATCTCAACATATATTTC
Organism: Torreya grandis; assembly: GCA_037957365.1. Taxonomy (NCBI): domain Eukaryota; kingdom Viridiplantae; phylum Streptophyta; class Pinopsida; order Cupressales; family Taxaceae; genus Torreya; species Torreya grandis. Next base: position 5,076,444 of record JARHVA010000040.1, read on the forward strand.
CCCTTTGTCATGACACAAAAATCTAGAGAAGGTCTAGGGAGTAGACTTGGACTTCTTCACATCTGAAAGGCCAAAGTCTAATGTACTAGGGGAAATCATCTGCTTCTAATTTTTTCCCACTATCTTTGCTAGCCAATTAGGGGTAGCATCTTAATACATAGATACTATCACTTGAGAATCAATAGCTAATGTTACTACATTAGTAGGCACTGTGACAAGTGTGGAGTCCTATGTGGATGTTGCCATTGATTTCTTAGGATATGATTGAAATTCCATCTCCATTAGTTGGTTTTAAATCCACATTTGCATCTATAACTTGTGCTTCTCATATCTCCACTAAAGGTGTTGTGGAAACTATAGAAGTGGAGGAAGTGAGGATAATGGAAACAACTATGTCTATTAGGGGTGTGGAAGATGGAATTGATATAGGAACTCTAAATTTGGGAATGAGTGGAAAGGTGAAAGCTAAACCTTTAAATGTGTTGGGCCACTCAGAGTTGGTAAGGTAGGTAATATGAAAGGGGATGAAGATGATGCAATATTTATTTTAGGAGTTGGGATTACTAGTGGAACTAAATTCAGGATGATTGAGTCTGTAGCTATGTACTACTGAGTGGTTTTGGAAATCAATGGGGATGGAATGGAAGGAATTATGAATGGAATGGAAAAGGGGAGTGAAATGGAAGGAGGGAGTGAAATTAGAGGAATTGAAAGTGGAGTGGAAACTTGAGTATTCACTAATGAGGGACCCTGAGTGTCCACTTAAATTGATTGCACTGGTTGCAATGGACATATTTTTGAAGGCAAGGTGGTAGGAATGAGAGGTGGGGTGGAAACCTAAGATACAAGGGTAGTGGAAACCTGAGGTGGAGGTGTTGGATATTTAGGAATAATATACACAAGTGGAGGGTGAACAATAGAAATAGGGGTTGTCTCTATGATAGATATGGGGATTGAAGCTATGGTAGATCCATCTGTATCTGTGTCCTCTGACAAGATGTTGATTGGTTGATATTCTATTGACCCCTCTTTACTTGATTTCCCCTTCTTGGCCTTAGTTTTCTTCTTCTTCTAGGAGGCCACTAGCCCTTATAGTTGTTCACCCACTATGCCACTGGGACCCTCAACTGATGGATGACCTTCTTCTTTAAGATTTAATAGCTTATCTTTGATACCAACTATATCTTTTGTTACTTTAACCCCTTTACTTCTTATCTAATTTATTATTTTGTTGATCATATGTGTTGTTCTATTAATCAAAGAGAAGGATTCAATAACTGACCACCTTACCGATGGATGGGGTTGAGTGATAATATGCTTATATTAATTTGGGTCTACTAAGGACTCATCATCTATAAAGTCATTTGGTTTTGGTATCAAATCATAATCTTTGATCTATTTTAAGGTCATTCTATGATGGTATTTCAATCTAACCTTCTCTTCATCCTATAATTCCTCTCAATAATCTTCAAAATATGGAACATGGGAGTATGTGGAAACTCCCAATGTGTTGGTGATATTTCCATAAACATAAAAGAATGGCCTAGAATCCAAAGTTTTTAGTGTTATTTGGCACATTTTTTCCTTAGCACACTTGGATTTGATGAGGGAGGTACATGTGTATCTACCAATACTAATGGGGAAATGAATTCTTGACTTGTGCCTACTAGATAGAAGTTTATGGGTCTCAACAAGTTGTTTGACCAGATCCATCAATGCCCACTTGTCACTAACATATCTAAGGAGTGTGTATGGGTAGCACTAAATTTATTTTCCCTAATATATGAAGAGGTGGGGAACTAAATGAAGTAGGAGCCCCATTTGGTGATCTCTATAATTACTGCCTATGAGAATCTCATTCTATGTAGTTCCTTATCAAACATGATGATGAAATAAATGATTGTGTCATTGAATCTCTTGAAATATTGTCTAATAGCCTCTAATGTGAGGTTAGGATAGTAGTTGTATACTCTACTTATCTCACTAGGTACTATATTGAGGTCTAAGAAATATGTCCCTTTGGCTTAAATGTATACAAGGTAGGAAGTCATGAAGAAATTTTTAGTTGTTTGCACCTCCATTAATTGATTTTAGAGGGAGTCACTAATAAGCTAATCCTAGTGGATGTATTGGGTGTTTTGATAGATGACCCAAATGTATTGGTATTTCCACTCCTAAAATCTCTTAGCATTAGGACTACTAGTAATCCTATACAATAAAATTATAATATCCCCCACCTCATATTTGAAGTCAATCCTTGCCAATGTCTTTGGAAATCTAGTAGAGGTAGCCTTGGGGGCCTTAATCCATTGTTTTTTAATCATTTTTTAACACCCATCTCTATTATCTTGAAAGAATTTATGGGATGTCTCTGGAGTTATGTCAAGATAACTCTCAAACTCTAGTATTACAAACACTAAATTAATGAAATTGGGGTCTAAATTCAAAATATTTTCCCCTTTGTCATTCACAACCTCTCATATATCAAGATCATAATGTTGGGATAGTGTTAACACAAAATTAGGGATTTGGACTTTTAGTAGAAAGGATGCTTCATGTGGAAGTCTAGAGTCATAAATACCTTGGATCCAATCATTCTTAAACTCTACATTAATATAGGTCTAGAAGTCCCCTAGGTCAATTTGACCAAGGTTTGTATCATTTATCTCTGTAGTGTTGGACTCTAAGATGAGAGTCACCCTAGGGAATTTTTATTTGAACTTCATCTCCTTATGAGACATGAAAATTGGAGAGAATGCTTGTGGAAAACCAACTACAATAGTTGGTAAGATTTGTAGGTGCTTGAAGTTAGTATAATCTCTGATAGAGATTGGAAGTACTCTGTACAAGTAAAAATTCTAGTAGAATTAGCAAGTGTTTTGAGTATATGAAAACTCCAATAGAAATTTGAGGTACATGGAGAAATTCCAATGTTTGTAGGGTTGGGATTTGTTATTTGTATGTATGTATCCTAAAAGAATGGGAAGTGTAAACTGCAAGTGTGAATCCTGTGGGGAGGAAAAGTGTTTGGAGCAAGTCCACTATCCATAAGGACTTGGAATGTTATGGGGATTCTATGTGCTTGGAACAATAGTAAAACATAAAAAAATGTGAGGTGTTCAAAGTAGGTCCAATGTTTGTAGGGACTTGAAGGTTCCAATGTTTGTACGGACTTGAAGGTATCTTTAGGGAATAGTCTATGGGTATGTTTAGGAATATGTTATGGTATATTCACTTGGTTTTGTCTAAGCCCTAGATTTTAATATTAATATTTGAGGGAGAGACTTATAATTTTTATGATAAAACTTTGGAAGATAAAAACCTAAAACCCTATATCTCAATTACACAGATACATTGGAAAATAATGACAACTTAGACTATAACATGACCACAATACAAACCCTAAAACCAAAAAAGGCTTGTGTAAACACAAAGAAGACATAACAATTTAAACATCTAAGCAAATCAATGATAACCCTAAGAAAATTAAAATTGAAACTTTTCTCAAGAAAGTAAATATTTTAACAAGTTTTAATTGTAGGAAAAAATGGTAGAAATCACAAGAAGATTGTAGGAATACCCTATAGTGGGGAAGATGGCATGGAAATATACTTGTAGACATGACTTGAACACATGGATCAAGGATTGAAGTCATGATCAAAGGTTGTCAGAGCTTGAAAACCAATTAGCAATTTCAAACAATGAATAAAAAATCCCTAATTTTGCATTATTTATACAAAAAACCCTACAATTAATATTCCATGTTTACCTCTAGATTCCATGAGAGGTTGAATTGATTTAAAATGGGAAGGCAAAACTCCACTTGTAATTTTTAATTTTGTAAAATTATAAATTACATTTGGAATTTTGGATTCCATGACTTAGGTATTTGGAGGGATCCAGAACCTAGATTGTAATTTGTAATTTTGGAAATTGTAAATTTCTCTCTGAGTTCTACATTCTGTGGATTAATGTTTCATGGGAAACAGAACTTAGGATGAAATTTTCAAAATTGTAAATTACAATCCAATTTTTGGATCCCACAAGGTTATTTGGTTTATAGGATCTAGATCTCTGCTCACAATTTTCAATTTGCAAAATTACAAATTACAAATAGGTTTTTGGATTCCATCGTTTAATGGATTGTAGGATATGGAACTTGAGCTATAATTTGTAATTTTACAAACTAAAAATTGTAGTCAGATTTCTAAATTTTGCCATTATAGAAGGTTAGTGTATTGTGGGAGGTGGAGCTCAAAAAACAATTTACAATTTTGAAAATTGTAAATTACATCCAGAGTTCTAGATTCCACAATACAAAGGGAAAGTTGGTTTTTGGTCATTTCAAGGGATTCTCTCAAAAAATTAAGGGGTCTCCCTTAGGGTATTTGTTGTTATGATATTTTTGGGATAAAAATTTCAACATAAACCATAAAGAAGGTTGTTAGCATGCTTTTGGTATTTATCATTCAAACACATATGTAGCTTTACATTCTTTCATTCATTCTAGACAATTAATTAAGGACATTTATCCCTTATTATCATAAAGACTAGTTTTACTATTCTTACTTGAAATTGTACACATGTACTTTCCCTACTCTACATATAGAATAGAAGTTGAATTTATGCATATCAAACATTCACATATGATTTTGTGATTGGTTTTTTTATTGTTAGATTACCTCTTGTGAACTATTACAAACTATAACTTGCCACCTATTGCAACATTATCCATGCATCATGTCTTAGGACATGTGGTGTGGACCATTGGTATCCGAGCTACAATTATCATATGCCTATAAACACATGATTGCAACATAAAAAATATTGTTATGTCTAATATTATTTGGAAGAACATCATAGTAAGATTAAAATAGTTTATGCACAAAAAAACATTGAGGCATCCTTAGATGTCTAAAAACTCATTAGATAAATGCATCATACCACACCCTTTATATAGTGTTGTGAATTGATGATGTAGCTTGTGAAAAAAATAACTCCTTTTGTACACTATGCACATACATTTTTAACAACATACCCCATTTAAAATGGAAGTTAATATTGACATCCTAATATTTGAAGGAAAAATAAACATTGACATATTAAATAGCTATATTTGATATCTTGAGGTGTAATTTTTAGTTAATAAATTCACGTATTCAAAGAAGATCACCTTAGTTATGTTAAAAATTCCCATTCCAATGTTTCATTGGTGTGAATATTGGTGCATAGATCACATAAGAATATGTACCAATAAAATCTTAGAATAATTTTAATGAAAAATTGAAGGATTGATTATTACCTCAAAAATCACTTTGAGGATGAATACATTAAGTTATAGTAGTCGTGTTATCATGAGGACCAATTGGTGGAAGACTACACCAATAACTTCCATGTCTATATGAGGACATTATAGAGAAACATAAGGTGTTGAAGTACATTAGTGGACTCTCACCTCATAGTCATTAAATATGGGTTTATTGTCATTCAATGTATTTGGGAAAGAATATAAGAATACCACCAAGATGGAATCCAAGGAAATTATGAAAGAAAACTTATCTTTTTCATTTGGTACATAGGAAAGAATTTTTCCACACAAAATATTTTATCTACCCATGCTGCACATAGAAAAAAATATAAAAGTTTGAGTAAACTAAATAAGGATATGAAACAACATAATACTAAAAATTCATCTACACTAAACAATGGTAATAATAATCAAGGTGATAAATGGTGCCATCACCACCACACAAGATCGCATAGTGATTTTTAATGTCACTTGTAGCAATCTTTGCTTGTGTGGTCTACATCAGGGCTGATGAAAATTGATGACATTGATCCAAAAGCCAATTTTATGAGCATCAACACCACTACCATTAACATCTTTGAATACATGAGTGTCTCTTCCACACCAAGTTTTGAGTGAAGGGTCAACCTTTCTATGTCATCATTGACAATGAAAGTGAGAAGAATATTATAACACAAGGTACAAATAAATTCCTTAGCCTTGACACTATCACACATGGGAAAGATATAAAAGTTTAAAAATAATACAATTTTGTATAAATTTAATCCTATAGAAGACAATTTCACTCGTGACATTGTGACACTAGAGTTTTGTGACATCTTGATAGGAAGACCATATGTGTGTGATCATGAAGCCACATATCATACCAAGTCATAGTGGTGGACCATTCAAATCAAATAACACTTATTAAATATTTTAGAGTCAACTCTAATGAAAAAATCACTTTAATGTTTACCAATTTTTTTTTCAAGCTTATCTTACACATGTATAAGTTCATGCTACTCATGTTCCACCTAGAAGCATCTACGCAATACAAAAAACATGTATTAATAGTGCACAAATCTATGTAAAAATCAACACAACAAACAACTTAGTTTTCTATTACAATAATATAAATATGCCATTGAAGAATTAAAGGGTCTGCACAACACATTACATGGTTAAGAATCACATTGATTTGGTTCTTAGATCCCCTCTTCTAAGTTATACACTTTATTTTAGGTCTATTTGGGAGAATGATGATGTTTATTACCAAATCCAATAAATTTTTGATCAAGGTAAGATTAGGCCTATATCTTCTCCTTATGGAATAATTACAGTCCTCACACTAAATAAATATCACATTTGACATCTTTTCATCAACTATCATGCACTTAACAAGATAGTGGTGAAGAATCGACACCCAATTCTATGAATTTACAACCTCCTTGACCAAATTTGAGGTACACAATAATTCACTGGGAATGACCTAAATTTAAGTTGTCATCAGGTTCTAGTCCATCATGAGGATATTTGGAAGATAACATTAAAATTAGGGAAGGACTGCACAAATGGTTGGTTATGCCATTTAGATTGATCAATGCACTAAAATTATTCATCTACTTGATGGATGAATTATTTAAATCCTTATTTAAGTCCTTTATCATCATCTTCTTGGATGACATCCTCATATTCAATAAGTCTTGGGAGGAGAATATGGAACACATCTCATGGATCTTAGGTACCTTTCACAAACACAAGTTGTAATCATACTTTGTAAAGTGTAAATTTAAAGTCATGAATCCAATACCTATCTACATCATTGAATATAATGACATGCATGTGTATATAGATAATATTAAGGTAATATAAGTTTGAACATATCCACAAAATCTCACTAAAATTTGGAGGTTTTTTGGACTTTTTAAATTATACCATAGGTTTATTCTTAGTTTCTTACACATTTCATTTTATCTCAATTAGATAATACATGCCAAGATAATATTACACTTGACACTTGCATAACAACTTAATTTTAAAGAGCTCAAGAATACCCTCTATGTAACATTTGTTTATAAAATGCCAATAAAAATTCAATCCTTAAAAATTCACATTGATGCATATAATATGTACTTGACATAATTTAAATTCAACATGGACATGTAGTTTCCCTTCCTTTAGAAAAAAAAATGACATGGTTTAGTGGTACTCCCCATATGATAAATAATTGCATGCTATTGTGAAAGCAATAAATTAATGGAAAAACTACATAGTAGGAAAGTAGATAATCATTCACTATGATCATAGGCACTTTAATTCTTGAAAATACAAAGTAGGATTGCTAATGCATGTCATATGAAGTGGATGACTTATTTTTAGTAGTTCCATATAGTGATAAATCATAAGAAGGGGAAGGACAATATGGTATTATATTCCCTCATCTGCCTATTGGTTAACGTGCTTATCGTTATGTTGTATAGTGGCCACAACTTTATTGACTAGGAACTCTCTACTCATTAGACAAGGATTTTATATAATCATAAACAATCATCACGTAAGGTGAATAATTTAAAGAGTCCTACATGTTTGATTATCTTTTCTATAATCTTGGACATTTTTGTGTTCCTAATGGCACATATCACCAAGACTCATTTGGGAGGCATACTATTCTAAGACAACAAAACACTTTGGTGTTGCCAAGACATTGATAGCATTGAAATAATACTTATACTAACCACACACACACATATATAAAATTCCACATCAAGTATTGTATTATTTGTTACATCACCAAGCCCTTAACTATGAAGTTATGAAATTACACAACTTGATCAATTACTTCTAGGCCATTGGAATCCATCATCATGGATTTCATGTCTAAGATATCTTTGAAAAAACATTAAAATTACTCTATGTTTATTTTAGTGGATAAGTTCTCTAGCATGCCCATCATGGTTTCCAGCAAGAAGTGAATCCATGCACTATAAACCATGTGTTCCTTCAACATACAAGTTTGGATTCATTTTGGTTTAAAAGCATGTATTATGTTTGATTGTGACTAACATGTTAGTCAACCATTTCTAGCAAGCTTTGTGGGACATGATGGATACATAGTTGGACCGATCAATGATATTTGATCCCTAGATAGATTAAAAAACAAAAGTTTTCAACCACATAATTGTTTACTTTCCATGCATGTACAACAATGTGCATAAATTCACTTGGGATGATAAATTTCTATACATTTAACATGATTATAATATATATTTGAAAATATCTAAGGGGAATTATCCTTTCTATACATCTCTTAAGTTTTGGCTAGTGGTACATTTGAGAATGCACCATCCTACACAGAGTCATGCACATATGAACAAGAAATAGACAAAGGAACAAGTTTCTTAAACAAATACATAACACTAATCAACATGTTCAAGAGATAATTTTGTTCCAATAACTTAAGTATAAGGAATGTCAAGATACCCATCACATAACTCATGAGTTCATGGTAGGAAATAAAGTCTTGTTGCATTTAGAAGGAATGGTTCAAGGATTAATACCTCAAAGATAAAAAATTTTCACTATGGTCCATACACTATCTTAAATAAAGTTTGAGAGTATGCTTTTGTTCTTAACTTATCATAGTACCTATATTTGCATCTAGTTTTCAACATGAAAATTGTGAAGCAATAATACCTTCCTTTAATTGAGCCAATAGTAGCACAACATTATTCAAATTTAGATATTAAACATAAGTTCTTTTATATTTGGATTCATGATTAGTGCACAACTTACATGTCAGTCTGCACACTCATAACAATGAAATTTGGTTCTTTGTGCATGCAAAACAAATTAGCTTACACACAATCTAGTGGAGCCTTTCAAGTCATTACACCACCTTTCTATTTTCCATCTAAACTTTTTATGTTGTACACCCTCTCTTAAAATACATTTTCACTATGTTCACTTGAAATTTGCACATATTGACCGATTAGTTTAGAAATTTCCTATATAATACCATATCTATGCATAATGTGCAAGTATTTCATTTACACACACCTATAAATACTTGCACACACTCAACATCCAAGTGCCAGATCATGTCTATCACATGGCATACCAACTAATCTTATCTATTTATATGGTTCCTCAAGGAATATTTTAGCATTATCATACCCGTGGCAGCCCAAATACACACCTATAAGGGCGAGTTTAAACATCACTCAACTAGAAGATTAATTGTCACCCTTATATAACCATTTTATGTTGAAATTTATTATTGTTATTAGGATCATGTGCACAAGTAAATGTAAAATATACATTGTAAATATGGATAAATATTTCAAAATAAGGTAAAGTTTTATTATTCAATAATTACAAAGCTCAAGCTATTAAAATATTTCATGTGGTGGTTCCACCATGGGACCCAACTAACTCTCAACATATGAGCCAACTAACTTAATAACAAGTAAAACTAACTTAATAACAAATACTGAGCTAATTCACTAATGGGGGTATCTCATAAAGTGAAGCATGCCCCATATAATTTTTTTTAAATATTAAAACTAAAGTGTTATTGCTTTGGATCAACTAGCCCAATAAATCCCCTTGATCTAACAAGGAGTATAGAAGATGATCTAGAGATTTTATTATGAAGTCATCAAAAGTATCTACTACTCTTTCATCTAGCACACTATATATTGTGATACTGATCAACCGATGTTGCTTCCAAGATACTTGTTCCCCAAGAGCTATGGCATGAATGATGAACATGATCAAGGTCTACTTATCCCCTCTAACTATTTTATATCATATTATAGTAGAACATGATCAAAGAATGTTCAACCACATTGATCCGCATAAGGTCTCACAAATAAATATGTCCAAGTGACTATTCAATATTATGTATGGAACATCTCTCTAATTACCAGCAAATATTGATAGACCTTTGCTCAACATTATGGTGCTATCAACTATAATTCCAAATAGTACAATCACTAATGAATGATTGGAGTCCATGAAATGTATTCCCCTATCAAGAAAGACATAAGAATCCCTTGTAATGAAAAACCAAATTAAAACTACTGTGTCTACTCCTCATCATGAATATTAGTGAATTGAATAAAACCAAAATTGAAATTAAAAGTAACAACAAACTAACACTACTACTACCAAAATTGTTATTCAATAATCTTACCCAAAATTTGAGAAAATAGCTAACTGAAGAAGGGGTATTATCCTTTAACCTCTGACCGATCCTCCATCCTCCATTTTTACACTTACACTTTGTCAATCAGAAGGATCATGATAGACCTGTAATATAAGACATGTTCTCTAATAACATAGGTGTGAAATGACATTATGAAATGTTTCATTTTAAAGGTATCAATTTCCACCAAAAATGCACCCTTATACATTATTGTAAAAATATTTGATTTAAAAAACCATATAAATAAGCTTAAAATCATAAAATTAACCATTATAATAGGTCCAAAACATCTAAAAAACCTAAATATTGACTAGTCATATGACCACATTTGTAAAAAATAATGACTAGTCAGAAGTCAAAATACAGTGATAATACAAGGTACACAATGACATTTGTGACAAAAGGAAATGCAACCAAAAAATATGTTTTACACATTTTTAACTCTTGACCTCTCTTTAGCAAGTGACTTACAAAATAGACTTGATGAAATCCACTACAAGCCTTATTGACATATTAAATAAAGACTTGATATTTGAAGAGTTAATTTTTTGTGTATATATAAAAAAATTACTTGCATACTAAATATGCCTTCACCCATGAATTGAAATTGGTAAAAAACTGCTTATTCATTCCTTCTTGTCGGGTCCACTAAAACCACTAATATGAAAAAAATCAAATGAAAGACCAAACTTTTAAAATCAACTATTGTTCTAAACATGATGTCCCTACTTCAAACACCCTGTTTTAGCCCAATATTACATACCCATTTCATAAAGTTCCATATGAAATAGATGGAGGCTATGCAAGGTCATAAAAAGTATATTTAGAGAGGTTTTGGACTTGCCAACAACAAATGGAATATTACAAATCATAAATTTCTCAAATGGGATGCCATTACTACATTCCTAGATTAGACAACTGCATTGCTTGACAATATTATTACATTTATTGGTTCAACAGTCTATAAAACTAGTGAAATAAAGGTTCAATTTTAATTTTAAAGCATACAAGATTAAAACTACTACATCAAACCATTGTCCGAGTCTTTAAGACCCTACAAATTAGAAATTAGGGATTGTAGGCCATACAATATGAAATTTTACTATTGCAAATTGAAATGGAGGTCATACAAATCAAATCCTTCAGTTTTGGCCATATTACTAATTTTTGGATCATATAAAATAACTTTAAATTTATTTTCAACTCATACAAATTTGGCCTTGGCAGTACAATATGGACATTTTGAAGATGTGAGTCATACTAACCATGTTTTTAATGATTTTTCAATGAAATTAAATCAAGAATAATAAATAATATATAAAAATATGGTACCTTCAAATGATTTCTCTCTCTCTCCACACCATTCACCTTAATTTGGCTCTTCAAATCCTTTTTCACATGAAAAAACAAGGCTCAATACGTCTGTTAGGAAAATGTGCACAAGTGAAAAATCTACATTGTAAATATGGACAAATATTTCACAAGATGGTAAAGTTTCATTAATCAATAATTACAAATTTCAACTTATTAAAATATTTCACAAGGTGGTTCCACTAAACGACCCAACTAACTCTCAACTTGTGAACCAACTAACTTACTAACTAGTAAAACCAACTTACTAGTGAATAATAATCTAATTCGCTAATAGGGGCATCACATAAAGTAAATCATGCCCCATATACATTTATTTAAATATAGAAATGAAAGTACTAATGTTTTGGATCAACCAACCCAACAGTTGTAACGATGTATATATTGTAATCTCCAATCCCATGAGGGCACAAAGATGAAATAACACACATACAAACCAAAAAAGTATTTTTTAGCATGATCCGTGTATGTGGAATTCAAACACGTATTTACATATACATTATTTCATTTACATTTATACCTTTTGAACATAAGAACTAGTTTTTCTAGTCTTACTAGATCTTGTACACATCTTTAATTTTTTGATTATGCATATTGAATAGAAGTTGTAGTTCTACATATTAAAAAATTTCATACAATTATGTGTTTGGTTTTCTATGTTTTTTATTTCCCCACTTTCACTCTTATATACTATGACTTGCAACCAAACACAACATTGTTCATTGCATCAAGTGTTGAGCCCTATAGTGTAGATCAACATATTGATGAAATGAATGCAATATTAGCTATGTTAAGAGATGTATAAAAGATAAATATAGTTAAGGAATATGTATTTGAGTAAATAAATGTTGTAACTGATAATGAAATTTTGAGTACTTCTATTCCACCTACTATAGGTTCTCCTTTCATATTAGGTAATGAGGTTGTTACTCATATTATTTCTACTATTGTGCCTCTACTTGTGGTTTCTACTCAGATTAATATAAATATTCCTTCTTAGCTTGGTCTTGATACTTATTTTATGCCTCCTAATGTTAATCAACATTTTTTTGGTCATGGTATTTCTTAAACACATAAGGTGTCTTTTCCCACACATGTTGATTATACTTTGGTTCCCATTTATCAAGATATAATCCTTCAATAAAATATTCAAACCATACAAGTGATGCAACCAAAAATTTAAAAAAATTCCAAAGGATCTCAAGAATCAAGTCACATGGTGACTTCTCATGATATATTGCTCACTCCATTAGCTTATGAGGTCTTTGTCTACCCTTGCCTAATGGTTTTATAACGCCTAAGTTTGAATTATTCAATGGAAAGGGTGATTATTCTCATCATATCAAAGCTTTTTATGCTTCATATATTGATTTTCCATAAAATGATATATTATTATCCAAAATCTTTCCTATAATTATTAAGGACTATGCCTTATATTGGTTTTATGCCCTACCATTAGGTTTCATTCACTACTTAAATTATTTGGCTGATAGTTTCTTAGATTTTTCAATAAACATTATCCAAAAGTCATGTTTTCTCAGTTGGATTAGCTTAAACAATGACCTAATAAGACAATTAGTGAGTATGTGCTTAAATTAAAAATAATGCTTACAAACATGACTCACCAATTACCTGATATAAAATTACAAAGTATATTCTATCAAAGTTTAATTCAACCTCTTATAGACAAAGTGGTTTTTAACTTATATCAATATTTTGATGAAATTCATCATGTGGTTTAGAACTTTGAGATCAATTTTTTAGAGGCCAACATGTTAAAATATGAGATTAGTACCCCCACCTATAGCACACCTAATTATCAACATTAAAATCTATGACTAATGATGCTTATGTTCAAGTTAATAATGAGACTAGGAATGCATCTAATGTGGTAACTCAAACTTTGGAAAGGCTTGTCCTTCCACCACAATAATGAAGAAAATTTTCATGGTTAGCTAAGTGTCCTCAACAAGTGCTTAAATGTGCTCTTGAATGGAATATGATATATTTACCTATCTAATTTTATTTTGACCCATCTCAACTTTAAACTAATAATTATGATGTTAATTCATATTGTGATTATCATAAAACTTTTGTTCATAATAAAAATAGAAGTTTTTTCACTTTGGTATATGTTTCAAGACTTGATTGATAGCAATGAAATACAAGTGGAAGGATGCAATAGTAATTTGAATGACTTGATTGCTAAAAAAATGAGTGTTTGAAAGTTTGTACAACCCTCTTCCAAATCATGCTACTTCAAAAAATAAAACTCAATATGATGTTCATATGATAACTCCAAAACAATCTTCACTAGTTTCTAATTCTCAAATCGTAGATGGGTTCATTAGTGTGGTCATGGATGCCTGTAAAAATATTTCTTCAAATAATTTATACAACCATGAAATTACATCATATAATTCTAACAATGGACCATTATTCATATGAGGTCTCATAGATTCACATTCAATATTAATTAAATACATTATTATTGATAATGATTGAGGTCTAAACATGTATCTAATGCAATTTATTACTAGTTGTGGATATACTCAAAAGGATTTAGATGGTACAAGAACTATTATTAAAGGATATGATCATATTACTCAAAAACCTATCAAGGGTATAAAATTAAATATCACCATATGTCTTAATGCCATTTTAGTGTGGTTTCATATATTGAAAAATAATTTGACATATGATGTATTATTTGGGTGACCATGGCTCAATCAAACGAAAGTTATCCCACCACATTACATGAATGCTTAAAGTTTTTTAATAATAACAAAGTGATTAATACTCAAGGCACTAATTATAAGTCACTAATATAAAATAAACATGAGATATTACCTAAATATCTACCAAAACATAAAATTATACAACCTTAAATGAATACACCTATAGTTAAAGTACCTACTCATCCATGCATTAAGGTAGTCTTATTACAACCTCTTGCACCTTGTTAAGATAAAACACATATCAAGGGCCAATCATATTAAATACCATTCAAACAAATAAAATTTATATTTTTCAAGAGGATAAACCAAATATCATATCTCCTTACAATGATAAGGATTATAATAACATTGATTGTGTTTCTAGTTACTAATGCTTATGATTATACTCATGATGATACTAGTTCTGGTGATACATTTAACTCCTTATATTTATGGTCTATGTGATATATTGAGATCGATCATGAATTTAAGGTGGAAGATAATTATACATACTACGTTCATATTGATGAGATTATTATTTAGCATTGCTTATTAATATTATGCACTTTAATATAACAATTTAGTGTACATAGATTTTTTTCTTTCTTATATTTTTTGTCTCTCTAGTGTTTGATTTTTATTTTGCTTCATGTATGGATTTTGGATTCATCATGCTTATCTTTATCCTTATATTCTATTGTTATGTTAACTTGAGTTATTTTTTGTTCCTTTATTCTTCTGATTATGACACTTATCTTGTTTGAATTTTGAAGTTCACTTCTTTCATATATTTAGTTTATTATGTCATTTTTATAGCCTATTGGTTTATGTTGTTTGCATTATTTCTTTAATCCTTATGTTTTATTGATGTTTCACATCAAAAAATTATATGTAGAATTACCGATGATGACAACACATACAAATGAAGTCCCTTTTCCCCAGTGCACACATAGATACGATGGAAGTAGTATGTTAGAAGGGATCCTCCTCTTATTTCTTCTTATCACTTTTGCCTCTCAGCTTGATTTTTCATTAATTGATCCTCTTCTTCTTGATTTTTATCAAATTTTGACTTTTGGATTATTCTATTTATTTATTCATTTCTCCTATTTTTTGCTTCATAATCATACCAAAAATTTAATTTAATTTTTATATTTGTATGTTGCATTGATACGTAATTTAGCATCTCATTATTACTAGAGGTTTTTTATATACATTATTTATGCATATTTTTATGTTGATATCATTGAGTTAGATGTAGGTTATACATGTTTAAATATATTTATGGACTTACAGTTTCTTGACCAATGGCCTCTAGATCCCTTATCTACCCCAACATCTTCATCAAGTCTACACTAGGGGCATTCTTACATTGGGGACATGCCTAGAATGGTCACATTTTTAGTGTGCTTCTAATTATATCATTTTGATTTTTCATTATCATATTAAGGTATCTATTTTATTATACATATCCTAACCTAGAATTTATTTTTCATGATTAATTACATGAGTAATTTATATTGTTTCACATGTATTTATATTGTGTGATTATCTTACTTTCCCTATGATTTTTTTTATTTCTTGTGTGTTTTTATTGATATGATTTATTTATATCTTATATATAGGATCCTATAGTTGTATATTTTGTGTCACTTATATGTGATTTATTGTAATGTTTGTTTTTATTTCTCTGTTTCACTTATTGGTTTCACTTATTATATGTGTTTACATCATTGTGTGTATTTACATTTATTAAATATAATACATGATATCTTATAGTTGGTGCCATAATTCATATCATGTATGATATTAATTTCAAGATTTTATATTTTTATCCTATGCTATGATGGATTCTACCATGTATCTATTAGGGTATACTATTATAATGATCCGTTGCTATATTTTGTCCATATTGGGGCATATTGTTACATTAGGGCATATTTCTTGTCCCTCCTTTTTCCCATTCCATTATTCATATGGATTATGTTTTAGAATATTAATACTGGGTTATTGATGTGCTTTGATGATGACATATTCCTATGATTATACAAAAGTGTTATAAATGTGATTTCATGATTATTATGATTTTAATTTTATCTATGTTGCACAAGGTGCACATAATTATTTTCTTTTGAGATGAGTGATATGTATGAAAATCCTTCAACTCAAATGGGGGAATATGGTCAACTTATTATAATTTTGATTACATGATTTCAAGAGGTTACAAAGAGGTACTGAATGTTTGCATATTCATTTGTGAAGTATATTTTTCCACCTGTGAGGGTAAATAGGATTCAAATTTATCATATTTATCCACTTGATAGGGATAGTTGGACCTATGATAGTTAAATATTTTTTAAAGACAACATCTTGATTTGCATACCACCAAGTGTATTTGTTCTTACTTATTATTTTCATTTTTCATTTATTTTATCAGTTACATTATTTAGTGATCTATACAAACATTGATATATTTTTAAGCATTCATGTTTGTTTGAAATTACACTCAAGATGGTTACATACTATCATTAATAATAATTCATAGAACCTTAGTGGAAATTAAGGCATTTATATAGATATCAAGGAGATAATATTTTTATATTTTATGGGTTTTTGGGATTGGGCTCTAATATAAGGTAATGTCTTTTCTCCTTTTGACTTCTCTATCACTTTCATATTTGGTATTAACTTCAAACATTACTTATAATTAGTGAGGTGATCATTACAAAAATCATATCCACCTTGTTTAATTTACTTAATGTATATGCGCACACGTGCGCGCGCGTGAACACACACACACACACACACACACACACACACACACACACACACACACACACACACACACACACACACACACACACACACACACACACACACACACACACACACACACACACACACACACACACACACACAATTAAAGTGGGGAACTATGTAGAACATAATTTTTGTTCAGTCCTTATAATTGATTTTTTATTGTCATGTTTTCATGATATTGATCATTGGTTCAATTTGGCTCTTATTATCTCATATTCCTTTGTTGGGCACTGCATAGCCTTCCTTCACACCATTTACTCTTGAAAATATTCAAATATATCATTTGTTTTCCTTAATATACTCAAAAATACTCATACAAACCTATTGTTATTTTTTTCTAAAGTTTTGGTCATTTTGACCATTATCAAGACAATCTAGTAGTGCTCTAGCTCCTATCAAAACTCCTACATAGTGGTCATGGAAGTTGTGTGTAATTTCATATTTTTCTAGTCTTAAACTCTAATAACAATTAAATTATTTTTATTAAATTATTTAATCAAAATATTATAATTCAATCTATTATAATTAAAAGAGCAAGATTTTATTGATTACTAAAAAAAATACATAATTCAAATATTATCCTCTATATCAAATTAAGGATCAAATACATATATGAGGAATTGTTTTGGAAGGATATTTAGTTTTATCTTAATCTAAGACAAAAATATGGTCCTAGTCTAGTAATATGAAGATTGAGGAATCACGAAGTCTATGTCTCAACTCTCTTTGAATCTTGCATACTATTATCCCTAGACATGACACTCAAAGGTGTAATCTATACCCCATGTTAGGATACACACCTTGTACGCTTGTCTCAATCACTCTCCTATTACACTCCTATGTCTTATACCTTCTTCCTAAGAGAGTCCTCTCTTTATTTTATTTTTATATATCTCCTTTCCTAAGAATTACTTTCACTATTTATTTAATTGAAAAGACATTATAACCAATATGTCTTTTCACATCTCACATACTTTACATTATTACACTTGTTTAATTATAATCACCTATGCATTTGGGAGTTTTATACAATAATTTTTATTTTATGAATTTTTAACCCCTTTTATTTTTAACTTATGTGATTTCCATGTATTATCACATTGTGGGTAATCAGTCATATAACATTCTCCTTGTAGCTTAACGACTACCCTTAGGAGCTTGGGGACCATCTGCAACAATCATAATAATAATTTGTTAAAATTATGGGTATTAACTATGCATAAATTCATTTTTTCCCATAAAGAAGATTTTTTTATATTTCTAAAATTTCAAAAATACCATAATAACATAAATCCAATTTAATATGCCATTGATTTAAGGAACTTATCCTTTGTTGGAAATATTGTCATTGATGTCAAAGGTCTAGCATTATTCGTGATAAAGGACCCATTGCATTTAATGGTGTTTTTAATATTCATATATTGGCTAATGTGTGTTAATATTTATTTAATATTAATGAATATATTTTTGGTTGCATATAAGTCAAAAGAGGGCCCATGGAGAAGTCAAAGAGTCACAAGGTAAGAGATGAAAGAGGAATGGGACACATTTTTTCATGAAGAGTCATCTTGAGGAATTCCAAGAGTTACCATGTGAATACAAAAGAGGTATAGCACATTTTTACATGAAGGGACACTTTGAAGAATGCAAAAAGTCACCAAGATAAAAACAAAAGAGGAAAGGATGATTTTGCTTATGAAAGGTCACCATATGATTTTTCAAATGAAAGGATATGAAGGGTCATGTAAGTTTGGTGCCATTTTTCATGAGGATTGAAGGGTCATAAAGGGTGAATGCTAAAGGTCATTTAGAAAGCTATAAATAAAGGCTTGAGAAGCCATTTGTAAGATGTAAGAGAATGCATGGTTTGTTTTTGTTTTTGAAAAGAGAAAAGTAGGAGATATTGTAGAGTTCTATCATTTATTGAGTAAGCAACATTGAGAGATAGTTGTGTTTTATACATAAGAGGGGCTGGTGCTCATAAATATTTACAAGGGGTTGGTGCTCCTGTGGGTTGGTGCTCACAAATAGTTTTTGTGTTGATGCTTGACAAGGGGTTGGTGCTATTACAAGTTGGTGCTTGCAAACTTTGTATTTTGAGTTGGTGTTGATTCATATACTTGAGATTTTTCTCTGTGGTTTTTCCCACTTTGGGTTTCCACATAAAAATCTGGTCTCTCTCTCTCTCTCATGTGGTGCAAATTAATGTTTTAGTTTTATTACATATCTTAAATGTGTGATTAAGTGGTTAAAGAAAAGAAATTAGATTAATTAAAAATATATATAATATACCGATTCACCCCCTATCTCAGTATATTTCATGCTTAACAATTTGTATCAGAGCATGTTCTTTTTGAAAAAGTTTTATAGCTTGAAAGTAGATTAGGAAAGCACGATGGCTGGATCACATGAAGGATTTTCTATAAATAAGGCACCTTTGTTTGATGGGAGCAATTATATTTTTTAGAGCATAAGGATGGAGACTTATTTTATGGCTCTTAGATTTGACTTATGGCAAGCAGTGGTGGAGGAATATGAAGAGCCACAAACACTTGTAATTATTCTAGTAAAAAAGAAGGCAAGTGAAAATAATGCTAAAGCTTTAAATGATATTTTATGTGGTTTATGTGAATCATAATTTGTTAAAGTTATGCAATATAAATCTACTCATGAAACTTGGGTAAAACTTGAGAATATTTACAAAGGTGATGGAAAGGTTCAACAAGCTAAGCTTTAGACTTTTTGAAGACAATTTGAGAGTTTGAAGATAGAAGAGGAAGAAAATATAGAAAGTTATCTTTTATGGGTTGATCAAATAGTTAATTAGATTCAAGGTTTGGAAAAAATTTAGAAGAATCAACTGTGGTTCAAAAAGTTTTGAGAACTCTACCATTGAGATATGATGCAAAAGTTTTGGCAATTGAAGAGATGAAGAATTTAGCTGAGCTAAAGATGGATGAGCTTCATGGTATTCTTACGACATATGAGATGTGGACTGAATAAGATAAACCCTCAAATTAAGAAGCTACTTTTAAGACATCAAAGAAAGAGAAGGCTAATATTCAAGAATCAAGTGATAGTTCTAGCGATGATGAAGATGACAATGGAGATCTATTCATTCGCAAGCTAAAAAAGGGCACAAGTAAATATCAAAGAAAATTACCTTTTAAATGTTTTAATTATGGAAAGATTGGACATTTTGTAGCTAAATACCCAAATAAGGATAATGATGATAATGAAGAAAGAAAGTCTACGTACAAGAAAAATTTTAAAGGTAAATTCAAGAAGGGATTCGAGAATAAGAGTTTGTATTCTAAAGATCCTAGCTTAGTCGAAGATAGTGGAGTCAGTGATTCAAAAGAAGAAATTTTATTCATAGCCATACATGAAGATGCCTCTACAATCAAAAGTATAGATGATCAAGAAGAACAAGATGAAGCTGAAGTGAATCTAGAAGGAGAACTCATTTGTGCCTTAGAAGAGTTAAAAGCACTTGAAAAGAAGAATCGAATATTAAAGCTCCAGATCGAGAAAAATGAAAAGGAGTCAAAGAAAATAATTGAAGATCTACAAGCACACTTTGAAGAAGCCAATAATAATGAAGAAGATCTAATGGCATAGTTAAAAATAGTAAGTAAAGAATGTGAAAGATATGTTATTGAAATTATTTCTTTAAAAGCAGATCTTGAAAAAATAAATAAAGCAATCAATGATTTAAAATTTGAGAATAATACTAATATGTTGAATAAGATATTAGAAAATCAAAGATCAATGTAAAATAAGATAGGTATTGGATTTAAAAAAGAGAAAGAGGAGGTCACTACTTTCACAGATAAGGAAAAAAGAAAGAGCTATGTTGAAGCTCTTACAAAAGAAGAAATAAAAAAGGAAGAAGTTAAGAATACAGAGGACATCTCAAACAAAGAAGGCTGCAGGGAATAGAGCTATAAAAGGAAATCAAGTTAGAGATAAAAAAATAGGTCCTATTTTTATGGTTACTATTTTTATTGCAATGGATATGGTCATAAGAAAATAAAATGTCAAAAAAGGGCTAACAATTTCAGAAATAAAGAGAAAGAAAGTCGTGCAAAGTCAAGTAGAAGCCACAACTCTTTTACTCCTCTATCAAGCTTTAATGAAGAGGCCATAATATGTTATAAATGTAACAACTTTAGATACATAGCTTGATATTGTAGAAGTGTGTTCAATTCAGTCAAAGACAAGAGTTTCAAGGTTCCATTCATCAAGAAGAAAGTTCATACAACTTCATGGCAGAAGAAACAACCAAAAAAATCTATGTTGGTACAAATAGCTTTGCATGCAAGAAATGAAGATAAGCCATGGTTCATTGATAAAGGATGTTTGAGGTACATGATAGGAGACAAGAGAAAGTTTATAACCTTGAATAAGATTAATGGTGACATAATGAAATTTGGAGACAATACTACTACTAGAATTACTGGAAAAGGTACACTAAGTTTGAATAATGGTATAACTAAAACTAAAAATGTTTTGTATGTAGAAGGTCTTAAGCATAATATTTTGAGTGTAAGTCAAATATGTGATTAGGGGCACACACTAAAGTTTTATGTAAAAGGTTGTGAAATTAAAAGAAAAGATTCAGATTTGTTGGTTGTAGATGCTTAGAGAATAGGCAATAATTTGTATATGCTATCAGACATCAAAGGTCAAAGATGTTGTTTGAGTCAGATTGAAGAAAGTTGGATATGGCACAGGATAATGGGGTAGACAAATTTTGATAATCTTGTCAACATCAGCAAGAAGCAAGTAGTAAAAAATCTTCTAAATATTATAAAGCCATCTAACACGCTTTGTGAACCTAGTCAACATGAGAAGCAAGCCAGAAGGTGGTTCAAAATAAAAGAGTATTCAACCACTCAGATGTTAGAGCTTGTTCACACTGATCTATGTTGACCTATGAGAACTCAAAGTACTTAATGTGAAAAATATTTCATGTTGCTTATTGATGATTTTTCATGTATGACTTGGGTGATGTTTTTAAATAAAAAATTAAAAGCTTTCAAACATTTCAAAGCATTCAAAGCATTAGTTGAGAATGAAACTAGTTTGAAGATTAAGTGTCTAAGATCAGATCAAGGAATTGAATTCATGTTAGAGAAATTTATCAAGTTTTGTGAAGACTATGGAATAAAGAGACATTATTTAACACCCAGAACTCCACAACAAAATGGAGTAGTTGAACAAAAAAATAGAATAGTTTAGGAGATGGTGAGGACAATGCTAAATAAATCTAAGATAGCAGATAAATATTGGAGAGATTTAGTTGCTACAATAGTGTATATTTAGAATAAATAATTATTGAGAGTCAATAGTGATAAGACTCCTTATGAGCTATGAAAAGACAAACCCTCAATAGTTGATTATTTTAAAGTTTTTGGTAGTAGATGCTTCATAAAGAGAACTGATAAAAAAACTTGGAAAGTTTGAATCCAAAGTAGATGAAGGTATATTTCTTGGTTATTCTTAAAAAAGTAAAGCTTATAAATGTTATAACAAAAGAACCAAGAAAATTTTTGAAAGTATAAGTGTCAGGATAGAAGAAGATGAAACACAAAGAATTAGTGATCAAGTAGACATTTCTAAAATCATTGAAGAGGAAGATTTTAAATAATCAAATGAAGATGAGAAGAAGGAGAAAATGGAAACCAAAACTCCATCCAAATATGTTTAGATAAATCATAATGAAAGTGACATCATCAAGGATATAAATGAAGAAATTCACACCAGAAGAATGATGGTAAGTGAATCTGAGCTAGTTAATTTCTCTTTGTTATCCAAAAGTTAGCCTAGAATTCTTTTAGAAGCTAGACATGATAAGCATTGGGTTAAGGCTATGGATGAAGAATTAAATAAGATAGAAAAGAATGATACTTGGAAATTAGTGCCTAGACCAAAAGATCACAATGTGATAAGAACAAAATGGGTTTATAAAAATAAGTTGAATGAAAATGGAGAAGTGACTAGAAATAAAGCAAGATTAGTATGTAAAGGATATGCTCAGATTGAGGGAATAGATTTTGAAGAAACTTTTTCACTAGTGGCAAAGTTAGAGGATATTAGAATGTTTATTATATATGTAGTGTTTAACAAACAAATAATGAATTGAAACAAATAAATGAGAATAACTTATTATCATTTTTTAAAGGAGATACACATCAATATTGTTCAGGGTTTTTTAATGGTGAATTATATCCAAATGGCAAATTTTATCACCTCTATTTTTTCCATGGGAAAATTTTTGTAATAAACCTATTTTGGAACAATAGTCTAATTTTTTATTCAATTAATTAACATTTTTTTCACCTAATTAATAAACAAGCAGTATATTTCTTTCACATTGAAAACTTAGGTGAAGAATTCACATGGAGATAATTTTTCCTATAAAATAATTGGAGATCAAATAGATCCATGAATTTTTCCCAAAAAAAATGGAAGGGTCAATCATATCCATGATTTTTACCTCCAATAATATATAAATATTAATCACAACTATGATGTTTACAGTCATTGAACTAGTGAGTGTTTCAGATGGATGTCAAATCTGCCTTCTTGAATGAGAATCTAGAAAAAAAGGTCTACATTGAACAAATTAAGGGATTTATTCTCTCAAATATTAGTAGCCATGTATGCATATTGAAGAAAGCATTATATTGATTGAAATAATCTCCCAGATCTTGGTATGCAAGACTCGACAAGTACCTATAGGATAAAGGTTTCAAGAGAAGATTTGTTGAAACTAATCTCTACATCAAAACAGAAGGTGAGCATCAATTAATTATTGTGGTATATGTTGCTAACATCATTTTTGGAGAAAATATTAAAAAGATGAAAAAATAATTTTCTGATAATATACAAAAATAATTTGAGATATCTATGCTTAGAGAATTGTCATTTTTCTTAGGATTACAAATATTTTAGTCAGATAAAGGAATTTTCATATCTCAAAGTAAATATGCCAAGGAAATGTTGAAGAAATTTGGTTTTGAGGATTATGTACTAGTTGGCACACCAATGTGTGCAAGAAATAAGGTGAGCAAGGATGAAGATTCACTTATTATAGATCAATTTTTGTATAGATCTATGATTGGTAGTCTTTTATATTTAACAACATCAAGGCTAGACATCATGCATGCAGTAAGTATGGTTGCAAGATATCAGTCAGCTCCAAAAGATAGTCATGTTCAATTGGTAAAGATAATATTTAGATATATCAAGGGGACATTGGATTATGGATCATGGTATCCCATAGGTAGAGATTTCACTTTGGTTACTTATACAGATTTAGATTGGGCAAGGTGCTTAGATGATAGAAAGAGTACAAGTGGAGGAGCTTTATTCCTTAGTGATAGCTTAGTATCATGGCTAAGTAATAAGCAAAATTTAGTATCACTTTATATAGCTGAATTAGTATATATTGTAGCAATATTGTGTTGTACTCAAGTGATTTAGATGAAGCAAACTTTGGAAGATATCAAGGTAAAGTATGATGAATATATTTCTATTTTTTGTGATAACACAAGTGCTAGTAATATTTTAAAGAATCCAGTGATGCATTCAAGAACAAAATATATTCCCATTAGATATCACTTCTTAAGAGAGCAAGTTACAGATCAATAGGTTAAGATGGATTATATTAGTACTACAAGGTAGATTGTAGATATTTTCATAAAGACACTACCAAAAGACACATTTGAGTATCTACAAGAGAAGTCAGGAGTAATTTCATTTACTTCCTACCATTGAGGTTTAGCATCAGTTGAGGGGGAGCTAAGTGTTAGCTCTAGGTAGGCCATTTTCCATTGATGTCAAAGGGGGAGATTAATAGGTACAAGTATAGGTGTAGAAATAGGTACATGGAATAGACACAGGTTGCTAAAGTAAGGGTGAGTTACTGTATGCTTTTTAGATGGTAGTATGTGTAGGTTTTAGGATGTGGTAGTTTTAGTTTGAGGTTACCATCAATGACAAAGGGAGAGATTGTTGGACATATTGTCATTGATATCAAAGGTATAGCATTATTGGTGATAAAGGCCCTATTGCATTTAATAGTGTTTTTAATATTCATATCTTAGCTAATGTGTGTTAATATTTATTTAATATTAATGAATATATTTTTGGTTGCATATAAGTCAAAAGAGGGCCCATGGAGTCAAAGAGTCATAGGGTAAAAGATAAAAGAGGAATGGGATGCATTTTCTCATGAAGAGTCATCTTGAAGAATTCTAAGAGTCATCATGTGAATAAAAAAGAGGTATTGTACATTTTCCCATGAAAGGACATAATTAAGTATCACTTTCTATAGCTAAAGCAAAATTTATTATTGTGTTGTACTCAAGTGCTTTGGATGAATCAACTTTGGAAGATATCAAGGTAAAGTATGATGAACCTATTTATATTTTTTGTGATAACACAAGTGATATTAATATTTCAAAGAATCCAGTGATGCATTCAAGAACAAAACATATTCCCATTAGATATCACTTCTTGAGAGAGCAGGTTGTAGATTAACATGGAGTATATCAGTACTACAAAGTAGATTGTAGATATTTTCATAAAGGCACTACCGAAATACAAATTTGAGTATCTATGAGAGAAGTTGGGAGTAATTTATTTTACTTCCTACCATTGAGGTTTAGAATCAGTTGAGGGGGAGCTAAGTGTTAGCTCTAGGTAGGCCCTTTACCATTGATGTCAAAAGGGGAAAATAATAGATATAGGTACATGTGTAGAAATAGGTATACATTGCTACAGTAAGGGGGAGTTACTGTATCTTTTTTATATGGTAGTATGTGTAGGTTTTAGGATGTGGTAGTTTTAGTTTGAGGTTACCATCAATGACAAAGGAGTAGATTGTTGAAAATATTGTCATTGATGTCAAAGGTCTAGCAGTATTGGTGATAAAGGCCCCATTGCATTTAATGGTGTTTTTAATATTCATATATTGGCTAATGTGTGATAATATTTATTTAATATTAATGAATATATTTTTGGTTGTATATAATTTAAAAGAGGGCCCATGGAGAAGTCAAAGAGTCATGGGGTAAAAGACAAAAAAGGAATGGGATGCATTTTCTCATGAAGAGTCATCTTGAGGAATTCCAAGACTCACCATGTGAAGACAAAAGAGGTATGACACATTTTTACATGAAGGGACACTTTGAGGAATACAAAAAGTCACCAAGATAAAGATAAAAGAAGAAAGGATGCTTTTGCTTATGAAGGGTCACCATATGACTTTTCAAATGCAAAGATATGAAGGGTCATGCAAGTTTGGTGCCATTTTTCATGAGGATTAAAGGGTCACAAAGGGTGAATGCCAAATGTCATTTGGAAAGCTATAAATAAAGGATTGAGAAGACATTTGTTATATGCAAGAGAGTGCATGGTTTGTATTTGTTTTCAAAGAGAGAAAAGTAGGAGATATTGTAGAGTTCTATCATTTGTTAAGTAAGCAACATTGAGAGATAGTTGTGTTTTATACATAAGAGGGGTTGGTGATCATAAATAGTTGTTGTGTTGGTTCTTGAAAAAGGGGTTGGTGCTCCTAAAATTTGGTGTTTACAACCTTTGTATTTTAATTTGGTGCTCATTCATATACTTGAAATTATTCTTCATGGTTTTTCCTACTTTGGGTTTCAACGTAAAGATCTACTCTCTCTCTCTCTCTCTCTCTCTCTCTCTCTCTCGTGTGGTGCAAATTATTGTTTTAGTTTTATTGCATATCTTGAATGTGTGATTAAGTGGTTAAAGAAAAGAAATCATATTAAGTAAAAAGATATATAATATACTGATTCACCTTCCCTCTCAGTATATTTCATGCTTAACATCCTTATCTACCAACCTTCCATTTACATGTTTCTAGACACATAATATTTTCATTTCATCATAGTGTAGACACATCAAATTCATCATTAAGTTCTAGATAATATTTAATCTTGACATCCTTCCCTCACTTGGTCTATTCATCATTACACTAACTTATAATCTATACAGGAGCATTCATTACTCTAAAATATGTCTTGTAAATACTTGGAACATCATTTAGACATCCCTAGTCTACTTATAAGCACATATCATAAATTTTATCACAATATTTATCCTTATAGGATATGATCAGGCCAGGTTGAATAAGGTCACACTATGACCTTGGTCCCCATGCTCCAATGACAAATTTTTATATTCAAAATGTTGTACTTAAACTCATCATTAAATTTGTATGAGGTTGATTAGTGGGAATATTTTAAATATTCCCAGATATAAGCACATCAAGGATCTCCAAACACATCTAGTAATCACTTGGTAATTCTATGACACATTGAGTAAAAGAGCACTATTTATTCCAATTTTAATTTTTTTACATTCTATTAGTCATAAACCAAGTCTTAATATATTTTACTCTAGGTCAAAGACATCCATTATTAATAATTTTAATCAATTTCTTAGTTACATTCATACAATTTAATAATCATAAATCATACACTCTTACTATAAGGGGGAACTACATCAGCTTGAGATCTATTTGGGATATTTAGGCAAAACTCAAATTACACAGGGTTTCCTGAGGATAACTCAGCTATTCCCATAATCCTATTCACCCATTTTGGAATTTGATCTCTATTTGGTTTATTGTGTAGGAGATATGTTTTATATTTTTAAGATATTTCACGTGAAAAATCATTATGCATAAAAAAATAGAAAATCATCATAGGTAGGTACACATATCCAAATCAAGAAATCAGACACATAGTCAACCAAGATGCGACTGGTCCTTTCCTCCTAATATGATGTTATCCCAATGCAGCTTCAATTCTTAATTTTGGACATGACATAGTTTACACATCCTTTAAAGTAGTTTTCAATCATAGTCAACTTAAACCTTGTTTGTAGGAGGTTTTCATATCTATTGATTAATTTACTATTTTTATCTCATTTCAAATTCTATAAATTATGTATTTTAATTCTAGATCTATATATTTCATGTATATCAAATTTAAATAGTTTAAATCTATTAGTTTGATTCTTTCAATGTAAAATAGATTGAACACATAGTTATTTAATTATTAAAATGGTAACAACACATTTTTATTTTGTATCCTATGTGATTTTTATATCCCAAGTGATAATTACATAGATTATTACTATGAATTCCTCTCCTTAAGTAATTTGATTGAAAATTCTCTAGTTAAAGGAATCTAAACTAAATTATTTATTTTCATTAGTAAAATTTTAAGACTTATTAATTACTACCAAAGAATTCATGCCCATATCTAAATCCAAATAAATCACAAAAACATTGTTGTATATAAGTTGGGATTTAAATGTTCTTATTCATATTTACTCCACTTAGCATATAACATATGTTTTCTTAAATTTTATAACTAAGGAAATTGTTTAGGATTATGTAACATATCGCACATAATCCTAAGTGTCATGAGATAATTTTTTCTTATTCTAATAATTTTAATTGTCATTCTCATAGGAATAGGAAGAGTCACTTAGGAATGTGAATTGAATAACCATTTCACTAGATTTTTATATTGTAATGCTTTCTCATTTCAATTTGAATCATGAATATAATTTTAGCTTGCACCAAACATTGTTCATTGTCATTTCATTTATGATCTATCCTGGCATTGGTATTAGATCATATGAATTTTTTAATTTATATATTCATTATTAATTATTCCTAGCCATTATAAACTCTTTATTCTCATCCTCCTTATTTTTTAGATGTACGACCTACTAGTTTGTCTTAGCCCGAAATATATTTATTTGATAATAGTTATTCACCTATTGGATTGCACTTTGATTTGTTATAACTACATTTTATTTCATAACAAAGGTATTGAGTTTATTAACACAAGCATTTTAAAATAGTTCTTCACTAACTTGGATTGCATGGGATATCAACTATGTGGCATTTATTTTTTAGGACCTACATTGGACTTTAAACTGGTTGCATGCCTATCAAAAGGAAAAGTTTCATCTTGTAGAAATATAATCTCATTTTAACCTACCTTGTCTAAACTTTGTGTGGCATTTTACCTATTATTTTTATTAAATTTCTCCTTATGGACCTATATTTTATCTATGTAGACATATGTTTCTCAATGTTGAGTTGTTGAAGGCTACATGGGACAAGAGTTGGCATATTGCATGTGAAGACTATTGAAATCATTTAAGACCTATGATTCATCATCAACATGACCTATTTACCACATCCTACTTCACATATTGATTAACCTGATGAATGTTTTTCTTTCTAAGGAAGCTTTTTGTTTCAGATAAATTTCACTTATGTTCTTGGAGGAAAGAGAAAAGAAATGCAAGAAGCATCTGGTAGAAAAAATTGATATGTTGTACTTGTACTGATCTAGATGAGTGTAGATACTCCTCTTTGGCTTATGAGGAATGACCTAAAAATGATAAATCACTCAAATAAATGGTTTGATTAGTTATATAGTAGGGTGGATTGCCTAACAAGCTAGACCTAAGAAGCATGAGCTTCTTTGGAGGCTATCAATCCACACTTTTAAACAATCAAGTTCTAAAAGACAAAGTACTTACATAAATAATAGAAGGTTCTAAAATTAAGTACAAGAAGTGATTTATAAAATATAGACTAAATTAAATAATTATAGTAATAAGAGGGTCAATACTAATGCTAAATAGATTAGGTATGGTTCAAAAAATAAGGTAAGGTTCTGTGATCAAGTAGAGGGTCTAAAAATTGGATTTGGCTGAGGTCTACTAGGTAGAAATAGCTTATTATTTTATCACATAGTGACTATCAGTGGTTGGGCTAACCGTCAATGGTTAGGGTAACTGTCGATAGTTGGGTTAACTATTGGTAGTTGGGATAGACCATCAGTGATCAGAGTGACCATTGGCAGTTACTGTGAGTTGGATATGGTCAAGAAAAAAGGCTATTTAGATGAGGTCATAAAATGGGGTTCTAAGAAATGGGTTTAGGTTGGGTTGATTTCAAAATAAAAATAAAGTAACTAAATGATTGAAAATAGATACTTCAATTACCAGTTGTTTATTTGATGAATGGTTAAGGTAGTTGGTTGATAAACTTGTTTGATGGAACTTGGGGTAATTTTAGTAGAGTAACGGTACTTGGCTATTAGCTTATGGATGGAAAAACTTTGGATCTTTGTCACACTTTCTAATTTGATAGTAGAACACCTACAAGAGAAAATGTTTATTCAAGAAGCTTTAGCTTAGGATACAAACAATTGATTGATTTTGGACCTAGATTCACCCTCTCTTCCTCTTTCTTTATAGGAAGGAAGGAGAGGTGAAATAACATGTTAACAAGAGGTCAAGATTGTTGTCTAATTTTAGCTCTTTCATGCATGGGTTCACACATAAATTAGACAATCTACTTATAAAAAATCAAGTTTAAGTTGACTGGGATTTAACTATTCAAGTGGTGTAAACCTGACCATCAATGGTCATGCCTGACCATTGATGGTTAAGGTGACCATCGGTAGTTGAGGATCTAAAGCCAGCTTGGGTTGAAAGGTGGGATATTTAGTAGGTCAATTATAACTTGAGTTAAGTTTGGTTTGTGCTTGAAAGGTAAAGGTTGGTCCCTAAGGGATCTAGGGGTTTTCTAACACTAGGAATCATAACATGCAATTTTTTAGTGCCTACATTTTGCCCTTTTTTGTTATCCAATTTGTATCAACAAATGAAAAAATAAAAATGGATTATGGGTCAAAGGTTTAATTTCCTCAAGAAATAGAGGAGATTTCCCCCTAAAACTAGGAATTGATGAGGTAAAAAAAATCATGTATGGGTTTGATAAGTGATTAGTTGGTATTGAGTTAGTGTTTGATAGGTTGGGTACTAAAGCATAACAACACACACAAAGTGTGACTAGGTGTGATAACCAAGATCATGCATTGACCAGGTTTCCATGGTTGGTAAAAATTAAGTTTAGTGATAGAAGGATAAGTGATAAGTAGACCATGTGATTGTATATGATGATTGGGTTATACTCATAAACTCAAGTCTCCTAGACAAGGTTAGTGTATTCATGGGTATCCAAGGTAAGAAGTGCTCTTTTGAAGACACAAATTGGTTGGGTGTATGTAAGGTAGTGCAAGTTCACAGAATTTGTTTAATGTGGTAAGTAGTTAGTGCATTCAAAAGGACTAGGCAAGGTCGTCAAAAAATGTATGCTAGTTTATGCCAAAGTGGCCAATAGCGAGGTGATATGGCAGTTGGTAAGGTTGGAAAAGAAGTCAACCTCTAATTGGTTGAGTGCCAGGATTGGTTTGGTGAAAAAAATTACTTGAAAAGTTGTTAGTTTGGAGGAGAAAACTTGAAAACATAAACCATCAATGGTTAGGTTGGACCCTGGAGGTTGACCATTAATGGATAGGCATTAACCCTAAAAGGGTAGAGACAAAAAGTGATTTTGTGGGTCCATTTCACTCATTTGAGAAATTTAAGTTTTGTCATCTAAGTCTTGGAATTTTTTGCAAGAAAACATTGTTGGCATTTTTTGAGTGGGTGAGTGGTTGAATTGGATTATTGACCAAGCTTTGGAGGGTGGGCCTAGCTAGGATGGAGGGTAGATAAGGATGTGGCCAAGCAATGGGTCCCAAGATTCATCCTCAATAATGGTTGAGGAATGAGTTAGGGGTTGTATTTGATTTGATAGAGTAGTTTGATTAAGAAAATGTATTAGATTTAAATTTGGTTATATTTTTGATTGAATAGTTGTTGTATATGGGTTTAGTTTCAATTTGACCTAGGTTTAAGGGTGGATACTTTGTTTTAAGGTTAAAATTGAAATTAGAAGGGTAGGGTGGTTTGGGGTAGGTGGGGGTAGGATTAGGTATAAATGCTTAGGTTGATTATGGTTAGGAGATGGGTGTTTGGGTAGGGTAACATTGGGATGTTCCACTAGTTGTCATGTTACAGTGACCATCGATGGTCATATCTGACCATCTATGGGTTGATAACCATCAGTGGTTTGATTGTCTAACCATTGAAAATCACCATAACCATTGGAAGTTGAGCAAATGATGATGCATTTTTAAAAGGGTGATTTGAGTTGTTATTTGAGTTTGATAGTTTGAATATTTGATGTGGAGTTGTTGATGCTAGTGGGTTAAATGTTCTGTTAATAGTGATGTCAAGGGTTTGAGAGGTAAGAGTTAAAGGTTAATAGCAAAGGTAAGGTCAAAGGTCATGTCTTAGCTTAAGGTGAAGGTAATAAGTGAAGGTATAAATAGGTAGTGGTATAAATAGTTAAGGTTGATGTTTGGTAGGTAACA
This sequence comes from Torreya grandis, assembly GCA_037957365.1. Classification (NCBI taxonomy): domain Eukaryota; kingdom Viridiplantae; phylum Streptophyta; class Pinopsida; order Cupressales; family Taxaceae; genus Torreya; species Torreya grandis. Next base: position 5,109,183 of record JARHVA010000040.1, read on the forward strand.
TTGATTAGGTTGATTGATAGGTTAAGGGTTTGGCTTTAAAGATAAGCTAGATGTATATGTTAGATTAGAAAATTTTTATGAGTAACATAAGAGGTAGGTTAAAGAGGTTAAGTTCATAGGTAAAAATAGTATAGAGAAATAAGTCTATTTGCTATCGAACTATGTAGGCATGGGAGAAAATCTAGATATAAGACTAGGTACCTCAGATCTTTGCTAAGATCCATCAAGGGATGATTATTTCTGACTAGGATCATATGGAAGAGGTAGGGCTTAGTGTGATGTTGCATTACCAACACTTTCTATGGGATGTGATGATGATCATGGTGTTCATCAAGAGATGGGATCCCATCATGAACACATTTCTGCTACCTACAGGTTAGATAATGATCTTACCTAAGGATGTCCATAGGATTACACAACTACCCATATAGGGTGAGCCAATTTATTTTATAGAGAGGGAGGAGTAGGATGACTTCATGGAGCTATTATATGGAGATGACGTCAAATTCATGAGGTGGCATGAAAGAGGCTTTAGCTATACTCTTCTATACCAGAGGGTGAGAGATGATAGAAGATAATGATGATGATGGTAGTGGTGGTTTCATGTTTTGTTGTACTAGATTTGAGTAGTGAGAGGTTCCCTTATCTATTTCTAGGGGTATTTGTTAAGATGTTATTGGGTCACACAATATTTTTTTGGGTGCCTATGTTGTTGGTTTAGATATATATGGAGTTGTGGGGATTTAGAGCCCATAGGAGGTATGGTATTAGTGTCATATTTGTTCTCCACTACTAGGCCTATGAGCACATATAGGTGCTAAGGTTGATGGAGATATCATAGGAGGGGTACACATAGATAGACTTTAGAGTTGGGTTTATGAGGTGGAGATATGATTTTTCCCTTTTAGGACTAGGTGGAGGGGTTCATGACATTTATTGGTTCAGAGGTGCATTGTATGCCTTGGTTATCAGAGATATGATCTAGAGGCCCTATATCAGGATTTTAGAGTGATCTCACTATAGGAGATAGACTCTATCCCTGCATATTTATATATGGATTTTTAGTAGGAGAGAGGGTGAGATAAATCTCATTCCTTTTGACAAGGTGTAGCAATAGTTTATCCTAGTGAAGGATAGCCTAGGTCCATTCCTAAAATATAGGTGAGAGGATGCAGAGTTCTTACTTCTTGAGCCACAACTAGTACATATTCTCCTCAATCATGAGGATTTGTTAGTGATGCTAGAGATAGATGATATAGGTGTTGTAGATGATTACCCTACATGGTACCAAGCACTTTATGCAATAGTCAATTTTGGGGGTGATGATGGTGGTTAACATGTTATGGATGTCAATCCAACTCGTAGAGGTGGACCTTAGCAAGCACAATCATAGGTGGATACCCTAGATGTATAAGTAGTGATTGAATAGAGGGATTAGACATAAACAACATTAGCCATGACATAGGCTTATGTGGTAGTACTATAGGGTTAGTTGTTAGTGGCACAAGGTTAGGTGGTTATAATCATAGGTAAGAGGGACTAGGATAGAGCTATGCTAGCCTTGGTTACTTAGGAGAGAGATTCCCTAAGGTAGGTTGAAGGAGGAGAAAAAACACCTATATGACCATTGGGCACTATCCCTATGGCATGTTATATATCCATAGTGGAGGAACTCCATTATTATGAAGCCATAGTATTTAGGCATTGTCCATATGAACCTTGATAAGGTGAGTATAGGGAAGGTATGGCAAGTGGTGCTAGCATGGAAACACTAGGTCAATGGGATTATTTTATAGGTAGACAGTCAAGTACCTCAAGAGGATAGGTGTTAGGAGGTAGTTGTGCTCTAGGAGATAATGGTGCCCTAGGGGCATAGTCTAATATGAGATAGTACACTTATTATGTATATGATTTTTGATACTGGCCTATGAGCTGATGCATTAAGATGTACATTTTGAGAGAGATATGTATATTTTTATACATGATGTTGATTATGGTTATATACTTATGATTTATAGATATAATCCTCATTTATTGCTTATGGTTCATGGTTGTGATGCCCATGTTTATTATTGATGATGTGATTATTGATTATGGTTATGCTCATGATGATGTGAATGTGGGCTCACCTAGGTAGGCATGTGATGATATGTCTCTTTATGCATTTTTATGATAATGTTTGGTTATGTATTTGATGTTATCTCATGTGATTATGATGAAAATGTGATCATTGTCGATGACTACAATGATGTTTATGACATTTGTGATTATGGTTCTTGATGATGTTGTGTATGGATGTGATGATTTAATTTCATGTCTGAGATGATCATGTTTATGATATTGATATGATTTATGGTGTTCATGCTTAAATTTAATGAGTATATGCTACCTTATTTAGATTTATATGTGTGGTGAAAAAGGGTTTATTAGTGTTTGTTCAAGATGTTGATACGATGTTTATAAATATGATTATGCTCATGTATATGTCTTATGCTAATTATGTCTGCCTTTGTTCATAATATAATGATGATGTTATAATGTTGACATTGTTGGGTGAATATTTTGTCATCAACTAACTGATGACAAAATGGGGATATTAGCCACATCATAAGGGATATTTACCACCTTGAAAAGTATGGGTTTACCATATCTAAACAAAGTAAATCTCTCCTCTCATCAAGGGGAGGTTCCCTATCAATATTTACGTGCCGAATATATAGTTAAGCAGAAAATAACACATGAGGGTGGTATAACAACATCTACCCCTCTTTTTTCAGAGGTAATGTATGAAGGACAAAAGAGGAAAATCCTTGGTCTAAAGCTAACAACACTCCTCTTCTTTCAAGAATGGTATCAAACGAAGAGCAAGAGATTACCTGAAGTAACAAAATCCACAAGAACACTCACGCAAGCACAAAGTCTTTCGTAGCTTCTCCACAGATCCAAAACAAGTATAACCATAGAGTAAAGTGAAGCACAAAGTCTTCACCTAAAACTACAAAAGATAAAAGAATCTCAAAGGTAAAAGTAGCACAAAGTCTATTTTCTACCCTCAAGAAGTGCCCTCAGATAATAATAACACACCTACTTTGCTAGTAAATCAGATAAACAAGATGTTACCAGGAAAAAGACATAAGAATTATTTCCTAAATAACACAGATAATCTCAACACAAAGTTTGAAATAAACTGCTTCTCATTTATTTAATCAAAACATGATTTACAAGTTTGAGCACAAAGTCTCAAAAGTTGCTTCAATCTCAGCAGAGTGTTTGCTATTAACTTTTCCAAGAAGATTTACAAATGAGGTCTCCACTATATATAGGGAGAAAATCCTCAAAAATAGAAAATAATAAAATATATAAAATATCTTGGTCAAAGATGACTCATCTTTGACTTTTAGATATTTTTCTGAAAAAAAAAACACGTAATTACATATTACAAAATTGCATGCATTCTGCACAAAATAGAAATGCATAAGGATAGAGGAAGAAAGGAAAAAGAAGAGAGAGAGAGAATTAGTTCTGGCCACTAGATTTCCTCATATGTGCATCAAACATGGTGAAGGATGCCTGAATTTCAAGGCTATCTGGCGCAACTGTATTCTTGGAGACAATCCTTGCTCTGATAAGTGCATCCTTCAATGTTGTGATGGCTTTAGTGTGGCTAGTTAACCTAGATTTCAGATTATCCAAAGTTAACTGAGCATCTAAGATGTTGTCTACTGAAGACATAGAGAAGGATTTCTCTTCAAAATCTTTTCGAATCATCTCCTTGAAACTCTGAATCATCTCTTCTGGATTTTGAAGATCAGTGACTCCTTGATCTCAACATAGGAGTCCTTACTGGAGATGGCACCAATAGATATCAGGGTGCTCTTCTTGAGATCCTTCATTTCTTTTCATCTGCCAAGATCTTTCTCCAAACTGTCAATCATTATTTTTAGTCTTCTTCATGGTCTTGGACTGCTTTAGAGAAACCTCAGTAACCTAGAAAAACTTTTGTTGAAAAAACATTGATGAAGAGGGGCCCTTCACAAAAACCACAGCAGGAACCATGATTGTGCAATCAGAGGAAGAAAGTAGCGATCTGGAAAAACTACACATTCATTGGTCACGATCAAGGAAATGCATTTGAAAGGGATAAGATGTGAGTAGGTCAAAAATCGAAAGAGAAGGGGAGCGATCATGGGAAATAGGAAGAAGAGACCTTGAGCAGATGCAGTCAGCGGCAAAATTGCCACTCATAACACAGGCGGCAGATCAGAGACGACAAACATGGCTAACATCGGCATACTTGCCAAGCACGATAGACAAAATCACCGACATCGATAGACAACACCGCCGACATTGGCATATCTGCTGAGCACAATAGACATATCAGTCGACGTCGGCAATATTGCCTTAAACAGCCCCACGGCGGTCGGTGGCAAATTTACCGCCCACTGCATGGGCGGCGAAAAGGGGATGCAAAACATAGGGAAGGGTGGAAAAATTTGCCGCCCTTGTAGGGAAAAGCACAGGGGAAGCAATTTTAGCTACCTTTGCACAAAAAATAAAGAAAAATGCAGAGGTGGTGAAATTTGCTGCCCCTACAGGGAAAATGGGAGAAAAGACCAACTCTGGAAGGAGTCTAGGGGAGGGAAAATTTGGTTGGGACGAGATGGTAACCACTCACGTTCTGAGGCCAAGATGAGAGCGAATTTGAAATCCATCTCAAATAACGAATTGGGGGAGATGAAAAGATGAAATGGACAAGTTCCATAAGGGCTTGTTCTAAAAATAAGCGCAGCTGATTTTGGGGAACAACAGCTGGCTCCTGTTGGGGAATTGCCTTCTATTGCAAAAATTAATTGAAGGGAGTAGAATCCAAAATCTCTAGTGCCTTAGAAGCATGCCATTGGGCCATGGAGTCAAGCTACTCAAAAAGAAAGGCTCCAAAAAAAAAGAAAAAGAAACAAATAAAACAAAGCAAAAGACTATACAAATATACAGGTGAATTTATTTGGTACTTCAAGAATCGAAGCACCTCAAATGCTGCCCCTTTAGAGGCAGTGGCAATGATGCTCTATCTTGATAAACTAGCAAGAGGTCATTTTCTCCCCAGAATTGATGATGTGTAAATGGAAACCTCCACCAAAAAACTAACTTTCTGTGTCATCCCTTTAGTTTTTTCCTCTTGCCCCACAGCAAGATCTATCTTTTGATCCGAAAACCATGAATCTTTGTTTTCTTAGTGAAGAGTTCTTTTCCTTGATCATGATGCGCAGCAGTATGGTCAGATACCATAATTGGTTGCTCTTCTGGTTTTCTCCAGCACCTGATTTGATTGTCCTCATTTGACATCTGCCACTGATTGGCACTATCAGGTCCACTTGTCATTATTTCAGTTGAACCAATTTTCTGGTTGGCATTCTCAAGGGCTTTAACAGGCTCTTCACGAACCTCTTATGTGGTAAAAAAATAATTACCCTTGACTGAGGACTCAAATAGAATCTAAGCCATAGGAGATGATGTTTGGGTGACCACGTACTTTGCCTCTCTCTCAGAAAGCAACCTTTGCATCATGCCTTTCACAGGAATCTTTGCCTGAGATAAGTCCATGCTCAATTCTCCTCTGACATCCTTGCAAAAGTTTCATCCAAGCAGAATGCCATATGAAGCTGGGACGTCAGCCATCAGAACTGTCATCTTGATCTTCTTGTCAGGGAATGCTGTAAATGCAAATTGAGCATCTTTGATTTGCCCCAATAGTGGTACTTGTTTGTTCTCCATGGAGAAACATCTCCCAAAAGTGTTAGTCAATGTGAGACCAAGAGATTTTGCCACTTTAGCAGGCATGATGTTGTTAAATGCACCCAAATCAATGATGCAGTTGCTCAGCTTGTGACTATTTATTAACAGGGAAACATAAAAAGGTTCTATTTTTCTGAGAGAAACTAGAGGAGTCATGGCAAGATTATTTTGGGTGGATACATTATTTGGGGGATCATGAGTTACCCTCAAAATTTCTTGTCCTGCAGGGATGGTTGTACCTTTCACACATTCTGCCAACCTGTCCAACTGTTCAGGATGGGCTTGTAAAAATTCAAATTCAGACGTTTGAATTTTAGTCTTTTTGACATGCTCAATTATATCAAATGTCGGTATTGGACTAGGGACAGAGGATGGGAGTTCACTCTTTTGGTTTTTGGGATGGGGAAGGTTGGTTTGCAAAGTTAAAGTAGAGGATGCAGGGATGCTTGGGGTACGTACCTTTTTAATAGTCACCGGGTCCTTTGGTTGGAAGGGAAGAGTGGTTCCCCGCTTGGCAATTGAAACTGCTGGCCGAAGTTGTTCCTCTATCTTCTCTTTATCAGCTTTTTGGGTTGACTGTTTCTAGGACCGGGTGAATACAGCATATGATCCCTCAGTTGCATTCCCCTCACTTCTGGGTTCATCTCGATAATTTAGGTAACCAATGACAGAGTTGCCAGCTAATTCTTCTTCTTGCCCTTCAAAGAGATTAGCATCATATGGTTGGTCCAACTCAGGTTGGAAAGGGGAAGCATGTTCTGTTTCCAGATATCCAACCACTGAGTTAGTTGGAGGGGCTTCAAGGGCGAGGTTCCTTTGTGGGGGAGGAAGACGATTTGGTTGCCCTTGATTTATAGCAACATTACCTTGGTACGCTTGATTCTGAAATGTCCTCCTTGGCATATCCTGATTAGGAGAAGAAGACATAACTTGGGCCATCTATCTTTTGAGAGCTAGCATTTCATTTGCTAACTTTTGTACCATAGGATCTGTAGTAGCTGTAGAAGAGCTTTCAGCAGATGAAGGGAATTTATTTTTACTTGGGTCTTTTCTGATCTTACCTGCCAGGATAAGATCATCTTCAATCTCAGTAGCCAAACTTTGAGCCAACGCTAAATCCATAGGACCAACTCACCTTAACAAAAAATTTACTTTGGGAAGCTACAAGTTGATGAAGAAACACTTGAGATTTTCCGACGTGGGCTGAGCCACAGTTGGAATCCGATTTCTCAACTTATTGAATTTGGCTATGAAATCCCTCATGGGCTCCTGGGATTCTTTCTTCATCTGTGTTAGCTGAGCTAACAAAGCATGTGCATCTTCAGTGGGTTTAAATCTAGCTTCAAATATGGACTTTAGTGTATTCCAGTCAGTTATTGACCTAGCCTGCAAGTGATAGAACCAATCTGCAGCAGCACCTTGCAAAGTCTCCACAAAAAGTCTTACTGCCACATCCTCAAATTCTACACCAATTACACCGCATGCTATGGAGAAAGCAACAATATGCTCATTGGGATGAACCTTTCCATCTCCAAAAAACTTAGGAATTTTTTTTCTAGAACTATGAGGTAGTTGATGCAAAGGTGGGGTCAAGTTAAGAGGGCCAAAGGAATTACCCCATGGGCCTTGAGCCATTATGATAAGAGGATTAAAAGGTGGGATAACAAACCTTGGTGGAGTGTTTATAGGGAGGTGGTGATTAACAGCGATAAAAGGAGTTCTACCTCGTGTTGGCGACCTAACAAGGTTAAAAGGAAAACTCCTAGACCGTTGAAGAGAAGCTGATGAAGGAAATAGATCAAAATTACTCTGTTGCATCAACTCAAACACAGGATCGACAAAACCCTTAGATCTCTGACTTCTTGTGTAGCGTGGGGTTGCCAAATTTTCAAAATGAAAATGGAACCGAAATTGCTTCAAGTTGAAGTTTGAGGCTTCAAAATGCACATTCTTTCCAGCGGCTCTGGTTTTGCAGACTAGATAATGTAACGGAGATGGAGGGAGATGGTAAGGCTATAATGATAATGGGTAAAATGTGAAATGGAGTCGCCAGACTATGTAATGGATAAGGGTAAGGACTGCTTCAATCTAAAACTTGAGGTTTCAGACTGCACATCCGTTCCCCAGCGGAGTCGCCAAAAACTGTTGGGTGAATATTTTGTCATCAACTAACTGATGACAAAATGGGGATATCAGCCACAGCATAAGGGAGATTTACCACCTTGAAAAGTATGGGTTTACTAGATCTAAACAAATTAAATCTCTCCTCTCATCAAGGGGAGGTTCCCTATCAATATTTATGTGCCAGATATATAGTTAAGCAGAAAATAACACATGAGGGTGGTATAATAGCATCTACCCCTCTTTTTTTAGAGGTAATGTATGAAGGACAAAAGAGAAAAATCCTTGGTCTAAAGCTAACAACACTCCTCTTCTTTCAGGAATGGTATCAAATGAAGAGCAAGAGATTACCTGAAGTAACAAAATCCACAAGAACGCTCATGCAAGCGCAAAGTCTTCCGTAGCTTCTCCACATATCTGGAACAAGTACAATCGTAGAGTAAAGTGAAGCACAAAGTCTTCACCTAAAACTACAAAAGATAAAATAATCTCAAAGGTAAAAGTAGCACAAATTCTATTTTCTACCCTCAAGAAGTGCCCTCAGATAATAATAACACACCTACTTTGCTATTAAATCAGATAAACAAGATGTTACCAGGAAAAAGACATAAGAATTATTTCCTAAATAACACAAATAGTCTCAACACAAAGTTTGAAATAAAATGCTTCTCATTTATTTAATCAAAACATGATTTACAAGCTTGAGCACAAAGTCTCAAAAGTTGCTTCAATCTCAGCAGAGTGTTTGCTATTAACTTTTCTAAGAAGATTTACAAATGAGGTCTCCACTATATATAGGGAGAAAATCCTCAAAAACAGAAAATAATAAAATATATAAAATATCTTGGTCAAAGATGACTCATCTTTGACTTTTAGATATTTTTCTAAAAAAAAAACACGTAATTACATATTACAAAATTGCATGCATTCTGCACAAAATAGAAATGCATAAGGATAGAGGAAGAAAGGAAAAAGAAGAGAGAGAGAGAATCAGTTCTGGCCACTGAATTTCCTCATATGTGCATCAAACATGGTGAAGGATGCCTAAATTCTGAGCCTGTCTGGCGCAACTGCATTCTTGGAGATGATCCTTGCTCTGATAAGCGCATCCTTCAATGTTGTGACAGCTTTAGCATGGCCAGTTAGCCTAAATTTCAGATTATCCAAAGTTAACTGAGCATCTAAGATGTTGTCTACTGAAGACATGGAGAAGGATTTCTCTTCAAAATCTTTTTGAATTATCTCCTTGAAACTCTGAATCATCTCTTCTGAATTTTGAAGATTAGTGACTCCTTGATCTCAACATATGAGTCCTTACTGGAGATGGCACCAATAGATATCAGGGTGCTCTTCTTGAGATCCTTCATTTCTTTTCATCTACCAAGATCTTTCTCCAAACTGTCAATCTTTATTTGCAGTCTTCTTCATGGTCTTGGACTGCTTTAGAGAAACCTCAGTAACCTGGAAAAACTTCTGTTGAAAAAATGTTGATGAAGAGGGGCCCTTCACAAAAACCACAGCAGGAACCATGATTGTGTAATCAAAAGAAGAAAGTAGTGATCTAGGAAAACTGCACATTCACTGGTCATGATCAGGTAAATGCATTTGAAAGGGATGAGACGTGAGTAGGTCGAAAAGTGAAAGAGAAGGGGAGCGAGCACGGGAAATAGGAAGAAGAGACCTTGAGCAGATGCAGTCAGCGTCAAAATTGCCACTCACAACACAGGCGGTGGATCGAAGACAGCAAACACGGCCGACATCGACATACTTGCCGATCACGGTAGACAAAATCACCAATGTCGGCAGACAACACCGCCGACATCAGCATATCTATCGAGCATGGTAGACATATCGGTCGACGTCGGCAATATTGCCTTAAACAGCCCCATGGCAGTCGGTGGCAAATTTACCGCCCACTGCATGGGCAGTGAAAAGGGGATGCAAAACATAGGGAAGGGTGGCAAAATTTTTTGCCCTTGTAGGGAAAAGCACAAGGGCAGCAATTTTAGCTGCCTTTGCACAAAAAACAAATAAAAATGCAGAGGCGGTGAAATTTGCCGCCCCTACAGGGAAAATGGGAGAAAAGACCAACTCTAGAAGGAGTCTAGGGGAGGGAAAATTTGGTTGGGATGAGATGGTAACCACTCACGTTTTGAGGCCAAGATGAGAGAAAATTCGAAATCCGTCTCAAAGAACGAATTGGGGGAGACGAAAAGACGAAACGGACAAGTTTCGTAAGGGCTTGTTCTAAAAATAAGCGCAGCTGATTTTGGGGAACAACAGACATAATGATTTTGTTGTGGATTTTAATGATGATATTGATGATGATGTTATGATTATGGTCATTTTATTTTAAAGTGAAGCACATAAAGCAAGTTAAATAAAAAACTAGATGTGAGAGAAAGAAGATAATCACGAGACAAACATTGAATTGAATATATCAACTAGTTATAAGAGGATAAGAAGAGGGCATGATGATTATTCTTTGGAAAGGACTAGAACAAGACCAAGGTTGGATGGGCTTAAGGAACATAAGCCTTTTAAATGCTTTGTATTAGCATTTGTTAATTGGTTAAAAGGTGTCTTGATCATATTATGTCAAGTGAACTCAAAAATCCTTTGTTTATAGTGTATAAAGGGGAGATGGATGAAAATAAAACCTTCTTGTGAGACTATCATGCCTCTTCAAGAGGTTACCAAAGAGTTAGTATAAACAATTCTATGTCATATAAGATGTGGACTGATCGATGCAAGAAGTCTACTCATGAGAGCCAATTGTAGCTTTAAAAATTCTTTTTATTTTTATGATGCTTGATAATGGGTATTTTGCTTGTTTTTCTATTGATTGGGAGGTTTGGGGAAGCTAATTGATGTGAGAATATTCCAATAAATTGCTACACTTTGACAAATGCTTTACTCAACCATAATTCAAGGGAGTGGTCTAAGTCTATGTGCTTTGTTTAATGCTTTTGATATTTATCCTTCAAGGGAATAATCTACCTTATTTCATTCAATTTTTGATATGCTTTGGGTAGTTGTCCTTTAAGGGAGTAGTTTGTGAATTTTAGGAATGGCCCATGATCATTTTTAGTTATGACTTTGCTTTTGATTTTTATTGACATAGACTTGATTATATAGTCTTAAAGTTTCTCTTTTTATGAAGGTAAAACTAAAATCAAAAGAAGATTGAGTAGGTGTGAAAGAGTTTTAGGTGAAAATGACCATGGGAATCCATCTTAGGAAAGGGGTGGAAAGTACCATGAGAATAATGCCATGGGTAGAGCCATGGTACCCATTATTTAAGACTAGGCTATGATTTTGATAGATAATCACATGATTCAATTTTAATTAGTTTCCCCCTAAAATAGGGAGATGAATATGGTTAGGAAGCAAGGGATGAACTTAAGTTATAAAAAAGGTGAGTTGGATCTTTTTAAACAAAAGTAAGGATGTAGATGCAAATTATTGATGGGCTCAAACTCCAATTTTCCCTCAAGAGAAGATAATTGGTAAGCTCTTGATCCATACTTGTGCATTATGATATAAGGTCCAAGCCAATTAAAATAAATTTTTCCTCACTTGCTTTTCTCCATATTGGTGACAAGTTGTTTTTACTTTAGGATGAGTTCTCTTATATTGAATTATCATACTTTATGGTGTTTTTTATAAGCTCATTTGATGTGATATTTATAGACATGAAGATGTGTGGGGGTGGCTAAATGATGCTCATTAAGTAACTCGAGTTGGACTAAATAGTGTTGATGATAATCATTTTCAAAAATGATATCTTATAGGGATATGTAAAGTGAGTGAATTTGGAGTTCAAGATGTAAGATTACCTCCACACCAAATACAAGGGAGAATGGGTTAGTACCCATAGGTGTTCAGATGCTAGTATGATAGTTTCATAAGGAAAAAGGGATGTGCAAATGCCAAACCTGATTAGATGCATTAACCATTTTAGCTAACATGTTATTGAGAGTTTTGTTAGAGGCTTCCTTCTGTCTATTTTCCTAGGGACAATAGGTTTAAATAAACTTAAATTGATGTTAAATGCATCAAAAAGACCTTGAACTTGTTTATTTTTGAAATATTTGTCATTATCGATGATGATTTTGTGAGGAACACCAAAACAATAGATGATGTGATGATTGATGAAGTTGAAAATATTTTTAGCTTTGGTTGAGACAAAGAGAACAACCTATACCCATTTGGTGAAATATTTAGTTGCAGTGATGATAGAATGGTGTCATTGTGAAGAATGGGGGTTAGTTTCATCAATGGGGTCCAAACCCCATTATGACAAAGGATAGAAATTTATGGATACATGAACACTATGGTTAGGTATGTGATGTAGATTGACATGTTTTTGGCACTTAACAAACTTTTTCACATAATCACAATAGTCTTGGTTAAGGGTAGGCTAGTAATAGCCAAGGTGAAGGATGCATTTAGCCATGATGAGGCCACTAAAGTGTCCCCCATAGATCCCATCATGCATTTCCCTAATAGCATGAGAGGATTTATGACTGCATAAGTAGTGAAATAGGAGACCATAAAATCTATGTTTATAAAAAATTCCCCCAAAAATGGTATATCATGAGGCACTATAGATAAATGTTCTTCCATCATTCTTGGAAAGACCAAAAGAAATGATGGCTAGGTTAAGATAGTCAAAGGTCTATTGATACCAAAGGTCAGGTTGGTTCTCCTCCACATTAAAGATGGTGGGAGAGTCTAATTCGACATAAAAAGGCTAGGTAAGTATATGGATAATGATAGATATCTTAGAGTTAGTGGGTACAGTTGGGATCTGAAAGGTGAGGTAAGTCATCGTATTGCCAAATTTATTCATAGATCATGGGGTGGTTTGGATATGGTAGTGTTCAACTGATGCTAAGAGTATGTAGTATGTCAGCTAATTGTTTGTACTATTGAAAAACATCATTATTACACTAGTAAGAGCCATTGATTTGATTGAACACTAATTGAAATTCACCAAATATGTTGATCATTTTGACTCCCAAGGCTAATGTAGTTTGAAGGCCTATCACTAGGGATTTATACTCAGCCATATTATTGGTACATTCAAAATCTATCTTTAAGGATAAATTAAGAGGTTCACTATGAAGGGGATTAAGTATGATGTCATATCCCCCACCACATTGACACTTTAACCATAAAATAATATGGTCACTTGATAGGTGACGTCTTCCTGAGGGTCATGATGGACTCATCTAGAAATTCAAGAGGAGGATGATTATTTTTTAATGGTGCCTTAGCTAATTGGTCAGTAATGACTTACCATTTTATTGACTTCTATTGAAGAAAATCAAGGTCAAAATAAACTAAAATCATGAGCCACTTGGCCATATGTTGGTTTTGGTATGGCTTAGAGTGCATATACTTGAGTGGGTTGGTATTGTTTATGACACAAATCTTATGGTTAAGAAGGTAGTGGTGAATCTTGGTGGCCATGAAGACTAAAGCTAAGTAAAGTTTAGGGTTATAGGTGTACCAACTATCATACTCTACAAGTGTGTGGCTAATGTAGTAGATAATTTGCTCTTTATGTTGTACATCCTGATGAGCAAGCATTGCCCTTAGGGAGTGGTTAGTAGTGGAGATATAAATGTAAAAAGGTTGATCATCTTTAGGAGGAGTGAGGATAGGTGAAGATAAGAGGTAATTTTTAAGTGAATCAAAATCCTCTTGATATTTTTTATTCCACTTAAAAGATACATCCTTCTTCAGAGGGTGGTGGAAGGGTTGGCATTGGTCTGAAATTTGAGAGATAAAGTGATGAATGGATTGAAGTTTCCCCTATAAGCTACAAATTTGTTTGAGGTGGTTCAGAATTATCATGTCAAGGATTTATTTTATTTTGGTTGGATTGACTCTAATTCCCTAAAGGGAGATGATAAAACTAAGGATCTTTCCTGATAAGACCCTAAAAATGCACTTTTTGAGGTTAAGGTAGAAATGGTAGTGAATGAATCACTCAAAGATAATCTTGAGGATGACTAGATGATCTTTATGATATTTAGATTTATCAAGAAGGTCATCAACATAGTCTTTGATGATTTTATGGATTAGGTCATGGAAGATGTAGGTCATAGTACATTGGTATGTTACACCAATGTTCTTTAGGCCAAAACCTATAGCAGAAGATTCCCAATGGGGTTATAAAGGTGGTTTTGTGTTGGTATTTGGGGGTAATTAGGATCTAATTATAACCTAAGAATCTATCCATGAGATATAGCATCTCACAGTTATATTTAAGATCAACTAGCTGGTCAATGATTGGTAGAATAAAGTCATCTTTTAGGCAAGCAAGGTTGAGGTCACAAAAGTCCACACAAATGCATAGTCCCCCTATGGCTTTAGTGATAGGTATGATGTTTGAGACCCATTGAGGATAGTTAATGGGTTGAATGAAATTTATAGATAGGAGATGTTGAAGCTCTTCTTTGATGAGAAGGGATATGCAAGGGTGCATTCACCAAAGTTTCTACATAACAGGCTTAACATCATGGTTGGTGACTATGTTTTGGGTAGTAATGAAGGGGTCCATTCCTAGCATATCACTATAAGACCAAATAAATTCTATGTTATGGTCTTGTAGGAAGGAGGGGAAATATTGGAGCTCATCAAAATTAAGTGATTGGCCAATTTTGATAATGCATAGGTTATCAAAAATTCCTAAGTTGATATCCATAGTGGATTCCTTCAACATGGTTGAAGTATTTAGAAGTAGGGATTTGTGGATAGAGTAATATTATGCACCAAAATAGGTGAGAATAGAATCATCATCCTAACAATGAATGGTATTAATGGTAGGAGAGTCATGTATGGATTTGTGGATAGAGTAATCTTACGCACCAAAATAGGTGAGAATAGAATCATCATCCTAACAATGAATGGTATTAATGGTAGGAGAGTCATCTCCTATCATCTTAGGATAGGCTACAGGGATGGTTATGGTCACCCCATCCTTTTGATAAGTTAAGGTTCTGAGGTTGATCATGTTGATGAAAAAAATGTTAGGGAAGATGATATAAAAATCCTCAATTGTCGATGGTAGAGTGGATGGTGAAGATGGGATGTTCTCATCAATGACAGTAATGGGAGGTGGATTGGTTTATTATTTAGGTGGGGTGAAACTGAGGACATGATTTTTATGAGAATTTTAGGTTTTGATTGGAAGAAAGTCATACAACCTATGTTCATACTAATCTAGGCTAAATCCCTTCCAAGCACACCTATAAAGGTATGTCTTGGAAAATTTTGGTTTATCTAGGTAGGAGAAGCTAAAAGTGAATGGTTGAGGTGAAAAAGAGGTGGCATAAGTATCAAGTAGTTTATCAAGTCCCCCATAAATAAAATTGGTTTGGAAAGTTTAAGGTATGAAAGGAACAATATTTTTGATATTGGGGTCATAATCAGGTTGGTGGTCAAGTTTACCATACTCTTGAGGGGTAGGGAAGGCATCAAGGGTGAGTTGGCAATACTCCCCCAATGAAAGATGTTGGAAGGTTTATTCTAAAGGGTCCATTTTGGGGATTTGGGTAGAAGGGAAATATGAATTAGTGGATGCTTAATTGGTATAAGAAGATAGATTTTTCATCTTTTACTAATAAGGGTTGGTTGGATGGGGGAAGGAGAACATCATTGGATTTGTACATCATGTTTCATGATGTGAAAGTGCTCAGGTCAACTTTTATTGTAAAAAATTGACCATCATGCTCAAATTTGATGCACTGATGTAGAGTGGATGACACACAATCCATGTAATGAATCCAAGGGCATCCCAACAAGATATTATACTAGAAATCTCCTTCCACTACATAGAAGAGCTCAATAAGCATATGGGGTCCTATGCGAATGTGAAGGATGACAATTCCTAAAGTCATAGCCATGGTATCATTGAATGATCAAAGTACTAAAGAGGTTTCTAACATGATGTTCTTAGGTAATTAGAGTTGGTTACAGGCATGGGAGGAGATGATGTTGATATTATCTCCCCATCAATCATAACCCTCTTGATGTGGGTTTTGTTGATATAGGAGGTAATGAAGAGGGAAGGATCTAGGTTGTTTGGATGGATGGAAGGTATTTTTTAATCCTTGAAGGTAACAAGGTTGGAAATGTGTAGAGCTTTGATAAAAGTTTCTAAAGGTTGAGGGTTTTCTAGCCTAACCTATATACACTGTAATGCTTATATCATTAATTGGTGATGGTGTGGTGACATGTTTATCAATTCATACAAACTCATATTCACTAGGATTTAGTGAAGTTGTTTTAGAATGAATCATTGGATTGATTTAGATGGATTGGGTGAGAGGGTCCCAAGATGGACACTTTAATTTTTTTTTAAGGTGAAGGTGTTTGGTGTTAGCTAGGTGGTGGGGTGAAGGAATAGGGATATGTCCATGGAGTGGACACCTTTGCCTTTCCCTTATCTTTTGGTTGATATTATGATCACATGATCACATGGATGGTATATATTAGGGGAGGAGTTAGGCTAGGTGATTATTTCAATTCCTCTTCACTCTGAGGTGAGAGTGGAGGGGTAGGTAGGTTTCGGTTGATGATTTGTGGTTCTTGGGTCAATGGTGGGCTTAGAGGAGGCTTCATCAAATAATAAGTCATCCTCATGATATAGATGATGGGATAATTCTTAGAAAGCCTTACAGTTCTCTATGTCATGCCTGAGTCTGCTATAGTATGAACATACTAGTATGTCATTATACCAAGATGGTTTAGGACTCTATGGGTTGAATGGTCTGATAGGAGGTAAGGTTAAGTAATATGCTTGAAATAACCTTTGAAGGATGGTTGAGTAGGACTATAGTAAAGGTGGCAAGTGCATGGGAGTCCTAGGTTTAGTGGTTGGGGTAGGAGCACTTTTAGGAGTAGACTTGTTGGTGGGAGTCTTAGCTGAGGGAGATTTCTTGGTGGGTGTCTTGGTATTGATAGCCTAGTGATGGATGAGTTAGAGGTAGAAGGTGTTGGGATAGAGATTCGAGAGATAGGTATTTTGGTTATAAGAGGTGCGGCAAAAATGGGTGAGGATGAAAGTAGGAGTGATAGTGTAACCAATAGTGGTGGTTGGGTTTTATCCTTTCTTGGGGTGTTTGGCTTTTTTGATAAGGTGGAAGGGCGAGGTCCCAAAATATAAGGAAAAGTGGAAAGGGGAGGTGAAGCTTTGGTTTGTGATATCTTGGGTGGTTTATCTCTCTTGGTTTATTTAGTCAGGGGTTTGTTGTGTGGGTTTGGTGGGTTTAAATCCACCTTTACTAATGGATGAGTAAAGTTTTGAGTAGGAAACATGCCAAGATTCATTATAGACTTTTTGGAATGATGATAGATAACTTAGTTACTTTAAGTAGGGTAGGTTGAGATGATTTGGTGATGGTTTGGTTGGTAGAGACATCTAATGAATTAGATGTGATGGTGG
This sequence comes from Torreya grandis, assembly GCA_037957365.1. NCBI lineage: Eukaryota > Viridiplantae > Streptophyta > Pinopsida > Cupressales > Taxaceae > Torreya > Torreya grandis. The sequence goes on from JARHVA010000040.1 coordinate 5,126,557, forward strand.
TGGTTTTTCTAGTAGAGGTGATAGGTTGGTTTGATAATGGTGTGGTTGGGGGTTCTTGCCTAGTCAGGTAAGGAAGTCTAAGATGGTGCCAAAATGTAGCATGATCCATGCTAGGTTGGGATAGGTATCCTAAGTTTTGGACTACTCAAGAAAAAGGTTTATAGATAGGTTTGATCCCCTCAGTGTTGGTCTTAAAATATAAACCCATGGGTGGAGAAGGGGGAGTGGGAATCTCATCCTTCACCTTAATCAAAGGTTCTAAGACTTGGTAAAGTAGTTACTTGATGGGAGGAGTAGGAAAAATGATATCTCCCATAGGGATGATTTCCAAAGGGAGAGTGTATTTTTGTATGATGGAGGGAAAATGTGTTGTGGGAATGGTTGTCTCTTCAGTATGTCCTCCAAAGGGGTTGGTTACTCTACTATCTCAACATTGGGAAGAAGGTGAAGAGTTATCTCATTTGTTTTAGTTTTCAAAGGAGAGGTTTATGACCCCACTACCACAATAAGTGGAGGGGATGGTAGGGTATGTTGGGTAGTGATCTCCTTAGTAGTGATTTCACTAAGCACCATGTTAATAGTGTGTATCAAATGGGAGGATTCAGCTTTGTTTTTGTTGTTGGTGGATGGAGCATGGTTGGGAAATGGTTGTCTGAAGATGTCAAGTGATTGGTTTATGGGTGCATTAGATTTATTCATCACAAGATCCCCCTTGTTAATGAGATTTTGGACAACACTCTTGAAGGTTTTTCATATACTAACATTGTGTCCAATGACATGATAAAAGGCACACAATTAACTTTATTTATACCAAGTAGGTATAGGATAAGAAGAGTTAAATTTTTGTGGAGGTTTGATAAGAGGAAGTTGGATAATGTTTGATTTTAATAGTTTCTCCAATATTAAGGCATATTACTCCCCTAATGGAGTGAATTGTCTTTGGTTGTTTTGGTTGGATTCTTGGTATTTTTATTAGAGTAGTTGGAGGAGTTGGATTAGTTGACAATGGGTAGAGGGGCGGTCTTAAGGACAACCGCATTCATGGTTCCCTTATTCTTAGAATTAATATTGGTTTGGTTATTGGGTTTGAAGGGGGAATCCTCACTTGATTTTAAGGTGTAATTATTGTTTCTCAATTTCAACTTCCCCTCATTAATGGCTATGTTCTCTAGTTCCTAGACCATGGTGAAAGCCTTGTCAAAGGTCGTAAAGCTATGAACTCACAAAGTAGAGGAAATGTGTTTGGCACATGCCTAGGCAAAGAGATAAATCAAATCGAATTGGGGTGGAGAAAAAGAGAGTTGGTTTATGAGACTTCTCTAATGGGCCATGAAGTTATTAATAGAATCATCATCAAACTATTAGATGGAGTACAAATTGGTGATGTAAATCTTCCTAGAAATGTTTGTAAAAAATTAGTCTAAGAAGGTTTGGGCAAGTTGGGAAAAAGAGAAGAGGGAGTGCCTGGGAATAACACTATACCAATCTAGTGCTGGACCTAATATAGATATGGGGAAGGCCTGAAGGAGGAAAGCATCATTGTAAGAAATTAAGTAGCATGAATGCCTAAATGCCCTCAAATGTTATTGGGCATCCTCCTTGCTTTGAAATTTAGAAAATTTGGGAAGTTCCCACTAAGGTGGGTAAGGTCGAATAGGATGGATGGGTGAATAGGTTCATTACATATTTATTCATATGATAAGAGATTCTGGGTACCAGAGATATATGACTCTAGGGTGATCATTTTTTCCATTAACAATTTGATAATATTTATTTGTGGTTGTGTACCTCTGTAGTTATAGGGTAGGTTTTGTTGAGTTTGGGTAAGTGTAGTGTAAAGATAACCAGTAAAAGGTTGGGAAATTAGCACAAAATGTTATGCATATGGGAGTGGTTGGGAAGGTATTGGGTATAGGTAAGTATATATGGAAGGTTGGGTAGAGGATGGGCCCCTATATCCCTATGGGTTTGGGATATGACTTAGGTCAGGTGTAATAGATGCTTATTGAGAAGTTGATATGGGTTGAATGGGAGGCATGGTTAAGTTGGTGGGTTTGGGATAAGTGGTGATTTTGGTGCTGATGGGCATGAGGGTGGAAGGTATAAGAACTATCAAGATCTGAATTGGAGTGGAGGTACATGGGTTGGAAATAAGAGGGAAAGTATCAACATTGGTAGAAGTTACTCCCAATATAAGAGGGGTATGGGTGGCTCATGTGTTGTTAGTTGGGGTAGATGGTTTTTGGTTGTTGATTGGTTAGGTAGATTGGTTTTGGATAGTGGTGTTAGTAGGATGGTTGATGGAAGATGAGGCCTGGGTAGCCAAAGGTTTAGTGGAAATGGGGGCACTAGAGGTGGTGTTTATGAGGTGGGATGGCATCCCATAGGGTGGATTGGTAGGTGAAACCAAATTTGGGGTATGATGAGAGATGGTGTTGAGGTAATGTTGAAGAGCTATATAGTTGTTATACAAGAAGGAGGAAAAATATGCATCTCCTTGGGAAACTATCTAAGGGATGTTAGGACTATCATAAGGATGGGGGAACCATCTACATTTGAGACATAATTCATGGATGAAGAGGAAGATGAAGATGGATGATTAGGAGGTGGATACTGGGTTGCTTGGTTCCTTAGTTATTACCTAGTTAAAACCATGCAAAGAGGGGAAAGGGGAGATACAAGAAATCTCACAACTCAAACAAAGAGAAGACAAGAAAAGTTTAAGGAAAAGAAACACACACTAAAGTTAATCCTAAGATTTATTTTAGTCTCTCTTTTGGCTTACACCTTAAGCTTTAAGAATTGTGTGACTGAACTTGGATTGTAGAGTGAGTACTAGAAAAGAAGTATATGGTTGGTTTTACGTTATGTTTAGGATCTCAAATGGATCTATATTGAAGATCAATATGTGGCTTGATATTGGGTCCTTACTCCTCACTTCACAAACCACAATGATAAGGGTGTTGGGTGCTTAGAAAAGATATACCAATTGTCAGAGATTATACTCAACCAGAGAGCTGAGTTGGTTCTCCCCTTGGTGATGAAATCCAAGTAGGATAGCTAGGAAAGGTGACTGCTAGGTAATGAAATCCCAATTGGGCCTTATGTTAATGTTTGATGCTTATTTATATGTAGGTGGTTTTATATTATGTGTGACAAGAGTGAAGATACAATCGAATAACTTTGCTTTAATTAAGCTATGTGAGCTAAAATAAGCAAGTAGATAATGGATACAACCAATTTTAAACCCAAAGTGAAATTTTGATTTTGTTGTATGAGCAGAGAGACAGGGATAAAGAAGAACCTAAATGCAACTATGAACCCAATAAAATACTCAAGGGTCCCACTGGGCATGCCAAAATGTTTTAGATAAATTTTACTTATGTTCTTGGAGAAAAGAGAAAATAAACTCGAGAAGGGTATCATAGAAAACTTGATATGTTGTGTACATGTTGATATAGACAAGTGTATATACTCCTCTTTGGCTTGGGAGGAATGACATTTAGATAATAAATTACTCAAATAAATGGTTCAATTAGTTATATAGTAGAGTGGATTTCCTAGCAAGCTGTACCTAATTAGCACGATCTTCTTTGGAGGTTATCAATCCACACTTTCAAACAATCAAGTTTTGAAAGACAAATTACTTGCATAAATAATAAAAGGTACTAAAATTAAGTACAAGAAGTGATTGATAAAATAATAGATGAAATTAACTAATTATAGAAATAATTAGGTCAATACTAATGCTAAATAGGTCATGTATGGTTCAAAAAATAGGGTAGGGTTATATGATCAAGTAAAAGGTCTAAAAATTAGATTTGGTTGGGGTCAGGTAGGTGGAAATAAATTGATATTATTTTATGACATAGTGACCATCAGTGGTTGGGGTGACCATTGGTAGTTGGGGTGACCATCGATGGTTGGGGTAACCATCAATGGTTGGGATAGACCATCGATAGTTAGAGTCACCATTGATGGTTACTATCAGTTGGATCTGGTCAAGAAAAAAAGTTATTTAGATGAGATCACAGAATGGGGTTCTAATAAATGGGTTTGGGTTGGGTTGATTGCAAAACAAAAATAGAGTCATTGAATGATTGAAAATAGATACTTCGCTTTCCATTTGTCGATTTGATGAATGGTTTAAATGGTTGGCTGATAAACTTGTTTGATGGAGTTTAGGGCAATTTTGGTAGAGTAACGATACTTGGCTATTAGAAAATGGATGGAAACACTTTAGATCTATGTTTCACTTGTTATATTTTTGGTAGAACACTTATTAAAAAACATTGATATAAGAAACTCTAGCTCAAGATATAGATAATTGACAAGTTCTAGACTTGGAATCACCCTCTCCTCCTCTCTCTTTATAGGAAGGAAGGAGAGGTGCAATAACATGTTAACAAGAGATCTAACTTATTGTATAATTTTATCTCTTACATGAATGGACTCACACATGATTTAGACAATCTAATTTTAAAAAATCAAGTTTGAGTTGGCTGGGGTTTGACTATTTAGGTGGTGCAAACCTAACCATTAGTGGTTAGGCTTGACTTTTGATAGTTAGGGTCACCATCGATGGTCAAGGGTCTAAGGCTAGGTTGGGTTGAAAGATGGGTTAGCTAGTAGGTCAATTCAGACTTGAGTTAGGTTTGGTTTGTGTTTAAAAGGTAAAGGTTGGTCCCTAGGGGGTCTAGGGCTGTTCTGACACTAAGAACCATAGCGTGTAGTTTTCTAGTGTCTATACTTTGTTAAAGCTCATTTTTGTCTTGATATAAATCATTCTAACCTAGATATATTGATTTTAATTTTGAGGAGGGCCAAGTTTTTCACTTTTTCATATATTCTAATATTTTAATCTTGCATATATTCCAAATTTGGAGGATAAGCCTTTATAGGCTTGGAGGTACTCAATTTTAAAGCTTTTTTATTTAACAAGCAAAATTTTAGTTTTAATTGTATTTTTTCAAATTTTAAAGAATTTAAATCCTATTGTGTAAGCTAATCTATGAAAATTTTTGGAAAAAAAAACTAAAATATGAAAATCAAGGAGAAATAAGAAGAGCTACTCTTTAGCCATTTATTTGTATCGAAAGGTGTAAGTCTATAAATCAAGTAAAAATAAAGTATATCAAGTATGAAGTTTTTCTATTAATGTGGTGTTAATGATAGAGAAAATCCTTTTCAAACACTACCTAGGTACCACATATAATTTTTATCTCATGTGCCTTAATGTTTATTTCATGTACTAATGAGTATATAGAAAGGATGAGCTTCTTCCACTTATTGATGAGTATATAGAAAGGGTGGGTATATATAAAGGTTTGGTATATCGGTCTGATAGTGTGTATAAATGGGGACCTTTTGAAGTGATAAGGCAATGATAGTTTATGGTTTTAAAAACATAAACTCAAAATAAAAATAATGCATTCAATCAAATCAGTTGTTGGCATAATATTGACCAACAAAGACAACTGGTTAGAATGGTCTTGGCAAGTGGAAAACACTCATATTCAATGATATATGGTTTGATATTTATGATGGGAATACACAAATAGTTGAGACAATAAGGAATGCAAAATGTATTCAAACATGGAATTAAAAAAACTAGAAAGCATTGGCCTTGATGATGGCCTCAGTTGATGAACATGTGTTTCATCATATTCATGGGTGTAGTACTCCATGGAAAGAACTTGAGAAATTGAAATACCTAAGGTAAGTACATTAAATTAGGGAAATTTTCATAGACATTTACCATAATGTGTACATATTATATACATAATGAATATACATAATGTCTATTATGTAAGTATGTTATTTCAAATTAGGTTCAAAATCATCAAACCTAAATGTTTATGCATTATAATGGGTATATGTTATGTTTGGTGATGTTTTAATAAAATAAATATTAAGTATAAGTTTACATTACAAAAAAATGAAAAAATATCTATTAGAAGGAAGAAGATGTTTTACTAAAATAAATGTAAAGTATTATTACTTTAAATTTATTTTAGTACATATAAGAAAGTATGGTCACTTTTCATCCAATAGAGTTAGTCTCATAGATGTATGCCTTACGATGGGGGGGGGGGGTAGTTTCTAAAAATCCAATCTAGTTAGTACTTAGGTATTTTAAAGGTCTTAGTATTAAACTTAAGGATTTTAGGGTATAAATTTTGTAATTGATGATGTCCATTTTTGGTGAACATATAGTCATTTTTTAGGTTTTTGTGCCTTTCAAATTGCTTGTTGGCATTTCTAAGAGTCTTAGGTTTTTCAAAATTAAATTTTACAAACCACTTAATTTGAATTTAAGGAAAATCCATATGATTTGGACAACATAGTCACATTTATGACTTGTTCACATCAAATAACTACTTTTGTTAATTTCACTTGATCATCATACCTCCCTCATCCCTAATCACTTTCTCCTCATCCCTAATCACTCCCTCCTTATCCCTCATCATCTATAATCACTACCTCATTGAACCTCACCATCCCTCATCATCCCTAATTACTCCTTCATTGACCCTCAACATCCCTCATCATCCATAATCATTGATTCATCATACCTCATCACTCTTAATTACTCCCTCCTTATTCCTCATCATCATTAATCACTCTCTCATTGACCCTTACCATCCCTCATCATATTTAATCACTCCCTCATTTTCCCTAATCACTCCCTCATTGACTCTCACCATCTTTCATCATCCCTAATCATTGCTTCATCATCCCTCATCATCCATAACCATTCCTTCCTCATCCCTCATCATCCCTAATATCTTCCTAATTGACCCTCACCATCCTTTTCCATCCCTAATAACTCCCTCATGTTCCCTAATCATGTAATCATTTACCCTCACCATACCTTATCATCCATAATGACTCCCTAATCATCCCTCATCATCTCTACTCATTCCCTCATTGTCCCTCCTCATCCTTAATCACTCCATCCAATACCTTGATGGTGGGTGTAGTAGCTTCTCGCTTGAGCCTGATTGGATTATGTTCTAATGCCAATTTTTGATCACTCAAATAAGGCCCAAATAAATTATTTTTTTACTCAAATAGGGAACTCAGAGATATCATCTAATTTTCTAGTGGGATTCAAATATCTATATGGTGATCTATGCCTAGATCATAGAGAGAGTGTGCACTTGAAGCCCTAAAATATAATAAATAGGTATTAAATCGATCAAAGGGTGAGATGAAATTATATTACTTACACACACACACACACACACACACACACACACACACACACACACACACACACACACACACACACACACACACACACACACACACACACACACACACACACACACACACACACACACACACATATTAGGATCTTGGCATTTAAGAATCCCAATCCCAGAGTTGAGAATCCAAATTTATATCTAAATAGCTAAGGGTGATTAGATATTAGTTGCAAATTCTAATCCCAAATCCATAGTCTAGTTCTCATTTTATCTATGTCATTGAGAGCATGTCCATAATATACTAAATTTATAGATAGATAAATAGGCAGTCATTAATCTGGTAGAGTTTGTTTTAATCTAGTAATCGATAGAGTGTGTTTCCAAACCCAACTTGATTTATACCCAACCTAATCTATACCTAAATTTATATAAAAATGTAATTAAGGTCATATATCTTAATAAAGTGTATTAAGGATGGGCCACTTATAACTTGGGCATGGATCGATGGCCTTAAAGGCCAAATTAGGGCCTTATTATACTATGAGTATTCCTTAGTACCCAATAGAATATATCAAAGGATAGTGTAGTAGTGGGGGCCTCACCATAGATATATGTGGGGAACCATTCTGAAGGCCATACCCTAATCTCAAACTTTCCATACCTATTAAAGTAATGGAAAATCTCCTACTTACTCCATCTATTTCAAGGAGTAAGGTAAGGGAAGCTTGCCTTGTTTATATTTATATTTGCTTCACCTAATATCTTATCAATGGAACATTACCTTCTCTATGGATAAGAAGGAAGTAATTCAAAACTATTAATGGAAGTTTTCCTTCTTGGTATCTATCTTTTCTTTACTTCTAGATTAAGGTATGTCTATTAAGGGAATCTTACTTTCTGATGGATATCCTTGTTCTTACCCTACCTTATTAGTTATTCCATACCCATTAAAGTAGGGGAAGCTTTCTTCTTGATATATATATTTTTTATTATCATAATTAATTTCCCTTTCTAGAATATATTATTATCTATAAAGGTAAGTTTGTTACTCAATTTATAATTTGCATATATTATTTTCCTACCTACTTAGTTATGCCCTACCTACTTATCTTTTTTTTATTATCAAGGGAAGCTTGTTTCCCAATAGATAAAATGAAAAATGAAGTTTTGAATCATGTTATGTATATAATAGATCTATAATATTGATTATGCCCTACTACTTTACCTACTTGAGTATACCTTACCGATTCAATATTTGAGACATATCTTGATCTTTAGTATACCCTACTTAAATACCTAAGCTATATATTGATCTTGACTATTCCTTACCTAAATTATTATAATTTAGTATTCCCTACCTACCTATCCTTATTTATATACCTACTTGAGTATTCCCTACCTAATAAAATACCCTATCCATATCTTGACCTTGAATACCAATATCTAATCTTGACCATATATATATATTACCTGACCATATTTTTAATACTTGATACCTTATTATATACTCTATTGAATACCCAAGGCATACATTGAAAAGAGGAGGAATTATTACCTATTTATAAAAAGGAGTGTCTAGGGATGATCAAGAACATGTATAAATTCACTATACCCACCATAAAGGTATTGGAGTGAGTGATTAGGGATAAGGAGGGATGAGGAAAAAGTGATTATGGATTATGAAGGATGATGAGGGTTATTGAGGGAGTGATTAAGGATGATAATGTATGAGGAAGGATTGATTAGGGATGATGAAGGATGATGAGGGAGTGACTATGGATGATGAGGGTCAATGAGGGAGTGATTAGGGACAATGAGGGTCGATAAGGGAGTCATTAAGGATGATGAGTGATAATGAAAAAGTATTACACCATATCTATATGTAGGGGTAATATATAATATATTGGTAACCTTATATACCCCATGTGTGTAATCCTAATTCATTCCATTAATTCCTATTGAATGTGTAATTAAACACATGATTTAAATGGGGGGGCATTGACCAAGACATATCTTAAAAGGAGACATGGCATTCTAATCTATAGAGAAAGGAGTGGTTAGGGATGATCGGTCATAAGAAGAAATCCACTACACCCACCATAAGGGTATTGAAGGGAGTGGTTAGTGATGATAAAAGTTATTAGGTGAAGAAAATATAGATTTAAAAAATTCAAGCTTCCCTTTTATTTCTCAGCATAGATGAATTAGGTAGGGAAATCTTCCATTACCTTATATCAATTAGGGTAAGTTTGAGATTATGTTAGTGCCTTCAAAATGGTGACCCCCATATATATATGGTAGGTCCCCCATTCCTACACTATCCATTGATATATTTTATTTGGGGCCAAATCATACTCAAAATATGCTCAGATAACCATGCCCAAGCTCTAAGTATCCCCTCCCCAATACACTTTATTAATGAATATGCCATTCATTCCATTCATAGATCAACTTGGGTATAGATAAATTTGGGTTGGAAAACACATTTTGATATATACTAGATTGTAACACACTCTATTATATTCTTGACCACCTATCTATCTTTTCAATAATTCAATCTACTATGGACATACTCTTAATGACATATAGAGAAAATTAGAAATCAAATATGGGGTTGGGATTGGAATTATCAACTAGTCTCTAGTTTCCCCTATCTATATAGATATAAATTTGGATTCTAAACTCTAGGATTGGGATTATTATATATCCAAATCCCAATCTATATATGTAATTAATACAATATCATCCAACCCTTTGCCCTACCTAGTTAATCTATGCCAAAGAGTAATCCAAGGGAATTTTTCCATCTTGACACCTAGATTTGCTTCACTTAATATAACATATTAATGATATACTTCCTTCTTGATAGATAATAAGGGAGTAAGTCATATCTATCAAGATAAGTTTTCCTTCCTAATATACAACTTTATCTTGCTTCCGAATTAAGACATAACTATCAAGGGAATTTTTATTTTTGATAAATAACTTTTTTCTTACCCTAACTACTTAGATATTCCCTACCCAATAAGGCAAGGGAATTTTGATTCCTAATTTATAGCTTCATTATTATCCTACCTACTTTCCATATCATAGAATAGATTGATGTCATATTTATATGTACTTCATGATGTTGATGTGAGACATAATGAAATACAAGACTAGGTAAAATGATGTGATGGTTAATTCCTACCCTATTAAAATAATATTTGGCTTCAACTACTTGACATCATTGAATTAAATTTACTATGTATGGGTTACATTAGTGTGGTGGGCCCATTATTTGCATTTACCTTGATCATAAGTGGATATGGTGTTTTATGTAACTTTTTTCCTATAAGGGACCTAATCACAAGTAAAATTGACATGAAGGGGTGTATTATATGCCCAAATATGTGTGTGTGTGTGTGTGTGTGTGTGTGTGTGTGTGTGTGTGTGTGTAAATAACAAAATTTCATCCCACCCTTTGCTTTCACACTTGTGTATTTATTCTAGCTTGTTCATATAGATACACTCTCTCTACTATTTGAGTATGGATCACCATATATATATATATGGTGATCCATACTCAAATAGTAGAGAGTGTGTATCTATATGAACAAGTATATATATGAATCCCACCAAAAAAATATAGCATATTTTTGAGTTCCTTATTTGAGTGAATAGGATGAAGGAAAGAATATTTTCCTTGGGCCTTATTTGAGTGATCAAAATTTGGAATTAGAACATAATCCAATTGTACACAAGTGAGAAGCCACTAAAATTTCCATCAAGGTATTGGAGGGACTGATTAGGGATGAAGAATAAGTGAGTAGGGATGATGCAATAATCATTAAGGATTATGATGGATGATAAGGGTTAATTAGGGAGTGATTAGGGATGGAGAGGGTTAATTAGGATGATGGAGTGATTAGGTATTATTAGGGATGAGAGGGGGAGTGATTATGGATGATGAGGTATGATTAATGAGTGATTAGGGATGGTGATATTAAATTAGGGAGTGATTAGGGATGATGAGGGAATGATTAGGAATGATGAGGGATGAAGAGGTTCAATAAGGGAGTGATTAGGTATGAGTATTGATGAGGAGGGAGTGATTAGAGATTATTATGGATGAGAATGGAGTGATTATGGATGATGAGGGATGATGGAGTGTTTATGAATGATTAGGGATGGTGAGGGTCAAGGAGAGAGTAATTAAATATTATGGAGTAGTTAGGGATAATTAGGAACAAGGATAGAGTGATTAAGAGTGATGAGGGGTGGGGAAAAATTTATTAGGGATGATGAGCAAGTGAAATTAACACAAAGTGGTTGTTTGATGTGCCTAGGTCATATATGTGACATATTATACCCTAATCATATAGTTTTTTCTTGAATTCAAAGTGAGTGGTCTATAAAATTTAATTTTTACAAACCTATGACTCTTATATATGCCAAAAATCAATCCAAAAGGCATAAAAACCTTAAAAATGACTATATGTTTACCTTATTGTCTATGAGGAATGGTGAGGATTAATGAGGACAATGAGGAAGTGATTAGGGACTATTAGGGATAAGGGTGAATTGATTTGGGATGATAAAGGATGATGGAGTGATTAGGGATGGTGAGGGATGGTGAGGGTCAATGAAGGAGTGATTATGGATGATGAGAGAGTGATTGGGATTATTAATAATGGTGAGGTTGAATGAATGAGTAATTAGGGATGATGAGGGATTAGGATGGAGTGCTTAGTGTTTATTATTTATGATAATGGAGTGATTATGAATGATGAGGGATGATGGAGTGATTAGGGATGATGAGGGATAGTAAGGGTTAATAAGGTAATAATTAGGGATAATGAGGGAGTGATTAGAGATGATGAGGGATGGTGAGGGTCAATGAGGGAGTGATTAGGGAAAATTAAGAATGAGGAGAGACTAATTATGGGTGATGAAGGATGAGGAGGAAGTTATTAGCGATGAGGGAGGGATAATGATTAAGTAAAATTAACATAATGTGGTCATTTGATGTATGTAAGTCATCAATGTGGAATATGCTACCTTAATCACACCAATTTGGTTGAATTAAAAGTGAGTGGTTTGTAAACTTCAATTTTGACAAACCTAGGACTCTTATAAATGCTATTAAGCAATCTATAGGGCAAAAAAGCCTAAAAATTAACAATATGTTTACCTTTATATCTATGAGGGATGATGAGTGTCAATGATGAAGATGAGGGAGTGATTAAAGATCATAAGGAATATTGAAAGAGTGATTAGGGATTATGAGGGATAGTGAGGGTCAATAAGGGAGTGATTAGGGATAATTAGGGATGGTGAAGGTCAATGAATGAGTGATTTTGGATAATTAAGGATGAGGAAGGAGTAAATAGGTATTATTATGGATAAATAATGAGTGATTAGGGATGATGAGGGAGTGATTAGAGATGATGAGGGAAATTGAGGGTTAATTAAGATGTGATTAGGGATGATGAGGGACAAGGAAGGAGTTATTAAGAATGATAAGGAATAAAGAGATAGTGATTAAAGATGAGGGAGGGATGATGAGTATGTGAAATAAACACAAAGTAGTTGTTTGATGTGTGTAAGTCATCAATGTGACCTATGTCATCAAAATCACACCACTTTTACTTTAATTCAAAGTGACTAGTTTGTAAACTTCAATTTTACAAACCTATGACCCTTTAAAATGCCAACAAACAATATAAAAAACAAAAAACCCTAAAAAATGACTATATGTTTACCAAAAATGGACATCAATTGCAAAAGTTATGCCTTGAAATCCCCAAGTTCAATACTAAGAGCCTAAAAATACCTAAGTACTTACTATATTGTATTTTTAAAAACTACCTCTCACATCTTAAGGTGGCAATTTTGAGACCAACTCTATCAGTTGTAGAGTGACCTTAATTTCTTATATTTACTAAAAAAAATTAAATTACAAGTTTATATTTATAAAAGTAAGAATATAAATGTAAAATTATGCTTAACAATTATTTTAGTAAACATTATAAACCTTCTAATTAAACCATATATCCCTTCTAATATTTATTAAATGGTTTTTTATGTGATGTGAATGGATCATGTATGCATTATAGCACATTCAGGTTCCTTTCACATTGCAAAAATAAAAATGGACAACCTTTCCAACATATATTTTCTATTTTTTAGTTCAATGTCACAAGAATGCATATAGGTTATAGTGCATACATGCTATGTTTTGTTTGAATTCAAAGTCTAAGCATTTTTACTTAGAAATGCATTGGATTCCCAAGCCAAAGGCTTGGAACTATCAACACATTCAAATCTAAGAGTTTTTTTAGAAAAAAACAAAATTAAACTTCCATCACCAAATACACTATGAATTTTAATAATAAAAATCATAAAATTATTACAATGATAATAAGCGAGCTCTTCGCTTTCCAACTATATGATTTTTATAATTTTTGGGCTATTTTAAGGTTTCAATCCATGCTTATTTATAAATATATCATATTAAATCCACTATATGCCTCAAATATACATGCCTATATATGATTGTGTATCTTTTTTTTAGTTGATAAAAATTCAAACAAAATATATAGTTACAAACTAGACTTAATTCTACACTCATTCAAACAAAAACTAGTTTTCATATTTTTTTGAGGTACTTAGGGGTTTTCACGGCCAAATATACATTTTTTGTCAATTTTTAGGATCTATTTAATTTTAAAATTAATTAAAAAATATATTCATAAAAAAAAAATATAAGTTACAAACTAGATGATCTTATTTAAAGTTTTATCAAATGGTTTTAAATAATACTAAAAAATGAGTAGCTACACAACTAGATATCTACTCTATTTTCCTAAAAATAATATGAGTTTATATTAAAAATTTAGATGTTTTACCAAGTTATACTTAGCCATTTTTTTTAAAAAAATAGTGTTTTAGAAATTAGAATCAAAATGGTACAATTTATGCTCTTACACCATCCTCAAATTTTGAGTGTATCCTCTCAAATTATCTACATAAGTTTAAATTTATCATTTTTTAGGAAAAAAATTTCCATGGGTAAGCTCCTTTTTGTACCCCAAATTTCTTCACTTACCACCAATATGATTCCCACTTAATTGGAATTCATTTAGTTGCAATTTATTTTTTTCAACCAGGAGTTAAAAGATGGTGATGTGATGTGATTGGATTCATAAATTCAATCAAACATGATGTGGATGACATGAGTGTCAAAATAGACATATATATGACCACATTCATAAATCCCTTCTTCCCAACTATTCAACCTACTTGGAGTCTATACAAGTAAGTAATCAGTTGAAGACTCTCACATTTGATCAATTGGTTGAAAATATGGTGGAAAGAAAAAAGGCCTTTGGAAGAAAAATTGAGTCCATGTGTGAAAGTGTGTGCTATGTATAGTGAAATTATTCCAAAACATCCAATAAGGCCACACATTCCAAAACTGAAGGTAATTATGAGTACAAGAATAAAAATAAAGGGAAAGGCAACATAAATAACAATCATGGTGGTCAAAATAAAAATTAAAATGATAAACAACACCTTTATTACACACAGTCTGATAAAAGAGGAATTGAAAAAACTCATGAATTAAGGATTTTATGTGATAAAATTGAAACATACCATAATAATAAAGAGGAAAAATTAAACAAACAAACAAAATATTCAAACTCTACTTGATTAACTAGTGAATGTGTGTTTTCTAGTTTAGATGATGAAGTAAACATTTTCTTATTTAGTTCATCTTGATATTGGTGCCACCCTACATATGAATATTATAGAAGACTTATTTGAGGAGTTTGATGAATATATTTATTTTTTAGTAGTTATTGCAAATAGATCAAGTTTTCAACTGTAAGGTGGAGGTATAATCCAAATCAAGGGTTCAAGGCTTTCATATTTCAAACTTAAAAATGTTTTATACTTTCCTCAATTAAAAATAAATTATTTGTCTCTAGTTTTCATTTGGAAACAAGGCCATTCCATCTTTTTTAACAATACTGATGTCACTATCAAAATGAAAAGTGACAATGCAATCATCTTGACTGGATATGAAGAAGTAAAATTATTGTAAAATAGACCCACATCTCAAATACAAATTAAGGACATATTGGCATGCAATACAACACAATAAAAGAGGGAAAATATTATTAAATAGACCCACACAAAGAGCAAAAGAGGGAGAAGGTAAAAGGGCCCATACATTAAAATGAATTGGAAATCATTAAATATGGTCAAAGCACAAAAATAATAGAGGGATAAAAAGGGGATTCCCAGGCACATGAAACACATAAGAGATAGGAAGTAAAATAAAGAAACAAGTACAAGGCCACACAAAGAGGAAGGAATTATTGAAAATAAAATGAATGGTGCCAATAAGTCCCTAATTTGAACTAATGATCTATGCGCATAAAACTGTGATAAAAATATTACAATAATAATTTATGTACCAAAATTACATGTCTATATAATGCCCCACTTTGATGTGTGTATGTATTCATATGTAGCAAAATACACACAAAATAAAAAAATATACATTGATAATAACTAAGGTATGGAAGATGAACTTTGAATTTATAGATTGGGTGCACCCATGCTCATTTTTAATATCTTGAATGTGCATGAAAGAAAATATAAATTCCAACAAGTAAGTTAATGTCTTGGTAAAATGATAATCCATGTGAATGAAATAAATTAAATTTGGAATATTAAAATGAATGAGTACACCTGGGAGTATAAAAACCATGTTTTTAATATTTAAACTCTAGGACTAAAGATTATAATTATAAATTGAAACCAAAATGGGAAACTAGGATTCAACTTCATAAGGATAAAACTCCTTGATTAGGAAAGTATACATGTGGTGACTTCTTTGGTGAAAAAAACTCTAGGTATAGAATAAATAGTGATATAGTCTCTGATGATTAAATAATATAGATAGGTGTCTCCCTATTGGTATGAAGGATGGTCCTAAAAATCACTCATCTCAAAATAAAAGGATTAAACATACCTTATGTAACATATAAAAAAATCTTAGTTGTTTTAATCTTTGAAAGTACACCTATAACACATGTATGTAAATAAAAAAATATATCACATAAAGTACAATAGGAATATGAAATACATGTGAGTGTGTGCTAGGAGAATGGAGGAATAAGTGGTATGCCCTTGTAATACCCTATAGATATGAATAACTGAGATTCCCCACTATAATATTATGCCCAAAAATTAAAAAAAATATATGACAATAATTATATCAAGTGTGATAACCAAAATTTGAATAAGTGTATGAAGGACTATGGGTACAAAGCATACCCTAATATAAGCAATGTAGCAAAAATAGTGACATGGTTTTAGTGGGATCCATGCAAGTAAGATAGAATAATTGATGCTCATGGAGAAGATGTTCATACACCAATAAATGATGTGGATGTAAGAGTAATGTGTGCCCCAATGATTAATAATGGTGTGTCTATAATATGGAGGGTATAATAATGATGTAATAGTATGGTATCCTTGATATCATATGATATAATTGATGAAACTCATGAGAATTGTGTGGGTTTGTTGCCCTAAGTGTAAATATACAAATTTTAAATTTTAATATTATGTGGATATGATGCCTTCATTGGTAATGTATAGATAGTTAAGTATAAGAATGTGTGTATTATTCCCCCAATGGTAATGTATAGATAGTAAATAATGGGAATAATAAATTATTGTATCAATTATGGTGTCATAAAGCTAATGTGAAACATGCCCATTAAGGAAAAAGTGTAATAAATGAATCTCATGGTGTTAAAATTGGGCCTCATAATGAACAATGTTGTGTCTTTGCCATGGAGAAAATAAAATTGATGTAGTAGAATGTTTTTCATAATAGTATAGGTTATGATAATTAAAAGGAGAAATAAAGTCATAAAAAATTCTCCACTAATGATAAGTGTTGAACATAGTGTCCAAATAATGTGAATAGGTGAATGAAATGTACTTACATGTCTCTCGATAGATGAAATGATATCACTAGATCAATAAATCAATTAATAGAGATAATAGATTAAATAATTAATAAAAAAAACTTTAGAGAAGGTATGTGGGGTATATGAATCCAAGTCAACCTAAAAATAGATTCATTTGATCATTTTATATCATATAATTTGGTGATTTTGAGTACTAAGAGAGAATTATGGTGGCCATATGACATACCATTATTTTTTGGTTTGAGCGTTTCTATGTGTGTGTCACATCCAGTGTAGTTGTGGAACCAATAAGTTATGAAACTAAAGATTTTTATTCATTTTCAAGTAATTCTCTGATTTTTAAGAAAAAAGAAGCATTATTGTGTTTACATTAAGCTATATGTTTTCATTATTTACCATTATATATATTATTCATTTACACACTAGGAAATGTTTAAGTCTCACTTAGGTATATTTAGTTAGTTATCATTAATAGGCATGGATAATAAAGTTAAAAGTAAAATCTTGTGATACTTAGTTGTGATTCATGCACATCCTCATGTATAAGCTAAGTTGTGTAACTCCATTATTGTGATGCTCTAAATCCACTAATCATGGTGTATAACTCCACCTTTTTGATGTCACTCCACTTCTCATGGTATGTAACTCCATTTTTGTGATGTTTCAACTCTAATTATCATTAAATATTTGTAGAATTATCCATTTTCATAAAAAGGTCTATTTAAAATTAAGTTGGTTGATATAATTTTAATGTCATGAATTATTATTTTTGTGCACTTATGGAAGGTTTATTTTTCTTTAAAAAGTTTCATGAGACACTATTGAATATTGTTCATTATCCAATATGGTATCAAATTAGTTAACCGATTAAGCCCCTTCTTGATGTTATTTCTACTTTGGTGTTATGGATTTATAAAAAAATTTAAGAATTAATACATGTTTCTCCAACCTTCTAAGACAATTTTCAGCCACCCCTATTTTAGGTTCTACAAAAACCCATTCGAGATTTTTTGTTTGGGATGAAATACCTTTTTCAAGATTATTTTAGCAATTTTCCAATTTTATAGAAAATTCATGTTTTTTCTATTAGATTTTTTCTAGAAATTTTTCAAAGTTGGAGACTCTTAAAGAGACAAGGGTAAGAGTTGTTCCCTATAGTTTTCAACAAAATTTATTGCAAGGTAGATATCTTCACTTATTTTTATATATTATTTGCTTCACAAGATTTTTAAAAAGTCCAAATTTGCAAAGATATAATAAGTGGTGTTCATGTGGTAAATTTTTGAACATGACAAGGTTATTCAAAGGAATTTTTTTGACATTTACATACACTCTATAGCCCATATATTTTGATTTGGAGTTCCTGAGAGGATCCCTGTGTCTTTTTTGGAATGTTTGTTTTAATATTGATGTTTTGAAGTAGATTCATTCTTATTTTTTGGAAATGAGTTTTTATATAAACACACTATCTTATTATAGAACGTTATGGGATACCCCATTTAGGTTCCTTCTTAAGCTCATATTTTGAGATTCATAAGGAATTTTCACTTTCATTTTTTTGAAAGCATGTATATTTTCATGTAGAATCTAGATATATATGTAGATTTGATTTATTTTGTGCAATACTTGTAGATTTATCTATGTTTTCCATTATATTTATATAAATATAGCATTATAATTCACACTACAAAATTATAAGTAATTGTGAAATATTTTATTTCTATGTTTTAGTCTCACACAATCAATTTTATGTTGTGGAGAGGGGGTAAAAATTTTCATCATTTTGGTGTATAATATAGATTTTATAAGGGTTGTAAGGCATTATTTAAATTCCCATTGTCTCTTGCTCTTGTTACATTTCCATTACTTTGTAGATTGTCCCATTTCCTTTAAGTATGGCTAAATCTAATACTATTAAACTCTTTACACAGCACAATTATCATACTTAGCCAAAAAAATGAAGTAATTGTTGTAATCTAAAGGATTGGGGTTGATGTTAACACATACCCTCCAATCTTTACAAAGGCATATGAAAAAATTGCTTATGCCAATAAACTCATTAAAGCAGTGGGTCTCAATGGTATGCATGTTTTAGACATTTTATTGTTTCACATCATGGAGTGTGACACATCAAAAAATGAATCAAATAAGCTAAAATAAATTTTCATTAAGACCAATGAATTTAAGTCATTATAGCTTGATGCAGAATTGTCTTCTTTTGTGCCTAGTGACTTCCCTTCCATTTATGATTTTCTTGTCAAATTTAAGTAAATTCTCTCAAAATCAAAAACCTTTGGTAAGACCAAAAATGATGATGGGTGCATTTATATAATTGTATTAAAGTTAATGGGTTCATTTTATTTTTTTCCTCTACCTATTATTCTACCATGAATGCCTTAGGTGATGAATTTAAGATGCATTTTTTTGAGATATTTTGTGAATGTCTCACTATGTAAAAATATAAGCTTGTACAACTTGATTTCATCCCTAGTTCTAAATTAATAGTAATCAATTCACCTAAAGGTAAATTTAAGAAAAATTAAAAGTCTAAGATTGATGATATGCTATAATCCACTAATGTTTCCTCAAATACAACTCCTAATTACATTAAGCCTACTTCTACATCATACGAGTCTTCCTCTAAGTCTAATAAGAAGTTTATTAAGAATTTTACCTTTTGTGGCAATAAATTTCATTTAGATTCCAAGTTTGGAAGAGAATGGAAGTATTGGAGGAAACAATGAAAAAACACATAATTACTTTATTTTCCTTATTTTTTTTCTTCCAAAGAAAAATAGAAATCACTTTTCACTTGAACATTAATTGCATCTTCAAATAATTATATATTTAATTCTATTTATACCAATCATATGACACATTCACATGGGCTTTTCACTTTTCTACCTAATAGTAACAATTCACTAATTGTAGTTGGGGATTCTTCACATATAGATGTTTTTTGTTCATGTGTTATGGAGTATCAATATGGGTGCATCAGTAATTTACTATTAGTGCCTAAGATTTATAATAATTTTATTTCCATATATCATATTTGTCATTTTTTTAATGATAGGATTGTGTAATTTTCTCCACCTGATGTTGTAATCAAAGACTTTTAGAATCTCAATATGGTGATTGCTTCAAGTTTTTTAATCATGGTAATTGCTTGTACATTTTTGATGGGTTTTATTCTTCTTCAAGATCATCCTTTTTATTCTTATTCAATATCATCATATATTGCTTATAATAATTCTTGAGAAAGTTATGGCATGAGAATTTTGGGCACTTGAATTAAATATATTCACAATAGTTGAGTTCACAAAAATGTATTTTTGGTATTCCTAATTTGCCTTATATTGATGGTGTTTTTCAAGGTTGTGTCCTGGAAAACATCATCAATACCTTTTTCCCAAATGATAGGATTCATGAACTAAGGCTCCCCTTGATTCAGTGCATAGTGACCACATGTCATTTCTCACTAATTATTTTTTAGGGACCAATATGTTCTCACTTTCATAGATGACTTCTCATGCCATAAAAAGGTGTACTTTACAAAGTAAAAGAGTGAGGTAATTGAGCACTTCAAGGCCTTCAAGTGATTTGTTAAGAGGAAATCTTAAAATTTTATCAAGTAGATACATACATATAATGGGGGAGTATATGATGCAATTATTTTGTATAGATCATGGTATTCAACATAAACAAATAGTAACCTAAGCCCCTCACAAAAGTGGTGTTACTAAGAGGAATAACATGAAATTAAGATATATGGAAATTTTTTTGATATATCCAAGTACATGATACTTGAGTATTGGGTTGAGGTAGTCAATTATGTCAACTACATTAAGAATGGCATGTTCCATAAGGTAGTATAGAACATAATTATATAGGAGGCTTACTCCCATGTCAATCTTGATGTTTATTCATTCTAATTATTTGGTTACGAGGCCTAGGAATTTATTCTTGATGATAAGTGAAAATCCATGGACAAAAAGATTCAACCACTCATTTTTATTAGCAATTGTGAGGATGTGAAAGTTTTTGATTATTTGACCTAGTCACTCATGATGTTTTATTTCAGTGGTATGTCAAGGTTGATTATCACTTCACCTTAATGAATCCTATATCTGCATCTTCTCTTATTCCTCATTATTCTTCATATATTAATTATATTTAATCCTTGATCATGATCTTAATTTTGTTGTTGATCCTCCACCATTGTATCTTGATACATGGTCTTTGCCTAAAAAATATTCACACTACCTAGTATAAGGTTGGTTATTTGGTAGGGAATCCTATAGACACTTGTCTTAATCATTCACAAATATCCAGGGTTTATATTTTGATCCATGCTCTTTCATAGGATCCACAAAAGTTTTTAGATGCAACAAGTATATCAAAGTGGGATACAGTGATGGTAGAGGAGTATTCTTCCTTGATGAAGAATACCACTTTAAAATTTATTCCTCTTCCTAAGGGAATAAAAATGGTTTCATGTGAAGGGTTATAGAGGAAAAAAAATATAATTGAGGCTTTTATTGATAATTATAGATCATGTCATGCGCCCAATGGTTTTTCATAGGTTTAATGGATTGATTACTCCAATATCTTTACCAATGTAACCAATATGGACTCCATTCACCTTGTGATTTCTATAGTTGCATTACATGGATGGTTAATGCATTAAATGGATATGAAAAGTGACTTTCTACATGGTGATGTTCACAATAAAAACTATATAGTGCAGCCATCAAGATTTGTATAAGATTTTTCCCTTGCATGTAGGCTTCATCATTCAATCTATGGCATCAAGCAATCTCCCAAAGCTTGTTATGAGAAGATTGATATTTTTATGCTTACTTATAGTTTCAAAATTTTCCATTATAATCAAAAATTAAAGGGATGGGGATGACATTTTGATACTTTTCCTCTTTCTTGATGATTTATCCTTACAAGTAGTTTCCCTTCTATGATTCAAAATATACAACACCATTTGATGGAGTAGTTTGTCATGATAGACTGGGGAACTTTACACTACTTTCTTAGGCTATAAATCATCCAATTTTTTAATGGGATATCAATTTGTTAAAAAAAATTATGCTCATGAATTTCATCATCACTTTGGCATGATTGATTGCAAGCCAACCCCCACACCTTTCCAATCAAGTGTTATATTTTCCACCAGTTGTACTCTACCCTAAATTAATGATACTTTTCATTGATAGTTGGTCAATATTATTTTGTACCTAACATATATTCATCATGATATTTCATTTATAGTTGGTATTTTATCCCATTTCTCCTAATATCCTTATGAGAGTCACCAAAAGGTAGGCAAATGTATTTTGAGGTACATTTAGGTTACTTTGCACTTGGTGTACTATACACATTAGAGGCTTCTTCCCACCTTGTGGGTTTGATTAAATCATATTTTATTAGTGACATTGATGATCAAAATTTAACCTCCAACTTTATCTATCACCTTGGTTCACATCTACTTGATTTTTCTTACAATAAGTAATCAACTATTGCATTATCATCCACAGAGGTAGAGTATCATGGTGTTGTTCTTTCCATTTAGAAGGTTTTTCACATTTATTTATTAGTTTATATAATAAGATAGAATTTACAAACTATTTATATTTTTTAATGTATTATAATATTAAAACATTGAATTGAATGTAAAATTAGAATATGATTGCACAATTACAGTTATTATTTATAGAAATAATACAAGGGTTTTAGATACTTAGCATAATACTATTATAGTTGGGTTTAAGATTAAATATAGGTGATTTAAAAGACTAAAAAATGGATTTAAAGTCATTTAGATCGTAAACATAAGTGTTTAGATATGTCTATATTATTTTTTAAGCCTTTAGACACTTTAGGTGTAGACATTTATTGTTTATAGATTTGTCCTATGAAGAGATGCATCCCTATTTTAGCATAGGTCACTACACTTTCTTATATATCATCTTCATGTACAATGTTAGGTGCTCATTGTGTGTAAAAATTTATAAAACTTGTTTCCAATTTGAAAACATAGTTCCACTTTCAAAACTAAGTTTAAGGCTACAAAATGGGAAAGAGATGGGTTGAGTTGACATCAATAACTCCTTAATGATTGGTTGAGTGTTTCCTACATATCCTTTACTCAAAATAGGTAATTTAATTTTCTCATAATTCTCCCTATTAGGTGTTTATGTGTGATGGTGCTCCTTTTATGAATGCAACTTATATTTTATCTTTCTATACTTTAAAAAAGGAAAATTTGGCTTGGATTAGGTGCTTCACACTTGGTTACGCGTGTTCTCTAGCCAATTCTCAAGCTAACCAATAATGAACACCTAAGATAATTAAATTGAGCACCATCACAAAGAATTATCTAGGGAACAAGCCCTAGCCAAGTCTAAAGCACCTAATTCAAGCCCAAGTTTTCCTTGTTTCAAGTGTAGAAAGCTATATTATAAGTTTCAATCATAAAAAGAGCACCATTTCATAAATACATGTAACAAGAAGAGCTACGTGCATATTAGATACATAAGCAACACTCAACCAACCATTAATAAATTTAAATGCTCCTTTTAGGGAATTTAATTTGCACATAGTTCTCCTTATTAGATTTATTTGTGTAATGGTGCTCCTTTTAAGAATGCAACCTATAATATAACTTTATACACTTGAAAAAAGGAAAAATTGGCTTGGATTAGGTGATTCATACTTGGCTAGGGAATATTCCCTACAAGTGCTCAAGTTAAACAACAATGAGCATGTAAGCTAATTAAAATAAGCACCATTATAAATAATTAACTAGGAATCATGCCCTAGCCAAGTTCAAAACACCTAATCCAAGCCAAGTTTTCCTTTTTTCAAGTGTATAAAGCTAAATTATAGATTGCATTCATAAAAAGAGAATCATTACACAAATACACCTAATAGGTAAAACTATGTGCTGATTGAATTCCCTCTTTTGAGTATTATGGAATGTAAGAAACACTCAACCAATCATTAATATGAATCAAGTGCTCCTTTTAGGGAATTCAATCTACATTTAGTTCTCCGTGCCAGGTGTATTTACGTAATGTGTTCCTTTTATGAATGTAGCCTATAATCTAGCTTTCTATGCTTAAAAAAAGGAAAAATTGAATTAGCTTAGGTGCTTTAGAATTGTCTAGGGCATGTTCCCTAGCCAAGTCTCAAGATAACCAAAAATTAGAACCTAATCCAATTAAATTGAGCACCACTACAAGTAATTAGATATGGAACATGCCCTAGATAATTTTTAAGCACTTAAGCCATGCCAATTTTTCCTTTCTTCAAGTGTAAAAATCTATATTATAAGTTGTATTCATAAAAAGAGCACCATTATACAACTACACATAATAGGGAGAACTAAATTTAGATTTAATTCCCTAAAAGGATCAAATAATTTGTATTAATGATTGGTTGAGTGTTTTTTTACATATCCAATACTCATAATAGGGAATTCTATCTGCACGTAGTTTTCTATGTTAGATGTATTTGTGTAATGGTGCTCCTTTCATGAATGAAACCTATAATCTAGCTTTTTAAACTTGGAAAAAGGAAAACTTGGCTTGGATTAAGTGATTTAGACTTGGCTAGGGTATGTTCCCTAACCAATTCCTTGTAATTTTGTTTAGTTTAATTAGCTTAGGTGCTCATTATTGGTTAGCTTGAGACTTGGCTAGCTTTTAATTTAGAAGTTTACAATAAACCCTTTGAATGTGTAGAAGTGTATAGATGTTTATTTTATGAGTGTTAGATGATGATAGATAGATGAAATAGGCTTATGCTTACTATGTATTTATATGGGACTCTTTAGTTAATATATCATGCCATAAACATGAAAAACATATGGACTGACCCATAAGAGATAATTTGAATTTGAAAAATGACCATTTCTTGGCATGGGGATAGGTTCATTAGGGTTGGATACTTATGGAATTTTTTAGATTTCTAAATCTGATAGAAATGTCTAAAAGGCAATAATATTGAATTGATGATCAAGAGACAATATAAGTATGATAATGAATAGGTCATGCATAAACAAGGGAATTCATATAGGTGATGATATCAAAATTAGAAGGTTAGACCCATAGAAAAGATGTGTATAGGATAAAGGGGTGTTTAAGATCTATATGTGTATGAATAAGTAATATACGATGAAGGTAGGTCAATACTGACATTACCAAGTGTCTAATACAATATTTTAGTATCTACTAAAGGCTCTATGGATTTTACAGTTGTTGATAGAGTTTAAAACTCTACATACTCATCACACTACTCATTCATATGACAACTAAAGTTCCACATATATTTATTATAACCTAGCAAAGCATCGACACATAAAATACATTGTTATCCATGTGCACTTCATATGGTAGCTCATCTAAGATGGTGTTCTTATCTTGGATTCCATGCCTATAAAGTAGTAATTTAAAACATTTTCACTAAGCCTTTGTCATCACCTCTCTTTCTTCAACTATGATCAATGATTGGGGTGAAATAAGTTATCTTTGGAGGGGGTTAATCATGATTTATTATTTCCTTCATTGTTTATAGTATAAATGGGTACTTAGGTAGGTCTAGTTATCAAGACACATATTTGAGAATATGCATCATTCTCCTTTTTTCCATTTCTTTTTTATCTCCCTAAGTTGCACTTAAGGGGGGTGTTAGTGTGTTCTTCTTAGTTTAAATGTTTTCATTATTTACTAGTCTAGATATTATTGATGTAAACACTTAGAAATGGATAAGTACCACTTAGGTAGAGTAAGTTAGTTATCATTCATGTGCATGGAATAATTTTACATTATATATCTTGTAATAATAGTCATGTGATTTATGCACATGCTCATGCATAAGTTATAGAGTGTAATCTTTGTGATGTTGTAACTCCACATTTGTGATATAATAATTCTACTTCTTATGATGTGTCTCCACCTTTGTGATGTTTTAAATCCACTTCTTATTAGTTATTTTTAGCAATACCCCTAATTAAAGATACAAGGGCTTGTATATTGTTTTAAAATCAAGTTGGTTAATATAATTCCAACATTATGAATTATTCTCTTTGGGTGCTTTTGTAAGGTTTATTTGGATTATGGAAGTATCTTAAGACATTATTTAATATTATTCATTATTCCATATAAAAAATATGAAATTAGGGATTTTTTGGGAGTTTAAGGATTCCACCAATTATGGTCACTTTTAGATGATTATGATCATCTCTCACCAATTTATTTTGCATTCATATCATAGGTCAATAGGTAAAATCATATGATCTCGTTTGAGCTTAGAGGGACTCAACAATGGGTTATTATGTAGGGGAAAACAAGGTTGAGATCATTCAAATGATAACATAGTACTTGATGACATAGTGACATGCAATACTTTATGGTTACATAAATATTTAAATATTATTTTAGTAGCATTTAAAGTAGATGACACTAGTAGTGTGAAAATAACTTATGGGTTACAACCCATCATTTAGGATAATGAGGCTCACATTACTATATATGTTTGAGTTGATCACATGTGTAGATATTTGTACCAATTTACATAGGAGTCATGTGGTGGTGGATTGGTGGTCAGCATAGTTCTTCAAGTGTGGGAATATGATCATATAATAATTATTGGGCCACCAATATTACCAATAGTAGGATAAATACATGAGAGTCCCTATGTAAAAAAAATGTGTAACCTTGTGTGTGTATAGGCTATAAGTATGATATACTACATATTATAGTAAAATATTTAATCAATTGGAGGCAAATGATATTATATAGATTCCATAAAAAGTGCACCTAGGTGGCCTAAGGATGAATGAGATATGAGAAGGATCAAGGTTAGACAATGGTTAAAATATAAACATGTTACTCTAAATATATTTCAGTATGAGAGGGTCACCTAACAGTATGGAGTGAGGTAGGATAGACCACTAATATGATATGTATGGAATCAATCAAGGAAAACCCATTATGACCTAGTGAGGTGTAGACACATAGGAGCACAAAGATAGAGGTGACTAATGATGAAAAGGTGAATACCCTCATAGTATATCTAGGGGTAGACGATGCAAGATTCATAAACATATATACAACATGGTGGGAAAAATTATGATTATCACCAATATTCTCACTAATGGCAGAATGAGGTAATGGTGGTGATAGTGGTGATGTAGAAATGCCAAATGCGTCACTTGTAAGAGATATATTAGTAGAAATAAGTAATAATGTCATTGAAGTAGTAAGTATTATGGTGGAAGAATCACCCATAGGTATAGGTAAATACATGATATGATTTTTTTTCAATTCTATAGTAAATGTTTTCCTTTTATTTTAGTGATTTGACTATTATATTTTGTTTTGTAGTGTCTTCTTGGTGGGTTGTTATCATTGATGAAACTTTGCATGTAAATTTTCATGAGATTCCCCTAGTATGGAGGGGCAAATAGAGAGATATTATTTAAATTCAAGAGATTTTTCTTATTTTTTTATCCCATGGCTCAGACTAGAGTGACATTTTAACTAGAAGAGTAGAGAGCCACTGATCTAAAGTCTTGGGTGAGATTGTTAAGGCTCAAATATCAATATTAGGCATATGTGGAGGAGAAAGAGTAGAAATAAAAATATTTGGAGCACCTATGGCACCACCCAAGGCACCAAGAGGTAGAGATTGAGGTATCACACTAGATTTTCTCGCATAATTGACATTGGTGTGGGTTACACATACACAAACATTAGTTTAGTTAGTATGATATGAGGAGTGAAAGCGTATAGATTAAGTGTGTAGTCATAGGTATAGATATCATAGACAAGATAAATCATCTGCATCAAAGATTCAAGAGAAAATGAAATCCATATATATATATATATATATATATATATATATATATATATATATATATATGTATACATATACATATATATATACATATATATATGTATATATATGAATGTATATATGTATATATATGTATATATTTATATATATGTATACATATATATATATATATATATATATTTACATACATATATATATATATATATATATATATATGTATATATGTATATATATATATATACATATATACATATATATACACACACACACACACACACACATATATATATATATATATATATACATACATACATACATACATACATACATATATATATATATATATATATATATATATATATATATATATATATATATACATACATATATATATACATATATATATATATATATGTATGTATACATATATATATATATACACACACACATATATACATATATACATATATATGCATATATACATATATATATACATACACACATATATATATATATACATATATATATATATATATATATATATATATACACACATATATACATACATACATACACACACACACACACACACACACACACACACACACACACACATATACATATATATATATGGATTTTATTTTATTCATTTATTTTTATGTTTGGCCAAAAGACATGTATAATATAATGTGAAACTAAACAAGCAAAGTAGCATTTAAATGTGAATGTAAAATAGAATATATTATGACTAAGTGCTTATGTCATAATGAAATATATGTGTACATTAAAGCTCATAGTAAGTAGGATAAGGTATTGAATAATGATATTTGTAAGATTATGAGTATCAAAATAGATAATCTATAAACACACAGTTGATGTACTCTTAATTTAAGTAGTATAAGATCCCATCAAATCATTATTCTTGAAATAAAAATATTTGATGCATTGATATGTTTCTTTAGATAACTAATTTTGGTACAAGACTCTTTTCCAAGTGTATTTTCCATGTTTTATCATACTTTTATAGTTGTGTATAATATATTATTTTAAGGACTTAGCCTACCTTATAATACCCCTCATTTGGTCCTTAACCCTTCCAAATGAAATAAATACTTATATAAATTTATTGATTCTTAACCCCAAGCCTAACTACACACATCCTTATGTTTCACTCGAACCTCACACTATAATTTTGTCTGGGGAGGGATTATCAACCCTACTGATCTTGTCCTTAATCATTTTTTTGGGTACCTTTGCCTTTGGCCACACCCCATGTTCCTTCATTGTCACTTCTTGATATTATAGGAGTCATCCTAAGTGTTAATTATGGATTAAAGCATCTTATTTACACCAAGTCATTTGAATCCATCTAACTTACATGATAGAGAAATAAATAAAAATCTAAGAGAGAGGACTCAACTATCCATCATTTTCCCCTATAATTAAAGTTAGGGAAAAACCTTGATGTATACATTACCACATTTGTCACAAAGTCATTTTTGTGTATCACCCCCTTGTACCAAAAGAAAGAGTCATATTTATGTATCACCATCTTGTATTAAAAGAAGGTTTTAGGTATATTTCATGTAGTTGCATCTTCACATCTAAGAAGACGAGGTTCAAAATCCTTTCTTTATATTTCATTCACATTACATACAACTACATTGAGGTTTGATTCTAGTGTGTGGTAATTGTAGCTAAAACTCCCATAGTGGGTACCCAGCCCATAACTTTTTTTTGTTGTGATTTTATGGCAAGGTAGGTAAATAATAAGGGAAAACACATATTTTTTGCATTTTTTCCCATAAAATTATAAATAGGTAGATACAAATAAGTATTACATCTAGTGCTCTGTAGGCACAAAATAAATCAAAATTTGAAAGTTAGAATGAACAATCATAATGCAACATGACATAATTGTCACTCAAAATAGGTGACCAATGATCTCATCTAGGACATGAACATCACATACATCGATCATGTCCCTACATAGTTAGAGGCCCAAATTTGACACAAAGATAGTTATATACCTATACAGTCCATAATAAAATTCAAAATTATAGAATCCATCAAGATGTAATCATTTCATCATATTTTGTTTTCCACTTAAATGTTTATTATTTTTAGCAACTATGGAAAATCTGAGAATATTGTTTTATATTGTTAAATGGTAAATCTTTTTAGTGCATTAGTTTTATTTTATTTTAATTGATAAATACTTAAAAGATAAAATAAATGGCGAACCCAACATGAAGCTTTATGTTATTAAAATTATCATACCTTCCTCCTAGGGTTTCATGGTTTTATTTTTTGATTTTTCATATTTGATTTCAATTCTATATCTTTTCTTACATGTTTTAGTTAACCCTAGTTTCTATTTAAATATTATATCCGCATTTAGGATCAAGTACACACACATTTGTTCTTTAATTGTATATATATTTAGAGGTTACCTAATTTTTTATATTATTATTTAAAATATGATTTTCATATTTTCATCTTAGTTACCTTTATTATCCATGGCTAATACTTGTGATGTTAATCATTATATGTTTGATGATGGTGTCAAAATAATGTAGGAACATCCAAGGGTTCATGCAATATTGAATCAACCAAAAATAGAGTGGCATGTGTTATCTTAGGTTTTTATTTTTATTTATGTGGCCTTTTTGAATTAAGCTTGTGAAACTCTAACAATGATGCCGTAAAATTATTACTTTATCATGAAACAGTGTGAAAATATTATGTCTAGTTTTGTCAGTCTACATGGATTGTTAACTCATGGAGACTTAGAAATATGGTTCTTCATCCTATTATAAAATTGGAAGTTTAAATTTGGTGATTTCATATTACCTAAATATTATAATATATGTGTCAAATTTTAGCTCATTTGGAGTTATAATGCTAATGTAATACAAGTTTTGGCATGTGTCATTCATCTCTTAGTCAATGATACTTAGAAATATGGTTATATAATGCAATATAAAAATACAAATTGAAAGTTTGTGATATCATACTATATTATTATTACATGTTTTGTGTAAAATTTTAGATTATTTAGAGTTACAATGACAAAGTTACGATAGGTTTGACAATTGTCATCCGGCATAAAATGTCACTTAAGCATATAATAATCTAAAAAGTGGTTATTCAATAAAATATACCTTATCTAATAGATATTTTTGGAGGTGATTGGTTTTTTATTATCCATCATACATGATAAGTTTAGAATTATTAAGATATACAATGTTAATTTTTTATAATTACTTGTGATTGTCTTTATTTTGTGACATGTAGAAGAAGTTGTTGTTGATAGTTTGGAATTTAATCCCAAAAAATGGAACTTTCCAAACTTTTATACAATATGTTGAGATTAGGGAAGTTGAAAATACACCCCATTAATATTGGGATGCCAAGGGGATACTTTATTTATATAACAAGTTAGTTTTTTAGGAGAGGCAAGTTAGAGAGGATCAGAACTCTCTAAGAGCATAATAGTTATTTCAATTTAGGAGGGACTATATGAGAGTCTAAATATTTATGTAATGTAATATTACTATATAGGAATGTGTGAGAATGTGAGTGTGAGTATGCATAATGTTAGTTTTAATAATTTGTTGAATGTAATAAAGATGTTTAATTAAATGAGTCAAGTTTGAGTATGTCCTTAAGTGTATCCATGAATAAATGTCTAGCCCTAAAAATAAAGATAAATATAGTCCTTAATTAGACCCCCTCTTTTGTGATTGTATTAATTGGTATCAGATCAAGGTCTTTCCTTGATGATTTTTATGTGTGAGGCTCTTGTATGAGTCAGTTTTAGGTTGTGAAAAAATAAGTTTGTTGAGTGAGATACAAATTGTTAAAAATAATATTTCAAAGTAGTGAGAATGAGTTTTTTGTGAGTGTGAGAGAAGTCCTACAAGTATTAAGAAAGTGAGAGATGGTAGTTTTTTAAGTATATCACATATTGTGAAAGATAAGCCTATTTATTAAGGAGATATGAAACACAAAAGAGGAAGAGAATTATGGGTATAAGACTTGATAGAGATGGTGAAATAATTCTAAGCAATATTGGAAATGATCCAGACTACACAAAGTGTAGATGTTGTATTTATGATTAAAGATTATGAAGAGAGATGATGATGGGATCTTGTCCTTAGACTAAGGTTAGATGCATTGGATAAAGGACTAGTTGGAAAATATAAGAGACTAATAGATATCATGGTGAATGAAAGAGGTAAGTCGACTTGTGATATTGATATGTTATGCGATAAAGAGAGCTCTGATAAGCTCTTGAAATGGCTAGTGGAGTTTGAAGTGTATTTTTAAAAGGAAAATATTTAAGACCTCATGAGTGTAAACATTGCATTCAAGAAATTATGTGGACATGCAATTGTATATTAGAGATATATCCAAGAAATGAGACTAAGAAAAAGAACAAAGGAGGTGAGTGGATGGGAGTATATGGTTTCAACATTGATGGTTCATTTTTTGCACCCAGAATTATAGAAAGATTGGATGAATAAGTTTCATACCTTGAGGCTTGAAAGAGAATACAATAAAAATATGATTACCATGAAAGGAAATATGAAGTGTATTTTTCCATTTAATCAACTCAAGTCTACTTTGAGAAGTAGCAAGGAGGAGTATCTGTATGCAGAGAATAATGTTGTCTTGAATAACAAAAAGAGATTGAGGTTTCCATGTGAGAATCCCAAGTCTGATTTGGAAAACATAAATGAGAAAGAATTTTATGAGTAAACCATATAGGAAATAATCCTCATACAAAAGGTATGGAGGTGATATAAGTTGAACTGGAAGAAGGATACCCATTACTTGATGATGGGAAAGACTTTTTGGTATCCCATAAGTGAGAAGATTTAGAATCATCCTTGGTAAATGAAGGGAATGCATTTGTATTTTATATTTTGGAGGGTATAAGGGTTGATTACAACCATGGAAAAATATAACTTCTTTAAAGAAATAAATAGAGGTGAATGAAGAAGGTATCCATAATGAGTTTCAAGTTTCCATGAAGGAAACAATAGGTGAATGAAAAAAGTAGTCAGGATGAGTTTCAGGTTTCCATCAAGCTAAATAAGAGAGGTGAAAGAATTGAAATCTAATTCACATGAAGAGAATATAGTTTCAGACCATCCATTTGTATTAAAGAAAATAGAAATAAGGATGAGGAGAGAACAACCATAAAGTTTGTTGATAATGGACATTTGGGAGTCCATTATGAGATTGAAATATTTGAGTAGAATGTGAGCAATATTGAATATTTGGATAGAATGTCCTTGAGGTGTGATGATAAGCTATAAAAAGTGATTTTTGGAACTTTTGATTCCCTTAAAATATTTGTTTAATGTGCAAGTCCATAAAATGAAATGGAGATGGAGATGGTTGACATTATTCTACAAAGAACATTAAAAGATGGCAATGGCATGACACATGTGTGATTAAACCATATATATGTTAGAGAAGAGAATATTATGAGTCAAGTTATGCAATGTCCTCATATAGACAACAAGATTGCAAGGTTATTTTCACATGACATGGAGGAGATGTAAGAAATAAATTGTAATCAATTTGGAACTAATGCAAAGAGGATGAGAAATGAAGAAGAAGGAAAAGAGTATCTATTTTCTAAATCAACTAATAGAAGTGAAGAGGAGTTGTCAAAAGGGTACCTGATCACTATTATAAGGAGTAAGTAGAGTGGAAGAGTCTTTACAAAGCCTAAACTCGGTGGAAATAAATTGAATAGTGTGAATATGGAGAAAACACCTAAGGGGTCTATAAAGTCTTATGTTTATAAACTAATTTTTTATTGTAACCAATGTGCAGGCACAAAAATGGGGAGAAAGGAGGAATTCCAAGAGGCCTTCTAATGTGAATAGGTAAAACCAGAAGTTTAAAATTATGCACTCAAGAAAGATAGTGAGGAGGACCAATTGATTTGCATATTAGCCAAAGTATGTGAAGAAATGAATAAATAAGAAGAGTCTTTCAAATCTCTTGTGAATGAATAATCCACAAGTGAGGTGGTAGTGGCAAGGATAAAAGTAGAGATGTAAATGGTAGCCATGAGAAAAGAGAAACCATAAATAGTGAAAGGTTATATAAGGAATAATCCAACAACAGTTTGGATAATTATTAAAAAAATTTGAGAAGTTTATAGGAAGAGGTGTTTAGTAAGTAGTTGATTTAGGCCCACAAGGGAGAGTAAAATGTCAGAACAAGCATCTTATTAGATGTGTTCAGATGAAGGTGGGTTTTAGTCCACAAAAGGATGGAGAGAAAATAAGATAAGCCTTTTGTAGAGGAGGAAATACTATGGTATGTTTAATCCCACAAAGATGGACAGAAATAGTAGAGAAGATAAAAATAAGATCATAGTTAATAAGAGAAGAAAATAATTGAAAATAACAAGAATGATATGAAAAGAGAAGAGAAAAAGTGAAAACCAATTAAATTACTTGGTGTGTTGGAAGGGAAGTCCATGTCCATTATGTTTCATGGTCAAAAGAGTGGTTACACCACTTATTCCATCTATGTGAGCAGGAGCTCACATTTTAAAGACCTCAGGTGTCTGATGCAAGAGCATCCAAGGGTTTTTGCAATCTTGCATCAACCAAAAATAGAATAGCATGTGTTATCTTAGGATTTTTTTGTGTTGTCCATGTCCTTATTAGAGTAAGTTTGTGAACCTCTAAGAATGATGTTGTATAAGTATTATTTTATTATGAAATAGTACAGAGATAGTTTATCTACTTTTATCGGTCTGCATGGATTGTTAAATCATAAACACTTGGTAAGATGGTTCTTTAATGTATTATAAAATTGGAAGGTTAAATTTTTTGAGGCAATAGCACCTAAAAATTAAAATATGTGTTAAATTTGAGCTCATTTGGAGTCACAATGCTAATTTACTACAAGTTTTGGCATATATCATTCAACTCTTTAGTCAGTGACACTTGGCAAGATGATTATTCAATTTAGTAGAAAAATATAAGTTGAAAGTTGGTGAGAACATAGTGTATGAGGATTAAAAATTGTGCATCAAATTTTAGATCATTTGGAGTTACAATACCAAAGTTATGATAGTTTTGAAAACTGTCATTCAACCTGAAATGTCACTTAAGCATTTAGGAGTCTACATAGTGGTTCTTAAATGTAGTAAAACCTAGGTAATATATATATTTGAAGGTTAATTGTGTTTTATTATCCATTCTACATGCCAAATTTCACATTGTGAAGAGGTACAAAATTATTTTTTGACAAATATGTGTGACTCTCTTTGTTTTGTGATGCATGGAAGGAGCCATTGTTGAAAGTTTGGTGTTTAATCTAAAAAATTGAAATCTACAATACTCTTGTATGTTATGTTAATAATAGGAAAGTTGAAGAGACTTCCCATGAATATTGGGATGTCAAGGGGATACTATATTTAAATGTGATTTAGATGGGATTAGAACTCTCTAAAAACATAACATAAAACTATTTCAATCCATCAGGGACTGTATGAGAGTCTAAATCTATATGTAATGTAATAATATTATAGAGGAATGTATGAGAGTGTGATTATGCATTATGTTATTTTTAAGAGTTTGTTTAATGAAATAAATATGATGCATTAAATGAGGCAAGTCTAATTATGTGCTTAAGTGTGTTCATGAATGAATGTTTGACCCATGCAACATAGAGATAAAGGCGATCCTTAAGTGGACCCCCCTCATGATTGCATCATAGACTAACCTTTTACTGATAGCTATGATAGTGACACTGAAACTTATGATGATCCTAAATATGTTGAAGAGGTTGATCCATGTAGAGTTGTAACCCTAATACTTTTTAGAAGCATGATTAAGGAAAACCTTATAAGTATCGTGTATTTATTATGGAAATTGAAATCTATAAGCAAAAACTTAGGAATAAGGATAATTTTTCCTATGGAACCTCCATTGTATGGTTATACTCCTTGTAAATTAGATGGTGAGGCTAAAACCCCTCATGATATTAATCCTCATATGTTTCCACTTAATGTTACTCCACCCCTTCAAGTTGATATTTTTATTCCTAATACATTTATGATCCCACACACCAAACCAAATACAAATGTGCCTCCAAAAAATTCATATATTTAATCTCTTGGTATTTGACATACTCATAACACCAATAATTCCTTGCATACCAATGTTAATCATTCAAACCCACTTTTAAATACACATGTTGATCATACACCTAGTGGTACATCTATTGATATGGAAATATAACAATTTAATGATATGATGATGCAAATTTTGTAATTTTCTCAAACATCTATAAAACATAACCATGTGGTTTCATCTTATGACAAATTACACAACCCTTAGGCTCAAGAATTTATTTTGAACCCTTTTTATCCATCATTCCAAGTTATTAGATTTACAAAATTTTGTGGAAATAAGGATCCATCTCAACATATTAAAGCTTTATCTACATCTTATATTCATTATCAACATGATCAATTACTTATGATGAAGTTATTTCCTAGGAGTCTCACATGATATGTCTTAGATTGGTTTATTCCTTACATGTGGGGTTTATGCATAGATTACATGATTTACTTAACCTATTCTCATTTTTCATAAAACATTAATCAAAATGTTACATTTCCTCAAATAACTCAAGTCAAATAAGGATCTAATGAACACATCATTGACTACATCTTAAATTTAAAATCATGCTTACTAAAATGTCACATCAACTTACTGATAGTGAGATTTAAAGTATATTATCTAATAGTTTTCTTAAACCACTTGAGGATAAATTCATGTTTAACACATATGATTCATTTTATTAACTTTATCATTCACTATGCAACATTGAGGTTAAACTTATGGAAGTTTATATGTTAAAGTACATGTCTATTACTTCTACATCTACTACATCTAAATATTAGGGGAAAATAATGATAAAACCTAATACTAATGGTGCACCTAATTTCTAATCTAAAAATAAGGCCAAAATAGCTAATGTAGTTTCCCAACTAAATGATAAGATTACCTTTCTTGCTCATAAGCAAAGGCAATAATTTATAACACTACCAGACCCACTGCATGTAATGTTAAATAAATTACCTAAATGTAATGTGATTTATTTACCAAACCTTTTCAAATGGTTAAAACTAGACCATTTACTAAAGGTTATGATCCCAATAATTGTTTTTTAATATTATCAAGCTTCAAAGAATGCTACTAATATATGTGTTGAATTGTGACATAAGATCCATTACCTAATTAATAACAACACTATAATAATTTATGGAAATAATGATAAATTGAATGAATACATTTTTAAATATAATCAACTCATACAAATATTTAGTAATCCACTACCAAATCACA
The DNA here is from genome assembly GCA_037957365.1 of Torreya grandis. Taxonomy (NCBI): domain Eukaryota; kingdom Viridiplantae; phylum Streptophyta; class Pinopsida; order Cupressales; family Taxaceae; genus Torreya; species Torreya grandis. Next base: position 5,164,027 of record JARHVA010000040.1, read on the forward strand.
ATGCTCCTAAGAAAAAAAATGTTCATATGGCAACATGTGTACACCATTAGACTATTCTACTTGAGTATGAGCTTGAAAAAATTATTAGCGTGGTTTTAAGATCTAAAAGGCATGTTACAAGGATTCAAAGACCAAGAGATACATAATGATGTGTAAAATAATTATCTTATATACATTTATGGTTTTTTTGATTATCATCATTCTATCACACATGGCATTATGATTGATAATGGTTCTAGTGAAAACTTTATTTTTATGTCATTCCCATTTAGTCAATGTTATATAATAAAAGAGTTATAATTATTATGATTATGGTATTACACAATTATGATAGTCACACATACTTCCTAGGTTGTATTAATCTTCTAGTTCTAGTTTGTCCTCATACTAAGCTAGTTTTGTTTTATGTTATACTAGATGTAGTATCATGCAATATGTTACGTGGATGCCCTTGGTTTAATCAAATGAAAGTGATTCCTTCCACATTAGATTTTTTTTTTTTTTTTTTTTTGTGCAATAAAAAATTACATATTATTCATCGCATATCTTATCAAAGACATATTTTACCTTAAAGATCACATGCATAATGAAATAGTGCCCCCTCAAAAGGAGATAATCATTTACCCTCATGTGATTATAAGCACCCAAATTTTGAATGGTGAAAATTTTATAAAAAATATGATGATAAAGTAATATCCATTAAAAACATGCTCAGACTTGGTCTTCACTTTTTTGACAAGCTTTTAACCCCTTTCTACCATTTAAAAACCTTAGTCTTTTTCATTCCAATCATTTTACTTAAAAATTAAAAAACTTACTCAATGATGAAACCGATGCATAAGTTTGTAAACCACCTTGGTGAAAATTTAACTACCATGATAGTTCAAAAACTACCACAATAGTTTGTAGTGCCACTCTGGTGAATTTTCAAATCGTCATGGTAGTTTTGACATTGTATAAGCATTTTCAAAATTAGCATCTAAGACTGATTTTCACATATTTTTCATGATTACGGTTATATTTTTTATTATTTTATCTTGTCTTAACTTTATATATTTCTCAGTTAACTTTAATATTAATCTTATCAATATCCATTACCTCCAATTTAACTTAACCAAGCTCCCAGTCAAGCTTTAATTAACTCCCACATGCAACATCCTCTCTTTCCTTACATGTATCTCACTTTTCTAAGGTTCTCAAATCCAAAAAATATATGAGAGATTGAAGATTTTAAGTTTTAAAAATTCCTAGTCTACCTAATTTGGTTTTGGAAAACCTTTACCTCAATCTATAATCATCTTATAGTCATTTATACACAAGTTTTAGAGAAGGTAATTCATTGAGCTTGCGACCAATTCTTTATTGTTCATGAATCAATTCAACCACCATCCAACTACTTTATTATTCAATATTTATGATTTGTTTGATTCCATTATTTTTTCATCCTTATTTTTAGAGAGGTTTAAATTTTATCATTAAGTAAATGACCTAGTTACCTAAGGATCATATTCTCACACTAACTATTTCTTCACTTTTTCTTGATCTCACCATTGGTTAGGTTGGAGAATTTGCTTTTAGTTTTATTTTGTTTATTATAATAAATTATATTAGTTTTTTAATTCATTATATAGATTCATATTTTTAAAATATTTATAATATTTGAAATAAAATATAATAAATCATCCTTCTCTCTGTCCTTTTGCATAAAAAAAGTAGATACAATTCTTTAGTTGTACTTGCATATCATTTTTTTAAATATAGTAGTTTTGCATTAAAAATAGGGTAAATTAGGTTAGTATAATCATTAGTTAAATCGAAACAAAACCATTATATTTTTAGTTTTCTCTCAACTCATATTCATAAACAAAGCACCAATACACACATACACATAACCAAAATCTAGAAAAACCAAAGTTTGCATATTGGACCTAGTTTGTCTCTTTTACATGTTAGAAAAAATTGTTTAAAATATAAAAAATTTAATTATAAAATTTAATTAACTCAATCATAAAATAATTATATCTTAATATAACAACCAAAAATCACCAAAATTTTTCAATATAGCTTGCATACTAGATGAAATCTTGAAAAAACCTAGAAGTTACATTGCATAGAACAAACCCTAGTTTCAAATTTAATTTTTCATTTGCATGTTAAAAACCTTTAAAAAATAAAAAATCATTCATTTAGTGTATGTAGGTAAATCCTTTCATCAAACTAGGAAAATCCAAAATCAGCTCTTGCATCATTTATCTAGAATTCAATTTTAGCATTGCATTCCTAATTTTTTCTAAAAGAATAAAAATAATAGCATTTCCTTTCTTTCACTTTCATTTTTTCATTTATTTATTTCAAACACTTTATTTTCAATAAGTAGTGTATTTTACTTATCTTTGCAAAACATTACCAAAAATATAAAAAACAAGTTCAAACAAAACGTTGTCAAAATGTGTACAAATTAAACTTTGCTTCTAACCATTGAAAATAGTAATTACACTTTTCCAAACCATAATAAAAAATATATGTGTGGTTCAAAAATTCAAGCCAACATTTGGATATCTTTTGTTTGTTTTTGGACATTGTATTACAGGTGGTTAGGAAATGGGTTTTGCTATATGCATAAATTGGCATTTTGAGGCTCTATAGGAACCATTGGGTGTTTCACATTAGCATTCCATAGGAACAAGAAAACAAAGGTTTTTAATTCATCCTCAAGGAGGCCTCCACTTTCTCACCAAATAATCTATATGTTGCTCCCAAACTAGGTCCTCAAGGGAAAACTAGGATGATAGGAGTTGTAGAATTATAAATAGATGAAGATGTAAACATCATCACTTGCATGAGAGAGTACCAACCTAAAACCACCCATACTTAAAATATTTTGGAGACCAACATAAACCCAAATCCTATGGGAAACTATTATTTAATTTTTTATCTCATGAAGACATTTTCCCATATCTCTTTTATGGACTTGTTCAAGAACTCTCTTGTTCATCGTTTGGCATTACTTGATGCCTTAAGATTGGGCCACTTAGCTAGTGTTGTGTCTCCACCATGGGCTCAAATTTACCACATAAATTTATACATGTTACCACATGGGAAAAAAATAAGATACATTGGCCTTTTTTTTTACCATAGGACTCTCCCCCTAGATTTTGATATGGCCATGAGGGGGGATTCATCTTTATATTTGTAATTCTAGATTTATAATAATTATGTGAAGAGAGTAGTGGTTGATAATGGGTTGACTTTTAACTATTTCCCCTTTTTGTTTTTAAATAAACATGGTTATCGATAAACTAAATTATCCACCATTATAAACACCTTACAGGGCTACAACAACCTCAAGTCTACCTCTATTGGGACCATCATACTTCCAATAACTTTAGGCCCCAAAACCATGTTAACAAAATTTTATGTGATTGATAAAGATATGAAATATAATATGATCCTTGGAAGGCCCTATATCCACAATATGAATTTTATTCCTTTTATCCTATTCCAAGAGAACAAATTACTTCATTTAGGGAAGTTTTTTATTACTCAAGGAGATCCTAAACCCTTTGACATCATTTAAGATAAATTCAACAAGAAATCATGGCTCTACATTTATTATGACCTAGCTAGTAATGGTGTGTTGAAACCCCCATCATTATATAAATATAAGGAACATATAGTGACCACAACATGAATATTATAGTTAATTTATAAAATACCCAAAACCTCATTGAATGAAAAACTTGAGGAAAGGGGGATTAAGAAAATAGTAAAAAGTGAATGGAGAAAATCTTGTGATGATAATAGCTATATCAACTAAGTCTATGGATAAATTATTAGTATCTTATAAAATTAAAATCCATCCATGCTCCCCTTTAGCCCATGAGGCATAAGAACATATGAACTTTCTAGATCTAAAAAACCTTGAAAACTAAGAAGGGTTGACCAACATACCTAATATTTGTATGGTCAAGATCTTAGAAGACCAGGCAACACTTCCTAAGCATAATATTGATTCTTCCTCTATGAGCTATCAATGGACCCTTCATTATTATAGGGTAAAATGTCATTTTTGTATGAGGTCAAGAGTTATCTTGATTTACCTAAGAGTGAAAATCATACCCTTTGGCTTCAAAATAGATTTTGAGTGTAGAAAAAATGGAACAAAATATGAAGACCTAATATTAAGAATGTTAATCATAAATAGGTTGGGTGATTAAAACCTAAAAGTTTAAGGTGACTCATTATTAGTAAATATCCAAGTTTTGTAAGTCTACCAAACCAAATCTAAACATCTTCAACTTTATGATAATATTATGTGAAGTTACTAAGGATTTAGATTTTATTTCTATTAAGGTCATTCCTAGATAGAGTAATCAACTAGTTAAATCCATGGTTGCCTCCTCCTCTTAATTTTGTCCTCACTAGTGATACCTAAGTTTAATTTTGTGGTAATTTTTAGGTCTAATCCCCTTGTCCAAAAAGTTTCAAATGATCAAAATCTTACTCACATTTAATTGGACACTAGTCTTTTGGTCCTTGACTTTGTCAAAAAAATTGAAGAGATATTGGAGCTCTTAAGAGCCTGTGATCACCTCTAATCATCATGTCATAGGAGGTATTCCAACCTCACTTGATACCCCATGTCTTCCCTCATATCATAATAATATCATTCATATTGTGAGATTGAGGATTATCATTATTTAGATGAAATTATGATGTCTTGGAGGTGGATGATGAAGATCATGATCTTCCTCTTATCCTAGATGAATTTGAAAAGGGGGATGTTTACCTAATTGAGGAAATTATATATATATATATATAGGGACCAAATAAATCCCTAAGATCCTCAATATTGGGTCTTCACTCTCCCCTTAGGAGGTTAAGGACCATACGAAGTAGTTCTTTGAATTTTCAAAGCCTTTGTATTTTCATATGATAAAATGATAGGCATTCAACCTAAGGTAGTTTTACATAATTTAGTCATTATTCTTGATGTGAAATCCATAAAAAAAAAACTCATGCCAGTTAAACCCAAGGTTGTGTTGATGGTTAAGGAAGAGGTCATTAAACTATTTTAATAAGGGTTCATAAAACTCATGGACTACTCTACATGGATGTCCAATATCATTCTCATTCTCAAGAAGAATGTAAAAATCAAGATATGCATAAAATTCCATGACATCAATAAGGCATGTATTAAATATTATTCCCCTACCTTTCATCGATGTAATCATTAAAGCTTTGATAGGTTATGAGTTTTTACCTTGCATGGATGGTTTCTCTAGATATAACCAAATTTGAATTTATGATGAGGATAAAATATAAACCTCTTTTAATACATCATGGAGGACCTTATGTTATATACTCATGCATTTCAAACTTAAAAACATGGGATCAATGTAATAGAAGGACATGACCCACATTTTCCATGACCTTATCCACAAGATAGTTGGCATTTATGTTGATGATCCCTTTTGAAAGGCAAGAAGAAGATCTAACTACCTAGAGGTCTTATATATCATCCCCACATGCCTAATTGAATATGGTTTTATGCTCAATCCTAAAAATGCATGTTTGGAGATACATGTGGAAAATTCCTCAGTTACATCATTTCCAAGTGGAGAATTGACATAACCCCACTAAAATTTATTCAATATTAGATATGACTCCCCCTACTAATGAGGCAAGAATTAGGTCATTAATGAGGAAGTTAGGGGTAATATTACTCTCGTTGATTATGAAACATGTTACATACAAGTAGAAAAGAGTTATTGGCTATTATCTTTGAAACCAAATGATTGAGTCACTACATACTCAATCAATAAATGAGGGTCATATTGAGATCCCAATCCTTACAAACATTCTTGACTCAAACAACCCTTTTATATAAGGTTTGTCATTTCATTATGATTTTAATAAAAATTTAAATTGCCTAAATCAACTAAAATTCCATCAAGGGACAAGTTATTGTTGATTGGTTTGAAGATTCCCCTTTAGAATTTAGTGATCTCATTGACACTAATTTCCCTAATGAAGTAATATGTTATACATAAAAGCATACAATCATTAACTCTCTAAGGTACATTGGCATAATAAACTACTTAGTTGACTATAGTTATATAGAAGGTGTCAATAAACAGAAAAGGCAACACCTTCGTATCATTACATTTAAGTATGTCATCCTTGATGAGGTTATCTATCAAAAAGACTTTGACAACATTATCCTCATATGTGTTAATAAATATGAATTAGGAAATTTATTTTTTATATATCATAATGATGTTTGTAGTGGGCACTTTGGTGGCCACATAACTACCCATAAAATCCATAAGATGGGATATCTTTGGCCCATTCTTGAACATGACATCATTGAGTATGAGATGAAATACAAGAAGTTTTAGCACTTATATAATGAGATTCATATTCTTACCAAGGAAATTCATCCCTTTTTTGTAATTAAAATACTTGGATAAGTCACACCAATGGAATAATATATCAAAGGAATATGAGCAGAATAAGAAAATCAATGATAATAATTTATGAAAGAGTAGAATACTTGATAAATATGACTAAGCCACTTCAAGGGGGGAATCTCTATAATAATTCAATAATATAAAAATTTACAATATTATTTTTAAATACTAACCACTACCTCTTATATATACACTACTTAAGCCATGATTATTCCATAGGCCAACCTTACTAGCAATATAAGAACATAGAGAAATGTGATAAGATAATATGAAAGGTTGTGTAAGCCATGAGTCAGACACACATATCCTTATACATGTTATAGGTTAAAGGCATATCATTCCCCTCCCCTTTAAAATAATGTTTCCCTTAATGTTTAACAACTTTGGATGTTGTTGCATAAAACTCCATCCTCCCACATTGCATCTTCATGGTTTAAATTCATCAACTTGATCAAATACTCCTTAATCTCTCTTATTATCAGTGTTTTATGTTAAGCATGGGATATATATTTTACTTAATAAAATTCCTTTTACTTTAACCACTTAATCATACATTCAAGATATGTAATAATATTAAAAGCAATAACATGCACCACATAAAAGAGAGAGAGACACTAGATTTTACGTGGAAACCTAAAGTGGGAAAAACCATGGAGAACAATCTCAATTATATAAATGAGAACCAACTCAAGTTTACAAAGTTCACAAGCACCAACTTGTAGGAGAACCAACCCCTTTGCTAAGTACCAACACAATAATGATTCGTGAGCACCAACCCACAAGAGCACCAACCCCTTTTGTGTATAAGACACCACTATCTCTCAATGTTGATTTCTCAACAAATTATAACACACTACTATATCTCCTCTTTTCTTTACTCTCCTTTGATCTTCTCAGCTAGATAAAAGCATTCACTTCCATGTCTCTAAATGGCTTTCCAAGCCTCTTTTTATAGCTTTCCAAATGACCTTTAGCATTCACCCTTGTATGACCCTTTGAATTCTTTCTTTGTCTTTACTTGGTGACTCTTCTAATTCCTCAAGGTGACCCTTCATGGGAAAATGCATCCTTTCCCTCTTTTATCTTTAGTGATGACTCTTTGTATTCCTCAAGGTGACCCTTCATGGAGAAATGCATCCTTTTCCTCTTTTGTCTTTAGTGATGACTCTTTGAATTATTCATGGGCCCTCATTTGTATTTATGCAACCAAAAATATATTCATTAATATTTAATTAATATTAACATACTTTTATCCAAGATATAAACATTAAAAAACACTTTAGACATAAAATGCTAATTTGACATTAATGATAATTTTTCCAACAATCTCCCCCTTTGTCTTTGATGGCAACCTGAAACTATCACCAATTCTGAAAACCTATACTATACATGCCAACCTAAAATTGAGACTTGTAAACTAAACTAAATAAAAATATACAATAACTCCCCCTTACTATAGTATCTTGTTTCCTGAATCTATTCTTGTACCTATTCCCTATACCTATTTCTTATAGCTTACACTTGTCTCCCCCTCAACTGATATACAAATTAATCTATCAACTCACCTTCTTGTCATGCAACATAACCAAGACCCAAAAACATCAACCATGCATCAATTTTTTTTAAAAATGTCTCCTTGAAGCCTAGAAGAGACACCCCACACAAAGGGTCTTAGAAAAAAATCTCAGGAGATTCCCGCATCTCCTATGTTGCTTCTTTAATCTTCTTTTGTCTTTCTCTTAGAATCCATTTAAGCATGTATAACTTATTTGACTTACTAACCTCAACATTCATGATGTTTTTCATCTTCTCAACTCTTGCAACTATCTTATCTTGACAAGGTTCATGCTCAAATGTAACAAGATATTCTTCATAGTCCTTCCTATCTAATTCTTTATCCACTATAGTAAGTAATTTATTCTCACTCTTAAAATCAACCTGATCAACCTTTACTATCTTAGGTCTCCAAACCTAAATTTAGCTCTTCTCATACCTTGAAGATATATTTACTCTATTTAGGCATAATTTAGCAATATGTCCAATCTTATGACAACAAAATCAAAAAACATTCCTCATACCTTTTGATTGAATGTGACTGAGATCTACCTTTGATTGATTGCTTCTCCTCATATAGTCTCTTTCCCTATGACCAACATGATGACAAACAAAATAGTGGCCATGAAAATAATTTGAAAACTTAAAAGCATTGGGCTACCTGATTGGCTTCTTCAATTTGCCTTTAAAACTTGATCCTTCTTACCTTAGACTGATATTTCATGATCTTTCTCAACCTTGATTATGAGCTTCTCATGATTATCCTTTAAAGAACCTAACTCAACCTTCAATTGATTACACTCTTCGTCTCTTGATTTCAAACTTAAATTTGCAACCTCTAGCTGATTCTTAAGATCCTGAATAAACATCTTATTTTATTTTGCTTCTATATCTAACTTAGAATCCAAGATACACACCTGTTCCTTAAGAGCCTCAACCATATATTTCAATTCTTGATTATCCTTCTTTAGCTACTTAGTCATCATGCTTTCCCTGATCTACCTTCAAGCTATTAAACTCTTTCTAAAGGAACCTACTCTGATATCAATTGTTAAGCATGGGATATGTCTTTTACTTAATCAAATTCTTTTTGCTTTAACCACTTAATCATACATTCTAGATATGAAATAAAACTAAAAGCAATAACATGCACCACATAAGAGATAGAGAGAGACACCAAATTTTACATAGAAACCCAAAGTGGGAAAAACCACATAGAACAATCTCAAGTATATAAATGAGCACCAACTCAAGTTACAAATTTTTCAAGCACCAACTTGTAAGAGTAGTAACCCCTTTATTGAGCACCAACACAGTAATGATTCGTGAGCACCCACCCACATGAGCACTAACCCCTATTGTGTATAAAACACCACTATCTTTCAATGTTGCTTTCTCAACAAATGATAGCACACTACTATATCTCCTCTTTTCTATGCTCTTCTCAGCTAGATAAAATCATTCACTTCCATGTCTCTAAATGGCTTCTCAAGCCTCATTTTATATATTTCCAAATGAATTTTCACATTCACCCTTGCATGACCCTTTGAATTCTTTCTTTGTCTTTATTTAGTGACTCTTTGAATTCCTCAAGGTGACCCTTCATGGGAAAATGCATATTTTCTCTCTTTTGTCTTTAGTGATGAATCTTCAACTTATTCATGGGCCCTCTTTTGTATTTATGCAACCAAAAATATATTCATTAATATTTAATTAATATTAACATTCTTTTAGCCAAGATATAAACATTAAAAAACACATTTAGACATTAAATGCTAATTTGACATCAATGACAATATTTCTAACATTGTAGTGTGTGTCTGAAGGATCTCTTTAGGTTTTAGAATGACTTGGTCTTATTCATCCAATTTTTTTAACTTAGTATAGGTATAAACTTTTTGTCCAATTTCCTTATTTAGGCAAGATAAATGAAATACAAGATGTATGCAAGTGGATTAGTGTAGTTCCAGCTTGTATGCAGTACTACCAATTTTTTGTAGGATTTTATAAGGGCTATAATAATTAGGAGAGAGTTTTTAATACTTTTTTATACTTCAAATACATCTACTTATATGGATGCAATCACATAAATATCCAATCACCCATGTCAAAAATTCCTCTTGTTACGATGTTGATCCACTTGCTACTTCATTCTATTATGTGTCATTGCCAAATTCTATTTATGGTTAGCTAGTAGCTCCTATTGACATTAAACATGTCCTTAAATATCTCAAACCTTAGCTTCCACCCTCAAGTATGATGTGATGGATGAGGGATGATAACAATAAAGTGCCACAAATGGAGACATTTTGGAATATGTATGGAAGGAAGTGTTATACCACCATTCTACTAGTGGCAGCTAATAAACCCACCATTCTTGTTTATACAATGTAAAATAATAAATATATCCATCCATGGTAAATTTTAGTGGCTATTTATCATTAATTCATGAATATTTTGGCTTTATAAATTGGCATTTGGCTATTTTATTTGGTGGTGAATAATATGGATTCACCTAAATTATCTAGGTGTAAATTAGTTTTCTAGGTTGACTCACCTACTATTTAAAATAAATTTCATACATATAAATATAATTTTCCATTTCATTGAAATTAAATATGATATTATTAACCATTATATGTAATATTTAATCATTCAAGGATTTAATTTCTTAACTGTATCATCATATCTACCATCTAGAGGTGTTTGTGTTAGTTACCAGCATAGTTGTCACTTACCTGCAACATTGTCACCCATCAAACAACATAGATGTCATTTGGTAATGTCATTGTCATTTGATAGTTTAACTATAATATGATAACTATGGTGTCATGTGATATATATAATGTCAAACAACACCTATGTTATCGAGCAATAATAATGTTGTCAAGCTAAATGTTGTCAAATGACAATAATGTTGTCGAGTGATAGCATTTTTGTTGAATGAGAACAATGTTGTCAAGTAACAAAAAAAATATAAAATGAAAACATAGATATAAAATGACAAAAAACCTATAATTAAACATTATAGTTTTCATATAATGACATTCATATCATTCAATAGTAAAGCCCTGCCATATAAAAAACTTCTACCATCTGTTTACGGGTTTTTCATATAATCACATGTCAACATATCTTCTACAACAAGTTAAATTTTTCTTGTCAATTAAACTACATGAATAATCATCATCCATTAAATTTTTCTACACTTTCAAAACACATACTTAAAAATTTGCCAAAAAAACCCAAGTTCATTTCTAAATGGGCCGCTAAAATTTACCTTATATCAATCTAGGAAAATGTTAATCATGTCTAATTTCCCATCAAATTGAGGATGATATAGCAAGCTATGAGCCAACTAATTACCTAAACATGATCTTTTACTATTAATATGTAACTTTTGAATTGTATCCAAAAAATCAATATTTGTTATACTAACTAAAAATAGTTGTGACAAGGAGGAAAAATGAGCATATTTTTTGAGCCTATCCACAATTACCATGATGACATTTTTACCTTCAGATCTAAAAAACCCTATAATTAAATACATGGATACCTCTTCCCATATCTATCTAGGAATAGTTTAAGGTTGTATAAAACTATATGTCTTAATTGTTTTGCCCTTGTTCTATTAACACACCATGTATTCAGCAACAAATTTTTGTATATCCCCCTTGAGTCATTCCAAAAATAAATCTTACTTGATTCTATGATAAGTTTTCAAAATTCATGAGTGGCCCCTATCAGAGATGGATGGAGGTCCTTAAATATCTTTTTCTTGAGTCTAGAGTTATTACATAGGTATAAGCAGTATTTATACCATAAAGCATTACCTTTCTACTCAAATTTGGTTAAAGCATCAGAACCATGTTGTATGTTCTAAATCAAAACTTGTTAGTCCTTATCATTATCCTATTTTAATATTTCCTCTTCCAAACAATACGTCTACCAAATGGTCATTACACATAAAAATTTCTCAGTGGATTCATCCCTCTTAGTGCATCTGCTATAAAATTATCTTTTCCTTTCTTATATATTATTTCAAGCTCATATCCTAAAATTTTAATCACTCAGTTTTGTTTTTTTTCTAATGAAAAATGGTGATCTAAGAAAAATGTTAAACTATCATGATCATTCTTTACCTTAAAGTTTTTACACATCAAATAAGGTCTCCATTATATGAATGCATGAATAATAGCCAGTATATTTTTATCATAGATTGGATTTATCCTATTTTTACCCTTGATTTGATGACTCTCAAATACAATGGGTCTTCCTTCCTAAATGAGTACTATTGCCATGCCATATCCTGATGCATCACATTTAACAATAAAAGTTTTAGAAAAAATAGGGGTAGCTAAAACTAAAATGTTACACCCAACTTCTTCCATCTTCTCAAATGCCTTGGTAGTTGTTTCATTCTAATGAAAGGAGTCTTTTTTCAACAAATTTGTGAGTGGTATTATCATGTGGTCATATTTTTTCTCAAATCAATGATAGTAACATGTTATCCTCAAAAATCTTTGGAGGTTCTTGAAGGCTTTTGGCACTTTCCACTTCATCATAGATTTGATATTCTTATGGTATAATTTGACTCTTTTGTGTGAAATAATATGAAACAAGTACTTCACCTCTTGGACTCTAAAATCACATTTAGAAGGTCTTGCATAATTTTGAAGTTATTCTAAAACTAATAGTACATGTTTAACATGTTGTAAATGTTCTTCTCAAGTTTTGTTTTAGTATGATGTCATCATAAAATACCAACACAAATTTACTTTAAAAAGGGATAAAATAGTGTTCATCAAACTTTGAAATGTAGATGGTACATTTGTGAGACAAAAATGCAAGACCAAAAATTCATAATGGCCTTCATGAGTTATAAAATATTTTTTAAGGATATCCTCATCTCTAATCTAAATTTGATGGTATCCAGAATGAATATCTAGTTTTTAAAAATAAACAACACCATGTAACTCACTTAGCAAATCATCAATTATTGGAATAAGAAACTTATTTTTGATAGTTTACTTGATGAGTTTTCTCTAGTCTAGGTATATCCTCTTGTTTAACCCTAAATTGGATATTCTAGATTGTATTTATTTAAGGTTAAAGGGGTAGAGATATCCTAGGGCACAAGGATGATAAACTATCTCTAAACTAGGATAATTAGGTGCTAAAATCAAATATAAACATAGTTAAATTCATTAAAATGAGATAGGCTAAAAATAATAAGTATAACTATGCTAGTTATGAAAATGACAAAGAAACAATATACTTAGTTGGTTATGATGCTAATGTAGGTCTAGATATAGAATAGGAAGAAATTATATTAGAAGATGATTTTGGAATAGTCATCATATTTTGGATTGAGTGCCTCTAGAGTTACAGACACTAGCATCAGCCCTGGATGGTTGTATTGGCACTACTATCTGAACTTGATGCAAGTGTCTTGTAAAAAATACCTACTATAAAAATATGTGACCACTCGGATGATTTTGGGTTTGTCTTCACCATCACTTTGGTGCATTCAGATCTGGGTCATGGATTGTCACTCATGAATTTGTAAAATCCTAGTTCTTCATCTTCATAGTGACCTTAGGTTAAAATGGGTTAATGGGCATAAGGTGTTGAGATAACCCAAAATATCCCTCTATCAATGAAAATTTCCTACATATCTAATACTCTAAATAATGCCATATATTTATGTATTTCTCCCCTACTTGTTGGCCTGTGTGTGAATGATGCAATAAGTGTAAAGCAAGTACAATAGTGGCCTAGCTTATAACTTGGCAAATATATATCTTGGGTTGTTCCTTCAGTACTTCAAATGTGTGTATGTGTTTTCCCATTGACTGTTATCAAAATATAATAAAATAAGGAAGCTTTTATCGATTGAGTGCATTTTGTAAGTTCCTTGGTGAGTAGGTAAGAAGTTTTTAGGTCTTTTTTAGGTTAGGAATGAATGATGGCTAATCTTGTATTTATATCAATCTTTTTGGAAAAATAACTCACATTAAATAAATTATGGTGACCAATAGAATACATTTCATTTACAAATTAGATGAATTTAGGGTACTTGACATTTGCATTAGAGTAGGACACTTACATCGATGCATGTGTATGTCCAAGATGCTAGTATCTATGGAGAAGGAAAGTACGTACATACTCAAAACTTATAGAGGTGGAATATAAGTTTTTTTAAAGCATTTTGAGCAAGAGAAAAGGTCTAGGTCATCAACATAATATTGTTCAAACCAATAGATAGGCCAATGGGCACAAGATAGAGTAGATGTGAGATTTTAGAAAGCAAAAAATGTCTAAAACTGAGAGGAATTTCCAAGGTCTGAGTTTTCCAAGTGTACAAGTCTAAGGTGATATATAACCCATAAAAAAGTTTTACATTTTCACCTTTAATATAGTAATGAAATTTCTAGTTTAAAAGAAATGAATTCATACTTGGGTGTGTATAACACACTTTGCCTTTGCTTGAGTCTAATTTGAGTGCTTTTATGGTGACTGACGTACAACCAAGATCATGTTATAGTACATAGTCAATGCATATAATATATAATTAAAAGTATTTTAAATGATTGAAATTTAAAGAGCAAGGTTTAAGAGTACACATGTGTATCGATGTAACAACCTTGCCTATTCATAAGTTGATTTGAAATATCTATCTTTGTAAGTCTCCAAAACTAAGATTAGGACAAATACGTATAAATCTATAAAGTAAATATATCTAAAGAGATAGAGAGATAGAGATATTATAAGGTACATGCACCCAACCTTAGAGAAAAGGTGAGTTTCTAGTTGATAGTTGAGATTATCTCAACAATGCAACCCAATCATACTTATAACTTAGCGAGCATAAGTGAAACAAAGTCAACTCATACTATCAAATTGGTAAGTTTGGATGATATAATCAATTCAAACCTATAAACTTAGAAATATTAAGTGATTTAATCACCACAACCATACCAAAAGTAAACCAACAACTACATTAAATTAGCTCAATATTGTCTGTAAAAGTACATCTTGGTGGGTGATGAAAGTATCTGAGAGTGTTTTGAATTCTGAAATAGATTTAGATTTTGAAATATTAGGTGCACATTGTATAGCATATGCACCTTAGATATGTCTCATGTTGAAATTGTGTATAAAAATGGCACCAATGTATA
This sequence comes from Torreya grandis, assembly GCA_037957365.1. Classification (NCBI taxonomy): domain Eukaryota; kingdom Viridiplantae; phylum Streptophyta; class Pinopsida; order Cupressales; family Taxaceae; genus Torreya; species Torreya grandis. Next base: position 5,179,235 of record JARHVA010000040.1, read on the forward strand.
TAATTCTACCACAACTATAAATCTAAATTATATAACTGTGTGCTTTGGCCAATATAGAAACTGTGTAAGTGTAGAGAACATACTTATAAAGATGTCCCCACTTTATGTAGAGAAATATAAAAACTAAAATAAGTGCCAATGTGGAAGACATGTTTCTAAAACATGCACACAATATATATGGGGATGTCAAATATTGAATAAGTGTGGAGAACATGCTTCCAAAGCATGCCCCCACTGAATTTGAAAATTGTGAATGTGTAGAATCTATGTTTGTATGGCATGCCCCAACTGAATCTAAAAACTATGATAAATGTGGAGAACATGCCTCTATGACATGCCCCTACTAAAATTACCCCCTTTGAGGTGAGGGAAGAATAGGAACCAATAGTTACCTCACCTCAAAAGGATAAAACAACTGTATAATATGTGAATGTAACCATGTAGTATATAGAAGAACATGTCTAGGTAAATGTATCATTAAAGCACACAGAATAATGTGATCACATGAAGGCCTAAGATGCATGATAAAGATTAGGGAAATGTATACATAATAATAGTATAATCTCAACAAGAAAATCAAGTACACACACAAGATCACTCAATGGCAAATCATAGGTAATGGCCCAAGGAGACCGTAAATAAGGGGCTTGTTCAAATGCCACACAATCAAAGGGACATTCTTAGTCAAATGTTTAAAAATCAAGGATGACATATTCAAATTTCCATATTAAAAAAATGACATATTAAAATGTCAAAGAAAGCATATATAGGCATGGGAGTCACAGACAAGGGAACATATTCAAATGATCAAATAATCCATAGAATAGCAAGGCAAGGCACCCAAGGAAGTGCATAAAGGAAGGCATAAGAAATTGTCATGAATATATCATAGTAGCTCATGAATCAAATGTGTTAGTGAAAAATGTCAAGCACCTAGCATATCAAGTACCCTATGAAAGATATAATCATAGATAAAGGCATGTGTAAGAATGTATATGCACTTAGCACATGATAATTTAGAATGACCATATAACGATATAACCTAGAAGTATTGTGATCATAAATGTGGATGCCCCTAGTGTCCATATGACATGAGTAAAGGAAAGTCCTGACATTTAAAAATATGAATAGATCATGTATCTGTGTATGCCTACATCACACTCTAATAGAAGTGTGACACATGTGTATGTAGGAATAACTGATATGCCATCCATTAACATGTAACTAACACATAGATGGCAAGGAGCCAATATAACAAGTGTCAAAAATGTTTTTGGTTTTTAATTTTTTTTTTTTTTTTTAAGTTTTGTAATGTGAGATGGAAATACTATCCTATGATCCTATCCAAAGGGTGATCATATATATCTCCCCACTGTGAACCTAGTGTAATAATCTAGTGATAGAGTTGAGGATAATGTACAAGTGTAATATATATCATTATAGTATTTATAATGCTCTATGTATGTAAAATAGGACTTTGTGGTCTTAGATAAATAGTAAGATTAATAGAAGTAGGGGTTTGTAGAACCCATTTTTGAGTTCTTTGTGGTTTATTTGGAATAGTAGTAATAGGAACATGTGTAGGTACTCTAGATATCTAAACATGTTGCGTAGTAGATGAGTATTTCTTGGAATCCACTATATGTCTCTAATGTAATGGTCTCTCAAGTATTGGCCACCTAGTAAAGGGGATTGTTTGTTTTAGATTAAGGTAAAAATAGGTTTTGAAGGGACCCCAAAACCCTACACAAGGCGAAAGAAAAACCTTAAAGCACAACCAGGTTAACAAAAGAACCTGATTACAGAATAGTACCCAAACCAAATTTTACAGGGACCTATAACCAACAAATATGACCATGAAAAAAAGTTGTCAAAACACTAATCTGAAGGTTAACCAACTGAAACAGCAAGCTGAACAACCTTCCAGACTAGTAACCAGCAAACCAAAAAAAGTGACCAGTTTACAGCCCCCGATAAACCAGTCAGCAAAAGGGAACTTTGAATGAATCTTTTAAATTAAGATTTTTCTTTTTGCATGACCAAAGATTCATATCTAGAGGAGGGACCAAAGGCTTAGACTTCTTTCTCCTAACTGCTGTCCATCCATCCTCTACCTTAGCTGCCTCAGGAGACAATGATCTTTGGACTCTAGTGGGCATAAACTCCTTGTGAGAGTCAAACACTATCTGGCTCTTAGAAAGATCCTCCAAAATAGGGGAAGAGACTACCATCTCCTCCTCTGGCTCAGCTGTATCACTAACCACAGCCTCCATAGGGGCTTCATTAGAATGATTCTCCAAAGATTCCTCTTCATCTTCTGATTCAGATTGTGAACTATCCTCTTTCTCGGTCTCGAATTCTGTTGTTGCTTCCATAGGTTGTTTGTCCATACTATGTTCAGAGAAATCCTTAGGCCACCAAGAAGGTGAATGTCTAGGATTGGTTTTCCCAGCAACACAATGAGCAGCAATATGTCCTGTCTGGTGACACTTCCTGCACCGAAAAGGGATTCCCTCATAATCCAAGATTTGAGTCTAGGTACCCCTTGGGGAATTAATGCATATCACCTCAGGAAGGCCCTTTGAAACATCCAAGTCAGCCAAAAATCATGCACAAGTCGAATGGTGACTTTTCATGCTATCTTCTTCATATAAGAAATCCCCTATAGTGTTTCCAATGGTTTTAAAAACTGCCTCTTGCCACAAGTGTGTCAGAAGATAAGGGAGCCACACCCATATAGGGAGCTTATTAAAGGATTCAAATAGAGGATTAAAATCCTTATGCCAAGGTTTGGCCATAAGAGGAAATTTTCCCTGCCAAGAAAAATTATTGTGACACAATATAGACTATCTATCTTCAGGGCTTTGAGATATTACTATAAAAAAACCTCTAGCGCAAGGCTGGATTTGACCATCTTTAATATGCAACCAACTCTTGGTAATCCAATTCTGTAGATCTACAAAAGAGGGCCAGAAACCATGGAAATGAAAAATAGCAGCACAAGAGGAAAATCATTTTTTTGACTGAAAGATATTTTCTGCTAATTCAGGGTCTAGAGTTACCCTTATAGGTTTTAAAGCACTTACAGGCAAAACATAGGTTGGTCCAATTGTTGCATGAGGTAGAGCATTGTGTATATCCACTTTAAAGGCTGCCACATCTGCATAGGTTCTCCCCCCAGGTCCATTCCCTGAACCAGGAACATATGCCAGACGCAGGGCTATAGTGTCTTCAATCCCTTTACTAGCAGAAAAAACCTCAACGGTTTCCACAGCCACACTGGCTGCCGGATTCACATTAGCCAATTTCAAAATTTTAGGGCTCGCACGTGCAGGAGCCATCCGTAACGGCAGCTAATGCAAAATCAATAAAATAAAAATAAGTAAAGGGGATTGTTTGTTACTTACCCTTTTGTGATTAATTATCCTTAGTAATTAAATGTATAGGTATAAGTTTTTATTTTTCAAAAAGATACTCATATAAGATTTCAAAAACTATAATTACTTGATTGGCATGAATGTATTTAACACACCCATGCACTATAAAAGGTACTAATTAAAGTGTATGGATCCAAGGTCTTCTCAATAACATATAAAATATTTATGTGGAAGGTATAACTGAAAATGTATTAACCACATGTGTAGGACCAACCTATAAAGGCAGGTCAATCTCATCAAAAACCTTCTAGGAGGTTTGATTGAATGATTTAACTTATTTATTAGAAGGATGAAAATTGTGATGAGTATAACCCAAGTGCATAAGTAATGTCATGGTGCAAACATTCTCTCTTTCACCATTATCAATTATAAGACTATTTATAGGGTGTTTATCAAGGTATGCTCAAATGAATAAAGAATGAAGATCATAGCCATCATCCTTAATCTCAGTATCATCAAAAGTAATAGAAGGTTTTTGAACCATAAGAGGTGCATGTCATATGTAAGTAGCAATAATACCATCTAATGGGTGCCTATAATTTGATGGATAAGGATTACATTATATGCCATTTGCACTTATAGCTCCTTCTTATAATGGTCTTGCAAAAGATTGTTAAATATTTTTTGTTTGTAGTGATCTATAGGTTGTGAACCTAATTCTATGAGAAGATCATCAAATATAATCTTTAGGTCATCAAAGAGGTATTGAATCTTATGCTTAAAGGTAAAACATATGTTCACAAAATGTCCTGGTCCCTAAAAATAATCACAATAAGCATTTGCATCATATCCTTTGGGTAGAGGTCTATTCATAAAAACCTATATTAGGGTAGGTTACTCATGTTTACTAGGTAACTTTTGTCTTTTTCCTATTTTGGATTTATCCTACATTGGTTTGGATGCTTTGTTCCTTATTTGTCCTTGCCTATATACACAAGGCTTCTCATTTGTAATAACATAGAAGAAGTTTAGATGTAATATATGACATAGAATCTCAAGCTTCATTTGGTGATGTGGCATCCATAATATGAATGTGCAAGTTGTCTAAAATATTTAAGTGAATTAATAGAAGAACCTCATATTATGTGAATGCAATCTAGGTAATATCTTCCTCATATGTGAAGTTAGGAAGGTCACCAAGAACTATTCTCCAAAATCCTTTCAATTGAAGTTGTATCTTCATTTTTATTTTTCAAGTAGTGTAATTTGAAGCATTAAGGGGTTACATTGTGAAATACAAGGAAGAATTTAGGAAGAAGATAAAATGATCCCCCAAAAAAAATAACGTCTAATTCAAAGAATGATAAGGAACAAATAAACCCCCAAAAACATTTAAGCCTCCCCAAAATTTAACACTTTATAATTAAGTGCATTTTAAAAGATAAATAACCCCAATGGTTGGAGAATAAAAAAATAAACATTTATGAAAAAATAGAACTCAATTTTGAGTCACGGTTCAAAGGTTATAACTTTTACAAGTCATTAAAATGGGGCAAAAATAAAATTACACCAAATAATATTAAATGCTTAAAAAAAATTAAATTTTTTATACCAAATTTAGAAAAAATGAATTTGAAGGAAATTTATAGCAAAGTAAAAGAATAATCTTTCACATAGATCAATTTTTCATGTTGATTTTTCACTTTAAATACAATATATGATTTTTTTATTGATCATGCATTAAAAAAAATAGAAAAATGGATTTGTAGGGCTAACTTTAGAGCCTTATATCTCCTTGGATACTAATCAAAATCCTTATTATGACTACTTTATGGAAACCTCTAAAAGTCCTCTTTCCAACAGTGAAATAATTTTTTGAACTAGATACATATGCAAGGAGAAAATTGATCTCCAAGATAGTCATAATTTTTTGAAAAAAACTTTATAACTTCTCCCAAAAATTGTACGGCTAGCACAACAGAGAGCATGCCAAGAGGAAAACCAGGGATACCAAGGATGCAACGCTAGATAAAGAGAAGAAAAATAGATATATGTTAAAAACTTTGTAGCAATAAACTCACAAATGGATGGCTACAACACCTATCACTCTGATTGGTTCACTTTCATGGCATTACATCTAGTTATTGTATATGATCTTGCCATACTTCATATTTGGACATGATTAAGATATCTTTGTAATATTGCCTCCATGGAGATTTTACAATCTTCTAGTTGAGGATTTTGACATCAACAATAGTCATCTTGTGAGTATAACTTAGAGGATAGATAAATTTGGTATCAATGATAGTTATCCTTAGGGGGGATTCCATATGAAGTTTTTTCTTCCTTCTTTTACATAATTTTGAGGGGGAGTTTTGTTTCCTATGAAATTTCTCTCTTTTTCCACTCCATAGATATATTATACATGAGTACTCAATCAGGCCTTATTGTCAGGACTCATAATATGTATATGCCACTCTCTTTTTGTATAATTTTATCCCCTAGATTCATTTGAGGGGGTGTTAGAGTAAGTTACTCATGTTTACTAGGTGTTTTTTTCTTTTTTCCTATTGTGGATTTATCCCACATTGATTATGATGTTTTTCTCCTTGTTTATCCTTGCCTATATATGCAAGGTTTCTCATTTTTAACAACATATAATAAGTTTGGATGTAATATATGATATTTTTTACTTTGTTCTACACATCAATTTGTAACCCTTTGTTTTACAAATCTCTCTTTTGTGATTTTCTTTGTTGTCAACACCTGAGATTCTACATCTTAGAATGATCTAGTTATCATTACTTTAAATCTATATATGATGAGGGAGAGATATAAGGTGAAACTCTACTATCTATATAATTAATGAAGTAGGAGACTCAGGTAAGCATGTAAATTATCTCTTTGGTGCATTAGATAAGAAAGCTTAGGTTCACCAAATGTTTAACCCTAAACTGGATATTCTAAATTGGATTTATCTAAGGTTAAAGGGGTAGATATAGCTTAGGACATAATTATCTCTAAAGTAGGCCAATTGGGTGCTAAAATTAGATATAGACATATATTGAATTCATTAAACTAGGATAGGATAAAAATAGTAAGTACAACTATGCTAGATATGGAAATGACAAAGAAACAATGTAATTAGTTGGTTATGATGTTAATATAGTTTTGGATCTGAAACAAGTAAAAAGTAAATTTAATATGATTGTAGAATAGATTTCAAATTCTAGATTAAGTGCTTTTAGAGCCATAAATACTAGCATCAGAGCTGGATAGTTGCATCAATATTACTATCTAAACCTGATGTAGGTGTCTTATACATAATACTTGTTGGAAAAGGATGAAACTACCTAGATTCTTTTGGGTTTGTCTTCTCATTCACTTTGGTTCATTCAAATATAGGTCATGGACTATCATTCTTCATGAATTTATAAAATCCTAATTCTTCATCTTCATAGTGACCATAGGGGAAAATTGGTTAGTGGGCACATGGTGTCAAGCTGACCCCAAAGACCCCTCTATCAATAAGCATTGCCTACATATCCAATACTTTGAAGAGGGCCTCAAACTAATGTAGTTCTCCCCTACATGTTGTCTTGTATGTAAATCATGTAATGTATATGAATTAAGTACAAAGGTGACCTATCTTATAACTTAGCAAATATAGCTCTTAGAATATGCATTCAATAATTCAGGATTGTGTATGTGTTATCCATATGAATGATATGGAAATAGTATAAAAAAGGGAAGCTCTGCTCACTTGAGTACTCAATCAAATGCCTTTTATAAATTACTTAGTGAGTAGGTAAGAAGCTTCTAGGTCTTTTCTAGATTAGGAATGAATGAGTATTGATCTTATATTTATATCAATCCATTTAGATAAATAACTCACATTAAAACATTTAATTTGACCATTAAGATAGATTTATTTTGTAAATTAGATGACTTTATGGCATTGGACACTTATGTTAGAGCAGGACACTTGCATCAATGTAGGTGTCTATAAAATACTAGTGTCTAGGAAGGAAGAAAGTAGGTACAGACTTAGAACTTGTAGAAGTGGAAGATAAGTAAGTTTTAAGCATTTTAGGAAAGATAGAAGGTTTAGATCATCAACATAAGACTAGTCAGACCAAGAGATAGGCCAAGGGGCACAAGACAGAGTAGATGTGAGACTTCAAAAAGAGAGAAAGGTTCATAACTAAGAGGAATAACTAGGGTCTAAGTTTTCCAAGTGTATAATATTGAGGTGTTATATAATCCATAAAATAGTTTCTACACCTCCAAGTATCATCCTTTTTATGCATAATGACCATTGGGGATGAATAATCACTTTGGTTATGTTTAATAATACCTGCCTCCAACATATATTGTACTATATTTTCAATATCACTCTTTTGGGAATATGGATACCAGCATGGCCTAATGTTTGGTAGTTGACTCATTGGAAACATTTGAATGGCATGATCATGTTCTCTTCTTGGTTTTAGTCTTTTTGGAATGGCATCAAAAATAGTTTGGTGGTCATCAATAATCATTTACAAAGTAGGATGTGTAGACACCTTTGTTTTCTAAACTTATATGGAAAACTATCATGCTATAAATACTTCAGTCCCTCTTTTATAATATTCAACGTTTGATGTGAACTAACTAATTGTGGATATTTTTATAATAATTCACATAGTTTAAATTTCCTACTTTAAAAATGAAAGTACATGAAAAGTTCTCAAAAATTCATCTCTATTATTCCCAATATTATGATCCATTGGACTCTAAAAATAATGGCTAACCCCCACATGGGAATGATAAACGTATGATAATATAGATTATAGTCTTCGATAGAAAGCTTAATACTCTAGTTCCCAAAATAATTGACTATCACACCATCTATAATCATGACCTAAAATTTTAGAGCTAGTTAAATGAAATAATTCAAAAAAGTAGCCAACTTATTATCAGTGAAATTATGTGTACTTCCTAAGTTAATCAACATTGCCACTTTTTGTTTTTTGAGGAAACTCACAACTTTAAGGGTTTGAAGAGTTCTAATCCTTGAAAGTGCATGACAAGAAATAATAGGTTGGAAATCTTTAGATTCTTCATTTTTCCTCTCCTCACCTTCACTTGAGGATGCATCATCATCTTCATCATCATTGGCTCATTCAGTTTATAATATATTCTTCTCAACACATTTATATCCTTTGTTCCACTTATTATTGTAGTCAAAACATAAACCTTATGCATGCTTCTCTTCAAGTTGGCTAAGGTTCAATCTTATTGTTGAACCCCAAATTTTGACTAAGAGTTTTAGATTTTTAGCATAGAATCAACATGGTGTGAGAGGAACAAGGCATAAGAAGACCATGGTGCAAAACCAATGAGGCACAATAAGACAAGGAAATAGAATATATCATCATGAAAAGACCCAGTCAAATATGGAACATAACTATAAAGAACCTGAGAGCATAGGACTCAAAATAGTAGTGAAAGACTTGGGGAGTGCATGGGAAGTGGGAGATGGTTGAGGATAAATTTTCAAGGACCATCTAGAATTTTATCATCATTATTTTCACACCATCCCAAAAAAAGGAGGACATTTAGAAGTAAGGATCTAGCATCAAACAAAAATGTAAGATGCACAAAGGCCTAGGTCCTTAGGAGAGAATAATTAAAAGATTACCACAATTCTAAATCTACTAAGAGATCATTGGACAATCACCCATTTTTCATTTATTATGTAATTAATTGGTTAGGGTAATAAGTATAAATTCCCCTATGTGGAATCATGTAAGGTGACTGATAATGAATAACATAATGTGATTATATATTATAGACTTGCAGATATTACTATCAGTTTAGGTGTTGAGTGTTTCTAATAAATTGATATTTGAGCATGAATATGAGGTTGAATTGACTAATTTTTATTATTATCTTTCATAATTATATTTATAGGACATGAATTATATGCATTTGTGTAGACAACCATTTGAACTTCATGGCATTTTTTTGTGTGTTCTTGGTTGTTGTGATTAATGAGTCAAGGTCTATAGTAGTGTATTTCTCTTTATATGAAATTTCTAATCAGATATATGAATAAACTCAAGTATATGACTAGTGTGTTATTGAGAAACATAACCCATGGGAACTGGTCTCTTTTTTCATGCTTCGGGTGAGCGTGCAAGACCTTAGTATTACATGAAAGGCCACTACACAAGCTTATTGGAGACACACTTTAATGCCTAAAGAAAATGTGATTAAAAGAATAAAAACCCAACATTTTGGTTCTATTTTTGGGACCTGTAGCACTTATTTCATGGTAATTGAAGATGCTTGAATGTATATCCCTTGAAAGTATTGAATAATGAATTACCAAGGTTGAGGATAATTTTGTGATTCCTTATCTTAAAGCAGGAATTTTTGCACGTGAATTGGTGGAACAACATCTCTATAGTGAATTATATGAAACCTTATTTGTCAAATTCCTTATTCATTTTCATGCTTGGCTCTCATTTTATGTTCAAGGTTGATCACAAAAATTTAGGAGACAAGCTTGGACGTTATAATGTTAAAGGGATTTGGCATGACTAGGAACACTGTGGACATGAGCTATTAATAACTAGGGGAGAAGAATGTTGAATAGCTACATTTTGGAGTATGTTGTAACCACTTAATCTTGTCCTAAAGAAGCCAAGTTCTAATTTCTTAGAGAACCACATGGTTGGTATATTAGACATTTCCCACTATAAGTCAACAAGTTATATATTGATTGTGCACCTCTACCAATATATGGCTAAACTCATCCTTTCATGATCTACATAGTTAGAAGGGGAATATAGAGGTGTTGGTAAATAATACTTAGGTTTAGCATGGTAGCCAATTAGTGGGCATTTCAAAAGTAGAAATATGATGAAGCTCGATAGACGATCATAAGTGGAAGCAACATATGAAGGGAATGAGAGAACTTAGGAAGTGATGTTAGGATCCATAGGGAAGTGTAAAGTCACAAAGAGGAATCAATCACTTTAAAACCATGCCTAATGCCATTTTATCATGGAGAAACTATCCAAATAGAAGAGACTAAATAATTATGGTTGAACCACCCAAGTTCCTTAGCCATAGTGCATGCTCATGTTTTTTCATCAGATGACTTACTTATACATAATTGGTATACAAATAGTGTAGAGTAAGAAATTGATCCTATAATGGAAAATTTAGCTGAGCTAGTTTTAACTCATACTAAATTAACACTTTATTTTTCTCTTCAAGGGAATTTCATGGCCCAACTCAGTATGCCTAGTGGGCCTGGCATTTATAGTGGAAAAAGTACATGTCCAAATAATATTAGTCAATTAGATATCATGCCTTACATCATGGGTGTTATTGTTTGAGGCACTAGAGGTGGACTAAGAGGTGGCATGGGAGGAAGTGGTGGACTTAACCCTTAAGGAATAGGATATGGGGGTTCTCAATAGCCATCAGCATAAGCACCTAAATTTATAATGGTATATTATGAAATGATAATTCATCTACCTATATATTGAGATGTGGATAATGTTGTAAAACATGTTCATAAGTGTGAACTCATTTGGGGGGTGCAAGGCATAACTTATTCTGAGAGAAATGCCACATAATTCATTACCACACTTATGAAAAGAGTGAATCAGTGGTATATGTAGTTTGACTCTCAAAAGTATTTAATTGATTATGATCAGCTCAAAATGGCATTTCTTTAGGAATTTGATATTCCCAAATTTGAGAAACAAAGTATTACTGTACTGAAAAATATAAAATAAGAGCTCACTGAGAGCATACGAGGCTATGATACATGGTTCAAAACACTTTTGTCATAGATTTAATTTTATAATAATGTTTATTAGCATGCCCAATGGTTTATGGGAGGTTTTTTTCTTCCTTTTAGATGAAAACTATCTCAAAGGACCTTTACTAGCCTACACAAAGCTCTGGAAGTTGACCTCTGCACTGAAGCTTTTGGAATTATTGACACTAGAATTAGTCCTTTTATGGAATCCAAAATATATTTAATGGCATCACATTAATAGAAGCTAACTACAAATAATGTGTAAAATAATTGTAATGATATTTGGTATACCAATTGTGAGTTTAAAGGTCATAATAGAAGTAACTACCCATGCAAAAACATTTGTGTTGTACTAAAGTAGTCATGTGAAATTTGCCATGAAGAGCATGATGTATGTTACTATCCCCTCTTACCATGGGATACACATTATAAAGTGTCTGAATAATAAAAAATATGTGATTCCTACACTCATGACACAAATTATTATCGACTAATTAGTGATATATATGAAGCACACATGTGTGGTACTTGCCAAACCTTGGTTTCCAATAATCAAGATAATGGTAGATATAATGGACAAGGCTAAGGATGACAATGAGGAAGTGTCTATTTCCCACTAAGAATGTGTTATGAGTGTGGATCTCTAAATCACTATTAATGAGATTATCCAATCTATCCAACATGTGTTTTTTAATAAAAAAGAGCATCGGTTGGAAGAATGTCCTGACCTATACATGGTCATCACTAAGGAAAGAAATGAAAAAGGTTTAGGTATGATTCAAATTAAAAAACCTCACTAGCATCCATGCTCTAGCACCTCAACAAATCAACAGGTTAATATCACCATGCGTAGTAGTGGAAAATCTCAGTCTACATCTATTATTCCTATTGAGAAGATACAACATGAAAAACCTCATTATAATATTCAAAATCAAAATATTTTACATTAATTTGGATTTTATGAAATTAATTTAAATAATATTTTATAAAATAATAATTTAAATCATCATAAATTCATTTTCAATTAATTATTTATTTTTGAATATTACAAAGTTACACCACAAGGGGTTTCATCCTTGGGTTCAATTACAAGGATTTTCATCCTTGTATTTAGATTACACAATTTAAGGGGTTTCATCCTTAAATGCACTTGTAAGTGGCTACTTATATATGATTAAATATTTTAATTCATAATTTGATGATCTCTTTCTCATCAATTGTTTGAATATAAATACCCTCATTACTTCCCATCCAAATGTCATGTCTTTGCCAAGAATAATGACCTTTCATAAAATGAATGTTAATGATTAATTAATTAATTAATTAATAATAAATGCCTAATGACCATTGCTTAATAAATATTCTATTAATGATTTAATGACTAATTTTTATGTACCTCACCATGAGTGATTTGGGTATTAAATGGCAATGCTCCCTCCCTGGGTGATTTGCCAATTGAAATGGTAGTGTTTCTCCTTGATAGTGATTTACTTATGTAACTGCAATGATTTAACTTCCTTGATGACTGACTATGCTTGATCCTTAGCTAATGTGTGCTTGCCTTTATTGTGGCTAGTTGTGTTTATGCCTTCCTTGACTATTGCATAAGTGTTAGGGGAGGATCCTTGATTGTTGTGATTCTGATTGTTGGTGGATTTTAAGGACATTACATACCTCCCTTCCTCAAATTACTTTTCCTCAAGCAAGTAAATTGAGTTTAATAATTAATGCTCCTTTCAACATTATATTTAGTATTGACCATGTCACAAATGTGATCAAATACCATAAGACAACAATAGTCATAATGGGAACCATCAAAATGTCAAGAGGTTTTGTATACTTTTTCCATGAGAAGATCTTACAAATAACCAACTCTCTATAATTTTTAGTTTTTTAATTTTTACTTAATAGTGAAGAGTAACAATAAAAATATGAATAATTTATATCAATCAAAAGGTAAATGCCATTGTCATGTATATTTCTACTATACATATATTATGTCTTACTCAAACCCTTTAGTCCATTCCTTATTATAAAGTACCAAATACATGTAGAAATTTCATAGAATGCAAACATGAATTATGTAGTGGTCATGTGTTGATCCAAATTTGTCTCTCTTTCAAAGTCATAGAAAATTGCAAAGTCATAAAGGCATGCTTCATTAATGCTATCATATTTTTAATCCCTTTATAGCCATGATATACCTAACTTCACCATTAATTTAATATTGTTGGAATATGATTGATTAGAAGCAAGGAACATGAATCTATTATCTGCCTTTTTGGTCAACCCATCTCTTCAAATTTGAATCTATTATCTCCTAAATGCCAAGCCAAAATTGGGCTATGAGCTAGAGTCATTGTACCCTTAATTTCCATTATCAATGCAATAATCTCCAAGTTTGGAGTCATATTCATAGAGCACCAAAGTAATATTCCTTCTACAAGTGTAATATCATAATCACATGTGAATAAGGCATTCTCACATTCTACCCTAGAATCTTCAACTAATCTCTGCACACAAAGTTGTGATTTTTGTTATAGCTGCTAAACCACCTTGGCTTATGTTAATAAACTTAGTACACTTGTTTTATTCAAATATTTGCACTATGTTATTTATTACTTTTCTCATGTAATCAGGACCAATTCTCACTTGTTGTATACGTGACTTCCCTTTATGAATTTCTCTTACATTTGAAGGAAAATTTGACTCTGTATATATATTCAAAGAATCGTAGTCTATGATAACTATGTACTTCTTATCAAACATTACTTCACACCATAATTCAACATGTATGTTAATGATCATTTTTGGAACCTTTTTAAAAACATCTTGCAAAGAGTGACATACTTTAATATGTAATCTAGAAGCTTCTTGTATCATAGAGTTACCCAATTTCCCATTAATCCTAACAACCATATTGATGCTTGATATCTCATCTTGAATGACATCAAGATGTATAAGAGATGGATCTTTGTCCCTGTAACCATGCCATTCAAAGTTTTCCTTTGTTTTTGCATATTCTTTCAACATTTTCTCATGGTATTTGTCAACTCCTATGTTAAAAATGGACCTAGCATCCCTATTTATCACTAGCTTCTAAATTTTTTTTTGCAATCTTGAAATTCTTCCATCAATCATTTTTTTAAAATTTATTTTTGAAAGATTGTGACATGCCTAGTAAGATCTATTCTCAAGTGTTCACAAAGATGCACAAATTATTGATATGGCCTATCAAACATCAACATAATTTATTGTTGTTGTTTAATTTCTTCCCTTAACCACTTCTGAACATATAATAGACAGAGCTTACATTATTCAATTTGGAGTGTTTGAAAAAGTTTGAATCCAATCTACTTTCCAACTAATGCCATTCCAAAAAGTGAATTTGATACTTTTTTCTTCTCACCATAATTCACTGAGAATTTTTTTGCATATTTTTTATGAAGCATGATTTGGCTTCTACTTGAATACATGCATAGTTGTGTATTTCCATCTTTGTTATCAATTATATGCCTTGTCTCTCCATTCAAAAATAGAGTGTCAGGGTCTCTTTTAGCTACCACTAAAGTTTGGCTGCAAATTTAATTTTTAAAACCATTTGTTAACTTGATATGTAGAGTAAATTTATTAGTTGATACTATTGTTGAAACAACTTGATCTTGGTGTTGGGTAGATGGTGGTGGCCCAATGCATTGGAATATATTTGGTGGTATGGTTTGTACATGTTTTAATTGTTTGTAAATTGATATTTGAACCCTAAAAATAATGAGATACTATTATAAGAAAACATAGCTCTAATGGTGCATTTGAATAGGGTGATTGACCTATAATGTTATATTATTACTAACCAAGCTCAAAGGGGTTGGATCAAACTATTCTAATTGATCTAAATTTTTCATTTGTAAAGTAACTGGGGGTAGATTATTTGATACATCATTGATTTTCAACCTTGATATAATTGATATACTAAAAGATAAACCCACTAGTTTATTGATTGCCACTTTCAAGGGTTTCAATGGCATTAAATCAACAACATTATCAGGTATAGTCTCCAATTTATAAAAAAATAAGTATAGCTCCTCTAGTTCATATTTTGTTGTGGATAGCTAAGAATCATGGCTAAAATTAATATTTTCTATTAACCTCCTCCATAAATTTTTTTCTTTAGTATTATGTGACTTTGACTACTGATTTTCCCATATTCTATCAATTATTTTGGTTAGCTCTCAATCTTGTTTATTTTTAAGATTGTAACCCATGATATATTGTTGATAGTGTGCCTTAATTAGATAATCAAATGGTGTATTAAACCTAGAACCTATGTTCAGGGAACAATCCTTAAGACCTCTCTCTTACACACACTAAATTCTATCTTCACTTTGATGTAGACAACAATATCAACATCATCATTAGTGTTTTAGATATATAACTCATGTTCATCTCTACTATCTAGAGTTATTATGTCATTCTTCCTAATAGACAAGTCTCCCTAACTATCAACTTCTTCTTGGATAAGTATGTTTGGGCATTCCCTTAGTTCAACATTAGATTTATTATTCATTTTCTCCTAGATAGGGAAGTGAGTCTTGGAATTTTTCATCTTCCTTTCTTTTAGGACCTCTTGAAAATTGAATTTCTCTTCATATTTAACACTACCATAACTATGATTCATAAAATTGTCTTCCTCATAGTGCCTATTTACATTCCATGACTCTTTTAAATCTAAAAAGTCCAAAAAAGATATTTATTTTTGAATCTCTATTTAAAGGATGTTGTATGACTCGTAACTGTCCATAATTTCCTTATGTAGTGACCCCATAGTTCATAGGTTGGTAATAAAAATAGCTCTAATACCACTGTAATATTCCAAATCAGAATATTTTACATTAATTTGGATTTTTTGGAATTCATTTAAATAATATTTTATAAAATAATAATTTAAATAATAATAAAGTCAAATTGGATTAATTGTTTATTTACAAATAGATATTTCAAATATTACAAAGTTACACCACAAGGGGTTTCTTCCTTGGGTTTGATTACAAAGGTTTTCATCCTTGTATCTAGATTACACAATTTAAGGGGTTTCATCCTTAAATTCACTTGTAATTGGTTGCTTAAACATGATTAAATATTTTAATTCATAATTTTATGATCTCTTTCTCATCAATTAGATGAATATAAATACCCTCATTACTTCTCATCCAAATGACATGTCTTTGTTAAGAAATGTGACCTTTCATCAAATGAATGTTAATGATTAATTAATTAATTAATAATAAATGCCTAATGATCATTGTTTAATGATTATTGTGTTAATGATTTAATTAATATTGTTTAGGTTCCCTACCATGAGTTATGTGGGTATTAAATGGCATCTCTCCCTTCATGGGTGATTTGCCAATTGAAATGGCAACAATTCTCCTTGATAGCAATTTGTTTATATAAATGTAGTGATTTAACTTCCTTGATGACTAACTGTGTTTGATCCTTAAATACTAAATGATTTCCTTTATTGTGGCTAGCTATGATTACACCTTCCTTGACTATTGTGTAAGTGTTATGGGAGGATCCTTGATTGTTGTGATTCTGACTATTTGTGGATTTTAAGGACATTACACTCGTGCAAGGAAGTATCTGGATGCCTAGAAATAGAAATATGTTCCAAGATACTATGACATTGGTATGAGAACTACAAAGATAAATTTAATTTTTAAAGACCGAGAAGTAACACAATGTGTTGATTTACAAAAGGCCATAAAACCTCAAGATGTGGCATGAGATGATTTTCAATAACTTTGCACGTGTATGTTAGATGAGGACATTATTCAAAAATTAAGTAATTGGATTAAAAATTAGGTATAAAAACCAACTAATGCTCAACCTTAATTGATTTGACCAATTAAAGATCATCGATTGAATCATGCTCAGTGAAAAGATACCCATGTTCCTCATAGCCCTCAAGAGGATAAGGAAATGTTGGTGAATGTTGCCATTGATAGTTGGGTAATTGAGGGTATTTTGGTTGATACTGACAATGAGGTTAACATCCTCACAAAGGATACATGGCATAAAATGGATAGTCCAACATTGTAGCCATCATTACACGTATTGTTTATGGCTAATAAAAATCATGCTCTACCAATTGGCATCCTTAAGAATGCAATGGTTGATATCCTTAGAGTACCTTTCAAAGTTGATATTGAAGTTCTCAAGTTAGCTGAGTAGATGACTTTCCAAATTTATTGGGGTGAACTTGGTGTTATGAAAACAATGCAGACTTAAGTTTCAAAAAATGATACATCAGTTTTGAGAATATTTATCAATGCATTGTTATTTTATTGGATAAAACACATGGTCCCCCACACATGGAACTTGTTAATGCAGAATAATATACTAACCATATCTATCACATCACAACTAGAGATGGTGAGTATCATGATCCCACTCATGATGGAATCCTCTGATGGACAAACACAAAATCCCTTTTTGATACTACAAGTAAGTCTTGTAATTTTTGGGCCCATAATGACTATGACCTCATTGGAAGAGTGTGCAATGTCATTGGCAGTTGTGAGAATGTTCCACTCCAATATCATAAATGCCACATATTTATTCACCTTATTATTATAAAAATCATGAGAGGACTAGTTATGGATACACCATTAGAAATAATTAATGAAGCTCCTTGATTTCATGGATAAATGGAAGTCTGTGACTTCATCTAGCACCTTGAATACTTCTATAACTTTTATAATCATTATATGTGATCATTGGTTCACCTTTTTAATGGCATAGCTGTAAGGTGGTGGCAAACCCATAATGAGTGACTTATCCATTGGGATCAAGTATGCTCTAATTTACATCACTAGTTTCATCTTGATAACTAAGTCTAGGGTACAATTAGCTATAGTGGAGTATGAGCACCAAAACCACACATAGAAGCTTGTGAATCCATGTGGAAAGTTGAAGAGTCTTTCTTACCATATTACTTTTGGGCAAATGATTTTTATGGACCTTTATAAACTTGGGTTAGATCATGGTATGTTCATGAAGAATGACATATGGGTACCCATTTTTGGCATCTATTGAAAGAAATTATGAACTTGGTGCTATCTTACTCATCTCTGAGATTGGATTTATGACTCACACTCCACATTATGGATGAAGTAATTGTTAGTGACCCTAGTACCATTGAATATTAACTATGATATATACATAATGTCCAATAAGAATGTTTAGTTGTATTTAATGATCCATCTTAATAACCCATTCTCATACCAAACCTTGTCCTTGCGTAGAAACATCATGAAGAGATTCACCTAGGGAAGAAAAAATTGGTGTTTCATGTGGATGAAGGTGAAATTTTGAACCACCTGACCCATTTACAAACCATTTGGATATCCTTTTAGACTATGGTGCATGAACTTTTTGTGATATTGGTCCTGATGTAGACCACCCATATTTAGAACCTCTTCAAATTATCTAGCACAACATCAACACAAAGGAAGAACCAAAAATAACTAACATAGGTAACTATTGGACTGACACAAAGGTTTCAAAAATATTTGAATTTTTAAAAGAATACCAAGATGTCTTTCCAAGAAGTTATAGTGATATGAAAAGTTTTTATACATCTCTAGGCAAAATTCATATCAAACTGGTTGACGGTGCTTGACTAGTTAGGAAAAGGCCATATTGAATGAATCTAAATTTTCATGCCCATGTGAAGGAAGAAATTAACAATATGATACATGCCACAGTGATAACCCCTATTATTGAGTTTGATTGGATCAATCCCATGGTCATAAGTATAAAAAAGATGGGTGTATTAGGATTTGCATTGATTATAATATACTTAATGCATCTTACATTACTGATCCCTTACAAATGCCATTCATAAAATAAATCCTTGAAGGCATCATTGGGTGTGAAATCTATACTTTCACAAATGGATTATCCAAGTACCATCAGGTCCAGATCATAGAGGAGGATCGACCTAAAACTACATTTACCATCGAATGGGGACCCTTCACATATAATATCATGCCGTTTGGGTTAAATAACACACCTATTGTATTTTCTTGTATAGCTATTTAAGCCTTTAAATACTTCATCCATAAATTCCTTCAAGTTTACTTGGATGATTGGACAATCTATAGATAGGTAAAAGACCATTATTTTAATCTATGACTCATGCTTGAGTATTGCCAAGTACTACAAATATCACTAAATTTAATATGTATCTTTTTGCTACACCTTTCAATGTTCTTCTAGGTCATATTATCTGCAAGGATGGACTTTTGGTAGACCCAACAAAGGTAGTTATCATTCTTCACCTCTCAGTGCCAGAGTCTTTGTATGAATTTAGAGCCTTTCTAGGGCATACTGGGTATTATCAAAAATTCATCCAAGGATATACAAATATTATTGTGCCCTTTGGAGGAACTCTTAAAACATAATGAACACTTCATCTAGACCTTCTCTTGTCAAGAAACCTTTGAGGCCTTAAAAGACAAATTGGTCACTATTTTAATTCTATAGTTCCTTGATTGGACAAAACCATACCATGTTCATGTTTATGCCTCTAGAATAGTTGGTGTAATCCTTACACAACCAGGTAAAGGTCACCTTCATCACCCTATCTATTTTTCTAGTAGAAAACTTACTCTAGCTGAGAGCAAGTACACCACCATAGAGCATGAAGAACTTTGAATGTTTATGCTCAACAAAAAATTTGACAATACCTTTTGGCAACTCCTTTTGTATTTTATATAGACCACAAAGCTTTAAAATATCTAGTAAATAAACTTATGTTGCATGGTCACATCTACCAATGAATAGTATTATTTCAAGAATTTCAATTCTTTGTCATGGTCAAACTAGGAAAAACTAATTGTGGTATTGACCATCTTTCTCAAATTAATTTTAGAGAAACACCATGTGCCATTAACGATGACCTACTTCATGTATAACTATTTGTTGTTTCTCATATTCTTGAGGAGTTAGAATATATTTTAGCTTCATTAACTATTGGATCCACACTCAATTAAATGACTCCATAGGCTAAGAAGCAACTCGTAGTCTGCATCACACCTTTTCATCTCATTAGAGGGGACCTATACAAGCTTGGGTGAGATGAAGTTCTTTGGCATTGTGTCATGTAACATGAGCATTACTAAGTACTCAAATAAATTCATGAAGGCATTACTGTCAGATACTATGTTGGGGAGGCTACTACCTACAAGGTACTGATGGCCAGACTATGATAGCCTACCCTTTTTCATGATGCCACAATGCATGTTAGGAAATGTGATATTTGTCAACGCATTGGAAAACTAAATTTTTTGGATTCCATGCCATTACATCATATTCTAACTCAAGAACCATTTGAAAAGTGGGCCATTTATTTTTTCAGCCCCATCAATCTAGATGGATAATGTATAGTTTCCCTTCATATCATTATAGTTACTAATTATCTCACATATTGGACTAAGGCCATGTCAACAAGGGATTGCACTAATACTAATTTTACATGCTTCATATGGGAACATTTCATAACCCATTTGGCTACCCATTAAGTTTTACTAGTACACATTTTATAATTGAAATTATACATCATGATTTCCCATCACAAAACAACATCGTATTAGCCCCAATCCAATGGCATTGTCGAGGCATTAAATAAAATATTAGGCACAAAACTTACAAAGATTTTTAATATTAGTTACATTGACTGGGATGATAGAGTGTCTAAAATAATTGGGTCTTACTAAAAAACTTATAAGCACCTAAACAATAACACACTGTTCAATCTGGTGTATGGGATAAAAATAGTTCTACTAGTTGAATTCTTAGTACCATCTTTTTGTATTATGCATGTTGGACAATTAGATGAGGATACATTATTAAAATCATGTTTGTATGTTTTATTATAGTTGGATGAAGCCTATTTCCTTGCTCATTGGAGTCAATATGTGGAGAAGCACAAAAAAAGGTATGGCATGATCAAAACATTAAGCACAAAATATTTACCCCTAAAATGAAAGTCTTGATCTATAACTCCAAGTTTACATGAAATTCTAGGAAACTTTGTATTCATTGGGATGGTCATTTTTTTATTCATATCATTTAGCCTATTGTCACTTACCATTTATAAATATTGGATGGCCAATTTATTCTTGGACATTACAATGGTAGTTGGCTATAGCCATATTTCTCTACTTAAAAGTATAATTTTTGTAACAATAAGTCTTATGTCATTAGTTTAGGATTTCCCATTTTCAATAAAATCACTAACTTCATTACACATAACATTTCTTGTGTGTGTGTGTGTGTGTGTGTGAGTGTGTGTGTGTTTTTGTACTTATAAATTCATGGAAGACCACAACACACTTTTAGTGTGGGGTAAGAGGTAATACTTGTATTCATGTTGAGGATATGTACACAACTTAAAGTGTGCAAGTTAAATATCCCTAGGATAAGAGATTCTCACAAAATAGTTTAAAAATTCAAAAAATTGAACAATTATCTTCCACTCTAAAGAAAAGTGTAGGACAAGATGTGTCATTATATGAAAGGAGTTTTAGTTATGATAAGTGTGCTAACATCATGACAAGACAATATTGTTAAATGCATTTATGGTGAGAAGTGACAGTCAAAGGATGGTGGTCATTACAAATGCATTAATTGTGAGAATTGATGGAAAAAAGAAAGGGGTAGTAAATGCAATTTACCCCCTTGAACCTATAAAAAGGACTTAAGATCTCATTTTAACCTTTACCTTTGCTTTCAATTATTTTTTATAAATCCAAAGATCAAATTGAGTCCAAGTGATTCCAAAGTAAGTACAAGTTTAGAACATCAAAATCCTATGCATAGTTATTAAGAAGGACATTAACTAAGTAATCAAGCACAAGCTAACCCTAAAAAATGACTTACGATAGAGAGAATTGGTAGTTATAGGTTATAGAGGTAGAGGTTCACCATTGAAGGGTGATGAAGCAATAAAATCTGAGTCATCTACACTACAAACATGTATTCCTTTGGGAATATTGGATGGTTTCACCTTAACCTTAGGGCTCAATGGAGGGTGATGTGACCTAAGAATAAGGACTTAAGAATTGATCCATTACCAACCATACTAAAAGAGGAAGTACCACTTGGGAGTAGTACTAATCAAAGAAGAAACACCTGAAGAATAAACATAGCATGTGAAAGGTGAAGAATTCAAGATGGCATGCCAATCAAAGAAATCACAAGCACCTCCACCCTTACCATTCATGATAGAAGAGATGCAGTACCCAAAGACAATATTTTGCATGTAAAATTAGGTGTCAAATGTACTCTCTTGTCTCATATTTGATTACAACCATCGTCAAGTAGGGAATGAGGTTGAATTATAAAATGAATATTAAGTTGAGTGCAAGAACACCAAAAATCAATTGGTGTATGACCTTAAAATTTTCAATTCCTTAGAATCTATAGGTATATTTAAGTTTTTCAACTTTCCATACTTTTGAAAACATATGAAAAAAGTTAATATTCTACTCTCACACATTCTTGAGGGCTACCTCTACTTTATTGGGCACATTATGAAGATTAAACCTAAAAGAATAAGTAAGGTGTCATGAATACAATGCTCTGGCATGGAAATATAATTTGATTTGAAAGACTTAGATGAAATTTGGAAAATAGTAATGAGACTCAAGTACTAGAAATAAGGCCATGGCATGCACATCAAAAACTTTATTTAAAGATCCTACCCTCTGAATCATTGTGTGCATCATCATGACCAATATCAGTGACATGGATCATTAGAAAGAGGTGGATATGACTCACCTCTGCATCACCCACCAGGTGACTGAGGACTTAAAGTATAATTAGGTAGTGTATTTTGCCCATGAAATCATAGAGGATTTTGAGAAGACCCATTAGATACCAGGCTATAGGTTTCTATGGAGGGTATTTATATTATTAATGGTATTTGATGAGATTTGTGTATCAAACTACACCTATAGTGAGTTGAAGTGGGCATACCTATAAGAACACAAGTCCTCCATTAAGTACTATAAGGCATTCACATGTTCTGGTCATATCACCCCTACATACAAGAATAAGATGAAGTCATGGTATAATGGCATGAAG
Organism: Torreya grandis; assembly: GCA_037957365.1. Lineage (NCBI taxonomy): Eukaryota > Viridiplantae > Streptophyta > Pinopsida > Cupressales > Taxaceae > Torreya > Torreya grandis. The sequence goes on from JARHVA010000040.1 coordinate 5,202,584, forward strand.
TAAGCCTTTGGGAATGAATGGTACATTTTTAAAGACTTACCCATCTAGGTTAGTAAATAATCCCATTTTTTAGTAAAGTGACATTTTTATCTGGAATGAATAAAGATGGTCCCTTTTAGAGAACTTTCAACTCAATTAAATTTTCCTTATGCCTTTATGATATGGTACGTTATCAATTTGGTGAATCATATTTTTAATGCACATCCTCTTACCCTAGAAGTATACTAAATTTAATTGGAGATTCAAACTCTATGGAAGATGTATGTCTATCCTAGAAAGAAGGCCTATAGAGAAAATTAGGAAAATGATTAGACTGATATCAAGTTCAAGCAGACCATGGTTAAAGAACAAGTGCACAAACTATTTTACATGTTACACCCCAAGAAGAAATATTCAAAAGGAATAAATCATGTAAGGGAAAAAAATTCCACCTTTACCACATCTTATAAATAAGAATTAGGTTGATCATGATGCTAAGACAAGTTCATGGTTGGATCCTTCAAAATGGCAAAGAACTACCTAGGTGCTGCCATAAATAGCTTCACCTCTATGGGATTATCCACCTTGAGCTTCACCTCCTTGATATTTTCCACAAAAAGCTTCACCTCCTTGAGATTCTCCACATAAGTCTTCACCTCTAATAACTTCTCCAAAAAGGGTTTCACCATCATGGGATGTTCTACAAAGAACACCAGAGGAAGAACCTAAGGGGTCCACACTATTACCCCATATGAAACCAATGTCAGAATAATATGAAGTCCATAAGGAAGAAATGGAGGTATCTAACTCTAAAAAGACACCCTCCCTAGTAGAAGAGGAGGAGACCACCTTTTATTACATGCAATTGGACATATAGGGTCCATTTGGCAAAGAGGGGGATGGTTTTGATACTCAATAGATAAGTGAAATGGATATCAGTAGCACTTCTTTGGATACAGATATAGAGGTCAAAATCCTTGATTGTTCCTAAAAAAGGAAAAGAGCTTGCCATTTTAGAAGTATAACCACTTTTGATTAACATTTCCACCAAATTATGTGCTCAATATGACATAGGTGTCTTGAATAGGATGCTCTATTTATGGTTGCATTTAATTCCCCAAGATGTAACCATCGATACAAGATAAAAAGTGTCCTTCATTTTGGACATGTATAATGAAGAGCACCATTTTGAGATCCCTCTAGATAGCCTCATGTTAGAATCTCAAGCACCAGCACTGCCAACTCCACTTTGGGTTGATCCCCAAAATATATCTACTCTACAAGCTAGCAATGTATTTTTGAAAATGGTCTTTGAAGTCACATGATAGAATATACTTTCATATTTTGATGCATATGATGTAGAAAATAAACATGGCCAATTAGTGGCAATGTATGATAAATACATTACCACTTAGAAGTACTTGAAAAAGAAGTGGGCACACTAAGCAAGAAAGGAAAGAAGCCGTAGATGCCAAAGTAAAAACTTTAAATTTATGTAAATCCATTTTGGGCTAAGAAATAGCATTAGAAAATGGTGTACCTCTAGATGGATAAGTTATGGATAAATTAGAGACCTTCGTAAATCTCCTATTGAAATACTGTAGGAACAATCTACACTAAAAAACAAGGCATTATGGGAGGTTGAGCAATTTATTGAGGTTGTAGAAGTATGAAAGCATGCCCTTGAAATATTTGTGGAATTGATCCCCATATTAGATGGGATTTTTGAAAAATTGGTGCAGCCTAGTAAAATTTTAGAGGCTCAACTCAACGCAAAGGAGTCTCAACAACAACAGTTGGCATGTGTTTCCCTCCTAATAAAAGACCACATCGAGCACACAAAGGCATTTAAATATGTTGAATCTATGGAGGAAATAATAAAAATGTATTAGCAGCCTGGACCCTGTCGCACCACGAGGCGCTGTCGGCGAGTCGGGTTGTTTGGGAATGCATTAATTTAATTCTAGTTTTACATATCTCTGAGGATAGGTTATCATTGAGGTTGTTACACTTGAAGAGGTTTAAAAGGATACTAGTACATCCCTCAAATAATTGGTTAATAAGTCTAATGAATGTCCCAACTAACTTGATGATATTAATAATTAAAAGGTGGCCATTGAAGAGATAACATCTAAGCTACTTGACACCTTGTCACATTGGGATAGTGTTAAAAAGTAGATTGAACAAATTGGGACTGAGTTTTTAGTTGAAGCCAAAATTGAGACTTAGTCTAGGATGGACTAAGTGTATAGTGTGATGTTATACCCCAAATTTTTACTAAGTGTTTTGTATTTTTGGCATGTAACTAGCTCAGTTTAACATAAACATGGCACAAGAAGACCATGGTGTAGAATTAACAAGGTGCAAGAGGATAAGGGCATGGAAGTTATTAGGGCGAGAAGACCCAGTCAAAGATAAAACATAACTATGAAGAACCTAAGAGTATAGGAATCAAAATAGTAGTAAAAGACTTAGTGAGAGCATGGGAAGTGGGAGATGGTTGAGGAGAAATTTTCAAGGACCATCTAGAATTTTATCATCATGTTTTTTACAATAATCCATGAAAAGGAGGAAATTTAGTAGTAAGATCTAACATCAAATAAGACTATAGGGGGTGTGAAGGCCTGGGTCTTTGGGAGAGAACAATTGAAATATTGACATGACTCTTAGAATATTAAGAGATCATTGGCCAATCACCCATTTATCATTGATTATGTAACTAATTGGTTAGGTAAAACAAGTATAAATACCCATGTGTGGAATAGTGTAAGGTGACTGATAACGGATAGCATATTGTGACTATATATTATAGACTTTCAGATATTACAATCAGTTCAAGTGTTGTGTGTTTATTATAAATTGATATTTGAGCATGAACAAGAGGTTGAATTTAATAATTTGTTTACTTATCTTTCATAATGAGATTTGTAAAACATGAATTATATGTGTTTTCATAAATAACCCTTTAAAATTCATGGCATTTTTCTTTGTGTTGTTGGTTGTTGTGATAGAGAGAAACATAACCCATAGGAATTGATCTCTTGATGATACTTTGAGTGAGTTCATAAGACCTTATTCTTGCATGAAAGGCCATCGTGCAATCTTTTTGGGGCTACACTTTAGCATCTAAAGAAAATGTGATTAAGAGAATAAAAACCCAACACTTATAATATGAGGAAATGATTATGTTAGCCATTAATGAGATCCCTTTATTTAATGAGATCTCTTTCTTATTCCTTGTGCATTAATACTATGGATTCAACTATTGAACTTATATTAAACATGTGAACATGAATTTGTATGGTATCCTTGAGCCCACTCAAGAATAGATCATTCATGTTATCTTTATTCATGCCATCCACACATAAGGATAGATTTTATAATTTATAAATATAATCCTTGAGAGGCCTAATTTTTCACAATTTTCCTAATTGAATAAAGTATTTTATCATAATTTTTTTCAATGGTACATCTGTAGCTATCAATAAACATTGACTAGGTAATAGGAAGGCCCTTATTTTTATTTTGAGCACACAACCAGCTATACCAAATAAGTTGTTTAGGTTTTAGATATAAATATGCCATGACCACCTTTTGTACATATGGGGTCTAATGTAGCTTAAATAAATTTTCCATTTGATTAATGTAAGTGAGTGTATATTTACCATCAAACTTGTGTACTTCCACTTTTGGCATCATGTTCTTCGAATAGGTATTTTAGTTTTTATTATGATATATGGGAGAACCCAAATGGAATAATGGATAATTATTTGACTATGAAATAATATCCAAAAGTGTGGTCAATGTCCCTTTAATATATACCAACTAAGATTTCACATCATCCATGTCCCCCTTTACCACATCAATGTCCCCTTTTACCACATTGAGATTGGTTTTCTTTACCATGATTTACATATATGACTAAAGTTGGTGAACCATCCCTAAAAATGTAGAATCCAAATTTTTATAATCCATGTTATCTTTGTGAGGCATTTTTATTGGAGTGTCTTGAACTTTCTCATATCCATGAGTGTTTGGATGAATCATGCATGAACCTTAGGGTTTAGGGTTTTGAGCCCTGAAAAAGTGTAACAAAAGAGTATACTATTATGATCATCTCATTGAGATGAATCCAATGACTTATAATTTACACAAGGGTGAAAAAAAATTCTAAATAATATTATGGTAACAAAAAAATAAATTATTCCTAGATCATAAGTTATGTTTTTTCAATCCTTCAATTCTTAGGACAATAGTAACACTAGATCTTAAAAACTACACCACAGAAACAAGCCCAAATCAAGGCTTTGATACCATTTGTAATGAAAATAATTATATAATTCAAACCAATGGAATAATATATCACATAAATATGAGTACAATAAGTAGATCAATGACAATAATTGATGAAAAAGTAGAATACTTGATAAATATGATTGAGCCACTTTAAGGGGGGCAACTTCGTAATAATGCAATAAGAGTAGAATTCACAATATGTTATCAAAATAATAAAAATTACCTCCTATATACAATATAATTAATCCATAAACCTACCCTACTAGCAATGTAAGAACATAGAGAAATATGATAAGATAATATGAAAGGTTATGTAAGCCACAAGTTAGCCACAAATATCCCTAGACATGTTATAAATTTAGAGCATGGAAATTATCATCCCATGGACATTCTCTACTTGGGGGATATATTTAGTTGAAAAGTTTTTTCCTAGTTCATCCAATGTCCATCACTTCATTATTATAGCCACATAATACTTTGCTAAGTGGGTAAAAGCAATACCTATAAAAACCATTACTAGATATGTAATCGATAAGTTTATTTTGAGTCAAATAATTTGTAGGTTCATGATTCCACAATTAATTATCATAGACAATGGATCCCATTTTAAAAAAACTAAGTTGCATGAAATACATAATAAGTTTTTTATATCTCATCACACAACCTCTTTATATTACCCATTGGCCAATGGTTAAGTTGAGGCCATGAAAAATACATTGAAGTCAATCTTGGTCAAAATCATCAAAGATAAGAGAGAGAGAGAGAGAGAGAGAGAGAGAGAGAGAGAGAGAGAGAGAGAGAGAGACACCTTCAACTTTATCCTACATTATGGGCCTATAGGATGAGTATTAATACACCCACCAAAGCAACATTATATTCCATTATCTTTAAATCTAAAGTAATTATTCCTCTTGAGGTATAGATCCCTAGCCTTTGCATTTCTCTTCAATTTCTCCTTGATCATGAAGATCATAATAATGGACAACTAATTGAGTTAGAAACATTAGATGAACATTGGCTTATAGCTGTAAAGAATCACATTGCCTATATTGAGCACATACGCTGATAGTATAATAAAAATGTTCATGAACATCCCACATAAGTAAAGACCTTATCCTAAGACTTGATAATATAATAGATGAGAAAAAGGGAGGTCATACATTCAAGCTTAATTGGTTAAGCCCATACTTGGTGACTGGAGATTTCAATAATGGAGATTGTTGATTGTGTACCTTAGAGGGAAATAAGTTTAGTGATTATGTGAACTCTTTACATCTCAAAAGAATTTACATATAAGAATTGAATTTCACATTACCCTCCTTCCATAAATTTATGAAAAAATATATTTTCATTTATGTTTTTTAGCACTTTAGTTATTTTATTTAGTGATTTTTTAACTACAAGTTTACATAATAAGGACTTTCAAAATGCAACACATCATTTTATTTTATTTTTCATATCACCATGTTCCCTTTAGAAAAAATTATCAAAATTAACATGACATGAATTATTTTCTTAGTTATTATGAGCATTGTGAAGTTCATTCCTCTATACTTTCTTTCAAACTTAGCAACTCTAGCCTACAACCTCATCTATAAGTTTGTCCATGATAAAATCCTATCTTATTGTTCCCTCTATGCAAAAACACTAACATGCTCAAACCAGATAACCTTATTCACCTATCTTGGTCCTCAGTGATGAGCTCTTGCATCTTATTGGTTACATGGGGTCAAGATTTGGGGGTAAAAGCATTCCCATAAAAAAATATAGACACTAACACAAAATCAAAGCTTATGCAAATCAAATCAATTGTACTTCTCTTACCCTTCACTAATATTAAATGTCAAGCCCTCACATCTTACTAGTTGTGTGGGGTTAGTATTGGGTGGATAAACCCTTATTGACCTACATTTATCATTTGGTGATGAGTTCATGTGTCTTCCTAGTCACATGATACTAAGTTTAGGGAGTCACAAAAACAAAGAAAAAAAATAACCAATCCAAAAATCATCTAGAAAGTAATGCATTCTCCCAAAATATATTTCATAAATGCTTATGCCAAAAAGATAATTTTATCCCTCCTACCAATTCTATCATGGTTAGCCATCTTTTAATATAATTCTAGATAGAGCCAATGAAACTAGAGTTCTATAAATTTAGAAAGAAGTACAATCCCCCCTTTTGCTTGTAGAGATTAGGTCAACCTCCTATTCCTTGTGAAATTTTGATGTATAGTTTTCCATTTTCAATATCTCATATATTCCATCATCTTTTATTCGCTTTGCTATAAATTGAAATTCTTTCATTGTGTAGATAACATGTCCCGATCATCACCTAAAAAACAACCATTAATGCATTTATAGTATTGTAAACATCCATCACATCATATTTAAAAACATTATATAATCACATGTCAAAATTATAAGCATATCCATAACATTAAATAACAATACACAATGTTAGATCACTAAATTGAGTCAATCCACACACACACACACAGATATATATATATATATATATATATATATATATATATATATATATATATATATATATATATATATATATATATATATATATATGTTTAGTTTTGTATACATCAGTATCTCAATAAAAACTCCTTCATAGAGGGAAAATGTGTCAAATATCCTAAAAAACAAAACAAATCTACATAGCATGGTCCTAAGGTCTCCCTAGATACTAAGTCATTCTAGAGATTGAATTCCTAGGACTATTGTTCCTTCTCCTATGATAAGGTCTTGAAGTTGAAGAATGACAAGGGTTGTGGTTCCTACTCTTATCATGTCTCTTTCTCATACTCACCTAGGAGGTTAACCCTCCCATTATATATCATCTTGATGAAGTCTAGCCTCCCCTCATGTTTATAATCTCACTAATAATTTTCACTTGACACTCTAGTACAATAGTCATACTTCTCTTCCAAGCTAGCTCCCATGGTACATGGTATGCAAGAGTGTAGACATTAATATGCCTACCTATGTCGATAGGGAGACCTGCATCTACTAGTAGTTGATCCTTATTAATAGTAATGCCCACATGAAACAAGTTGACCAAATTATCTCTAATTAGAATCCTTTGCTACATATCTAATTATGGAATCATAAAACAAATGTAATATACAGTAGATCTCCCATAATAGTAAATAAATACAAATTTAAATAACAATAATAATAAATTAGTAAATGAGGTAAAAGAGCTCAAATTAAATAACACTATGTTATACCTAGGTCCCTCTCCTACAAAACTAGGTATGAATCCTCATAAGATCTCATCTTGGCTCCTCATCCTCCTTTATTATTAGATCATCTCTAATGAGTTTAGAGTCACCTCCTACAGCACCTTAATCCCCCTCTTCATCTCTCTTAGCCACAACCTACTATTGTAGTTTTTGTGGTGGTGGTTGTTGTACCTTATTGTTATTGTGGTAATAGTTACTATGGATGTTTCACATGTTACTATCCACCCACTAGTGTTTCAACCTATGTAACTGTTATCAACCCAAGTTACACCCTATTGAAGTATATTGTCTAGTTCTCTTTCAAATGTGGACTAACATTGGATTGGTCTATAGGTTGTGGGATACCTATAACTTAGACCAAACCTATTGGTTATTAGGCTATATCCTTTGATGTATTAAATTTTAATCCTTTTTCTAAAACTATTTTTCTTTGAGGATGAAAAGAGTTAGAAAGATAACTTACAAGGAAAACATGTACTAGTGATGGTGATGCACCAATTCTTGAATGATTCTCTCTTAACCTTATTCTTAAGCAAACTTGTGAATCAAAAGGTAATATATTATCAAATAAACTTTATTAATACAATTATAAACATGATTATTTTAGATGAAGGTTAGATAAAATGTCTGAAACTAGAAGGTAAAGGAATGGAGGTCTATGAAAAACACTACAAACTAACTCACTCTTCAACATTGTTTCTATTTCTTAACACTTCATGTGATCTATAGAGGATGAAAACATAGAATTAGGTTAAGGAGAGAACCTGAAAGAGAATATGAATGTCATACTTATCTTCAAATCAACATTTAATAAACACACTAACAATCATGAAGAAATTTGCAACAATATTTTCTCATTAACTTAGGGTGCATGTTACAATTTCAACATAGTTTTTATATACTAACCCAAGGGATCCAAAAATAATATATAAGGCCTAAATATATATAAAAAATAGAGATAATAAGAATAATGACATAGAGGAGAGGATAAAATATCCTCAATCTATCCTTAATTCAAACATTATTTTAGTTGAAAATAGTTACAAACAATTTTTAAGAAATATCTCCATGTTTGGTGCTCTTGCATGATTTTTAAAGAGTTATTGGGAATTTAAAATGAGGTGTTATCCATCATAATTTTATAAAAAAATCCTCCTTCCTTTTATAATAATACCAAGTTAAGTGAATGACTCCTTCTTCCATTAAGACCATAGAATATGCATTAATTGCCACTTAAGGATTAGTTAACTCATTCATCAGCCACTTAAGGATCAGTTATGCATGTGAATAAAACTAAAGTATAAAATATACATGATAGGGGTTATTTATTCATTTTATTAATATTAATTAACTCATCTATTAGTTTCCCTATGCCATTCTCAACTTCACTTGATTGACCAAGTAGATCTACTAGGATAATTAGGCCTTGTATCCTAACTGATATTGTTTGATGGCCAAAAAATCCTACATGAAACATTATAAACCTATGAAACATTTATTTTTAGATATTAATAAATGCCTCAAATCATAACATATACCTGCTTTAACAATAAACACCTATAAACTCGTCAAACTAGGTGACTAGGTCACCTTGTCCTTTACTCTTGTAGACTGGTTGATTGGAAGAGACTCACAAAAACATTTCTAGGCATGTTTTTGAGTATATAATGACTTGAAGAGATATAAAAAGTGTCAAAATTCACTCTCCAATTATTTATACTCTCTTAAACTACATTGTACCTCTCTTTCTACACTTTTTCCTCAAAAACCCCTATTTTTTAACAAGTCTGTATACCATTTATAAAAAAAAGTGACATAGAAATGAGCCTCTCTAATTTTGATAGATGATATAGGTGGTAATCAAGTGATTTAAATATATTTGGATCCATTTTACTTCAATTCTTCTCAACCATGTCTGTAGTAGGGTTTAGAGAGTGTTTAGGAGTGTTTATGACTCTTAACAATGATTCATAAATTTTGGACTTTGAATGTCTAGACCAATGTGATAAAACACTAGTATACTAGGCCCTCTACCTCTCCCAAAGTACCCATCCTCCCATGAAAAAAAATTGTACCATGGTGAGCATATGAAGTCACCTCTCACAGAAGAAACAAGCTTTGTGAGTAGTGTTTGGTGTCTTAAGGCCTAAATGACTAGTTATACCACCTCTCCTATGGCTCAAATTTGGCATACATCTCTCTCACAACCTGATGATGATGTTCATGAATATTTGAAGAACCCTCATGACATCATTTTTCTTTTTTATACCCCCTCTTGATGACATTTTCTAATAAAGCCAATAGATGGGTATATGTATATGCAAGATTCTTCAAGATTCTAACCTCATCATGAGTTGAAAAGCTCTTACTCAACTATATACAACATGAATAAACTCATTAAGGTCCTTTATAGTCATGGTGTTGACTTGATCACATTTTAGTTATATAAAATGTTAAAATTAGTAACTTGAGTGTGGCTTGTGACCCCCAACCCATAGGTCCCTCATGTATGCTCTCATGACCCTTCTATCCACCTTTTCGTTGATTCATAGTCATATGTAAACTTCCAAAACCTCATTCTATCTTAGACAAGTTGCTCTTCCCATGACAAATCCATCCCCCTAGGTCTTATACCCTTAAGACAATAGCACCCAAGTTAGACTATAGCATTGCACCCTAATTTATATACATAATATTTTCAAACTTTTATTGATTACTAGCACTTCATATCTTAAAGGAACCTATTGAGTCTCAATATCTCTAAGTTCATGCCTTAAGGGGTACATTGAGAAAGGGGGGGGGAAGGGAGCGAGGCGCAAACCATCATTGCTTCATAAGATTTTTATTCCTTTTTCCACTTGTTATCTACACACTAACTCCGTAAAACCATGAACCCTAAGCTTGTTCTTCTCTTTCCTATCTATTCCAATCATTATCATGCTTTATTCCTTTATTCTTACCTTGTTACCCTTTTGACCTATTCAATACACTAGGTCATCTTGGTCGACCTAATGTATTCTAGGGACATTTTATCTATTTTGACTTATTAGCATCTTAGCTGACCAACACAGACTTTAGGTATTATCTTGAGAATGTACTAGGTCGACCCAGTTGACCTAGTATAACTGACATGTTCAAATGATTTTTAGGCAAGACAGTACTATATATATAAGGTCATTTGCCACCATTTCATAAGAGTATAAAAAGAATAGAAGAATCAAGCAAAAAAGTGTGAATGAACATCTACTTATTGACCATTCTACTTGAGGAATAAAGATTTAGGGTTCAATACTTTCTTTGAAGCTCTGATCTTGTCTTGTGGAGAAGTCTTTTCGATGCTTAAGTAGGTCATGTAGCCTAGATCTGATTTATCTCAGTTATCCTTAAAAGTCACAAAAATTTCTTGTGAATTACCTTGGCCAAGGGAGAGGTTAAGACTTGATAGGTTCATCTTCAAAGGTAAGTATTCCTAAATTTATTTCTCCTTTGGAAAAGTATATAGATAATGTAGTATGTATTCTTATCTTCCATGTATTATATATATATACATTAACATGAGTATATGTCTCCTATGTATGTTTGATTTATTTGTTTATTTGTTTTGTTCTAACCCCCACTTTATGCCACAAGCTTTGGTGCACACTAGATTAGTTTACTTTTATTGTTATTAGAATAATTTATTTCTTGTTTATTAGCATAAGTGAATATCAAATAGTAGGACTCTTTTAGGGTTGTGATATTGTGTTAGACTATAGGCTTAGGAACCCTTCCTACCATGATATGTTGTGACAAGTGATACAAATGATCCCCTAATTAGGTCTAGTAGATCCCCATATTGGTCATGCTCCCGCTTAACAAGTATATACCCAATCATAAGTGTAGTTGTGCTCTATCTTATCCAATCCAAGATTAATTCATATACATCATGCAATTTTTATTGAATGCATTTTGGTGAACCTAAGGTGAATCAAACCTTTGCAAGATTTGTTCACTTTTTTTTCACTTATTTCATTCTTTTTATTATCATTTTTATCATATATTTTGACCTACTAGATCGATTCTATCAACATATCTATTTATCTCTATGTATAAGTTTTCATGTTTATAGACTACTAGGTCAACCAGATTGACCTAGTGTATTTTTAGACTTCTAGTTCAACCTATTAGGTTGACCAAGTCAACCTAGTATATTTATAATACTTTTTTAGCACTTTTTCAGTAAGTTATTGTATAGCTTCATCGACCAACTCAACCTAGTTTTTAGGTTTTTATAATATTATCCAAGGTTTTTGATCAATAATATTATTCATTTTAATCTTTGATCCACTTATGTAAGTTTATAATTCTCTATATCTTTCTATTTATATACTTTCCTTTCACAATTTATAGTCTTTATAACTACTCTGACATAGTCAACTAGGTTGACCTAGTCGACCTAGTTATATGTTCTTTCATAACTTGATATCAACTTTATCATATTACCTACATCATCATAAATCCAACACATTTTATGGTTTATAAATTCAATAAGTATAGCTAAATATATAGGCAAAAGAAGAAATTAGAACATGTCTACTATACTAGGTCAACCTTGTCTACTGTACTAGGTCGACCCTGTCGACCTAGTATATTTTTGAGCCCCTGTGCACTATAATAGGTTTACTTGTTTGACCTATCACTATTTTTATCCTCTTTACCTTTTCTTTCAATCATTGTATATTGTACTAGATCAACCTGGTTGACCCTGTATAGTTCTATAGTGTCCCTATTTTTTCACTAGGTCAACTAGTTTAACCTAGTGTTGTTTTCTATCACTTCTTATTCTATTTATGTGGTTATCTAGTATTATTTAAAAATGATGACATATTATTAGCCTTCCCTTAGTCTTGAACATTGCATTATTAATGACTTGGATAGTAACCTCACTTATTTCATTACCGCTAATGAAACTATCCAATTTTTTCCTTCCCCTTCTCCTAAGCCTAAACCACTCACTACACAATACAATGTAGTTGAGATCCTTCATCATAATCCTCATCTCAATACTGATGTTGGGAATCCTTAATCACATCATACCAATCAAATTTATAATCTAGATGGTTCCCAAATATTCAAGAATCTTGATGATAATACTATTTACACTCACAAGAATGGTGGCTTGACTAAGCTTCCTTCTTCTTCTACCACACTCAAGACAACTAATACAGATGTTGTGAATCCTCCACCTATAAATAATATTCCTCCCACCAACACTAACAATTCTCTTCCTATCAACATTAATACCCCACCTTCAAACCCACCTATTGATATAACTCAACTTCTTTCCCAAGTCATTCAATAAATGAACATCATGCAAACATCCAATCAATCTCAAATGCAACATGATTATTAAACCATCTCAAGTCATCATATCTTAACAAAATCAAAATTTTATCCCTGTTGCTCTTAGATATGACAATGGTAATGTCATCCCTCAACCTTCAATGAATAACAAAATGCTTCAACGTCTTCAAAATGAGACTTTATCCCCATTCATTCCATCTATAGATATTGAAAACATTTCTCCAACTATCACATATAATGGGAATAAGGATCCTACTATCTTTCTTAAGTATTTTGGCAATATTTTATAAGGAATATGTCCAAACTAATACCTTTTCTACCACCAAGATATTAGCCAAAACCTTTGTTGGTGATGAACTTGAATGGTATAACCAGCTACCTAGACATTCCATCTCACAACTATACGATTTATTTAATTCTATAGTAAAGTAATTTCAACATGATGACCTTCTTGAAATTTACCTTAGCTATTTTATCAATGCCAAGCAACTTCCTAATGAATCTACTCATACTTTCATCAAATGATGGCAGTCTCTTGATCATAAATTAGACCATAATATGAATGATGACACTCTTCTAAAACTATTTTTAACTACTCTTAAACCTTATCTTCAATACAAAGTTTTGATCTTTTCACCTACTACTTTAGAAGAAGCCTTAGACCAAGCAAAAAGACAAAACTTTCTTATGACTCAATTTAAAACACATCAAAAAAATACTAAAGCATCTTTCCAATCTTCTTCCCATACCATAGATTCATCCAAGTCTCCCTAACCTCAACATGGAGCATCCAATTCAACCAATTTTAACATAACCCACCCTACCTTGAGTCTAGAATAACTTATGATGAAATTGCCACCCTCTAAACCCATGAGCTTTGATCCTTCCAAACCTCCTCCAAAATGGTACAATCCAAATAAGTTTTGTTGGTGGCATGATACTATAGGTCATTCTCATGAGTATTTTCATGATATTCACCAATTTCTTATTTATTCCTTGCTTGTTCCATATTTCAATCTTGATATTCTTACCAAACAATGTTATCAAGACTATATTCAAGCTTCTCAAAATCAATCTCAAGAACCACAATCACATCAACATCAACCACCTAATGAACAAACCTCATATTCTAATTATGTTTAAACAATTATTTATCCTTCCTCCTACATCAATAAGGAAAGGATAGCTCATATGAAAAACTTTAAACATATTGTGGCATCCATTAAACCTCAAACTCTTAAGTCACATGAACCAAAAGAATACCTAGTTCAAATTCCTAATCCAAAGCATATCATACATGGTCCTCCTCTATCTCCTCATACCTCTCCTAAACTTCATATGTCACATTCAACCTTTTTAAAATATAACAAACCAACACATTTACCTATTTCCAAATGCACCTACCAACCCAATGCAAATCATTCTAATGGTTCAATATCACCTCAATCCAACTCACACTTTGGGGCATCTTGTGATGCCCATCCATATATTCATTTATAGTTTGGGGCATCTTGCGATGCCCATCCCTACATCTGCTTACCCTTTGGGGTATCATGTGATGCCCACTCTTCTTCTCCAATGCATAACAAAAAACACATCTAGCTTCAAGAAACCTTTTAAGTTTTTTGTCTCATGTTTATTTGTTTTTGTGCATTTTTATCTTAATTTCACTTTCCTAAGCATCATTTTTTTCCTTTAAATTCTTTAATTTTATTACACATCACATTTATAATTTGGTTTCATTTTTTGTCCTGATATTTGTCTTTCATTTTTATATTTTTAATGTTATTCTTTACCTTAGTATCTTTATGATAATTTTGTCCCTTTTCTTTAGCATTTACCTCTTGATATACCATAGTATTTTTTAATTTTGGCATATATATTTTGGCACCCTCATGGGTTTATCTTTTGTGAGTTACTTCATAAAACCATGGATAGGACCTGATATCCCTCATAAAATTACCATCTTTTTTACTTATTTTCTCATTTTATTGCTTTCCAATGTTATTTTGGCATCCTTTGGGTTTTTCTTTGAGTTCCTTTATACAAAGGCTCCCTCACTTTTTCTTTTCTCATGATTATTATCACCCTCGAGGGTCTCTCTTTTATGATTTACTTTGTAATACTGTAGATAGGACTCAACCCTCCTCATAAAATTACCATCTTTTTCATGTTATTGATCCTTGTTTTCAACTTTAGTTTTTCCTTCTTTTGCTAGATGTAATTTACATAATGATCTATGTTATCATGTTTTCCTCCACTTCCCTCTTTCTTATGATAAATAATCACACCTTTGCTTCCATTTTATCCTCTTTTTTCCATTTGTCACATTTTTTTGCAAATTTGAAGCAATTAAAATTATTCCATGTGTCATTCTTATTGATTTCCCCTTTCTCTCATCTCCACATTGGATAAAACAAGGTGAAAGTCAAGAAAACACTTTTATTTCACCTTTATTTATGACTCTTAGACCCCATGCTCTTTGAATTTTCTCTCTCTTAGATACCTTGTCCCAAGTTCTCAAATGGAAGTCATGTTTAGAACCCATTTTTGGTTTTCCAAATCTATATGGAGAAGGAATAGAAAGATCCATCAAGAAAGTTAAAATCCAAATTATTTGAAATAAAAGGTAATGATATCAAAAAGGCAACATAAAAAAAAAATTAAAGTCAAAATCACACCAAAATATGTGATTTCAAGCACATCTCCTATCTCCAATCAAAGTTCAAACTCCACAGTCAACTTCACATAGAGATGAAGTCCTTTGGGGTGTGGTAGACTAGTAGATTAGAATAGGGGAATTTAAAATATATATATAATGTGACCTATTTTTTCACATAAGTACCTAATCTTCATAGTAGATTGATGGATCTATAAGGGGTCCTGAAGAACATGGAGCAAATTATGGGGAGGTAGTTCCATTTTAATTTTCATGCATATAGCCTTCACGAGATGATCTATATACTACATTTATTGACCTAAGACTTATCTAGCTAAGAAAAGTTCTTCAAAGTCCCTAAGGTTGATAGTCCTCTTGTTTTGATAAACCAAATTTGAGTGTCTTGACTTTGATAAAGAGTTTATCTACCTTTGTTTTTCCTTCATTCTCCCCTCTACCCATTTCATTTCCCCCCTTAAAATGAAAATTGTGATTCTAAATATATTTTCCCTCTTCTTTAAATTATTCCTTCTTCATTTCTTAAAAACATGCTAGCACTACTTTGTTTTAGTTTTATCTATCCTTAGAACAAAACAACATGTTTGAGTAACTATGAATCACTCTTTTCTTTCATTTTTCATTATTATACTATCCTTAGGTTGTGGATGTTGGAGTTTTCACCCTTTTTCCATTATTACATGTTTCTCTTTATTTATGCTTTCTTCATGTTTGTCTCCCATCTTCAATTACATTTCATTTGACATTATTTCATATTTTTTTATGTTTGATTCTTTCATGCCTATCTTACATGAGGTTACTTTTCCCATTATTACATATCTTCGTTCAAGTTTTCTTACATTGATATCTCATATTATCATTTGTGTTTTACATACTTCCCAACGTAATTTAATATGTTCTACATTCCTTTTATCATTCATATTTTAATAATCCTTTGTCCTTTTCTTTCCAATATCATTTGTCATTTATTTCATATTATTTTTCATTTATTTCTAATCATTTGTCATTTATTTATAATCATTTGTCATTCTTTTTGTCATTTATTTGTCATTCATTTGCCAATCATTGGTCATTCATCTGCCAATCATTTGTCATTCATTTGTGATCCTTTTGTCATTTATTTACCTTGAATATTCTAAACCTTGCCTTAACAATCATAATTTGCAAAATTTTCCTAAAAATATATGTCCCTATTAACCACTATATGCCTATTTTCCAAAATTCTATATTTGTCTATTTTTTGCACTAACTTCTACAAGTTTGCCTAGTGTACTCTACATTGGACACCTTCATTTTTATTATAGTTTTCTTCTTTATCTACATCATTAAGGTAAGTTAAAGGTATGAATTTTTTCAATATAGTTCTTTCATTTATCTTATTTTATTCTTATTGCACCATACTTAGCATCAGTGTTGTGTGTTATCATGTTCTATCTCTGAAGCACCATCCCATGTTACACTTATGTGACACGTGATGAGCTTCAGTTGGGGTATATGTATACACATAGTATTTTCAAACTTTTATTGATTACTGACACTTCGTGTCTTGTAGGAACCTGTCGAGTCTCAATCTCTATAATTGCATACCTTAAGGGGTGCACCAGGATTATTGGTGCTTCATAGGATTATTGTTACTTTTGCCACTTGATATCTACACACTAGATCCCTCAAACCATGAAACCTAAACTTGTTATTATCTTTCCCATCCATTCCAGTCATTATCATGCTTTTTTCCTTCATTTCTTACCTTGTTACCCTTTTGACCTATTCAATACATTAGGTTGACCTAGTGTATTTTGGGGACATTTTAGTTATTTTTACTTATTAGCATCCTAACTGACCTAGCACAGACTGTAGGCATTAGCCTAAGAATTTACTAAGTCAAACCGATCAACCTAGTACAACCAACATGTCTGAATGATTTTTAGGAAAGATACTACTATATATACAAGGTCATTTACCACCATTTCATAAGAGTAAAAAAAATAAGAATCAAGTGAAGAAGTATGAATGAACATCTGCTTATTAACTATTCTACTTGAGGAATAAAGCTTTAGGGTTCAATACTTTCTTTGGAGCTCTAATATTTTTTTGTGAATAATTCTTTTGGATGCTTAGGTAGGTCGTGTAACCTAGAGCTGATTTATCTTGGTTTTCCTTACAAACCACAAAGGGAGAGGTTGAGACTCGATAGGTTTGTCTTCAAACGTAAGTATTCCTAACTTTATTTCTCCTTTGTAAGAGTAGATAGATAATGTAGTATGTATTATTGTCTTCCATGTATTAGGATTCCATATACATTGATGTGAGTATATGTCTCCTATGCATGTTTAATTTATTTGATGTTTATTTGTTTTGTTTTAACCCCCACTTTATACTACAAGCTTTGGTGCACACTAGAATAGTTTACTTTTCTTGTTATTAGAATAATTTACTTTCTTGTTTATTAACATAAGTGAATATCAATTCATAGGATTCTTGTAGGGTTATTGTGTGATTGTGTTAGAATGTAGGCTTTGAAACCCTTCCTAGCATGATATGTTGTGACAAGTGATACAAGTGATCCCCTAATCATGTCTAATGGATCCCCATATTGGTCATGCTCCCACTTAACAAGTATATACCTAATTGGAAGTGTATGTGTGATATATCTTATCTGATCTAGGATTAATTTATGTAGATCATGTAATTTTGATTGCATACATCTAGGGAATCTTATTTCTAGTGCTCCTATCCAATCACCTTTCAAGCCCAAAGGATCATTTTCTCTTGATTCCACTTTGTCATTGTGTCATCCTAGCAGGAATGCATCTAACCCATGACCAATAGATCTCTATAAAATCCCATTTAAAGTTAATTTAGAGGGGGGTTGGCAGTTATTTCAGAAACAAGCAATAATATAAGAAAAACCACTAAGGTAAATTTCCCTATTCTTTACATACAACCATCCAATATAGCTACCAACATATTCAAACCCTCACACCAGTCCCTAACCACCTCAAGTACACCCAGTTTAGCATTTTTTACATCTTCATTACACTATTACATAAAGAAAATTTACTGGGAGAACTACATATGGCTTGATCCCTCTTCAAAGTATTGGTATGTAAGCAACGTGCCCACACAAGGGGTGTGGATACACATTCAATGCATCTTACACACACTAACCCACCCCTCTTTCTCCAAATTTTCATTCAAGTCCAAGCACAAAGAAGATCTAGGTTTGAATATTAAATCATCTCTACAAGGAGCTTCATCGGTAGTCAAGAATTAAAATATCATAGGCAAACTAATACAAGGATAGTAGATAAAACCTAGAAAACTTAGATCTCTGTGACCAGTTTGGACAATAGTAGTAGGACCTAGACTATAGTGTCAAACCTTGAAGTGTAATATTTTTTACACTCCTATCCTTTCATCAAATAAAATCTAGATCTTGATTTGTGACAGTGTCTCAATCCTGCACAACTAGTACCATCTTTTGTCTCAACCATCTTAGTCTTATTTAAGCTAAGTTACATTTCTCTTCACTTATTACTATTTTTAGAAAGATTTAAATTAAAATCAAATTATACAAATTAGTAGCTTAATTATCCCAATATTATTTATTGATTTATATATTATAGACCTCTAACTAAATTAGGAATAAAACTCCAATATTCCTAAAACTATTATTTCATTTGGTAAACCTGAATTACTTCATTTGCGCATAAAAACCCTATAAACCCTAGGGTAAATTCCTTGCTAATTTTTACAATATTTTTTTGATTTTCCAATTTCCTATTTAAATAAAAAATTAAATTTAAAATTTAAAATTCCATAGTAATTTTAAAAATTTATTATTCTTTTAAACCCTAGTTGCATACACTAGGTCCTTTCAAATCAAAAATTTTACAATAATTTTTTATTTTACTTGCATATTTAAATTAGAAATTCAATTTAAATTTTAAAATTCCATAGCAATTTTAAAATTTTATTTTTCTTCCAAACCCTAGTTGCATACACTAGGTCCTTTAAATCAAGAATTTTTTATGAATTTTTAATTTTTTACCTACATATTTAAATAAAAAATTAGTATCAAATTTTAAAATTTTATAGTAATTTTAAAAATTTAGTTTTCATCCAAATCCTACTTACATACACTAGGTCCTTTCAAATCAATAATTTTTCCAATATTTTTTAAATTTTTTACCTGCTTATTTAAATAAAAAATTCACCTTAAATTTTAAAAATCCTTAGTAAGTTTAGAATATATCATTTTTAAAACCCTGACTGCATATACTAGGTCATATTGCTTTTGAGGTATCACCTTACATGTTTGTGAGATTCGTATCCTTTTTATGCACTTTTCAATTTACTATTTTTAGGACTTTACATCTCCTATATTTAGAAATTTTCTTCTATAGCACCTTATTACAAATTATTACAAAAAAGTCAATCAATTTTTAAATTGTTTTCCTACCTTAACAATGGCCCAATACATCAATTTTAATGAAACTGATAAGAGGGAACTCCAAGACCTTTTAACTAAACACCTAACATGCAAGATGACATGCTTAAAATACTACAAGAGGAACAACAAAAAGTGAAAAATGGTCAATATTTTCAAACCATAGAGCAACCAGTTGCAAATGACACTACGAGTAAAACTATGTCTCAACAACCCCCTATAGTAGCCCAACCTTCCTCTATACCACCACTAGTTACAGCTAGTACATCTTTTTCTCTTGATGTGGTATCCCTTGTGTAAGAGATAAAATCTCTTCAATCTAAGGTGATACATCTTGATTAAGGTGCTTTTATACCTACACAAGCCTTGCATTCTTTTGATCTTTTTCATTCACCATTGACATGTCATATTTCTTCTACACCCTTGCCATAAGGTTTTATTCAACCCAAGCTCACTCTATATGATGACAAGGTGATCCAGAGATACACTTGAGATATTTTCACACAACATGTTTTAATTATGTGCCAAATGACTGGATACTAACCAAGTTATTTCCACATAGTCTAAAGGATTATGCTTTACAATGGTTCTATAGTCTACCAAATCAGTCGATCAATGCATTCAATCCTTTAGTCGACATGTTCCTAGCTTATTTCATCATTAACATTGGTGATAAATTTTCCTATGCCCAACTTGTACAATACAAACAAAGGTCAAATGAGCATCTCACAGATTATATTCTTCAATATAAGACTATTTTGGCTAAGATGACTAGCCCTATGGCTAATCAAGAGTTACAATATCTCTTCAAATAGAGTCTTCTACTAGCTTTGTATGAATCAATAATGTTCAAAACATTCTCTTCCTTCACTGAGTTATGTCATACACTAAAGGAAAGGGAAGTCAAACTAATTTCAATAGGCAAAATCAAGTGCATGAGCATATCAAAAACAAAAAAACAAGAGTAACAACAAAGTCCCATAAAAAGTAAAAGTTAATGATAGAAAGAGTCAAAATCAACCTAAAGTCAATGCATTTTTAGATCCCCTTCGGTGAGTGGTTTTATCAGCACCTCCATGATGAAATTTTACCAATCTACCAGTATCTCTAGCTAGAGTTTTATAGTAGTTATTGGAATGTAATATTATATCTCTCCCTCCTATTTAGGAAGTTGATCCAACAAAGCCTCTTCCATGGGGATATGATTAGAATGCATTTTGTGATTTTCATAGAGCACCATGCCACATAACAAATGGATGCATTAGTTTAAAATGCAAGATACAAGACTTGATAGATGGCAACATTATTAATCTTGGCACTTCAGTTGAACCTCCTCAGGTAAAGTAAACATATGACAAAGCTTTGAAAATCTTCTCAAATATTTTCCCACAAAATTATAAACAAGATATAGTGGATACATTAGGTGTTCACCATGCATATCATGCACATCCTCCACCAACTACATACAAGGCACCTTCAGTTGAGTTACATCTTTTGAGCAACATGATTGGTGTATACAATTCCAAAGTTCCAGCTAGACCTTCGATCTCCTTCTCAAAGCAGGAGATAGTTGAGGATGATTCAAATTATCATTCACTTTTTATCCAAATCTTACATTCATAATCATCCCATTTGTAGTGTTCTCATAGACAATGGATCCAGTGTGAACATGTGCACTATGACATTACTGTAGCTTTTAGGATATTTAGATCAAGATATTACCCTGATGGATGTAGTTATTAGTGGATTTAGTGGGCACATATAGAGTTTATTGGGTGAGATTTTAATTCCCTTTAGGTTGGTCAAACACATGTAGACACACCATTTACTATAGTTCATAGTGTAAGAGTTTTTGATTTATTACTTGATCAATCATGGATTTAAAAACTTTGAGAAGTACCTTCTATAGTTCACATATACATGACATTCATTCACATTAATCAGGTTGTTATAGTTGATAGAGTTATATGATTTACCACTCCCCATTTCAGATCCATCTACCAATTTATGATCACCAATTTCAGTTCTACCACTAGTTTTAGTTTCTCCATCAATTTCAATTCTTCCTCTAGTTCAAATTCAGACACAGTTGAGGCCTCCATCGCCAGCATAGAGAGTTCATACATTTCCACAAAGGTTTATTTTAGAGAAACCATAGTTTTACAATTCTAGATAGCTTCCAACTACAATGTTTACATCTAGGGTAGTCTCATTGAGATCTCATGCCTCTACACATAAAGCACATGTTTAGAGAGTGTATCCTACTACCAGATGGGTTTCTAAGATCCCTAAAGTTGCATCCACTTTTTAGAGTTATAGGGGGACCTAATAGTTGGTTTTTACTTCAAAGATTTTAGATTATTTACAACATACACAACTTTTAGAGTTACAGTCTCAGCCTTTCCATCATGATTCATGATCACACACGATCCTTCTCCTTGATACAAAACACCATAATAAGGAGTCTCTCATGAGACTCATCGATTAGTATCATCTCTCCTCAGCCTTACTTGTACATAGTTTCTTTATGATTGATTATACATAGCTTATATAAAAAATACAAAAACATTCAAATATATCAAAATACCAAAAACATTCAAATATTTCAAAATTCAAAAACATTCAAATAATTCAAAAACATTTCAATTGGATGCATTATCCATGCTTTACATTTTCTACTACCATGATAGACTTACATTTTGTTCTTCTATGCTATTGTTTATAAATTTATCTACATCATAATGATTTACTTGATCTTATTTGAGTATGTGCATTGACATCCAGATCATTGATTACTTCATTCTACCCATTACGAAGGCATACTAATTCATACATTTGAGACACACATCAATATATTTACCCACTAGGGGAATTTTCTACATGACTACACCATCCAGGTTATGTCATTCCTCCACCACACACTTTATTTGTTATGTTAATATACATTACTTACTAGCTTACACAAATTACTCTATCAACATTTATTAGTATATAGCACTTGTGTATTTCTTATCATATACCTGGTCTTTTACTCCATGTCTTGCATACTTTCATTTCTTGATTTGATTAGTTAGATTTGATTGTATTTATAATATATTACATGCTTCCTTTCCTTGATTTATGTAGCTAGATGTGATTACATTTCTTAGTTCTTGTTTTATCTCTTGTATGTGCCTTAGGACATTTACCAATGTCCTTTCCTTGTACTCTTCTATGTTTTTTTGCCCTCATGCTAAACTTACTTGTTTCAATTGTATGTGTATGTGGATTTTAAACATACCTTGTATGCTTGCTTTCTAGTTTGAGTAACATGTACCCATGTCCCTTGTTTTCTTGGCCCCGTGGCCATTTTTATATGCTTCTTTCTTATTTTATTATGTGATTTTTGTTTTCTTGCTTCTCACTTTTTGTAATGCCATGATCCACATCATGCATTCTCTTACTTTCTTGGATGCCATGATGGATATCATGCTCCATCCCTCCATGAAAACTAATAGCTAATAATTAACAACTAACACTTTTAGTTCTAATTCAGTACATTTCATATGTTATTACATTGTTATATCTATCCAGGCATAGCCCTATTTGATCTAATAATCTCCAATACAAACCATGTTATATCTTAAGACATCTTTTTTATTATCATTACTATATCATGTATTTTACAGTATAACACACTTGTAGGGCACTTTCTTCTAAGGTTAGTCATTACAGGGTCTTCATTCTTACCCTCATAAGAGGGGGAAACAAACAAGGGTTTTTTCATAGAGATCATATCTCATACCAGTCAAAAAATTAGATTCTAGAACACTCAAAATAATAATCAAAGGTAAAACTAGGTAGAACAGACTAGAAAAATAGTGATGATTCCAAAACAATATTTAGTTTTAGTAAAGGACAATAATATTGGACACCAGGGTGTCTTATTTTCAATGCTCCTATCCAAATATAAAAAAACCTAGATTTTCCAAAAATAGGCAAAAAGGTAAGCTCAACTATAATTTTGCACATGCAAACTAGTTTACATTCAATAATTTCAATACAGTTTTTCTTAGAGAATCCAAATATAGGGGGCATCATGCACAAAATGATGGATCTCACTTTTAGTTTTAGATTGTAAACTTGGTATAACTTCTAGATCAAAATCCATGTTATAGACACTAGTGATTAGGGGCAATGTGCATGTTACATTGGTCTTCTTTTCTTTTTGATTTTATCATATTACCGAGAAATTGTCAACAGTTGTGTGCTTTACTCCATTTGTAGGTGGTTGGCATCATTTTGGAGTGGATTTCATACAAGCCTAACCTCCACATTTTTGAGTGGATTTCATATAATCCTATGGCACAATTTTGGAGTGGCTTTTATACAAGCCTAATCTTTACCTTTTTTTGAGTTGGTCAATATTGGCGTAGTCTCCAATACACATTCGACTATCCATGCCACATTATTAATATTTTAGAGCATTTATGGGCTTTAAGAGACACCTCATACAACACATATTCATATTGGTATCAAGTTATAGCTTCAATTCATGGGGCAATGATGGAGCTAAAATACTAGGTAGCCTTTGTATTGTTGAGACACCTATTCAAAGGGATTAGAAATATAATCCAAACATCAATTATCACATGCATGACCACCTATCTTTACTTAGTGAGTGATGATAGAACTAAAGGGCTAACCTTTGTATTCTTAAGCCACTCTCAAGGAATTGAGCACTCAACTCTATTCATGATATTACTCTTGGTATAGTATTATTCAACATCATCCAACATCACAAAAGTTTTTTTATTGGTTTTCATACCTGGTGAGGTGTATTCATTCATTTCTCTTCCTATCTCTCTTACCCAACTTTTATACATTCTTATTTTAGATATAGAATATCTAGTAAGAATTAATCTACTCTTTGTTTTTCTCTTTCAGATTTACACTTCATAGCATGCTCTCTTTATGCACACCCAACATCACATAGCTTCATGATATTCACCCTTGCAAATAGGTTCAGGTATGCTTTCTATTTTTCCTTTATCCTAGTATTCCACTTTACTACATCACTAGAATAATGGGGAAAATGTCATCATATAAAATGTTAAAATTGGTAGCTTGAGAGTGGATTGTGACCCTCAACCCATAGGTCCCTCTTGCATGCTCTCATGACCTTTTTATCTACCTTTTCATTGATTCCTAGTCATCTGTAGACTTATGGAACCTCATTCCAGCTCATCCACATTGCTCTTCCCATGAAAAATATATCCTCCTAGGTCCCATAACCTTAGGACAATAATGCCCAAGTTAGACTATAGTGTTGGACCCTAGGGTGCCCCATTTCTATCACTCTTGTCCAATCACTTTTTGAGCCTAGATGACCATTTTATCTTGATTCCTCTTCATCATTATGTTGGCCTAGTGCAAATACATTAACTCATGACAAATATATCTATATAAAAGACCATTCTTAGAAGGGGGTTGGAAATTATTTCAAAATCAATCAAGAATATAAACAAAACCACTAAGGAAAACTTCCCTATTCTCTATATATAGCCATCCAATACAACCACCAACATATTCAATCCCTCACACCAATCCCTATCCACCTCAATCACACCTAGTTTAGCATTTTTTTCATCTTAATTAAATTATTTCATAAATAAAATCAAGTGGGATAACTACATATGGCTTGATCCCTCTTTGGAGTATTGGTATGTAGGCAACATGCCCACATAAGGGGTGTGGATACACGTTTAGTGCATCTTACACACACTAATCCCCCCTCTTTCTCCAAGCTTTCATTAAAGTCCAAGCACAAGGAAGATCTAGGGTTAAATATTAAATCATCTATACAAGGAGCTTCATCGACAATCAAGACTTGAAATTTCATATGTAGACTAATATAAGGATAGTGGGCAAAACCTAGAAAACTCAGATCTCTATGACTAGTTTGGACAATAGTGGTAGGACCTGGACTATAACATCAGACCTTGAAGTGTTATATTTTTAGTGCTCCTATCCTTTCACTGAATGAAAGTTAGATCCTAATTTATGATAGTGTCCCAATCCTGCATAGCTAGTACCAGCTTATGTCTCAGTCATCTCAATCTTGTTTAAGCTAAGTGATATTTCTCCTCAATTATTATTATTTTTAGAAAAGTTTAAATTATAATAAAATTATACAAATCAATAGATTAATTATCTAAATATTATTTACTAATTTATATATCTCAAAACTTTAACTAAATTAGGAATAAAACTCTAATATTCCCAAAACTAAATCACCATTCATCTTCTATCTATATGAACACAACCCCTTATTTGAACATATAAACCTATTTGATTGTATAAATAATCATAAATTCCCATATATATGTTTCTCTAAAGTATCTTTAGGAATTTTATAATCCCATATTCCTTTTATAACTCATTGTATATGAAAACATCTTTAATTTCCTTATTTACAGACTTAAATTAACCTTCTTAGGCATAGTTGTATAGCATGACCTATGCACATGCCAAAAAAAAGACTATGGTGATTATAAATATAGTTATTAATACCAATAAAAACATTTCATGTCTCAAACATTTCATTATAATGCATCTTGAGGCATATTTATTCCATCAGGTGTCTTTCAGGGTTTTGTAAGGGTTTTAGGGGTCTAAAAATTATTAGCAATGATTCATAGTGTATGGACCCCTAATTTAAAAAATATTTCCATAAATTTAAATTAAAATTACCTGTTAAAATACCCTAAACATATATATCTCCCATGTAAAATATCCATCAATATAGGTGCATAGTGAAGAGGTGCTTCGACTAGCTGTCTAGATTATGCAAGCAAGAAGAAGGTTTAAGAGCCAAAAAATAAGTTTTTAACCTTATATTCACTCCAAAACTTCCATAAATATTTTAAATGACTCTCCACATCATTATAATGATCATAAATGTGAAATAACACATAGGTCAATTCAAAATGTTGGCAAGGTCTCCCACTAGGAGTTTAAGCCCTCTTTGCATATGTTAGCCCTCAAGGGCATATTGGCATGAAAAACTCTACGTAATCCATCTCAAAAAAATTATTAATACTAATTAACACCTTAATCTACCTTAAAAATCTTCACATGAGGTTAAAACCCTTTGTCATACCCATAGACCTCCAAAAAGTCATCCTAGCTTCATTATTAACTCTCAACAGATTGAGGTATGTTTGTGACAAAATAGTGAATGTTTACACTATTTATGTGACCTTTATGATAGCATAAGAATATAAAAATAGTCATGAATACCATTTTTACTAAATTTGAGAGATTAATTACAAATATAGGTGCTTCAAAACCATAAACTCCTCAAAAGTCACTTTATATGTTGACTATGTAAAAGTTTCCTTAGATTTCAACAAATGTAGGTCATTATCTAATTATTTAATGTTTATAATAAGGTGTATTAGTGTGTATGGGTGTTAAAACCCTATATTAATCATCTTAAAATTAACTCCATTCCCTTAACATACCAATAGTCATCTTTCTCTTTCTTTACAAATGATAGATCTTTAAAATATAGTAGACTGTAGTTCACTTTTGATTATGTTTCATATCCTAATACCATTTCACATGATAATTAGTATTTAAAAATTTATTTCAATATGTTTGATGTTTTACATAGGTTTGAACTATCTTTTGTATCTTCATGTCAACACTCCAACATGCTTATTTTCCTCATCATGCATAGTATTTCCCCTGTAGCTGCCCTTGGCAAGGTTAACTATTTTATATATGTTTTAAGAAACCTTATTTAGTCCTATAAAATTTTTAATATTTCTTATGATATTTTATCAAGTAAAAAAACTTCATCATGTTCATAAACCACAAGTCCACCTTCCATTCTTGGTCAAAACTAAGTTTTACTCCTCCATTAGGCTGGTTATAGGTGCACACTGCTCATATCATTTGATTTAGGACCTTATTATCACATATTTGAACTCTTTTTAATATTTAATGGCTCATATATTTCTAATTATACAACTTTTTCTCCTCATTCTTTTGAACAAACCTTGGAGAGGCAACTTGATTGTATATTAGCATGACTGTAGATGATGGTTCACTATACTTTGTATGGATTGAGATAGATTTAGACCTTGACAAGGTCAATAAAATAGATTATGAACCTATATTTCATTCATTTAAATGGTCTTTATAAGCTTCATAACCTCATTTGAATCTTCACTTACCTTGAAAGTCTTCATTCATTGCTTTGCCCACTTCTTGGGCTTATGACTAAGTGTGTTTGTAGATATGATTGTAGGCATCTCTCTCTTAGGATATTGACCCAATATCAACCTAATTATATTGTTTATAAGTTCTTGGATTAACCCTATTGACAATAATGGGTTCTAAATGATCCATCTAATTCAATATTTTCATTAAGATTTCAAGGTTCTTTTTGTGTTGCACTTGGTTTATCTCTTTTTAGCATGGTTATGGGTGATCATCACTATGTCTTGTATGAATTGAGACAAATATTGGATTATATAAGACCTTAATGATGTCACCAACATGACTATGATGTCCTTCTTACTTAATTAGAGTGAAAACCTTACTTTATAGACCTCAACCCAGAGACCTTAACAAATAAAAGACTGTGAAAGTGAAATGAAACATAGGAGTGAAAATGGAACATAACTTAAATGTCAAGATAGTCATGAAGGATTTTAGGGAATCATATACATATGCCTTAACCAATTATATTATTCTTTAGGTCCTTGAACTAGCATACACTGATAAAATTGAAACCTAAGAATCATCAAAATACCTTAACAAATGCTAAGTTTCCTTAACATTCACTAAACTAGGACTGTGAGGATGTTTGAGAATGATTTAGGGTTATTGAGCCATGACACCTTGATGAAAATTTGAGACACTTGAATGAAAGACACTTAACTTAAATGAAACATTGAAAACCAAGTCTTAAATAATCTTGATATCCTTGGTTGTCTCATGAACTGTATAACCTCTTAAATTTGCTTGTAGACTATAGATTAGTAGTTGATGTCTTATTGAACTCCATGTACTCACACATTTGGATAAACATATTATGGAATCCATGTAAGTTCTCCTCAATACCTAAAGAACAAGACCAATTAGTAGTTTGGTCAAAATAGACAAAATCTTTGGAAAATTATAGTACTCTTTTTGCCTTGTATAGAAGTAAATAGTAAATATAACCCTTAAATTATTAGTCTTTTTTCATAAAGATAGGAATAAAAAATAATTAAAAAATTCCCATGATTATAAGGTCATGAGGTATAATTTCTTTGATAAAGAGCCTAGATTTTCTTTCTCTCTCTATTATTCAGACTAAGCATAAACATGAGGTGATCTTACAATTTTCCAATGAACAAGCCATGGAAAACACAATGGTTTTGGTCTCCTCAAGCCTTCAAACCTTTGAATCTCTTCATCATATTTTTGTATTAAGCTCTTCTTGCATCTCTAAGACTCTTCCTGAGCAGATCCATATAGTCCAAATTTGTACCATCTAAAAACACTATCCAAACTTGAAATTATCCTTCATTTCCTCTTCTTTTAGCTTCAAACCATCTTTTTATGGAAATATGAAGAAATATACAAGTAAAAATCATCTTAAAATTAATTTATATGCCAAGGAGAGCAAAAATATATCTCTTTTCACATGTGAGAACTCTTTTGATGTCCAAAGAACCTTATAAGCTCATTGAAGAGATATTTTTAAAGCATGAAATGATTGACTAAAGTAATTTTATGGCCATGATGGGTGTTTACAAGATATTAGTGGTGTTTTAAATCCTTATGAGGTCAAAATTTTCCATTTAAATACCAAAACCTTCACTTTTAGACCCCACACACATAATTTTACAAAGAAGAAAAACTAAAAAAATCTCACAAGAGTACCTTAAAACCTTATTAAAAGTTATTAATGAGTATTTTATGTATGTTCATCACTCATTTTTAAGTCTTATATCCCATCATGATTTAATTTATTGGATACATTGGAGAAACTCATAGTGAGTCATCATTTGCCGTCTTCAACCATCTTACCACATTGGGTCTAGATCATAAGACCACATCAATTCATTATTAAATACATCAAAAGATACTCAAACATCATGAAAACATGAAACTTACATGACACTAAGACATACTCCTTTCATCTAATAGTAAATTAACACTATAATGATTAGGCACATCACCTAAGGACCTAAGACATCTAGGAGATATGGTGATCACAAATAGACTTAATGACATCTCTTATAGTGTTTGAATGACTTCAAGAATAAACTAGGAGACATCATGACTCAGGATAGCATCATGTAATGGATTATATGGGTGCCATGAAAAAAATTTAGTTGTAGGGGTTGGCATTTGGTCTTGGTAGGCCAAATTGCCAAAATGTTTTGTGACTCATAGGGGTTGACCAGCCTGCTGGTCAAGAAAATTTAGAATCTCCTTGCTTATCACTCATGACTACATAAAACATGAATGATCAAAACTTGAAAACTTGACACAAAAAAAATAAATAAAATAGGAAATAGGAAATAATAATAAACAACTAAAATAAGACAACAACTAACAAACATGTGCAACAACACTTAAAGGAATGAAAATACTACTTTGTATAAGAGGATTGGTTGTCCTAATAGAAATACTTGAGGAACATCCCATTGAAATAAATAGGGAGCTCCTCACCACTAAAATTGGACAATTGTAAATCATTTATTTCCTTACAACCAGTAATGACATGTGGACAAATCTAAAGACTATCAAATTTGGAATGTTTACCTATTTTGGTACGATCTTCATCCCACTTGAGCATAATATCACCTTGCTAAAAGGTCTTGGATGAAGCTATTTTGTCAAAATATCTTTTGAATTATTATTTTTTGGACCACATATTATTCATATCATTGTCCCTTGTTTCCTCTAACTCTATCAACTCATTCATTCTTACCTCCATTACATCATTCTCCATAAGCTCCAGCTGATGTGCAAGTTTCAAGGCTGGTAGTTCTAATGAAATGGGAAGCTTAGATTATCTACCATAAACCAATAGTTAATTAGAGTGACTCATATACTTATTTGGAGTAATTTTATCTACCCACAAGGTATTTTTTAACCTAGTATGTCATCCTCTCTGATTGTCCTCCATTATTCTCTTGATGATCCTAATCAAATTCTTATTGGTGGACTATTCTAGTCCATTACCCTAAGGATAGTAATTTTATGAAGATTTAAGATAAATACCATGATCAAGGTCCCACTCACATACCTTTTCACCACTAAAATCCAAAACATTGTCTGATATGATGGTTAAAGGGACCCTAAAATGAGTCACTAAGCTATCATAAAACTCTAAAACTGAGTTCTCATTTATTTCATTGAGTGCAAATGCCTCCACCTACTTGGTAAATTAATTAGTGGCTATCAAAAATAACTTATTTCTATCACTTTATATATTGTTAATCATGCCAATGAAGTCTAATCCCCATTGCATGAAGGGTTGCTCAACTTGAATAGGTTTCAAAGGCATGGCAACTAGCCTATGTTTATCAGTGAACATTGCACACTTAGAACATATTATAAACCAAGCATGTGAATATTTTAAAAATGTAGAATAAAAATATCAATCTCTTATTATCTTTTATGTTTTATTCTTGGATGTAAAATGGCCTCCTATAGGTCCATCATGAAATTGCTCTAACAATTTATCTATTTGTTTAGTTTCTACACATCTTAGAAACATACCTCTAATGTCCTTATTTAAGAGTAATTTATCTATAAAGATGTAAGGGATATATTTCATTATTAAATTTCTCCTCTTTTACACATATAATCATATAGGACACTCTCCATTTTGAGGAATCTTGCTATGTCTTATGTCCAGTTAAAAGGAGAGATAGTTGAAGTTGCATGTTGATTATTTTGTACTATTAAAACCACTTATTTTTCCTATTTAACATCTACTAAAAGGTACTCACAAAGTCCCCTACATATGAAAAAAAATTTAACCTTCACTTATATATCATATTCCATGTATTTGGTCACCCAACCAACCCTCTTTTCACTTAGGTTTCTATTAGGGATAAAATATGTCACACTGGGGTGAACTACCATCATAAAGATCTTATTGTTGGATACCATATGTATGAAATTATTCAATCCCTTTATGATAGTAAGGAAATTATTTTAAACAAATGTATATTCCTTCTCATACCCTTTCAATGATTGACTTACAAAAATCAATAGTTGCTCTAATCTTTCACAGTTTATTTGCATGAGCATGGTAGAAATTGTGTCACATGTGGAGAAGTCATACGTGAAGAAATATTTAGTAAAATTAGGGATAATTAGGGTATGATATTGAATAATGGCCTTTTTAATTTCCTAAAAACTTCTCTTTCCTTCTTTTCTCCATGATAACTCTTGATGTTTCTTGAGCATGTGAGTTAGTGACCTCACCAAGTCTGTAAATCTAGGTATGAACCTCCTAATGAAATTTATCTTTCCCAAGAAAATTTTTAATCCATTATTATGCTTTAGAAAATATAAATCAAGGATATATTATATTATTTTAGGATCAATAAAAATTCTACTATTAGATACAACATGTCTTAGAAGCCTTCCTTCTTGCACTGTAAAGATACACTTTTGGGGGTTCAAAGAGACCCCAAATTGTCTACACCTATAAAACACCAATATCAAGTGTGTCAAATTATCCTTAAGATATTTAGAAAACATATTAATATAATCAAGATAAATGAGTACCATTTCACTTATAATCCCTTGAAAATCCACATTCATTGCCCTTTAGAAATTTCCCCCAGCATTGGAGAGTCCAAAGGGCATTTTATTGCATGCATAGGTACCCCACTTAGTTGTGAAGGTATTTTTATATTGATCTCACTACTTCACCAATATGTTATTATACCTTGAGTATCCATCAAGTAGACAAAACCTTTATGAACCTAAAAATCATTGTAAAATCAAATCCATAGAGGGAAGAGGGTAGTGATATCTCAATGACACCCTGTAGAGATCTATAAAATCTATACACAACCTTATCTCCCATTATTTTTCCTCATAGGTAAAAGATTTTATACCCATGTATAATTTTTTATGGTAAATATTATTTTGGATTCAATAAGCTTTGTTATTTCTTTCCTCATAAGGATCTCAACCTTAGGGTTGATTGGTCTTTGTTTTTGTCTCATAGGTTTGGCATCTTATTCTAGATCTATGGTATGTTGTTCAAACCTAGGATAAAACCCATTAAATTCATGATATTCCCATTAAAAAAAATCCATAAATTATTTTCACAATGCTATGAAATCTTCTCTCTCATCCTTAGTATTCACTTTTCCTAACTTGAGTAGTTTATCCTCAACTATGGCAATTTGTTCATAATGTTCATTTTTAGTAGAGATGCTTACCTTATCTTTTCTCAATTGATCATACCCATTAAATAATATATCCAAAGTTACCAAGCCCTTAGTTAATTTATTTGACTTCAATTGGAAAATATGGTCCTCATAATGACATTATAACTTATCTTGGTTCTTTAAGCAAAATTTTACCTCGTGTTGCAGGAAACGAGCAATTTGTTTATAAATATCAAATAATATATAACTTAAATAATTATTATGGATATAATGCCTATATACCACCTTAATTTGGGACTACTCCTTAGTGTTTGTGATCCCATCAACCATATCATATTTTTCCCTAATGGTAGCTAACATGTCTGCATGTTGATCGGTTCCTCTAGGAATGGAGCAAATGTCAAAAGCTTAGAATTCCTCTATAAGATCCCAAACCCTATGATTTTAGGCCTTCAATAGTGTATTTTTATATGAACTCAAACCTCTTACCTAATGCACTACTAATTCACTATTTCCTTTAACCTACAAAAGCTAAATTCCTTTCTTCCTTGATCAATGTAGACCATGAATGAAATCCTCATATTATGTAGTATTAGAGGTACAACTGAGTTGAAATATTATAATATAATAATACCTTTGATTGAGAGGATAAATAATCATGACACCTACCCCACTCCCATTCTTTTATCTAGACCCATCAAATAAAAAATTCCAAACTCCTTCATGATCTTGTGTTGTGCTAGTGAGACTAGGTATTATGGCACCTTCTTCATGTATGAAATAAATAACCAAACTTGATTCTTCAATTATTTAATAAGGATCATAAGTATGATTATCATTTTCCCACTCATCAAGGAGTAAATTTGATATGCCTTCAAGTGATTTATAAGGTTATTGATCATTGAAGTGTTCATCCTCCTTTAAGATAGTGCAATTAACATTTGATAAGTTGGGCATATAAGGTTCCAAATGGAATCTAGATATAGGTTCAAACCTTATGGTAACCTTTATCCCATACTAGTTTTAAAAACTATGTAGAACCAATCAGAAGAAATATATCCCCCTTTTTTGGTAGTGAAATCCCTAGACAAGCATAAAGTAAAGTAGGGGGGATCAACTACTACCACATCTTATGAGATAGTAGAATTAGGAAAAGCATATAATGACCTTAAGATCCCTAATAAAAACCATGGTCTTAGTAGGAGACCCATCCAAATATAAAAATCCCTTATCATAAGGATCATATTAAAGTCTCAAATTATTAGCTATGGATTTAGGCATGGCAGAGGTACTAGCGCCACTGTCAATCATGTAATTATGAACAAGGTAATCACCTATGACAACTACAAGATATAATGGAGGTGGCTTAATCACCTTCGGTTCTAGAGGCTTAAGATGTTGACTATAATTTGTAAGAATGACACCTACTTCTTTTGTTTGTTTGTTTGAAACATGAAGCTTGGAGAGATATTCTTGTAGGAGATCATTTTGTCTTAGAATAAGCAATGTGTCCCACATAGAAATATAGATAGGGGCCTTCTTAATCTAATCAATAATGATAATAAAATGAGTGGTTTTCTTGAGCTATAATTTATAAATAATGCTAATAAGATGAGTGGTTGTCTTGAGCTACATTTTAGAAGTAGAAGTGTTGACCGAAGGTTGTGTAAATTGTGGTATGAAAGGACATTTCTAATTCTTCCCCTTACCATATTTTACTTACTGAGTTGATGGTGAATTTTGAGGCATATCTTGAGTGATATTATTTTGATGTGGATGAGAAGGTAGAGGAGCTACCTTTTCAGGACCCAAACCATCACCAATTGTCCTTATTTTGGACTTTGTATGAGTTGTGATTGAGTTTTCCACATTATACATAATCCTACCTTGATTATTTACCATCTAATCAAAAGGATTTTCACCTTCTTGGAAATTAGAAAAGATAATTTTAGAAGGTGTTTTGCTCTGACCTTCTCCTTGCTAACTTGGTACCTCAGCTTGAGTGAAAGAAGGAATGTCTCCATGTGATAGAGAAGCTTCCTTGTGTTGTGAAGGTAATTGATTATCATGTGGTGGAAGAATTGGACCTTGTTACATGAAATATTTTTGACTCACCTCACGAGTTGGAGCCATTTACATATTGTTTTATTTCTCCCATTAACCAGACCATTGACCTTTTTGAGCATAGTTGCTCTGAGTTGGAACCAAAGTTATGGAACTACTAGTAACATTGGTATTATAAGCATTATATGATCTTGATTGTGTATTCTACCCTTAAACATATTGATTGGGTTGATAAAGAGGCCTATTATACTTATAAGATTGGTTAGGGTCTTGGTAAGGCATTTAAGGTGGAACTTGTTGCCTTTTTAAAGCTGCTAGCTTATTTTTAGACCTAAGTGTACTCTCCATCTTACCCAATCTATCCAAATAGTTACCATCTATTTGATCAAACATTAGCTAGAGTTGGTAATGGATAAATGATATCCACAAGAGGGTGGATCTCAGGAAACAAAGGCATGGGTGGTCTAGGAGAGAGTTTGCCTACTTGGATTAGGCAATTCTCAACCCTTATATATACTTCATAGGCCTCTGACAAGGTGCTTCATCCTATTTATTATATCATAACCACCACATTTAAATTTATATATTTAAATTAATACAAGAATGCATAGTTAGGGGTGGGTTTGATAACTATAGGTATCCTATCCCATGTTTTATAAAACCCATAGTTAAAGTCTACCATGAACTCCTAGGGGATTCTCTTGATTATAGTAAGTTACTCCACCAAGGAAATATGGTCACTCTTGTCTTCAAAATTCTTACACAAGAGCTCTCCAAACTCATCCTAATTGTTAATAGATGCAGGTATCAAACCTATGTACCATTGGAGCGCCTTAACTTTAAAGGAAATTTACAATAATATCCTTACACAATATCTCTCCAAAATCATCTTAGGTGTTAATAGATGCAGTTATCAAACCCATGTATCATTGGAGTGCCTTACCTTTAAAGGAAATTACCAATAATATCATAGCCATATTCTCCTAGGTTACATTATGCACTGAACATAGTTTGGATATATCTGAAATATGCTATATAAGATTAATTGGATTTTTTATTGTAAAATAAAGAAGTCTCTCTAAGGTAGTAGAAATAATGTCATCAAACTGATTGAGGTTCAAGGGGATTCCACCATTAAAAGGGATAAAATTTTATCTCCTAGGAATAGCCATTTGAAGTGTGGGATTTATAATAGTATTATTTTGACAAAAGTAACTTTTGGGTAAATATTAGGATAAATAAGAGGTATTTGGATTAGACTAAGAATACTTTTTTTTAATTGTAAGAAAAGACAACTCAATAAATTTAGTCTCTTTTCATTTTGAGGAAGATCTTGTAACCATTCTTAGCATGAAATGTCTATAAATCTACCTCTGACACCTTTGAAGCTTGATAATATACTTAAATATATATATTTATGATCCAAATCCTCTAAATGAGTAGTCCCATTGAGTTTGACAAGACTGTTAGCGACCTAAGTATTACCCTATTGAATTAGATTGTATAGGTCTCCTTCAAACTTGGATTAACATGGGATTGGTCTACAGGTTGTGAGATACCTATAACTTAGACCAAACCTATAGATTATGAAGCTAGCTCCTCTGATGTATCAAATTTAGATCCTTTTCCTAAAACTATTTTTATTTTGGGATGAAAATATT
Organism: Torreya grandis; assembly: GCA_037957365.1. Lineage (NCBI taxonomy): Eukaryota > Viridiplantae > Streptophyta > Pinopsida > Cupressales > Taxaceae > Torreya > Torreya grandis. The sequence goes on from JARHVA010000040.1 coordinate 5,239,719, forward strand.
TAGAAATATAACTTAAAGGGAAAACCTATACTAGTGATGGTGATGCACCAATTCTTGAATGATCCTCTCTTAACCTTGTTTTTAAGCACAAGTATGAATAAAAGGGGAATATATTATCAACTCTAATTTCTTAATACAATCCTAAACATGAGTATTTTAGATGAAGGTTAGATAAAAGGTCTAAAAATTGAAGGTAAAGGAATTGAGGTCTATGAAAGACATTACAAACTAACTCACTCTTCAACATAGTTTCTATTTCTTAACACTTCATGTGACCTGTAGAGGATGAAAACATAGCATCAGGTGGAGGAAAATACCTAAAAAATAATATGAATATCATACTTATTTTCAAATCAACAATCAAGAAACACACTAACAACCATGAATAAGTTTGTAACAATCTTTTCTCATTAACTCAAGGTGCAAGTTACAATTTTAGCATAGTTTTTGTATACCAGCCTGAGGGATCCCAAAATAAAGCCATAAGGCCTCAATATATAGAAAAAATAGAGATAATAAGAATAAGATCATAGAGGAGATTATAAAATATCCTCAATATATCCTTAATTCAAGCATTACTTCAATTGTGTTCTTGCATGATTTTGAACGAGTTATTAGGCATTGAAAATGAGGTGGTGGGTCATCATAAGTGTATGAAAAATTATCATTCCTTTTAACATAATACCAATTTAATTTAATGACTCTTTCTTCCATTAAGACCATGGAACATGTATTAATTTCCACTTAAGGATCAGTTAACTCATTCATCAGCCACTTAAGGATCAGTTATGCATGTGATTGGAACTTAAGGATTAGTTATTCATGATAGGGTTAAGTTATACATGTGATTATGATACATTAACTCATATATCAATTTTCCTATGCCATTCTCAACTTCACTTGATTGACCAAGTAAATCTACTAGGCTAATTAGGCCTAGTAGCATAACTTCTATTATTTGATGGCCATAAAAGCCTACATAAAACCTTAGAAACCTATGAACTATTTATTTTTAGACATGAATCAATGCATTAATTCATAATATATACCTCCTTGAATAAGAAAAACGTAAAAACTTGTCAAACCAGGTGACTAGGTCACCTTGTCCTTCACTCCTATAGACTGAGTAATTGGAAGAGACTCACAGAGACATTTCTAGGCATGGTTTTGACCATATGATGAATTGAGGAGATATAAAAAGTGTAAATATTCACTCTCCAATGATTGGAACTCTATTAAACTAACTTATACCTCTTTTTATATAGTTTTTCCTCAAAAAACCCTATTTTTAGATAGGTCCATACACCATATGTACAATAAAGTGTCATGGACATGAGCTTCTCTGAGTGTGCCAAATGATTGTTGTAGAATAGGGGTACTAATTTATCTTAATCAGTTCTTAGTTTATTACAACTAGGTGAAAGCATGGGATATTCCCTTTATGCTCAACATTTGAACACTTGGTTGTACCAACATCAATCCACATAAGACACAGGCCTTATGTGTTCACTCCAAGCATAGTTGAGAAGGAAATGGGGCCCATGTTGGGATAGTTGTGTCATGGAATGAGGCTTCAATAAGGGGAATTGATTAATTCAAAAAAATCTTTAGGTTTATCCAAAGGTGTAACTCTTTCATGGAATAAGTCTAGTATCATGTGGGCGTAATCCTTTCATGGACTACTCCTAGTATCATATGGGTGCTTAAAGGGTCAAAAGGTCAATTTCACTCAAACTACTCATACTAGACTCACAATATTAATAAGGATAAAAACACTTGGCATAGGCTCTATACTTAATTCTTATGCAAGTTATAGATTATGTGATTAAAATTTACACGTACCCCATTAACTATGTGAACTAGAAACATGCATGAGCACTACTTAACATAAATGAATTAAAACTACAACATTACATCCATTCCACATTTCATTAGAAATAAAAAATATGCATAAATCAAACACATCACTTTCTAATACAACATTCATCACCATTAATTGTATTTCAAAATAGAGTATAGAGTTCATAACATAATCTATGTCTAATTCATATTACTTAATGACCTAGAGGCTCATGGATGAGCTTGGGTACTTACAAATAGAGCCTTCATGTAATCCATACTACTCCTAAGTCAAATGGTTGCCAAAGTAATGTATATAGAGCAACTCTATTTTGCCAAAACTCCACTACAATTCCCTATCTCCTTGCTTCATTTGGCTTGAGCTCCTTAAATAGCTTTTACGAGCATCTTTGCCAGGGTAGAAGGTGCACACTGAATGTAAAGATGGATCTTGGTCATCATACCTATCAGATCCATAACCTTGCAAACTCTACACTATAGTTTCCATGTATCACCAATCCTAGAAGATGCCCCATAAATCTTGGAGATAGTTATCTACCTACCATTTGGTATAAAGTATGTGTTATAACCTCTAGCTAGTGTTAAAATACTAAAATAGTAAACCAATATACAAAAAATATTCCTTCACATATATGTGGATGTCATGTTGGCACAAATATTCTACTTAGAAAAATAAGTGTCCCAACATTACCCTATACACAAAATTTAGTCCATCCTTAGACTAGGCTATCAAACTCTTGGGAGCATAAAACTCAGGTGCAATTTTCTTGATTTCAATACTGAAGTCTTCAAACCCATTAATAGTGAGCTTGATTTCTTCAAAAACACTATCTATTTTGGTAGATGTAATAGTAATCACAAGTACATCCATCTTCTCCAACTCCTTGAAGGCCTAAACATTATCCTTTTCCTTTTCCATACTCTCATCTAGGATTGATCCTTATGCACAAGCCTTAGTCTAGAGAACATGAAAGAGTGTTTCTAGGTTATATTATTGATCCTTAATCTAATTATTAAGCACGTTAACACTTCCCATGATTTGTGCTGACTCTAAATTGCTTGCTGAGTATACTTACACCATTAGCTTCTCCTTCTCCTCCTTTACATGATTTAGGCACGTATCTATAATTGAGTCTTGGTTGGATAAGCTTAAGAATATGGAAACTATTGCATTTTTGACCTCATATAATTTAACAAAGAGATCTTATACCTCTTAGAACTTATCAACTAGCTCTTTTTATAGTGTGATGTTATGATATTCTTCTTATGATGCCAACTTATGTTTTAACCTTGGGAACATTTGCTCCACCAACACAAATTTTATCGACCTATGAAAGGTTTGAAGTATCAAAACTGACTATAAAGGATGGTTCAGTTGTTTCTATGCACTCACAAAGTTACTATAGCTTGAATTTGGTGGCCTGCACTTCATCTTTAGCTTCTTTATGGAATATTTTCCATTTTCTCATCTTACCATCATTGATGATGTTTCAATGCACAAATTTAATGGCCATTCTAATTAGTGCATTCCTACAAGAACTAGGTTCAGGGAATGAGGGTTAATAAGGAGGGAGTCTTACCCCTCATCAAACTCAAAGTAGATTCTCTAGACACCTCAAATTTAGGATAATCCATATAGTGATCAAACACAAATGAGATTTATTTTCACATCCCATTCATAGTGTCTTGGGGGGCATAGTGTCATACATATAAAGTTATTCATCCATCCATCCCATCCCTTATGCACCTTTTCCCTTATAATCAGCTCCTTATCATCCTTCTTGATGATGACCATCTCTATCTTTAATTCCTCTTCTTCATTTGTGCCACCACTCTCCTCAGTTCTTTCCTCAGAAGACTCACCTATTTGATCCTTGGGGGTTTCCTCCTCAGACTTCTCCCCCTCATCCATTTTTTCATCCTGAGGTTTCTCAATAATCACCTCCAAGGAAATGACTTTAGTTCTATCATCACTTTATTTCTATTGGGATTCTTTTACTATCTATATTTATTTTTCTAAGGCACTAGTATCACTTTATTTTTCTTTAGACACCCCTTCACTACTTGGTTATACATCCTATGTAACTTCTTTTGCCTTTTTAGTAGGGGCATTTGGTGTTTTTCTGATCATTTAAATTATTGTTCCTATGATTATAGGACCCTTCATGGCCTTTTTCTCTAACTTGGACAATTCCTACTCCTTGGAAAGTCTTTGCTTCTCTTCAAGTGCTAACACCTTATTGATGTCCTACTCACTCAACCCCATCTTTTTCCAAACCCTTCTCTTATCCTCTTCTATTTGTGGAGGTGTTGTGGAGGGTTCTCCACTAGATGAGGGGATTTTAGGCTCATATATTTCCTCAAGAATGGTGGTTGTGAGACTTTGTAGGGATTTTTATACATCCTTTACACCTGGCTCCTCTTCCCCATCTTTTATTTGTAGGATATATGTCCCTACTCTATCTTATTCAGTATCCTCATCTATTCTAGGCATGAGGGTCACCTCTTTCTCCATCTCCATAAAATTTATAGTAGGGAATGAAACATGTCCCTTGATCTTTTTATTATGATTATTGCTATAGGAATCACTCTCTAATATGAAGGTCATGTGATTCTTTGGAGGTGGGGGCATAATTTTCTATTTGATGGAAATTTTAAACTAGATGCACTCCATGATTTCTTTAAGTTTCTCTCCCCATTTCTTTTGGAGGGTCTTCTCCTGCATCTTTGATGCAGCCTTCCCTTCATCACTGACTAGGAGGGGGCACTCATCATCCTTTTTAAGATCATCACCCTTCTTATGTGGCTTCATTTCATAGTAGAGGTTGAAGATCCTTCCATTGATTATCACTCTTTGAAGGGGATGGATTTCCATACTGTTAGTGTCATCTTCCTTATCCTCGGTGGCCTTGGCTCTAGGGTGCACAAATTAGTGCCTCATCCTGTTCCTACCTTAATCCATAGTCTTGACTAGGATCTCTAGATATTTTGCATAATGAATCCTTCTTAGTGCCACCATGAAATTATTGGTGAAAAATGCATAAGGTAATTGGAGCCACCTTGATAAGTTACCATATATGAGTATCAGGTGCACCACATAGAAGTTTTGCATTACAAAAAAGGTTGTCATTCCCACTAGTTATTGGGGAAGCTCTTGAGGGATGTACAACTCAATCCCAAAGGCTTCTATGTAGCTATCATACCACCCTTAAACTCTTGTATTATATTTTTTTAATAAGCTAGGTGGGTAGATGAAGTATTGGTACTTCATTGCAAGAGACTCATTGTTAGGTGGGAACACCCATAGGTTATCATCATCACCGTTTGTCACACCTATCTCCTCCATCACTATCAAGATCAACATATAACCCCACTTAAAGGTTTTTCACACTCAAATTCACTTTTTCATGTTCTTGATAATCTCCTCAATTATGAATTTAGAGATATTAAATTTTACCCCTTGCGCCATCTGGTGGGTGATGCATAAGAAAGTCTTGCTAATGTCAGACCACTATCTTCTAGGGCATATTTTATAGCTAACCAAGTTCATTTCTTCCCTTGTGTCAGGGTCTTAGATGTCCTTAATGGGGAATGTGAATCTTGACTTGTAGTAGTCCATGAGCTTCATGACCCTTTTGACCTCCACTTCATCCTCTATCATCTCATAGATATCTACCCCTATGTCAAGTAGTCCCATGATTCTACTAATGAGGTGTGATGATATCCTCATGCATCATCCTATGAATTAAAACCAATCACCATAGAATTATGAGAGGAGGAACTACACCAATTCTTATGGCTTGCCAAATATCGGTAGTTCAAATAGTTGGGTTACACTTATGGTCACAAATTTGTCTCTAATGGAGACATCAAATAGTGTAACTCCGACTTTTGTCTTCTTCCCTATATCAATCATCCAATCCTATTTTATCTCTTGCACATTACTCCCCATCTAGTGCTTATAAGCCTTTAGCTTGCACATGTGCACAAATGATACCCACTTCTCCCCAACCATGACTTATGGGGGGAATTATAGATTCACACTCACTTATGGATCTACATCTATGATTCTTATGCCTTCAACCACTTGTGCCTCCCATTTTATGATGGCTAATTATTTCACCACCTATGATTTCTTTGCATCCTCTTGTGCATATAATAGACCTATACTTAGCCTCTTTTTTCCCATTCTAAACCTATTCTTATTAAAGCATGGTTGGTTGATTTTTTTAAAGCCTAAAATTGTGATTGATGCTTCTTCACAATCATGAGAACTATGACTTTGTCTTCGGCTCTCAAGCTTCCTAAGCTATTAATGAAAACTTGGTCATTCTAAAAAACTCCTACTTCTTTATTTCTCTCTCAATTTCTTTCTACTCATTTCTTTTTCAATTCAAAGTAGAACACAATTTTCTCATGGTTCACTTGTTCTTGCTTGGGGTGATGTGGATGTTTGGTTCTCTATGGTAGCATTTTTTGGTTTTTGATGGCTTCAGATCTATGTTCTAGTTTAAATTCTCACAAAGGTTTATAACCTATTAATTTCTATCTTTCACCCCTTTATACTTTATTTTTGGCTCTATGTCATAATGTAACAGACAAAAACATTGTGATAAAAATGTAGCAGTAAAAATTTAGTATGACAAAAATATAGTATGACGAAAATGTCATGAGGACAAAACATAGAAAGGAAAAACATAGCGGTATTGGTAATGTTGTAAAAAATGTTGGAAAGAGCATAATTGGGACATTTTAGTGATTATCACATCATTTATTTTTTGTCTAGTTTATTTTGGTGATAATAGTTAACATTTCATGATGGAAAAGTAATGTACCAAATTTACAATCAAAATAACAAATGAAAATGTGATTTCATGAGTTTGGACCTTTAGTTGAAAGTTGTGTCATCTTCACAACATTACCAATATTGCTACATTTTTTCCTCACTACATTTTTTCCTCATGATGTTTTTTTATACTACATTTTTGTCACACTACATTTTTACTGCTACATTATTTATCACTAAATTTTTGTTCATGACTTTTTCATAAGATGCCCTATTTTCAACTACTTTATTAATGGTTGGTGATTAATGGCTAGTGACATGTAGATTTATTGAAATATACTAAACCATGAAATCCACTAAAATATGTCTTTTAATTCTCATTTATTATAGATATTTGTTCTCCCACTATCGTAGCCTAATGGTTTATTTGAAAAAGTGATAGGTAATTAAAATGGTCACTTCCCACCAACCATTAGGTAGGTGTCAGTTGTCTTGATGGTCATTTTATTGTGCTTGGTTCAACTTGGTGTGACCTTCTCCCTTCTTATAGAAATCTAGGCATAGTGCTTCACATGTGTGTGATTCAACCTCTTTGATTATATATCTTCTTAGTGTTGTACTTCCTTATAATCATGCCTCTCTTTCTTGGTCAATTTCTTTATGCTTTCATGTCTCTTACTTTGGCCTTCCCTACCCCATACAAATATTTATCCTCATCCTCCAGTGCCTCATTCTCTCCTCTTGATTTCTTGCGCATGAATATCTTGTGTGCCTTCCTTTTTTAACTTGCACTTACAATTTTTTAAACCTATCAAACTTTGAACATGCCTAAAAAGTTAGGTGTTTAGCCTTAAGTGCTTATAAAGTGACCATGTTTAATTCAAGTGACTAGATTTATGTCTATAAGTTCTATAATATTTCTATTAGAGGCCTAAAATCACCATGCTTGTTTACCCAACATAAATGAAACAAACATAAATAAAGATTTGACTTACACCAAATTTTATTATGGTCAAAACCCAATGACCGACTTATGACTAAGAAGTCATATTTTGATTGCACAAGTGCCATCCTAGTGACTATATAGTTTCAATTTGTTATTGTTTAAATGCCTAGAGAGAATTTCACCCATCAATATGTGCAACTTACATGTGCCAATCTCTAATATACTATGGATGATATAAGGTCCCATCCATTGAATCTACAACTTGCTTCGGTACCCGAGGTACTTAGAATCATATAACAAGACCAATGCCTTTTGTAAATACCTTGTGCTTGATGTGATTATCATGCCATAGCTTTTAACATGCCTTTTCTACCTACAAGCTCCATTATACTTGGGTGCATGTCTCATCTAAATACTCCAAGTCATCCAAGCATATGCTCAAAGACTCTTGGTCATCTAATCAACCAATATGCATGATACACAATGATGGACCTAAGAATTCCATAGGTTAAATGGTCTTTATGCCAAACACCAGTTAAAATGGTTTAATATTGTTTAGTCACTTGTACATAGTGTGATAGGCCCATAATACTACTGAAAGGTGGTCATCCAAATCTTTTTGACCAATGTCATAATTTTTTATGAGGCACATTCCAAAATATTTTATTAAATGCCTATATGATGCCATTATCTTTGGGATGGTAAGGTGTCACTTTATGGTGTGTCACCATATATTTAGTTAGTACGATCTAAATGGTTTTGTTGATGAAGTGCATGTCATGGTCTATAGTAAAGATAAGCAGGCCTTTATAGCGATTGATGATATTTTCATAGATAAATTGAGCTATGATGGTGGTTTTACAATCTTTGGTTAGCACTGATTTAACCCACTTAGTGAAGTAATTTGTGGTATCCATAATTTGTCATACACCTATACACCTCAAAGTGGGAGTAATAGGCCCAACAAAGTCCATGGCTCATTTTTAAAATGGCATCTAGGTAGGGATAGGTATGAGAGGCATCTCATCTTGGTGGTTTGGTTTTCTTTTGAATTGGTATATGTCATATGGTTTGGCACATTCTTTTGCATCTTGGAATAGAGTTGGATACTACAAGATTGATTGTAATACCTTACACACCATACAATATCTAGCATAATGGCCTCCAAAAATTCCTTCATGTACCTCTTATAGTATCGATTCCTATTAATGTTATAGGACACATCAATACATGACCTTATCATGGCTAAACTTGTATAGTTCCCCACCAATGATTTGAAAATGGGTGATGTAAACTATGAGTTTCTTCTTCTCCTTAGTCATCATTGTCTAGGGTATAGATCTAGAGGTCAGAAATGTAGTGATATTTACAAATATTTGGGGATGAGTTAAATCCTATAAATTTGTGCATCATGAATATCATATTTTATGGGTGCTAACACATTGCCAAAGTTGATGCAGGACAGATAGTCTGGGTCCAAGTTTTATTTTCTAGGCTTCACTACGACTGAGAACTAAAACTCTTGAAACAAAATAATCCATCAATAAATGCACTCATGTATAATGGGATTGTTTACCAGGTACTTAAACACCTCATTATCAGTGAATAAGATGAAAGGGGTGGCCAATAAGTATTTTCTAAACTTTTATAGGGCGTAGATGACAAACAACTCATGCTCAGTTGTAGTGTAGTTTTATTTGACCTTCGTTAGTTTTTTATTACAAAAAAAATGGGATGGTTTATTTTGAATTCACCTAGTTACAATATAATGTCATTGATTATGTTAATAGAGGCATCGATGTGGACATGAAAGGTATTTTCCCAGTCGATAAATTGTAATATCAGTGTAATTTCTAGTTTAAGCTTCAGGGTTTCAGATGCATCTTCCTATGTTGTGCCCCAAATGAATGGGACCTTATTTTGAAAGATCTCTTATAGTAGCATCATAATCTTAGAATAGTTCCTTATGAAATTCATATATTACAAATAATCTCTAATAAAGGTATGAACATCTTTTTGCATTGATGGGGTTTGAATCTGAAGGATGATCACAATATTTGTTGGATCAATGAGGAGACCATCCTTATAGATAATGTGCTCAATTAGAATGCCAAATGGTGTTGAAAAAACACACTTTTGAGGTTAAATGAAATTTATAGCTATTTACACCTTTCAAACACAAGGTGAAAGTTATCATAGTAATCCTTCACTAGCCCATACACTATCTAATTGTCTAAGTATACTTAGAGAAACTTGTGAATGAAATATTTGAATACAGTGATCACCACCAGAGAGAAAATAGTTGGTACATTCTTTAGCCTAAATAACATCATGTTATAAGTGAAAAAACCCAATTTAATTATAAAGGTGGATTTGGCTTGTCCTCTTCCTTGATCTAGACTTGATGGTATCCTAAGAACCCATCAATAAATATGTATATCTCATAACCGGCAATACCATCCAATACTTTATCAATGAACATAGTTGGAAAGGGGTCAGTCATATAAGGAGCATTCAACAGTCTATATTCAACACAAATATAGATGCACCCATATTTATTAATGTTTATGACTATGGGGCTAACTCATTTGGATTCTTGCATGGGGTAGATGATGCCTACAGCTAGCATATCATCATTCTCCATCTTAAATTTGGCACAAAGATTTAGGTTCATCCTATAAGGTCACTTCTTGATGAGTCTTACACCATCGACTAGATTGATGCTCATATTCCTAAGGGATGGGTGTGTGCATTTCATATCTCTATAATTTTGAGGGAACAAGTCTTATAATTCCTTCAAGAGATCCACAATATACACTAGTTTCATGTCAAACCAATAGGCACCCAGAGTGGTAATTTTTGGTTCCCCTTCTAAAAAAATATATACCTTTGTAGTTCTTATTGGAACTTGGTAGGGTTCATTCTTATCCTACTATGAATCTTCAACTTGGCTACTACCCTTGGTTGTTTCTACCTAAAGATGAGTATGGTCTTGTTCTTCTAGGGTGTTATCTTTAACTCAATGCACTAACTTCCTTTTGCCTATCAAATTCTTCTAATTGCACACCTTCCATGTATCATCATCTTCATCATTAGAGTCACTATTGAGAGTTTATTCTTCAAAGAATGTTGGGAGAATTATCCCTTTTCATCGAATAAGTATTTTAGCTGCTCCTCTAATATTGTAGTGTCTTCAAATATTGACCTTTAAATTACTTGTAGTGGGTCAATCAATTCAAGGAGAAGGTGTGAATAAAACACTCCTTAAGGGCATCCTAATTGGTTATCTTATGATGCATATCATTGATAATATACCATGCCCACTCCTAAGTCTTTAAGGTCTTCTAGAAGTCATGCACCCATATATTTATTAGGGCATTTTTGCCACAGATAGTCCATGTTTCTTTGTAAAGATGCACATGCACTATAGGGTAAAATTCATTAGAGTAGGCTGGGATGTCTAGGTCCTTGTTACTCTTTCTAAATCTAGTGAAAATGGTTGCCTTTACATCTTGTAAATTTGGCAATCTAGTATTTTTTATTTCCCATCAATGACTGGTAGTGCTCTTTAATGTATACACTAGTACACCCATTCTATCCACCTCTTTTGGGATGCATGAATCAAGGTCATGAACATATTTTTCCACTATATTACTTCCTTCATACCTTAGGAGTGCTACAAGTCTACCCTTACTAAGTCAAAACACTTTTTTTCCCTTCTTTCTGGTGTAAAGGACCCATCTTTTAGAAGTATGCTTAATATGTACCTATCTTATATTTATTAGTTCTGGAACCTTTGCATCCACCAAGTAGTACCTTTGACCAATGGTCTCATATGCTTCCTCAATCCATTGATCACAAGAAAAATAAATGGTTTTTGAGATTGATTATCCATCTTCCCAAAAGAGGACTCCTTGATTATTGAGGTCTAGAGTCTCGGCACTTTATGCCATAATGTTATATATGTGGTTGATTTCATCCCCGATGTCCATGCTCTTGACATAGGGGGTCTTTGGTCATTTGAAAGGGGTATAACTACCCTCTCCTTTCCATTCTCAAATTTCATGTAATGCCTTTTGAAATGTATATCTACATTATTTGCATAACACGATGGCATTCTTAGAAGCAATAATAGTTGTTCTACTTTGTTAACTTGATCATTTCAAAGATAGCATGGAATTCAATGCCCACAATATCTATAATAGTGTTATTTAAAATTCTGATAGGCTATACTTGGGTCTTATTAGCCATGAAGATTACATAAAGGGAAGGTCTCAAGGATAGCCTACCCATTTTATCCCATGCATTCTTGGTCAAGATGTTAACCTTGGTGCTTATGTCTCTAAGGACCTCACAGATAGACCATCTATCAATAGTGGCATCCATCAGGAATTCTTGGTCATATTCAACATTTTGTGTATGTTTAACTTCTTTCACCCTCTCCATGTGTGGCACAGTTACCTCAACTTAATTTTAACCTGCATGCTCCAAAATTAAGTTATTTAATAGGGGTAGAATTCCCTCTATTTATAAAATGTGAAAGATCTTAGTTAATATTTTTATCTCAACTTCTTAGCTATCCTACTTCTTATGAGAGGTGATATCTTTCACTTCTAGGCCTCACACTAATTGGAACTCTCCTTGCAGTTTTTGGATTACCCTCATAGCCTATTGTAATAGATCTTTTCATCATGTTGAATTTGGGTAAGGCATAGATTTGGGTTCAAGCCATGTTATGTGCTTATTTTGACCCTTATCCCCATATTCTAGGTGTAAATCAGGTATTGACATAGCTAGAATCGAAGTGGTGAATCAACTACGAGTAGTCACCTCTAACTTGACTATATTTGTGTAGGTTAGTTGTGCCTTTTGGGTCCATCTTTCCATTTTTAGCTCATGTCTGATCATTCTTTCATCCTTTTCTATGTTATGCCTACCTTGGGTCAACAATCTATATAAGTCAGGGCATTCCTCAACCTTATGAGACACTCGATAATACCCACATGAGGGATGTGTAGGGCAATCATGTTGATAATTATCTATTGATCCATATTTATAACATGAGTGTGGTGAGAACCTTACACCACCATATCTTCTGCCTCACCCTTTAGTACTTCATTATATCCCAAAGCCTATGTTTTATTGGTCATATCCCTTATTTCCTTGGTTAGCTTATCCTTTGACTATTTTGGTGGCTTATCATGCACCTCTTTCCATGTTCTTGTGTATTTTTTCAATCACTTGGTAATTAGTAGTGGTATGGGTATAGGCATCGTGCAACTAAAAATAGATGGTTGTGTTGAAATAACTAGCATATTAAACCAAAAGGCAATTATAGACATCATTTTCCTCTTGATAGAATTTGTAGCTTAGAAATAAGGTATATACATTCCTCTATGGGTAATTAGTCTTATTATGGCCTTCTGCTTTGTATTCAATGTATCATAGTCTACTTCAATCATCACATGAAGATTTAGTGGTAAGCTTTTGAATCTAGGATCCTATGGCTAAAATTTTCACCTCCATAAATGGTTTGATTCTGATATCTACATTTTTTACTACCTCAGCTCTAAGTGTAGCTTCAAACACATCTCTAGGGTTTGTAAAAGTCTTTACAGAAAATGCTCTTCAAAATGACATAAGCAACCCTTCAATAAACCATTGCACATGTTGGGAAGGGTGAATATCATGTGGGAGCTTCTATAGGAGAGTTTTTAACCTTGCATCGTATAGGTGCACACTCTCTAAGAGTCCTTGGATAATATATTTTAGCATGGCAATGATTTATTCAAAATTTAGAATGTCAAATTCCTTTAGGAATACATCCTTTAGGGTATCATAGTTAACCATGGCCTAGTTAGGCTCAAATTTTCTATACTAGGTGTGGGCATGATTAAGTAAAGTGGTTACAAATTAGGTAGCCTTATGCTTCAACTATGTTATGCCTCATGCATGCCATTATAGTTCACACTTAAACACATGTTCTATGTCATTCCCCAAACCATGATATTTTGTCAATTGCATAGCCATCTCATAGTATATTTGTTATAGGGGGTAGCTGGTATTTTAAGAACTTGTCTCCCCAGCACCTATCTTGGCAATGGTACTCCAACACCTCTAGCCATGGGGTTAACCACTAGTCCCACCATTACTACAGCCCAATTGATGTTTTTGGTACTATGCTACTTAATTATGGCACCAAACCACTCCCTATAGGATCTTTCCCATTTTATATTACTGACATTGGTTGATTTGGTATGTTCATGTTTAATTTTTATTGTGGTGAGCTAGTGCCTAGTGGTCTAGAGGTAGTTTTGCTCACCTTCTTGTATGGAATAATATATTCAATCACAAAGTTATAATCCAAGTCTTAAAAACATCTAAGATTTAAGTCATCAACAGAGTTGATTGTTACTTTTATACATTCTTCAAGTGAGGGATCTAGGGCATGAGCATGTGCCATAGGTTCAAAGTGGGTAGGCATGTCAAGCATATATATAGTTACCAAATATTGTATGAACCTAGTGAATTATACACATGTCAAGTGTTGAGCTTGATCCATTACTTCATTATATTTCTTATCCTCATGTTATTGTATTTTAAGATATCCTTCCCTATGCCCTTCCCACCCATTATGGGTTCTTTCAGCACTTCTAAGTTCTATATCTTCCATCAGTCAATGTCGTATCTTATTATAAGTCTATCTATGAGCTCTTAGACGTCAATTTGTTCATCCCTTTCCATTATGCCTCACCTATACATCCCCTTCTCCCATTTTGCACTACCTAATGAAAAAGGACTTTAGCCTTCCATCCCCAAAGTTTTAAAACCATAATCCACCGTTAGCTTTTTGAGCTTTATGTTGAATTCTTTCATAAATATGCCTATAGGGTCGCATAAAAATTGGTACTCTAATTCCTCAAGGCATGAGTATGTTGAGACTCCGAACTCAAGTATGTATCTATTTATCCCTCCTTGCCACCATTTATCTAGTACTCTAGTCCAAGTAATATCTAGGGTCTCAAGTATCTTTAGACATTCCTTTATCCACTCATAATGATGTCTATAATTTCTTCTTATGTGGGTTGAATATTCAATTAACCATCGATACACATGCTCATGTAACTCATATAAAAATACCTCATACAAAGCATCATACATGTTATTTTAAACCTATTTTCTTGGATTTTATCCTTTGCAAGTTGGATGCTTCAGTGCAAATCTATCTTCCACTTGTTGCAGCTAGCGTTCAATATTTTTGAGAGAAATTTGGTACATCATTTTGTCACATCATTATATAAAAAAATTCAACATGGATCCTTGCAATGGAACCAAAATTTTCTAAAATAGGGGCACTAAGTTGTCTTAATTGGTTCTTGGTTTATTATAACTAGGTATAAGCATGGGATATTCCCTTTGTGCTCAAAATTTGAACACTCAGTTGTACAGACATCAATCCACATCAAAAACATGCCTTACATGCTCAACTAAATTATAGATAAGAAATAACTAGGGCTCACATTGGGCTAGTTGTACCATGGCACGAGGCTTCAATAAAGGGACTTGATCAATTTAAATAAAGCTTTAGGTAGATCCATAGGTGCAAATATTTCATGGACTAAGCCTAGTGTCATTTGGGTGTAAGCCTTTATGAAATAAACCTAGAATTATATGGGTGCTTGAGGGTTAAAATTTTATTTTTAGGTGCAACTACTCATGCTAGACTTGTGTTCCTAACAAGGATAAGAACACTTGGCACAGGCTCTATACTTAATCTATATGTAAGTTATAGATGATGTCATTAACCTTTGTAGGGACTCCATTAATGATGTGAACTAAAAACATGCATGAGCACTAATTAACATAAATTAATTAAAGCTACAACATTACATCCATTCCACATTTCATTAGCAATACAAAAGGTGCATAACTCAGACACATCATGTTTTACTGCAACAATCTTCACCATTAATTATACTTCAAAATAGAGTATAGAGTTCATAACATAATCTATGTCTAGTTCATATTACTTAAGGACCTAAATAATCATAGATGAGCTTGGGTAATAATAAACGGAGCCTTCATATCATCCATACTACTCCTAAGTCTAATGGTTGTTGAAGCAATATATATAGAGAAACTCTATTTCACTAGAGCTCTATGGTAATTCCCTGTCTCTTTACTTCATTTGGCTTGAGCTCCTTAAATAGATTTTAGGAGCATGTTCACTAGGATGGAAGGTGCATGTTAAGTATCAATCTAGATATTTTTCATCATACCTGTCAGATCCATAACCTCATGAACTATACACTACAATCACCACATATCACCAATCCTAGAAGATGCCCCAAAAATCTTGGAGATAGTTAATTACCTACCAATTGGCATAAGGTATGCACTACAATCTCCAATTGGTGCCAAAATAATAAACCACTATACTAAAATATTCCTTCACATTAATGTGGATGTCATGTTGGTGTGAATCTTCTACTTAATGAAATAAAGGTCCCAATAATGATCCCAATGGTAGTCAAGTGATTTTAAACTGTTTGGATGCATTTTCCTTCAATTCTTCTCAATCAGGAGTGTAGTAGGGTTCAAAAGTGCTCAATAATCTTAACAATGATTCATAAAGTTTGGGTATTTAATGTCTAAACCAATGTCATAAAACACTAGTATACTAGGCCCTCTACCTCTCCCAAAGTGTCTAGCCTCTTGATTTAACAATTTTGTGAATATTGGTGCATTATTCTTAATTTAATTAAAGGGTCTGAGTAGTAAAATTATTAAATAAATATACAATAATTAGTATACTAATTTGTGTAAATTATATTTCAATTTTGACCTTTCTAGAAATAGTAATAAGATGGAAAAAATAAGACTTAATTGAAAACTAGTTGATATAGTTGAGACAAGGTCTGAGATTCACTATGTAAAACCAAGACACTATCACAAATTGAGATCTCACCTTCATTTTATGATTGGATAGGAGCACCAAAAGTGGATTGGAGTGGCACTGACACTGTATTCCACCTCTATTTTTGTTGTCCTAATCATCTAAGCTTTCTAAGTTTTGTTTTCCAGGTCTTATATGACCCTGTCCATAAAGTATCAGTAGCTAAATGTCTATAGAGCTCCCTATAGAGAAGATTTTCTCTTCAAACCCTATAATCCATTATGATTTGGCCAATTTTTAAAAATAATGGGGGTTAGTTTGTGTAAGATTTATTGAACATGTATCCACACCCCTTGTGTGGGCACTCTACCTACATACCAATACTTTGAAGAGGGATCAAACCATATGTAGTTCTCCCACTTGATGTGTTTTATACAATTGAGTGTATGAATATGAAAAATGCTAAACTAGATGTACTTGAAGTGACTAGGGACTAGTGTAAGGATTTGAATAAGCTTGTAAGTATATTAGCTAGCTATATGCAGAGAGTAGGGAAAATTGCTTGAGTAGTCTTACTTGTATTCTTGCTTGCTTAGTGATATTACCAACCCCTTCTAAATGATATTTGAATGGGATTTTATATGGATATATTGGTCATGGTTTGAATGTGATAACATTAGGTCAAAAAGGATAAGGATAGGGAATTATAAGGAATTGACTGTTGGGTCTAAAATTTCACTTGGACAAGAGCACCAAAAGCTGACAGGAGTGGCATCGATGTTATAGTCTAAGTGTGGTGATATTGTTTTAAGATAATGGGACCTATGGGGATGGATTAGTTAAGGAAAAATGGGTCTGACTCAATTAGGATCAAGTCTAGAAGGCTATATATGACTGGGAATCAGTGAAAAGATGCCTACGAGGGTCATGAGAGCAAGCAAGAGGGACCTAAGGGTTGGGTTTCATTAGCCATTCTCAAGTTACCATTTTTTACATTTTACTTGACTAAATTTACCCCCCTTTATTCTAGTGATGTAGTAAAGTGAAATACTAAGATAAAGGAAAAAATAAAAAGTATACATGAACTTACTTGTAAGGGTGAAGCTCATGAAGCTGTGTGATGTTAGGTATGCATAGAGAGAGCATGCAATGAAGTGTGAATCTACAAAATAAAATAAAGAGTGGATCAATTCTCAATAGATATTATATATCAAAAATATGAATGTACAAAATTTGGGTAAGAGAAAGAGAGGAAGATAAAGGAATGAATACACCTCACTAGGTATGTAGATCACTACAAAACTTGTTGTGATGCTAGATGATGTTGTACCAAGATTAATATCATGAACAGAGCTGAGTGCTCAATTCCCCAAGAGTGGCTTAAGAATGTAAAGGCTGGCTCTTTGGCTCCATCATCACCCACTAAGTGAATTTAGGTGATCATTTTTTTGTTTATCGATGATTAGACTATGTGTCCAATCCCTCTGAATAGGTGGCTAAATAACACAAATACTAACTAGTCCTTTGGCTCCATCATTTCCCCAAGAAGTGAAGCTATGAACCGATACCAGTATGAAATATGTATCATATAAGATGCTTATTAAATCACATGAATGTACTTTGATCTAAAAATGTTGGCCTGGATATCCAAATGTATGTTAGAAACTAGATCAATCTTAGCCACTTTGAAAGATGGAGATTAGGCTTGTATGAAAGCCACTCTAAAACTTGTGCACTAGGCTTAGATGAAAGCCACTCTAAAAGATGGAGATTAGGATTGTATGAAATCCACTCCAAAATTTGTGCACTAGGCTTATATGAAATCCACTATAAAATTATGCCAACCACTTGTAGATGGAATAAGGCATGCAACTACTGAAAATGCCTGGGTAATGTTGAACTCAGAAAGAAAAGAAAAGAAATGTGCCACACACATTACCCACAATCACTAATGTTTCAAATATGGATTATGATCTAAAATTTATATCAACCACCATATCTAAAACTATAAGTGAGAACCATTATTCCATGCATAATTCCCCCTATATCTAGATTCTCTGAGAAAAAGTGTACTAAAAACTACTGATTCTGAACTAGTTTAACTATGCAAAACTATAATTGAACCTAATTTTTTGACTACTTATATAAAGTCTAGTTTTTTTTTGTTTGGATAAGAGCACCAAAAATGGATAGTAATGTCATTGTTATTGTATTCTAGTATTGGTGCTATTGTCTTAGGCCAAATCTGGTAACTATCCTAACATTTTCACTATCTACCTAGTCTATTCTGACTATTTTGATATTTGGTTGTTGTTGTAGGTATTCTGAATGCTAATTTTTTTACTATTAGGAGCTCTTATCTCTATGACAAAAACCATATTTGTTGACCCCTCTTCTAAGGTTAAGAATGAAAACCCTATAATGACTGCCCTCAGAAGAAACAACCCTCCAAGTGTGTTATGCTATAAAGATATATGATATAGTAATGATAATCGACAAGATATCTCAAGCTATAACATGGTTTATAATGAGATATTTTTAGAGTAATAGGGGTATGCCTAGATAGATGTAAATATGTAATAACATGTGCAATGTACTAAAATGGAATAGGAAGTCTGGTTAGTTGTTAGTTATTAGTTGGCAAGGAGGGATGGAGCATGATGTCCATCATGGCATCTAAGAAAGAAAGATAACGCATGATGTGGATCAAAACATTGAAAACAATGAGACTCAAAAAATCAATCAAGTGTATAAGGCAAGAAGCAAGAAGCAAGAATCATACAAAAATGTCCAAGGGGCTAAGAAATTAAGGAACATGGGCACATGTCACTCAAACTGGAAAGTAAGCATATAAAGCATGTTTAAATTGAAACAAGCAAGGGTTAGCATGAGGGTCACAATCACATATAATAATATAGATAAAGGACATTGGCAAATGTCCTAAAGCACACACATGAATAGAAGCAAAATACATTGGCAAATGTCCTAAAGCACATACAAGAGACAAAATAAGAACTGAAAAATGCAAACAATCTAGCTATGCTACGTAAGAAAGTAAAGCATGTAATAACTAGAAATATAATCACATCTAAATAGTCAAATCAAGAGGGAAATTATTCAAGACATGTTATTACAAAACTAGGTATATGTTAATAAATACACAAGTGTTATATACTAGTGAAATATTGATATAGTAATTTGTGTAAGCTAGTAAATAATGTATATCAATATGATAACTAGAGTGTGTGGTGTAGGAATGACATAACCTGGATGGTGTAGTCATGTAGAAGATTCCCCTAGTGAGTATGTATATTGATGTATATCTTGAATGTAGAAGTAGGATACCCCCTCGATGGGTAGAGTGAAGCAATCAAAGAGTTATATGTCACTACGTAAACTTAAAAGAGATCAAGTAAAGCATGGTAATGTAGATAAATCAACAAACAATAGCATAGAACAACAAATATAATTCTAACATAGCATTATAAATGTAAAGCATTGATAATGCATACAATCAAAATGTTTTTGGTGTTTTGACATATTTGAATGTTTTTGGAATTTTGATATATTGTATTATTTTTGTATTTTGAAATGTTATGAACTATGTAAAATACATCACAAAAAAAATATGTACAAGAATTTTGAAGAGAATATATGTACAAGTAAGGTTGAAAAGAGATGATACTAACTGATGAGTCTCATGAGATACTCCCTATCATAGTGTCCTATATCAAGGAGAGGAATCATGCGTGATCATGAAGCATGATGGAAATGCTGAAACTGTGGCTTTAAAATTTATATATGTTGTAAATGCTCTAAAATATCTAAAGTATAAATTGAGTGTGGGGTTTCCCTATAACTCTGAGAAGTAGATGCAATTTTAGGGCTCTTAGGGACCCATCTTTTAGTAGGAGAAGCTCTCTAAAGATGTGATTTATGAGTAGATGCATAAGATCTCAATGATATTACCCTAGGTGTGAACACTATAGCTAGAAGATATCTAGAACCCTGAAGCTATGGAGTTGTATAAACTCTCTATGTTAGTGATGAATGCCTCAATTGTGTCTAAATTATAACTATAGGAGGAACTATAATTGGTGGAGAAACTAGAATTGGAGGCTAAACTAAAACTAGTGACTTTAAAGTAGATGGATCTGAAGTGGGGAGTGGTAAATCATATGGAACTCCACCAACTATAAAAACTTGATTAGCATGTATAAAAATCATGCATCTATGAACTATAAAAGGTACTACTCAAAGTTTCTAAATCTAAGGTCAACCAAGTAGCATATCAAAAACTCCTACACTAGGAACTAGAGTGAATGGTGTGGCCACGTGTGTTGGACCAACCTATAAAGGAAGTATAATCACACCTAATGAACTTTGTATGTGCCCAATGAATCCACAGATAACTATGTTTTTCAAGGTAATATCTTGCTTTGAATATCCCAAATGCTATAGTAATGTCATAGTGCACATGTTCACACTGGATTCATTATTTATGAGAACCCTATGAATAGGATGATTATGAATGTAAGATATGATAAAGAGTGTATGATAATTTGAATCATCCTCAATGATCTCCTACTCTGAGAAAGAGATGGAAGGTCTAGATGGAACTTTGGAATTGTATATACCAATCATGTTGCTCAAAGTATATAAGTCAACTGAAGGTGCCTTATATGTATCTGTTGGTGGATGTGTATGATATGCATGGCGAACCCTTGATATGTCCCCTGTCTCTTATTGAGAATATTATGGAAAATGTTCTTAGAATATTTTCAAAGCTTTATTCTATGTTTTATTTGCTTGAGAAGGCTCAAATAAAGTGTCAAGATCAATATGATTGCCATCTATCAAATCTTATATCATTTGTCTCAAACTAATGCATCTATTTATTGTATGGCTTGGTACCCTATGAAATTCATAAAATGAATGTTGATCATATCCCCATGGAAGAGGCTTTGTTGGGTCAACTTCCCAAATAGGAGGGAGAGATATTATGCTACATTCCAATAGCTACTGTAAAACTCTAGCTAGAGAAACTAGTAGATTGGTAAAAGTACATTGAGGAGGTGCAAATAAAACCACTCATTGAGGGGGCTTCAAAGCTAGATTAATTTTAGGTTGATTATGACTCTTGCTATCATTCACCTTGACTTTGTATGGGACTTTATTGTTACTCATGTTTGTTGTGTATGATATAATGGTATACTTGATTTTTCCCATTAAAATTAGTTTGACTTCTCTTTCCTTTAGTGTGTGACATAACTAAGTGAAGGAAATATAATTTTGAACATAATTGATTCATGCAAAGCTGGTAGAAAACTTTGTTTGAAGAGATCTTGTAACTCTTAATCAGCCATGGGGCTAGTCATCTTAGCCAAAATAGTCTTATATCAAAGAACATAATTTATGAGATGCTCATTTGACCTTTGTTTATATTATGCAACTTAGGCATATGAAACCTTATCACCAATGTTAATGCTGAAATAAATTAGGAACATGTTGGCTAAAGGATTTAATGCATTAATTGACTAATTTGGTAGATTACAGAACCATTATAAAGCATAATCCTTAAGGATTTGTGGAAATATCTTGGTTAGTAACCAGGAATTTGGCATATATTCCAAGCATGATGCATGAAAATCTCTCAAATATGTCTCTGAATCACCCTTTCGATCATATAGAGTATGTTTGGGTTGAACAAAACCTTGTGGTAAGGGTGTAAAAGCAATGTGATGTGCCAATTGTGTATGCAGTAGAGTAAAAGAATACAAATCCTATGTAGGTCTAGAGGCACCTTTCTCAAGATGTATCACCTTAGATTTAAGATATCTTATCTCTTGTACAAGGGCTACCACATCAGGAGATAAAGATGTACTAGTTGTAGCTGGTGGCATAGAGGTAGGTTGAGATGCTATAGGGGTTGTTGAGACATAGTTTCCATCGTAGTGTCATTTGTAATTGGTTGCTCTATGGTTTGGGAATATTAACCATTGTTCACTCTTTGTTGTTCTTCTTTTATTATTTTAAGCATGTCATCTTGCATTTTATGGTGTTTAGTTACAAGTTCTTAAAGTTCCCTTTTATCAGTTTCATCAAAACTAGTGTATTGGGCCATTGTTAAGGTAGGAAAACAATTTAAAATTTGATTGAATTTTTTGCAATAATTTATAATAGGAAAAGTGTTAGAGAAGGAAAGTACTAAATATAGGAAATGTAAAGTCTTAAATATAATGAACTAAAAATTGTGTAAAAAGGATACGAAGCTCACAAACATGTAAGGTGATACCTCAAGAAGCAATGGGACCTAGTATATGCAACTAGGGTTTAATAGATAATTATTTTGAAAAATTACTATGAAAATTTGAAATTTGAAGTGAATTTCTGAGTTAAATATGGAAGTAAAAAATTAGAGATTTATTGGAAATTTTGTGATTTAATAGGACCTAGTGTATACAATAGGGTTTTAAAAAATAAATGTTTTTGAAAATTACTATTGAATTTTAAAATTTGAAGTGAATTTATGATTTTAATATGCTATTAAAAAATCAAAAAATTATTGGAAAATTACTAGGAAAATACTGGGACCTAGTATGGGAAACTAGGGGTTGAAAGAAATTTATTTTAAAATTACTATGAAATTTTAAAATTTGATGCAAATTTTTTATTTTATTATGAAAGTAAAAAATTAGAAAAATATAGGATAAATCAGTAGGAAATTTACCATAGGGTTTCTTGGGTTTTTATGTGCAAACAAAGTAATTCAAGTTCACCAAATGATTTAACAATTTTGGGAATACTATTGTATTATTCCTAATTTAGTTAAAGGGTTTGAGTAGTAAAATTAGTAAATAAATATGCAATAATTAAGCTAATAATTTTTGTAAATTATATTGTAATTTTTACCTTTCTAAAAATACTAATAAGTGGAGAAAATAAGGCTTAGCTATAAATTGGCTGATATGACTGAGACAAGGTTTGAGATTCACTATGTAAGACTAGGACACTATCATAAAATAAGATGTAAACCTAATTTTATGATTAGATAGGAGAACCAAAAGTGGACAAGAGTGGCACTAGCACTGTAGTCCACTATTACCACTATTGTCCTAAGGATCTAAGCTTTCTAGGTTTTATTTGTCAGGTCTGTGTGACCCTGTCTATGAAGTTTTAGTAGTTGGAAGTCTATAGAGCTCCTTGTAGATAATATTTTCTCTCAAAACCCTATACTCCATTGTTCTTTGACTAATTTCAAGAAATAATGGGGTTAGTGTGTGTAATATTCATTGAATGTGTATCCACATCCCTTATGTGGGCATGTTACCTACATACCAATACTCCAAAGAGGGACAAATCCATATGTAGTTCTCCCACTTGATGTGATTTGATAAATTTAGTGTATGAATATGCAAAATGTTAAACTAGATGTACTTGAGGTGGCTAGGGGTTGGTGTAAGGTTTTCTAAGAAGCTTGTAAATATATTGGTTGGTTGTATATAAAGAATAGGGAAGATTACTTGAGTAGTATTACTTGTATCTTACTTGCTTAGTGATATTTACAACCCCTTATAAATGATATTTGAATGGGATTTTATAGGGATCTATTGGTCTTGGGTTGAATGTGCTCGTATTAGATTGACAAGGATAAGGATGGGAAACCATAAGGAATTGACTATTGGGGCCAAATTTTCAATTGAACAAGAGCACTAAAAGCATACAAGAGTGGCATCAGTGTTATAGTCTAAGCATGGTGCTATTTTCTTGAGCTAATAGGACATAGGGGATGGATTAGTCATGGAAAAAGGGTCTGGCTTAGCTGAGATCAAGTCTAGAAGGCTAGGAATGATTAGAAATCAGTGAAAAGATGCATATGAGGGTCATGAGATCAAGAAAATGGACCTAAGGTTTGGGTGTCATTATCCACAGTCAAGTTACCAATTTTTGCATTTTATATGACTACACCTCCCATGCAAAATATCCATACCATGGTGAGCATGTGAAGTCATCTCTTGGGAAAGAAACAAGATTTATGAGTAGTGTTCAGTGTCTTGAGGCATAAATGACTAGTTATACCACCTCTCATGTGGCTCAAATTTGACATACACCTCTCTCAAAACCTAATGATGATGTTCATGAAGATTTTAAGTGCTCTCATGACATCATTTTTCCTTCTAATAACCCCTCTTGATGACACTATCTAATGAAACCAATAGATAGACATATGTATATGCAAGGTTATTCAAGATTATAAGATCAACATGAGTTTAAAATATCTTATTCAACTATATACAATATGAATAAACTCACTGAGGTCCTTTAGAGTCATGGTGTTGGCTTGATCAAGCCATTCATCTTCTATTTGTATGTATATATCCCCTTGTTTAAACGTCCAAACCTATTTTCTTGTATAAATAGTCATAAATACCCATATAGATGGTTATTGAAAGTCCATTTAAGAATTTTATAACCCCATATTCCTTATATAGCTCATTGTATATGCAAACATCTTTCATTTCCTTACAGGATCAAATTAGCCTTCTCAGGCCTAATCCATAGAGCATGACCTATGAACATGATAACTAATATAATATGGTGATATTCAGTATATTTAATAAGATAACCAACACCATTTTATGTCTTAAACATTTCATAAAAATTAATCTTGAGTCATATTTCTTCCATCGAGTGTCTTTCAAGGTTTTGTAAAGGTTTTAGGGGTCTAAAACTTCTTAGTAATGATTCATAGTGTACGGACCCCTGATGGAAAACATCTTTCCATATATTTCAAGTAAACTAACCCCTTCAACTACCTTGACTATATTTATCTCCCATACAAAATATCCATCAAGAGAAGTACATAGTGAATAGGTGCTTCAACTAGCTATCTAGACTGTGCAGGTAGGGAAAAGGTTTAAAAGCCAAAAAAATAAGTTTTTTACCTTATCTTCACTCCAAAACTTCCATAAATATTTTAAATGACTCTCTACATCATTATAATGATTATAAATATGAAATAACACAAGGGTAAATTCAAAATGGTGGTAAGGTCTCTCACTAGGGGTCTAAGGCTTGTTTGCATATATTATCCCTCAAGGGCATATTGAAATGAAAACCTATATGTTATCCATCTCAAAAATTGTATGAATAATAAGTAACACCTTCATCTACCTCATAAACCTTCACATGAGTTTAAAACCCTTTATCATACCCATAGACCTCTAAAAAGTCATCCTAGCTCCATTACTGACTGTCAGCAGATTGAGGTATGTCTGTGAAAAATAGTCAATGTTTACACTAGTAATGTGTCTTTTAGGATAGAATAGGAAGCTAAAAATAGTAATTAATAACATTTTTACTAAATTTTAGAGCTTAAATCCAATGATATGTGTTTCAAAACCATAAACTCCTCAAAACTCAATTTATATGTTGACTATGTGTAGGTTCCCTTAGATTTCAACAAATGTAGGCCATTATCTAATAATTTTATGTTTATAAAAAGGTGTATGAGTGGTAGGTGTGTTAAAACCCTGTAGGAATCATCTTCAAATGAACTCCATTCCCTTAACATACCAATAATCATCTTTCTCTTTCCTTGCAAATGAGAGCTCTCTAAAATATAACATATTGTAGTTCACTTTTGACTGTGTTCCATGTCTTAAGACCATTTCACATGGTAATATAGATTTAAATAGTCTTTTTAATATGTTTTATGTTTTATATAATTTTTAACTATCTCATATATCTTCATGCCAATGCTCCAACATGCTTACTTTCCTCATCATGCACAATATTACACCTATAGGTGTCGTTGGCAAGATTGATTATTGTGTTTATGTTTTAAGAAATATTTTATATTACTCTCAATGGTTTAAAATTTATTGTGATATTTTATCAGGTATAAACACTTCATCATTTTCATACACCATAAGTCCACCTTTCATTCTTGGTCAAAACTGAGTTTTTCTCCATCATTAGGTTGGTTATAAGTGCACACTGCTCATAGCATTTGGTTTAGGACCTTATTATCACATCCTTTAAGTTCTTAAATCTTTAATGGATCATAAAATTATAATTATAAAACTTTATCTCCTCATTATTTTGAACAAACCTTGGAGACGTAACTTGACTATATCTTGGTATGACTATAGATGATGGTTCACTATACTTTATATGGACTGAGATAGATTTAGACCTTGAAAAGGTCAAGGATATAGATTAT
This sequence comes from Torreya grandis, assembly GCA_037957365.1. Lineage (NCBI taxonomy): Eukaryota > Viridiplantae > Streptophyta > Pinopsida > Cupressales > Taxaceae > Torreya > Torreya grandis. Next base: position 5,266,432 of record JARHVA010000040.1, read on the forward strand.
GAACCTATAATTAATTCATTAAATGGTATCCATAATCTTCATAACCTCATTTGAATCTTCACTTACCTTTAAAGTCTTCATTCATTACTCTACCCACTTCTTGGGCTTATGACTGAGTGTGCTTGTAGATATGGCTATAGGCCTCTCTCTCTTAGGATATTGACCCTAAATCAACCTAATGATCTTGTTGAGAGGGTATTTTATCAACCCTAGTTTCAATAAATGGTTATAAATGATTTAATCAATTCAATATTTTCATTAAGGTCTCAAGGTTCTTTTTGTATTTCACTTGGTTCATCTCTTTTTAGCATGGTTGTAGGTGATCATCTCTATGTTTTGTATAGATTGAGATAGAGATTAGATGATAGAAGACCTTTATGAGATCACCAAAATTAATATTATGTCCTTATTACTTAATTATATTTCAAACCTTACTTTACATACCTCAACCCACATACCTCAATAAATATTGACCTTAACAAAATACTATAGATGTACTATGGCCTTGGTGTTAGGTGGAGGTTTACCTTTTAAGCAAGGTTTTAAGGTTTGTATACTTATTTCATGACAATAATTCTTTATAAAACTCTTGACTCTTATTTTATATTGGATCCATGAGGTTAATTGATATAAATAGGCAGTGGTATGTGTATGGATGATGGGATACATGAAACTGAGAATGGAGTGGAATGATAAGCTTATAGCCATGGTGAAATGGCAGTGATAAGGATTGTCAAAGTGAAATGAAACATAGGAGTTAAAATGGAACATAAATCCAATTTCAATATATTCATGAAGGATCTTAGGGAATCATAGACATATGCCTTAATCAAATATATCATTTTGGAGGCCCTTGAACTAACATACACTGCAAAAATTTAAACCTAGGAATCATCAAAATACCTTAACAAATGCTAAGTTTCCTTAAAATTTGCTAAACTAAGACTATGAGGATGTTTGAGAATGATTGAGGGTGATTTATCCATGTGACCTTGAGGAACCTTTGAGATAACTGAATGGAATACACCTAACTTGAATGAAACACTTAAAACCAAGTCTTAAAGAATTTTGATATCCTTGGATCTCTCATGAACCTTACAACCTCTTGAATTTGATTATAGAGTTTAGATTAGTATTTTATGTCTTATTTAACTCCATATAATCACATATGTGGATCAACCTATTTGGGAAGCCATGGAAGGTCTCCTCAAGACCTAAAAAACTAGGACCAATCAGTAGTTTGGTTAAAATAGACAAAATCTTTAGAAAACCATACTATTCTTTTTGCCTTGTATAGATGAAATACCACTTTAATTATTAGTATTTATTTATAAATATATAAATACAAAACTATCAACTAATACCCATGATTAGAAGGTTTGAGGTATAGTTTCTTTGATCAAGAACTCAGATCTACTTTATCTCTCTACTATATAGACTGAACATTAACCTAAAGTGATATTATAATTTGATAATGAATAATAAATGGAAAACATAATGGTTTTTGTCTCCTTGAGCCTTAAAACCTTATAATATCTTCATCATATGTCTGGAACAATCTCTTATTGTATCTCCAAGACTCCTCCTGATCAAATCCATACAGTGCAGTTTTGTACCATCTAAAAACACTATCTAAACCTACAAATTCTCCTTCATTTCCTCTTATTTCATATTCAAACCATATTTTTATGGTAATATGAATAAATATATCAATAAAAATCATCCTCAAAGCAATTAATATGCCAATGAGATAAAAAATATAGCTCTTTTCACACATGAGAACTCTTTTGATGTCTAAATAACCTTATAAGCTCATTGAAGAGATATTTTTAAAGCATGAAATGATTGAATAAAGTAATTGTATGTCCATGATTTGTGTTTAAAATATATTATTGGTGCTTTAAATCCTTATGAGGTCAAAATTTGCCATTTAAAGACCAAAATCTTCACTTTTAGACCATACATACATAATTTTACAAAGAAGAAAAGCTAAGAAATCTCACAAGAGTACCTTAAAACCTTCTTAAAATTTATTCACAAGGATTTTATGTATGTTAATCACCCATTTTTAAGTATTATATCCCATCATTATTTAATATCTTGGATATATTAGAGAAACTGATAGTGAGTCATTAACTACCATCTTCAACCATCTTAGTTCATTGGATATAGATAACAATACCACTTTAATTCATTGTTAAAGACATCATAAGATACTCAAACATCATGAAAACATGAAAATTACATGACACTGAGACCATACTCCCTTCAACTGATAGTTAATGAACACTATGATGATTAGGCATATCACCTAAGGACTTAAGACATCTAGGAGATATGGTGATCACAAACAGACTCAATAACATCTCTAAGAGTGTTTGAATGACTTCAAGAAGAAAATAGGAAACATCATGACTCAGGATAGCATCATGTAAAGGCTTATGTGGGTACCATGAAAATTTTTTAGTTTTAGGGGTTGGCATTTGGCCTTGGCAGGCCAAATTACCAATAACACCTTCTTCCATACAATGCTTAAAATGGTGCCATCTTCAAAGCTAATTGGTATGAGTTATTTTAAGAAAAATAAACCAATGAAAGATACTTATCCCACTTTTATTTTTGGTCCATGTAATACATATGAAGGAGATGCTCTAACAGTTGATTAAATCACTCAATTTGACCATCAGTCTGTGGGTGATATGCAATGTTGAATTTTAGTTGTATACCCAAAGCTGAATTTAGAGTTCACCAAAACCTAAAAGTCATCTTCAAATCATGATCCAAAATGATCTTCTATGTAAATACATGTAAATGATAGACTTACTTTACAAATATCTTTGAAAGAGTAGGTGCATCATTTATCAAATTACCTAGTATAAAATGAGCTACCTTAGTTTATCAACTACAACCAAGATCATATTGTTCCTATTATATGATAATGGTGAACCTTGGATAAAGTCCATACTAATCACTTGCCACTTCCATTTTAGTATGTCATGTGGATACAATAATCTATTTGGATGTGCATATTCATCTTTTACACATTGACATTCTAGACAACATGACACAAAGTCCGTTGCATCTTTCTTGATTCCCTTCCAAAAATAAAGTGGTCTAGGCTCTACCATAAGCTTGGTTACTTTTAGATGTCCTGAATATAGATCATTGTGCATTTATTTTAATATTTTTCTCCTCAAATTCTCCTTATATGATACATACATCATATCATTATATTTCAAAAGACCATCATTCTCTATTCTAAATCATTTATACCTAAGATTCTGAGCATTCTCAGATAATTCTTTTTTAACCTGATCATAGAATTCATATCCTAGTGAAAATTCAATCACTTAATCCTTGAAAGTACTCTTGATAGTATCCATGACTAATATGCACCTCCTATGACTTAAGGCATTAGCTAATCTATTTTCCTTACCTTTGATATAGTTGATATCGAAATCATAATCAGATAAGAATCATAATCAGTGCCTTTGATAAGCATTTAGATTTGGTTAGGTGAAGATGTACTTGAGTCCCAAGTTGTCAGTCTTGAACTCAAATGGTTTTCTTAACAAATAATTCCTCCAAACATGTAAAGCATACACAATTATTGCAGTTTCTAGTTCATAAGGGGAATAGTTCATCTCATAAGGATTCAGTTTCCTTGATTCGTAAGCTACCACTACACCATCCTACATAATGACTCTTCCAAGTCTATCCCCAGATGCATCTGTGATCACTAAAAACTTACCATTGGGATCATGAACTCTTAATGCTTGTGTTGAAGTAAGCCTCCTTTTTAATTCCTAAAAAACTACTTCACACTTATTTGACCAAATAAAATTGATTCTTCTATTGCAAAGAGGTAATTGGATTAGCTATCTTAGAAAAAATTGGAATAAATTTCCTATAATATCTTGCTAATCCCATGAAACTCCTTACCTCATGGAAATTATTTGGTGCGAACCACTCCATAATGGCTCTTATCTTTGTTGAATCTATTAAAATACCATCTACAGAGATAATATGTCCTAGATATTGCACTTTCTTTTGGGAAAATGCATGATTGAACAATTTTCCATACAACTTATGTTTTTATAAACATTGCAAAACTAGTTTTAGAGGTTGAATATGATCTTCTTCATCCTTAGAATATATAAGAATGTCATCTAGAAAGACCAAAACAAAATTATCTATGTGATCTCTAAGCACATTATTCATGATATTCATAAACACTGTAGGAGCATTTGCCAGCCCAAATGGTAACACTGTAAACTCATAGTGCCCATATCAAGTTATAAACATTGTATTAAGAATATCCTCATCTTTTATCCTTAGCTAATGATATCTTGTCCTTGTTAGAATTTCTTCTAAAGTCTTAAATTAGTTTAGGATTTTGGTAAGTTAATTTAAATAAATGTAAATTGGGCATGCTTATTTTTATAAAGATACCTCCATAAATAAATTAAGTTAAATTTATTAAGTTAGTTTTATATTTGAGTTAATATTAAAACTACCTTACAAATTGCATTCTCATAAATAGTTGGTTGTAGAAGTTGATTGGTTTTTACTGGTTATGAGGTGAAAACTATTTATTCATGTCTAGATTTTTAAAAAGGGTTAATGGCATATTGGCACCCCTTCTATTGTACTTGTTTTTTTTAAATTAATAAAATACTTGTGGACCCACACTTAATGGGCACAAGATTCAACTTAAGTGGTTTTCATGGTATCAAATCATGGTAATCAAGAGCATGGTGAACTTGGGTGAAAGTAAAGGTGAAATATTTATTCATGTGGACAGAAATGCGCCTCACATGAAGTCAAATTTAGAAAAATACATAAGTGGTATAAGGTATGCCCTTTGTAACTTTGGTCTAGGGTTAATATTTTGAAAAATTAACAAAATATTAAAATTTTCAAATATTTTACATTGGTTTTATAAATCTTGAGTAAACATGTGTGTGAATAAGCCTATGTTTTATAGCCACATGCCTTGAACAGTAATAAGAACTTAGATCCTTCAATTTTTTAAATATTATAGAATGGTTCTCAAAATGTAGTTTGATGAAATGTGATTTACAAACCCTATTTTCTACCCAAATAGCCATTCATATGGATTTTCAAAACTAGAAACTTTTATGATCATATAGTACGGCTTCTATTTTTATTAAAATTAATTTGGTCAATTTTTGATGTGTTTAAGTTTCTAAAAAGATCAAATCTGGTATCTAAGATGTTAGGCAAGCTAAATTTTTGAGTTGTATGACCCATATCTATAGTAGTACAGCCTCTTCAATGCCCTAACTCATCAAAAACCATATTTACTTCATCAACATCCTTTCTATCAGTCTCAAACAGAGGCAAATCTAAAATGGTATGGAATTATATGGCCAGGAATAGTGAAAGAGTAGTTTCCAAATTTTTTAGAGTATCCATGTTGTCTAAATGGCATTGAAAGTCTCAATAAAAATTTAAAAAATCATTTTGTAAAGTTTCCAATTGAATTTTTCAAAAATGTAGGGTTTGAGGGACCCACACAAGATAATCAAAGATTTTTTTTTCCTTGGAAAATATTTCATGAATAAATCAACCAGAGATAAATCAAACATCCATGCCCAATTAAATTTTTTTTATTTACATAGAGAAAAAAATTAGGTTTATATATAAATTTCTCTCTTTGTGACTTGTAAATGCTCTTAGAGCACTTGGAAGGACTAATTTTGTGAAGAGATTTGAAAGAAGGAGGTCAAGGGTTCCAATCTCTTTTTTGGAAGATTTTTTTCTAAATGGTATATGATTTTTTAAGGGAATATTCTTTTTTAAAATATTTTTTTTGTATGCTTTGTAAGTTGTAAAAGCATGAATACTAGTTGTAATAGAAGTTTGTTTCTTTTGCTTTTGGTAAAATAAGTTTATATTTTGGTGAAATAAGGGTGTAATATTTTGATTTTTTGGTGTGTTTAAGTGAAAAACCCATCAAAAATATATATTTTTTTCTATGTGTAAGTTAAGTGAAAAAACCCATAGAACCATTGTCTTGTGTAAAGTGTTATTAGTGGTATCAGTGAGTGTGTTGTTTCTTTCATTTATCGCACTTATTTTTCATTATGTCATACTTAATTTTATTTGTCACACTTGATTTCATTTCAAGATGCCAAAGATTTAGAATTTGATTTTAGATGGTGATAGATTAATGATTTCTAATTATTCTGATTGGAAACATTTGATGGAAGCTTCATTATTTATTAATGAGTTATGGGATGTTATAAAGAATGAAAATCCTACATTGCCTATAAAACAAGCCAAAATTGATGTTTTTAATCTACATGATTCTAAGGCCCTAGCTTTAATCAAGTGTTGTTGTACTTGGGATACTTACATACATTTTGAAAACTCTTCTCATAGTTACACTGCATGGAAAACCATATCTGATTTGTATGATAAGAAACCTAAGTATAAGAAGATAGACATCCACATGTAATTATTTATTTTATCATTAGAGGAATATGGGGATATGGGAGATTACATGTCTATGTTGAAGAATAGTTATACTGAGTACACTAAGGTTGGGTTTAGAAAACTAGATGATGATCTCATAGTTATTGTTGCATTGAAAGGACTACCTACATCCTATAAGAACTTTTTATAAATGTTTCATGTCTATGACAAGATCATAGGCATCACTTTTGATAAATTAGTTGATTTTTCTATCCAACATTACCTCTCTCTACCTAAGAAATCAAATAAAATTGAGGAATCTCATGTTTTAGATTCTAAGCCTAGTTAATCTTCTTTTGGTCAACAAAACTATAGATAGAATAGTTATAGAGGGGGTCAAGGTTATAGAGGAAGCAAATTTCAAATTTGAGGTAGAGGATATAATCAAAAAAATTATTCAAATCAATAATCTATCTATTCTCATTTAAATGAGATGAGTGATATAGGACATGGTGACAACTCTTATAGAGGTAGAGGTTAAGGTAGATCAGACATTCAATGTCATAGATGTGGGAAATTTGGTCACATTGCCTCTTGGTGTAGGATTTATTTTGAAAAAAATTAGAGGTCACAAAAAGTGACTAAGTCTAACTCTACTCAATATGTTAACCATGATTATGATGATTCTATAAATTTTGCTCATGAATCTACATTCACTAGTTTAGGGAACATTACTTATATGGAATATGAGGCTAGAGATGAGCTCACAGATGTATGGGTTTTAGATACAGGAGAAACCAAACACATGACATTTAGGTGAGATTATTTTGGACTTTCAAATAATCTTCTCTCTCTATTAGCCTTAGTAGATAAGTCTGTGCATACTCCACAAGGTCTTGGGTCAATTCAGATTCTCCTTCCTTATGGATATATCAAATACTTTGAAAATGTTTGGTATGTTCCCACATTAAAAAAAACATATTATTTATTTGGTAACTATTCAAAAAAAATGTTATCAAATTGTTCTTAAAAATGGGCTCATTTATATTAATTCAATGTAAATAAAGATGGATTTAAAACCATGTATACAGGATATGAGGATAGAAATTTGGTTTGATTGCATTGTAAAGTGCTTCCTCCCATAGTGGAACTTGAGGTAGTTTTTGATATAGGTACAAGTACTCTGTATACATAGTAGTTTTGGCATCTCCACTATGGACATTTGAATGTTCACTGTTTATTGGACTTGTAGAGATATGGTATGGTGATTGGATTGCCCACTTTTTGCAAAGATAGTATTCTTTATGAATCATGTGTTTTGGGAAAATAGAATCAGGAAATTTTATCTAATAATTCTTCATGGTGAGCTAACAAATGTTCATAGTTAGTTCATAGTGATGTATGTGTCATGAAGAAGTCCTCCATTGGAGAGTGTAGGTATTTTGTGTTATTTATCAATGATTTTTTTAGGACAACTTGGGTATTTTTCATTAAAAATAAATCATAATTTTTCAATAAGTTTGTTGATTGGTTACACTTAGTTGAAAAATAAGTAGGTTCACACTTAGCCACTCTTCATTCAGACAATGGAGATGAGTATACTTCAAATGAGTTTTTAGATTATTATCGAGAACATGGCATTCATTGATAATATAGTAATTCTTATACTCCATAATAAAATAGAGTATCTAAACAAATGAATAGGAATTTAGAGGGCATATCATGATCTATGTTACACTATAAATATCTCAATGATAAGTTTTGGGTCGAAACCATTATAATTGTAGTGTATTTGAGAAATAGGTCCCTTACAGCTACACTTTTGGGACAAACTCGATATGAGACTTGGTATGGTTTTAAACCAAAAGTTAAACACTTGAAATTTTTTGGATGCCTTTTTTTCACTTTAGTTCCCACTGAACATAAAATTAATTTGGAACCATGAAGTCAAAAATGCATCTTTCTTGGCTATTTAGAAAATTAAAAAGGGTGTCATTTGCTTGCATATAATATAGGCAAATTCATAGTGAATAGGGATGTAATATTTCATGAATTTGGTACTATGAACACTGCAAATAGTGATTCTCAATTTGACAGGTTAGAGAGGAAGATTATAAAATGTGATAAGGGATTGAATAATGAGTCCAACTCTCATAGGTTGTGGTATGATACTAGTATCCCTTCTATTCCTCTACTTTTTCATAGGTTGATGACTTAGAAAATGTTGAAAATTCTCTAAGTCTTCCTTTGAATGGTGTACATGATGATAATTTTGGTGTTCCTGACCTAAACAACTTAGATAAGTATCCGAAATAGGCTCAAAGTACTTATTTCACTTGAAAGCAAATAAAGTTGGTCTCAAAAGTCCCAAGCATTCTCATAAATAGGTGAACTATGAAATGTTTGTTATTACTTATTCCACTAGGCGGTCTACTTTTGAGGAGGCTTCTACTGAATAGGTTTGGTAACAGGGCATGAAAAATGAGTATGATGAAATAATTAAAAATAATACTTGGGTTTGTTTGATCCTCCTATATATGTTCAACCCATAGGATACAAATGGGTTTATAGTACTAAATATAAATCATATGGTTCTATTGATAAACATAAGGTAAGACTTTTTGTGAAAGGTTATGTGTAACAAGAAGGTATTGACTATGAGGAAACATTTTCACCAACTACCAAATAACACACTATTCATATGGTCCTCACCTAAGTAGCATAGAATGGTTGGAAATTACATTAGATGGATGTTAAAAGAGCCTTTTTGAATGGTTATTTACAAGAATAAATATATATGAAATAACCCCAAGGTTTTGAGAAAGTGGGTGCAGAGCACAAAGTGTGTAAATTGATCAAAGCTCTTTATGGACTCAAACAAGCACCCAGGGCTTGGTATGAAAAAATGGATTCATAATTGAAGAAAATTAGCTTTCAACATAGTGAATCTAATGACACTCTCTATTTTTGAGTGCAGGGTAAGAAATTGGTAATTCTTGTTCATTATGTCGATGACTTGTTTATCACAGGGAATGTTGAACCCCATAATAAGTATGTGAAGAAGGAATTAAAATATGGGTTTGAGATGATAGATCTTAGACTTCTTTACTACTAATTTGGCATAGAAGTAACTTAGAAAGATAAAATTATTTTCATTTCAAAAACTAAGTATATTTCTGAGTTGTTAAATAGGTTTGGCATGAATGATTGCAAACCTACCCTCACTCCCATAGAAAGTAACTTAAAATTGTCTAAGGATGATGGTAGTGCCTTTATTGATGGCACCAAATATAGATGGTTAGTGGGAAGTTTGATATATTTGATGACTACCAGTCCTAATATATCAATTTTAGTTGTAATTTTATTTAGGTTTATGCATAATCCTAGATAAATTCATTGGCATGCAACAAATAGAGTACTTCATTATCTTCAAGGAACAAAAAAATATGGCCTTAAGTATCACCACAATATTAAATTCAAACTTGTTGGGTATTGTGATGCAAATTTTGGTGGATGTGTGGATGATAAAGTATCCACAATAAGATACATTATGCATGTGGGTTCAACTGCCATTACTTGGTGTTGTAAGAAGTAGGATACAGTGGCAAATTCATCGAAAAAATTAGAATACATTGCAACACGGGATGCTTTCAGAGAATTTTTTTTACTTATGGCACATTCTTAAAGATCTTCAAATTTCTCATATTACTCTTACATAATTATACATTGATAATCAAAGTGCAATCAGGATGCCCAAGAATTTAGTATTTCATGCCAAAACAAAACATACGGATGTCAAATATCATTATATGTGAATTTTGGTGGAAAAGAAAGCACTTGACCCAATATATTGCCAACTACAAATTAGATAGTTGATATTTTCACAAAACCCCTTGATAGAATCAAATTTGAAAAATTTAGAAAAATGTTTGGCATGTGTCCAAAGAACTTACTTTGGATCATAGGGGGTTTTGTTAGGACTTGTTCCAAAGTCTTAACTTAGTTTAAGATTTTGGTAAGTTAATTTAAATAGGTTATGCTTCTTTTTATAAATACACCCTCATAAATAAATTTAGTTTTATATTTGAGTTAATAATAAAACTACCTTATGGGTTGTATTCCCATAAATAGTTGGTTATAGAAGCTGGTTTTTAATAGTTATGAGGTTAAAACTATTTATTCATGTCTAGTTTTGTAAAAAGGGTCAATGGCATATTGAAACCCTTTCTATGTACTTTTTTTAAGTTAATAAAATACTTGTGGACCCACACTCAGTGGGCACAAGATTCAACCTAAGTGGTTGATATGCTATCATCCTTAAGAACAATCTTAGAAAAGATCATTGCCCCTTGCATTTCATCAAAAAGATCATTTCCCCTCACATTTGATCAAAAATATCATCTATATGAGGTATTAGATACCATTTTTTGATAGTTACCTTATTCAACATTCTATAATCAATACAAAGGCAAGGAATGCCATCTTTCTTCTTGATGAAGATAATGGGTGCACTCCATGGTGATACACTGGACTTGATCAACCCTTTTGACAACAATTCCTAGAGTTAAGACTTTAATTCAACTAATTCAATGTTTTTCATCCTATACGATGCTTTTAGACTTTGGTTTTGATTTAGGTATGATATCGATAGAGAAATGACACTCACATTTAGGAGACAATCCTAAAAATTCTTATGGAAAAACATCATGAAAATTCTTAAGGAATGGATAATCTTCAATGGATGGTTCCTTAGATTCCTCCATTTCATTTATCTTGACGATAAATTTTTGGCATCATTTTCTTTGAGCCTTCTTGAGTTGCATTGCATAAATCTACCTAAGCCTCAACTCCCTTTTCTCACCCTAAATTTGTGTTTGATTTCAAAAATCATCCTAACACTCAATCTTCTTTAGATAGCAATCAACCTTGGATTTATACTTCAAAAACTAATTTACTCCTAGGATCACATCATAGGACCCTAGTGGTGTTGCATAAAGATCCACTACTGTTATGAATTTGGGCAACCTAATCTCAACTTCAACTAAACACTTGAGAACTTTGACTTTTGACTCATTCCCATATTATATTGACCATGCATTTGTCATTACTCTAGATTTTATAGATAACTTATTTATAATTCTAAGAGCTATAAAACATTATTTAGCCCCTATATCTATCAAAATGGAAACTAGATGTTCAAAAAAAAATCTTGACAGTTTTATGGGTGAATCTTAGAATTTGGCTTGTCAATTATCAATAGCCATATGAATACATTGATAAAACATTCCTTATTTAGGAACAAAACCTTTGTTCCTTGACTTATCTTAGGTACACTCATGAGTAAAATGAGTACCTCCACAAATGAAGCAACCTCTAGGTGGTCCCTTCCTATCAAATTATTGGTTTCCCTTGAAACTACCCTTGAAACCATTACCTAGTTTCCTATTACTTGAACCACTATTGAATATAGTATTTTGACTCTTGAAATAACTCTTGGAGTCTCCACTCTTCTACTTCTAGTTTTTCTTTTTTAAAGTTGGCTTAGAACTTCCAAACTTTTTTGTAAACCTATCTCTGACCTGAGCAAGAGATTTCAACTTTTGTTCCTACTTGACTACCTTCTCTAAGGCTTGGTCCATGGTAGATGGTCCATGAACATCCACTTATCCACTAATATATGTTTTTAATCCCATAATTAAATTACTAATTTTTAACCTCTTATATGCCTAAAACTGAGGTACACACTTCAAAAGGTTGGTGAACTGTTCCCAATACTCATTGACCAATAGGTCTCTTTGCTTGAGATTTTGAAAATCTGTAAGATTTTACTCAAAGTATAACTATGAAAACCAACATAATCTGAAAAATTTCATAAATTTCTCCCATGTAGTGGTGGTTAAGTTAAGATTCATTTCCAACTTCTTATTGGCCCACCACGTAGCTAGTTTTCTAGCTAACTAGTAAGCTCCCCAAGCTGCTTTAGTGATCTTAGAGTAGTTTTGAATCTAAAAATAATTCTCCATCTTATTCAACCATGCTTCAACTCTGTCTCCCATAATGGTTCCATCTAACTTAGGTGGATTTACCTTTTTGATATCTTTAGCCAATTCTTCAATTACACATACTCTCATGTCCTGAGGCACTTCCTCATGTATTTGTTCTTAAGTATTTCCTACTCAGTAGGGTACTCTTCAGACACATCTTGATGGGATTCCTCTTCATGTCCATGAATTTCCTATTCTCAGGATACAATTTGGTCCCTAATCTCATTCATGGTTGTAAGAATTTGATACAACTTTGTTGCTTTCTCAGTGGTAAATTAGTTAGGATCAAATAGAGGGGTTTTTTTATTGACATCTTAAGGACCCTCACCAAATAATCTAGCTCACACTATTCTCATTTATGGTAAACAAAGGGATATAAAAATTTTAGTGGACTCATTAAGTCCTAGATTTTGAGCTTCAGCTCTGACACCACATGTAACATCCCCATTGGGATTTACTAAAATAATGTAATAATTTTCTTAAAATTTAATGCCATGTATTCTTTCATTAGATTTCATCATGATAATTTAATTAGTGACCCTAGTATAACACACTAAGTATGTTAACCACAAAATAAACATGTAACATCTACATGTTACGGATCGCTATCACCATATGAAATAAAACATATCTGAATATAGAAAGTAATTACAAATTTCTAGCCATGACATGCATAATAATACAACCACTATTTTCAATGTATAATGAGTAAATAATTATATTTCATCAAGAATAATGTTCAAATAATAAATACAATACAATATATAAGGCTCCACAGAGCATGAGCTCCCTAAACTCTAGTATATATGGTAATCTCAAGTGTAGTCTCCAAATAAGTACTATTGTGGGAAGGGAGAGCATCATTTGAGTGTTTTTCTACACCAATCATAGACCATATATCCCCCACAAAATCCCCCATCATGTAATGTCCCTCCCTTCATGAATGGGTAGATACTGATGGTACGGAAATCTAGAGAGACAAGCTAGTAATCATGTGTTGTAAGATTTCTAATACATTATATGTACCATAAAGAAATATGTTCTAACATAATATCGCACAAACATGTAAATCATACATATGAAATGACAATGTTTAGCTAAACATTAATTTATCTAAAATTTTTAAATAGTTATTGATCTCTAGGATCAGTCAAATTCATACACACCACTTGATTAGATTACCTTCATCTGGCATTGGTGAAGTTAAGTAAGCTAGTAAAGTTCATTTTACCACTTATTTAGTACCAGAAATGTAAGATTTTATTAATATATATGACCAACATATTCATATAGATTACTTCCTATTAGTAGGCATAAAACATGCTAAATATAAGAATAATCAAAATACATACATTTAGTCTATCAAACATATGCAATGAATCTAATTATATTATTTATCGCATAAATAATAAACATAAACAAGTACAATCTAAACCAACTGAGTATAATATATACTTAGACTACATTTTTCTAATTTTTGTAAGTAGATTCAAATGTTGTACATTCTATAACAAACAATCAATCTCATAGTCTATTATTTTTATTTACACATTACTCAATTACAACAGCTAGTCATAATAATTTTAGAAATCAAATATATCATAAACAAATTCATATCTCACATGAAACATAATTTTTCATTTATACAACTTGTTAGACTTTTAGGAGGTTGTTTGCATATAATTATATTGTCATATCCCTCGAGATTCTATGACTTATTTTAATAGCTAATAAAACTATAATTATAGGCACACATCCCAATGTACAAGTATATGTTATATATGTATATGAGTACCTAAGTCCTCATATAGATATATTTTATATATATGCACTTGTACATATTAAATTATACATAATATGTACCGCATATAAGTAATCAAACAATATATAAATACCAATAGTCATTTATATTTTCTAAGGACTTCATATGATTCCAAAAACCATTATAGGTTACCTATTCACAAAATATATTTGTGATCCATCATAAGATATTAATATTACCAAATTGTTAATAAATAGAATACTATAATCAATAGACTATGCATATCAATATTCTAATTTTTTTACTTATTGTAAGTTTCATAAGTATCAAATAAATTAAATCAACATCAAGTTCAATTTCATTGTGAACTACATAACATACAAATGCTTGCACAATTTATTTATGTATTTGGACTTTACAAAAGTTTATGCATTAGTTCAAATATATTATCATATATATTATTACAATTTTAACTCTGTCGACTTTACTATATATAAAAACTCATGTCCTTTAAAATACATTACCAGTTTCTATAAAGAGTTCAAACCAAAACTCAAACCCAATAAGAAATTACAAGTCACATTACCTATATAATATGTATGTAAAATCCTAGTATAATTCAATTTGATGTTAACATTCATTTCCTAAATATGTTAATGAATATCTCAAAGGTTATACAGTCATCTCATAATGTAGATTTCTATAACAAGTTGAGATAATATTTAACCACTTACCATACCCATTCTAGGATAGTTCTATATTTTCGCTTGACCCAGGCATAGCTAATTTATTTAGACTTAGCTTATCACACTAGGTTTTATATGAATATTCACATAGTCTTGTTATTCAAGATCATGGTTTTGGAAATAATTTAACTCAAACCTACATATATATTTTTGGTTTCAATGATAATTACACACAGTCCTAATATGCATATGTTCATGGTTTGAGATGACAAATATACACATAGTTCATATATTCTCACTATTTTGAATAAAAAATTACACATAGTCCACACTTATATATCCTCACAGTTTTGTGTAACAAATACATATATATTCTTATGGTTTTGTGTAAAAAATACATACACTGTCCATACATACATACATACATACATACATACATACATACATACATATATATATATATATATATATATATATAATTTTCCAAAACAAATCTCAGTCATCATTTATATTACAACTATTTACAAACCATATACACACACACACACACACACACACACACACACACACACACACACATATGTATGTATGTATGTATCTATGTATGTATATATGTATGTATGTATATATATATATATATATATATATATAATTTTCCAAAACAAATCTCAATCATCATTTATATTACAACTATCTGCCAAGTCCTTTAGTTATTTAACTAGGGCATTTGTTATCACAATAAAATAAATTTATTTAACCCTATTGTTTACTCACACATAGTATTAGTCTATTTCATAGGGGTTTAGGGGATATAGATTTAGTTATGTAGATGGTCAAGCCATCCACAGGGCTAAACCTGTATCCATAATAAAATGCGTATCATTTTCAAAAATCCCTAAGAGACAATTTATACACTTAGATTTTCCTATTTCCACACAATAATTAAATAACATCACCAAACTTATAATGGTGTCTAGATGAACTACTTGAACTAGTATAGTTCTCTTTCTTTCACTCTTCTCCTTCTCTTCCTCATGTCATATCCTCTCATGCCCTTCACCAGCTCTCCTCTTATCCTTTTTCCATCAACCTTTTTTTACTGCATGCAATGCATACAACTGCTAGCATATAGCTTACAGTTTCCAAAATTTCCCTTCATATATAAAATCCATTAGTCATAAATCTCTTGGCTTTACTAGGTTAACCCTAGTTCAACACAAGCAAGAAACCTAAAAAATCTTGAACCTTTCCCAAAATTCCTTAATCATTATTTTATTAATTTTATTTCATGTATGGTCTACTAAAGTCACATGGATAAATATCAACTTCACAAAATTCCACTATAATATTATTGCCAATGATAACTAATACTTAGAACATCACCATTAACTATGCATCCAAACAATGACTAGGTTTAGTTCTTTAGGATAGCTTTGGATAATAATTAAATCTTTGTAATAACTTAGTAAAGCTAATCAATCATTATGAATTTAAATAATAAAGTGATCTGTAAACACTAGTAGGAACTTCACTACTTTTTAAAACATTTAAACGGATCTTGTAAATTCTCAATTCCAAAAACTAAACTGAATTGGAAGCAGAAATTTCTCAACTTATAAGATGTTGGAATGATTAAAAATTCATGAAAATCTGATCCAAATCAAGTTTCAAAACTAAAATAAAGGTGAATTGATAGATCACATCAATTTTCCATTGAAACCGTCAGATTTTACCAAATTCTTGATTTTATCCAATTTTTGTAAATGATCATATGATTAAACTTTGCATTCTAATTAAAAATCTAAATTTATAATCTAAAAATTAACTGAAATTGAAAAGCAAAAATGAATTCAAAGATTAAAACACATAAATTGTTTATGGGGTTCAAAATTCCTACATCCACAGGTTCTTATCGAACCGATCCATTAATTATTGCTAAATTTGCAAGACAAAATAATACTTACAAACAACAAAAGATCATATATATCTATAAAAATAGTGTTTCAGACCTTCAAAATACCTTGGCTGACTCAACACATCCTTCACCTTCCTGAATCACACGCAGAGGCTTCTCCAAATCAAAATTAGAAACTTATATAGCTCAAAATGGCATCAATAATTCTCCAAAATGGGAAAATAAATATACTACACAGAGCATATCAGAATTATAAACAAGTTTGTAGTTTACTTTGAGCTCTGGTTCAGCCTCTAAGGGCTCCAAAATGATCAATTACAGCAATCTGGTCTATATTTCATCCATTCCACAGTCGGTTGAATGGTCTTGTTTACATACAAATTCATGGGTTTATTTTCATCTTATCTCCCATGGGAGATTTTTTTTTAGGCTCTTATCATTTTACTCATTATGTGCAGGTTTCAAAACCCGTCGGCTTTGGCATAGAGATTATGCTTAGCCACTTAGTCCCACATGGGAGATCTTGAAACGACAACAAGTCTTTTTTAAGCCTTATCTCCAAGGCTTTAGTCATGGCATCAGCCACGCTTTGACCTTTTTTTTGGGTCTTACCCATATTAGGCATCTTCAATCCTATACCTTCCTCAACCTTAGCATAAACACGCTATTCGGCATGTCTCATGGCATAAGACATGGTCATTTGGAAGATATGTCCCGAACCGTATAGACTGGGATGTGGTACACATTTCAGTCATAGTTTCCATACATCTGGCATGTAATCTTGAGATTAACTCAGCTGTATGAGTTGGTTGGACCTTCATGGTAAGTATTGGTTTCTCCCATGTGGATTAATGGGGATTGCTTGGTAATAATAAATTGTAATGAATTACTAAAGCAATATTACAAGGCTATTTAAAACATTCAATTCAATAATCCCACATGCATCCAGTGGGCACAATATGATAGTTTATAAGCAAATTAAAATGCAATGGAATGTGAGATGGAGGCCAAGGCACCCCTCCTTAATCAAGGGTGTCGAGCGAGCCAATAGCGGGACCCACGGTTCTCCATACGACTGCTTGCCAAAGACCAGAGGTTGAAACCAAACCAAACACCAACCAAATTTTTTGCACAAATGTACAAAATTGATTGCCACATGTCAACCTCTAACTGGTCCACTTTTTGCATGCAAATAATGCCACATCACTTGTCGACACTTGTTATTCCCTTGTCACAAGAATACTTCAGCAAGCTATATCTCGAGCATCTGGACTCCATTTTGCAAATCATGAAAAGTGCCAGAAAGCTCTCGATGACCTCTATGATGTGTAATAAGTTTCATCACAAATTGGAAACTTTTTCCAAACTAAACTCTGGATCACACCTCCATATAAAAGGGGCTTTTGGTCTCTAAAAGTCTACTATCTCCTCAAACTAATAATTGGTCTACTGCATCACATCCAATAGAACCCAATCATAGTAAGAGATAAACATTGGAAAAATAAATGATTCACAACTCAACTAAAAATGCCTACACATGGCATGAGTAAAGGAATATACACCTGCTAATAAACTAATCACAACATACCAAAATTGTCTACCCATGTCACATCCTGTAAAGTGGTGAACTATCAATAAATTGAAAAAATTCCCAATGTAACTACAAAACAAGTTTGTTAATGATGACAACATACAATAAATATTGTAGACATGCTATAATATAATGCCTTAGTATGGGACTTATATGCTAAGCAAATGCAAATAACACAAAGTGTATATTTCCTAACATCCAAACATGCCCATAGGGTCTTAAAAAATTCATCTAAACATCTCTATGCCAAAATAGATACATTCAAAATAGCAGTCTAATTATCAAATGTTGTAAGGAAACAACTCACAACATCACTCTTCTATATCCCCAACTGTTTCAAATGAGTTAATGTCTTATCCATTATTAGACTACCCATACAGTATATTTTGGAGATCAAAAACTTAGAGTTATCAAAAAGTGAGAATTAAAAAACTTCATATGGTAAACCTATCTTGAAGTGTTCCCACCAAATCTAATCTACATCTAACAAAGCTTGTTCATTCCCTTAGGTGAATTCTTACCATACTTTGCAAAAAAAATCTAGTGATAATCCACTTAACCAATTCTTTCTTCCTAGTGAAATTGATTGTCTCTATGGATTCATTATCAATTACATACTTTATCAATTTGGGCTTTACCATATGTAATTGAAAAAATTGTTGATTTAACCTCTTAAATGGATTTTCTCTTGTAGGTTTTACCTTATCTTGGGTTGTATTGTCAACTACATTATGGATTGAATTAGCTTCATTAACCTTAGTCAGAGGTTTGTAAATCATCTTAGTTTTAACATTACTTGAATGTGAAGATGAATGAAGCTTGAAACATCTATCAATCCTATGTCCACTCACTTTACAATGAGTGCAAACATCCCTCTTAGGTGAGGGTCCCCTTTTTCCAATTCCCAACTTAACATGATAATGGTCTTTCAAACATGAAAGTTGCTTAAACAAAGCATTTCATTTCCAACAAGTCTTAGCACTATGGTTATTCATCCCACAATAAGTGCATGGAAATGATTGCATTATCTTTTATACATTATATCCAAACTTCTTAAAAGTATCAATTGGATCAGAAGATTTAGTGTAAGAATTAGGAGGTGGAATCTCAATACCTCTTTTACCTTTACACTTTTGAACTAGTGGCCTAGAACCTTCGCTATTGGAAGCTTGTCTTCCTTTAGCCATGGAAGAAACTCCTCCATCATCCACCTGTACACTAGTATAACCCAAACCTACATGAAGAGGTCTATGCTCAACCTGAATTGGGTTAGATATACCTTGGCTATCTTGACCAAGACCTCTTCCATTAAATCCCATTTTCATCAACAATTTGGATCCTATATCTTTAGTGTGTTTTTCAAAACTACCAAAAGCATCATTACTTGAATCTAAATCTAAATGGAAAGAAAAAGTAGATGAATTACTTGGTGAATAACTTACAGTGCACTCAGTCATAATCTCTACATCTGAAGTTGAAGGCTTTACCTTTTCACACTCACCATATTACAATCTAATCAAGAGCTCATCCTTGGATTTGAGCTCTGATTTTAACTTTGCCACTTGCAATTCAAGTGCAAATTTTTGGCATCTCAAGATTGCATTTTCATCTTTGATGGCCTCAATCTATGATAACTTGCCCATGGTTTCCTAAAAACACTTGATTCCATACTGCACACTACAATATAATCAATCTGTAAACCAATAATCCAACTATTCTGGAAGCAACTATCAACACACAACTAGAAGCAAACCCTGCATTCTAACTGCTATGATACCAAAATTTGATCCGTAAACACCAGTAGGAACTTCACTACTTTTTAAAACATTTAAACGGATCTTGTAAATTCTCAATTCCAAAAATTAAACTGAATTAGAAGCAAAAATTTCTCAACTTATAAGATGTTGGAATGATTAAAAACTGATGAAAATCTGATCCAAATCAAGTTTCAAAATTGAAATAAAGGTGAATTGACAGATCACATCAGTTTTCCATTGAAACCATCAAATTTTACCAAATTCCTAATTTTATCCAATTTTCGTAAATGATCATATGATTAAATTTTGCATTCTGATTAAAATTTTGAATTTATAATCTAAAAATTAATTGAAATTGAAATGCAAAAATGAATTCAAAGATCAAAATAAAAAAATTGTTTATGGGGTTCAGAATTCCTACATCCCCAGGTTCTTATCAAACTGATCCATTAATTGTTGCTAAATTTTCAAGCCAAAATAATACTTATAAATATTAAAAGATCATATCTCTCTAAAATAGTGTTTCAGACCTTCGAAAGACCTTGGCTGACTCAGCACGTCCTTCACCTTCCTGAATCACATGCAGAGGCTTTTCCAAACTGAAATTGTCAACTTCTATAGCTTAAAATGGCATCACCAATTCTCTAAAATGGGAAAATAAATATATTACATAGAGTGTTTTAGAATTCTATAAAAATTTATAGTTTACTCCAAGCTCTGGTTCAGCCTCTAAGGGCTCCAAAATGATCAATTATAGAAAACTAGTCTATATTTCATCCATTCCACAGTTGGTTGAATGGTCTTGTTTAAATACAAATTCATGAGTTTATTTTCATGTTATCTCCCATAGGCAAGTTGTTCAAGATCTTATCCTTTTAATCAGTAGGTGCAAGTTTTAAAACCCATCAACTTTGGCATAGAGATTATGCTTAGTCGTTTAGTCCCACATGGGAGATCTTGAAATGACAACAATTTTTTTTTAAGTCTTATCTCCAAGGCTTTAGTCATGTCATCAGCCACACTTTGCCCTTTTTGCTTGGTTCTTACCCATATCAAGCATATTCAAGCCTATCCCATCCTTAACCTTAGCATAAACACGTTAGTTGACATGTCTCATGGCATAAGACGTGGTCATTTGGAAGATATGTCCCGAACTGAACGGACTGAGATGTGGCACACATTTCAGTCATGGTTTCCATACATCTAGCATGTAATCTTGAGATTGACTCAGCTATATGAGTTGGTTGGACCTTCATGGTAATTATTGGTTTCTCCTATGTGGATTAATGGGGATTGCTTGGTAATAATAAATTACAATGAATTACCAAAGCAATATTACAAGGCTATTTAAAACATTCAATTCAATTGTCCCACATGCATCTAGTGGGCACAACATGATAGTTTATAAGCAAATTCAAATGCAATGGAATGTGAGATGGAGACCAAGGCACCCCTCCTTAATCAAGTGTGTCAACCCTCGCTGAGGGTCCCTAGCGAGCCAATAGCGGGGCCCACAGCTCTCCATACGACTGCTTACCAAAGACCGGAGGTTGAAACCAAACCAAACACCAACCAAATTTTTTGAATGTACAAAATTTATTTCCACTTGTCAACCTCTGATTGGTCCACTTGTCACATGGAAACAATGCCATGTCACTTGTCGACACCCGTTATTCCCCAATCGCAAGAATATTTTAACAAGCTATATCTCGAGCATCTGGACTCCGTTTTGCAAACCGTGAAAAGCGTCACAAATCTCTTGATGAGATCTACACTGTGAAATAATTTTTGTCACAACTTGGAAAAATTTTCCAAACTTAACTCTGGATCATAAAGTGACCTACTATAAATTCAATGATATTCTTTCAACTGAAATGGTGTATCAAACAATTACTATAACAAAACATAATGGTATTATAACAACATAGTCATTGTTATTACTATGTTATATATACTATCCAATGTCTTTAGTTATCTTTTATATATTATGGCATTAATCTGAATAATGATATTTCTTGAATATCATAATGATAACTAGTTAATGTTTTAAAATATTACAAAGACATTCTAGTTTGTCTATAAATAGTAGTAAATAAATAATATTCATGGATATTTACTTTCTCATAAAGCATTAACAATCATGAATATAATAACATGACATAATCATTCAGCAACATTATACAGTAAATCTATGTATAAAATCCATAGTGAAATCACACAAGATTAATTCCACATGAGTATTAAACTAAACTAATTAACACATATAATTAATTATCTAAATCTAGATAACATCAAAGACATAATAAAATTAACAATTCAAACAATGCATATTATGAGTGTTATCTAACATGGTGTGTGCATGGGTTCTATTTATTCCTCTATCATCCCCTAACACTTGCCTTTATGACACCATCTCTGATGATGCTCTCCCTTCATCATGCTATGAGGGATGAATCTCTCCTGCATACAACTCATGAAAAGAAGGTAATTACCCCATAACATCATGATATATATCATAAAATACTATTGTAACAACTAATCAACATTCTCATAATGTAAAGGATATACAATACATCTAACTCATAATAATGAAATCATGTAATCAAACCAACATATAATTGTCCCATAATAACATATGACTTACAACTTAGTTAAATAGTAATAAATCAATTTACCAACATAATAATCCATGAATAATTAGGTAAATTAGCTTAGTGAGATGTGACATACTACACATTGATAGGTGTATGCCCATTGAATTGGATTACATGTTTCATATGTGTGTGACTGGTCAAATATTTTTATGATGGTATATCTTATCATGTTTGTATACATAATTTATATGATTTTATTTTTATATATAACACATAGAGTGCATAACTCTTTCTTTTGAGATAAGTGATCTATAGTTTTCTTCCCACATATCAAAAAGAGGCATATGATGGGCTCGTATTAGAGATTCAGATCATGAAAAACATAAATTTTACATTTTAGAATAGATTATGTGATTCAGATGGGTTAGATTGAGTAGATTGAGCCATATTGGGGCATTATATAGTATTATGAGGAATAGGTAAAACATTATATGACATTTAACATACAAATGATGGAATTTTATATCATTTTGAGGTATAGGTATATCATATTAAGGCATGAATGTTTTTTTTTTAAACACTATTCTATTTCTATATTGTGTATCAATTGGGAATGATGGTATTACATAAGCACTTTAGGTTTATAATATGTTTGTAGTAATTAATCCTTTCATGTATAAAAACATGTTTTGGGTTTCCAAGTTTACATATGAACCTATTTTGGGATTTGATTTTGACATATGAACCTAGTTTTAGGGTTCCATAAAATAAATATTATGATATTCAAAACAACATGGTTGAGGTTTCTGTATCACTCAACCTCTAGCACTCGTCCAAAGGTAGTTGAGAAATTTACACTCCTTAACTCATAGTTTTAACATTTTCATCTCCTTGGGGTATGATCACCCCACTATATTCTCTAAACAAGTTCAAAATTATTAGCTTAGTTTGCATACCCTAAAGCATATTCATTCCTTGGCTTTTCAATTTTACATGATTCAATGATCTATATTATTTTAGATTGTTTATCATGAGAGGATAGTGATTTATAAATGTTTTCTTTTAGATTTCACATGGATCAAATGGCACATTTATCTCAACCCTATCAAGACCAAGTGTTGTTATCATAAGTACCCAAAAAAAAAATATCCCTTTAATTAGCATTTTCAATTTTTTTTTTTGGCACACCCATAGACACTTAAATTTGGAATTAAACACTTTGGCAACATCAAATTATATAAACTTGGACTTATTTAGACATTGATACATATTTGAATCTTATGCACACTTTCCCTCTATCTGTCTACCCACTTTTTGTCTTGGCTAACCCTATTTACTAGATACACCTATTCAAGATCAACCCAATCTATAAAATTACATTACATAATCCTAAAAAAGCTTCTCCATATATCAGATCACTAATTTGCACTTCTAGGATAGTGTGACAACAACTAGATAATTGCAATTATTTTAGGTGGTGGCCTCTACTAGCAGCGTTTAGGAATAATTTAATAAATATTTTTCAAATTAATAAATTTACATCATGTCAACTTAGACACAGTTCATGTGTGCATCATAGCGGTAAATGATGAAGAGTCATGAACAAATAAAAATCAATCCTAAGGTTATAATCATCTTGGCAAGTCCCAATAAACTTTAGAAATTTACAAGCACTTTCTCAAGACATTATCACAAAGGCATACTTATCTAAGAACCTTTTAAATAAGTAACCCTAGAGTCAAGTTTATATAAACATTAAATTCAAAGTTACATGGTGCCAAGTTAAATCCAAACATTTCATTCCATTCTATATTGATCATAATATCACACACACACACACACACACACACAAGTGGGAAAAATATGTGTAGTTTTAGCCCTCTTTGAAGTATTAAAATGTAGGAAATGTTAAGCCATTCAACAAATCATGGTTGGTGTGATCTAACCCAAAATACTAACCATTTCTCAAGGTTTCATCTTATGTTCAAAATAAAAACTATGATTTGGATGAAAGGAAAAGGAAAATAAGGATCAAAGCATATTATTGAATGTGAATGAACACATATGAAACATTTGTAATCAAAGGCATAGAGGTTTGAGGAATTATATACTTACACAAAATATAGGGACTCTATCAATAGATCTAAGATAATATTGATTATCATAAGGCTCACACTTTTTTCAACATTATCCAAGTAGGGTTTGAATTACTATTTTATGATTTAAGCATTGATAGAGAATACATAAAACATTTTTTAGAATAAGTGATGATTGCTTTAAATTACATAGTACATTAATAAGCTAAGTACATATCTCATCTCTTGATTTGTCAAATTTAAATCATGTAAGTGAAATATCTATCCATCTAATCTCAAATTCAAATTTGTATGTTATAGCTATATTTTACATAATCTAAAATTACCCTAGTTTTACTTTATTTAGATCATCTCAATCTATAATAAGTAAAACATACTCAAATAAAAATAAAATAGATTACATGGACCATGTGTAAAATATTAACATGCTCAAATAAAAAGAAAAGGGATTACATGAACCATATGTAAAATATATAAATCATAAGAAAAAATAACTATTGAGAGCACACTTAAAACACAATTTGACATAGTCATATAAAGATGATATTTATCATTGAAGCACATATATAACTCAAATGAGTAGGACCACTGAGATTATAAACTATATAATAAATATATCATCATAAAACATACATATTACTCAAGAAACTATGACCATTATGGGGGGTGGTCTAAACTTTGTCAATAAATGTAGTAATTGGTTGCCCCTACATTGGCAAGGGATAAACAAGGAGGGTGAAAATTATATTCCATAATTTGGAAAATATTTAATTGATGAGTCACACCAATAATATGCCTTGATGTGGACAATATATAAGCAATGAGGGTACAAATAAAAGTATGCCCAAATATATGCATGGTAAAAAATAGGGCAATATAGTAAACATGTATTTAGGTAATTGTAGACACCTAATTTTATTACAAGTCATGTACTTATGACACTTTTGTCACATATTCATATATTTAGTTAATTTACCTACTTTTCAATACACTTTACCTTCACATTGGACCCTTCACAGTCTTATGTCACCTGTATTTTACCATGAACACCATTAAATTTGTTAGTTATATGCCTTATAACACATCCATTCATCATTTATCTTAGCGTGATATTTTTTCATGGTATTTTTATATCTTGACTATTTTTGACACTATAAAAAATTGGTTTGATTATTTTAGGTAGTGGTGAAAGTGGTTAGGTGCCTTGTGGGTCCATTGTGACACCATGTGTTAAATTATTATGCATTTATTATCAACTTTCAATCTATTCCATGGTTATATACTATATGAGTGTATCCTAATTCTAATTCAAAGGAGACTATATATACACACATAACCCAAGACTTTTATTATCTCTAAATATCATAAATTACATTGATCATATCTTTTACACACTTACCAAGGAGCCTACACATTGATTGTATTACACCCTGATTGTCTATTAAAGTTTTGTGGATGCATATCTATATTAAAATAAGATTGAATTAAGGAGCGTATAGTATTCATTGATTATCTTATGGATATAAGGTGGATTTATTTCTCTCACTTGGTTTGGTTCACTCACATGGATATACCTACATGAGCTATGATTCTAAATGTGTGAGATATGTAGATGCAACCCTCATGGGGGTCTAAGCCACTAACCTTGAACATTTTATTTAGTATTGATATATTGTGGTGAATTAGGGTTAAATCAAAGGAAAAGAGATTCAAATGACTACACACATCAATTATGCTTAGTGAATACATCATTTAAAAAAAATTCTATTGACAAAGGATTGAATAAAGTCTTAGACCTATAAGGCTTACATAGCTATATTTTGAATTGGAGGGAAAAAAAATTTTATTTTATCTTCTTTATATTCTTGACTTAATTCAACATAAAACTTGCAAAATATAAGGGAATAATCATCTAAGTGGGGTAACCTTAAGGTAGTTACAAATACATATTTTTAGGCACTAATTATGAATTACATAGCACCTCAATCTTAGACACTTTGTAAATACATATCATGGATGTAACTTTAGCTTCTATACCTTTTCCTACTAACCAAAGGCTTTCATACACTATCTTTGTGTGCCTAATTACTTATATTTTAGTCTAAGAAATGTTATTCTGATGATTAAGACCTTCTATCTTGCCTAGAATGTTATAAACCTACTTATCTTCCATCTATGTAAGTTTTTGACCTGCACCTGTTTTCCAACTACCTAGACATTTATGTCTTATTCAGACACCTACATCAATTTAAGTGTTATATTCCAACCTAAGTGTCTAGTACCCTAAAGTCCTCCAATTTGTAAATGAAATGTATCCTAAAGGTTCAAGTGTTTTAATGTGAGATTTTCTCCAAAGGGATTGGTATAAATATAATATCAACCTTCATTCATTCCTCACATAGAAAAGACCTAGCATAAACCAAGGCAAATTAAAAAAATAACTCAATAAAACACTCAAATGAGTAAATATTCCCTATTATATCCTACTACCATATCAATCATAGGTAAAACACATCTACAGGTATGAAGTACTAAAGGAGCATTCTATGAACCACATTTTCCAAGTTACAATCTAGGCCATTATTGTACTTGTCACATTACATGATTCACACACAAACCAACATATAGGTGAGAACTACATAATTCTAAGGCCCTATTTAGAGTATTAGTTACATAGGTAATGCTCATTGATAGAGGGGTATTTGGAATATCTCAACACAACATACCCTTTAACCCTTTTTCCCCATAGCCATTATGAAGATGAAGAACTAAGGTTTTGTTGTTTGACAAAGAGCAATAGTCCATGACATAGATCTAAATGCACTAGAGCAAAGGTGACACAGAACCCAAAAGCATTTAAGTGATCAAACCTAGTTTTAATAGGTATTATATATTTGACACGTGCATCTAAGGTAGATAGTAGCATTGATATAGCCATCCCAAGTTAATGCAAGTATTTGTGGCTACAAAGGTACAATTTCTAGTATTAGAAGACTAATCTAGAATTTATATCTAGTCTAATTTATTCATATTCTGGATCTAAATATATATTAGCATTACAACTAGCTAAGTATCTTGTTTCATTATCATTGCAATTGCTAGCATAATTATACTTTTTATCTTTAGCATATGAACATAATAAATTTAGTATATTTTTTATCTGGGTATGTAAATAATTAGACTACCTTAGAGATAATATATCACCCTTATTCCCTAGGCTATATCTTCCCCCTTTAACCCTAGATTCCTCATAGATACATTTTAAGACTAAACATTTGGTGAACCTAATTCATATGAATGCATTTTTTTATTATTCCTAAGATCTCTAGTCAGCTAGAGTTTTAGATTATTGTATGTTTTCATTTCTCATTTATATTATTTTGCATGAAACCTAGGCATATCCCTAGATTAGGAGGTGTGCCTATTAAATTTATTAAGCTTCCCCTCCTACCACCTAAGTTGTCTAATACCAATGAGGATCCTAATCCTATGGATCGTGATGATACCAATGTTGAGAATGAAAAACATATTGATGAGGTTATCATAGAAGAATATTCTAACAATGAAAACCATGAGTTGAATGAAACTGATGAACATAAAAAAAGTGCAAGCAATTGCATTATTTCATGAGTGTATTCATCAAAATCCTAAAGATATTGATGAAATCCTAAGAACCATATTAAAAACTAAAAAATTAAAAATCATAGATGAACAAGTAGGTCAATCTATTGATCATGTTATTCAAGATATGGGTCATCCCCATTTACCGACAACCCTCCCCTTAAGCACATTACCACTTCATGCTTTTATTGGAGGCACGGATTATGTCTTTCAACCTTTGTTCCCTTAAACTACTATTTCCCCATCTACCATGGGAAACTTAAATGCTTTAACTCAAATACTGGTTTCAATTTTTATATCTATCCAACCTATGGGTACGCCTCCTTTGGTGACCTCTCAAATATCTAGCCTAAAAGACCAAGAGATGCAAGATTTTGTCCAAACTATAAAACTTTTGAAAACTAAGGTGAAAAATATTGAACAAAATTCTATGAAATATCCTTGTGTTATTGATTCATAAGAGGTGTTACATAATCTATTGCACTAGACATATATTTTCACCCCTTTCCAACTAATTTTGTTGTACCTAAGTTCACATTTTATGATGGAAAGGGTGATATTAAACAACATATTTGATATTTTTATGAGACATGACTTGATTATGCCTCCAATGATAAAATTTTGACAAAATTATTTCCAAGGATCTTAAAATACTATGCTTTTAAGGGGGTTCTATGATTTACCAACTCAATCAAGAAACACCTTTGAACCACTTACAGATCATTTTTTTCACACTTCTCTATTAAAATTACTTAAAAGTTTTTCTATGCCCAAATTACAAACATCAAACAAGGAACCAATGAACCTATTAATGAGTATGTCTTGAGGTACAAGACAATGTTAGCTAAAATAACTAATCCTATGGTAGATAAAGAGCTACAAGACATCTTCAAGCAAAGTTTGCTTGCTCATTTACATGAGTCTATTATTTTCAAAAAAAATGGATGACTTATGCCATATTATTCACAATCATGAAATGAAACTTATTTCATTGAACAAACTTAAGTATGTAGTGAATACACCAACTACATCTACATCTAATATCAAGTTTAATATCAAACCAAGTTATAATATCAAACCCCCTGAGCCTAAAAAATAAACAATAACTAGTGTTAATGTGGTGTCACAACCACCTAATCATCTTGTGTTATCTAATGCATTATGTATATAATTATCACACTCACTTGAGTCTCCTACTTCATTACTCTTGTGGCTTGTAGAGTGTCATATTATATCTCTCCCTTATCCTATATAAGTTGATATGAGTAGACCTCTACCCAAAGGGTATAACTTGAATGCTTATTGTGACTATCACCAAGGCCCTAGGTACTCTATAAACAAATGTTTTATCTTGAATCATAAAATCCAAGACCTCATCGATGGCCAAAAAATTACTTTTGATGATATTCTAAAGGAATTAGGTTCATAAACTAGTGATCATCAAAAATAGAAAATATAAAAAAATCCTTTGCAAGACCATTCTAAGAAAGATTCAAAAGTGAAAATGGCATATAATACATAACAAAAACTTTAAATTAAATAAATCAAACAACATCTATACCAAGATGATTTAAAAATTGGTTGGTGCTTATTTTTGGCATAACCATATCAATCCTACACAAATAAAAAATACTTTAAATGTAAGACATTTTCAATAGCTTAGGTTTGATCTTAAAAACTTGCAAATAAAAGTCAGTTGGAAAGATTCCTTGGGATACATAACATTGCCAATTGATTTTGGTGTTTAAGTGATTCAAACATAGGTTTGGGTTATGCCATAAACCTCTTCATATTGATTTACATTGAGCACTCTTTTATATCAAATGGAATCAAAAATTGACCAAAATCAATAACATATTTCTTTTTCTCAATAAGGTAAATGGATTTGTATCCAAAATGATAGCATTGGTTCTTATATTTCATATGTAAAATGTGAGGAGGAACATGCCATATACCATTTTCACTTATTCAACCATGATTCAAACAATGTAAAGGATCCAAATTAAGGTTTCAAGGCTTCACATATTCCAAAAATGCCCAAAAAAATATTTAAAATCCAAAAATAAATTCAACATTTACGTATCATATTAGCTCATTGGAATACATGTTTTTGGTTCCATGTTGGTAGATGACATGTCAATAATTTATATATACTAGAATACAATCATACATAAATACATGATCTATGCACTTTTGGATGTTGGGTTTTCCCTCTACTCACATCACAAAGATGTTGAGGGCATCCACCTCTATGATCATGATACATCTAGGTTATACCATGCTATGGTCACTTTACACTATCATTTTTGAGCTCATATATGTACTTACACATGCCCTTATCCATGATTATATATTTCAAAGTGTAATTGATATGCTATGTACTTAACTTTTTTTCTAACACATATGATCCTTAGGCTAGTATGTTATGTTTATGTTGGTTTCTTATGCCTTCATTTATGAACTTCATTGAGTGTCTTGCCTTGATTTTTTGATAATTTTAATATGCTCCATTATTTACAACCCATGTGTCTTTGTTTTATTTTTTGACATTTTAATATGTCATTTCCTGTTATATGTTGACATTTGAATATGTCATTCTTGCTCTTGTGGATATTTGACTAAGTCATGTCCTTCTTATTATGTGGCATTTAAACATGCCCCTTGTTTGAGGTCTCCTTAGACCATTATCTTTTGATTTAATTTTGAGTGATCTTGTGTGTCTACTTGATTTCTTATTGAGCTTATACTACTACTATGTAGATGTTTCCATGATCTACATCATGCATCTTAGGACTTGGTGTGATCACATTCTTTGTGCTTCAATGATATATCTACCTAAACATGTTCCCTTTATATTATACATGGTCCATTCATAGTTTATGTGATTATCTTATCCTTTGGAGGTTAGGTAAATATTATTTTATACTTTCCCTCACCTCAAAAGTGGGGCATATCATTGGGGGTATGCCATAGAGTCATGACTTCCACATTTACTTCAAAGATTCATATTGTAGTAGGGGCATGTTTTGAAAACATGTTATCCACATTTATCATAGTTTCAAATTTATTGAGGGCATGTTTTAGAAACATGTTCTCCACATTGTCACTTACACTAGTTTTAGTTTTAGATTGCAATGGGGGCATGTTTTGGAAACATTTTCTCCACACCTACACCAGTTTTAGTTTCAAATTATAATGGGGAAATGTTTTGGTGACATGTTCTCCACACTTACAAAAAATTTTAGTTTAGATTATAGTGGAGACATGTTTTTAAAACATGTTATCCACACTTACATAGTTTCAAATTGGCCAAAATTCATAATTATATGATTCATATACACATTTATGGTAAAATTCTATACATTGGTACTAAAGTTATACATAGTTTTAACATGAGACATATCTAAGGCATATATGCTATGAAAAGTGTGCCTAATATTACAAAATAAAATTAGTTTTAAATTCCAAACACTTTTAAGGACTATCATCACCCACCATGTTGGACTTTTATGGATTGTATTTAGTCAATCTACTACATTAATTGGTTTTTTTTTGGTATGGTTGAGGTGATTAAATCACTCAATATTTCCAATTTTATAGGTTAGAATTGAATGCATCATCTATCCTCACCAAATTTATAGTGTGATTTGACTTGGTTCACTCACACTCACCATGTTATAAGTATGACAAGGTTGCATAGTTGATCTAATCTCAATTGTCAAGTGGAAATGCACCTTTTATCTAAGGTTGAGGGCATGTGTCTTCCAATATATCTCTATCTATTTAGATATATGCACTTTCCAAATTTTATATTTGTCCTAATCTTATTTTTAATTATTCATAATGATACATCTTTCAAATCAAATTTACAAAA
Organism: Torreya grandis; assembly: GCA_037957365.1. Classification (NCBI taxonomy): domain Eukaryota; kingdom Viridiplantae; phylum Streptophyta; class Pinopsida; order Cupressales; family Taxaceae; genus Torreya; species Torreya grandis. The sequence goes on from JARHVA010000040.1 coordinate 5,298,813, forward strand.
GGTAAGATTGTTGAATCAATACACAAATGTACTCCTAAGCCTTGTTCTCTTTCAGTTTTAATTATTTTAATGAGTTTAAATTTTAGATTATATGCACTAATTATATACTTGAGGATGATATTGGTTTTAGGTTAGTCACTAATAAATCACTCAAGTTGGACTCAAGAAAATACATAGTGTGTTATACACACCTAGGTATGCATTTATTCTCCTTTAAACCAATAATTTCATTACTAGAGTAAAGGAGGGGAAAATGTAGACATTATTTATGACTTATATAGCACCTCAATCTTTTACACTTTGAAATTACATATCATGGATATACCTTCACCTTATAGACCTTTTCCTATTACCAAAATTCTTGCATACACTATCTATTTATGCCTAATTTCTTATCTCTTAGTCTGACCAATGTTATTATGATGAATAAAACTTTATATCCTACCCAAAATGTTATAAACCTACTTATCTTCCATATTTGTAAGTTCTAGACTTGCACCTATTTTTTAACTACCTAGACACTTGCATCCTAGTCAAACACCTATGTTGATGTAAGTGTCCTATTTTGATGCAAGTGTTCAGTGCCTTAAAGTCAACCAATTTGAAAATAAAATGTATCCTAAATGTCAATATAAGTGATTTAATGTGAGATATTCTCCAAATGGATTGGTATAAATATAATATCAACCCTCATTAATTCCTCACCTAGAAAAGACCTAGCATAGACTAAGGCAACTTACTGAAAGCACTTAATCCAGCACTCAAGTGAGAAAAGCTTCCCTATTTTATCTTATTGCCATTTTAGTCCTAGTGAAAACACATCTACATGTTTGAATTATTGAAGGAGCATTATATGAGCCACATTTTCTAAGTTAAACATTAGGTCATTATTATAAATGTGTATCACACATTGTATGATTGACACACAATCCAACACATAAGGGAAAACTACATAAGTTTGAGGCCATTTTTAGAGTATTATCTATGTAGGTAACACTCATTGATAGAGGGGTATTTGGGATATCTTAACACTGTGTGGCCACTAACCCATTTTTTCCATAACCATTATGAAGATGAAGAACTAGGGTTTTGCTATTTGAAAAAGAGTGAGAGTCCATGACCTAGATTTAAATGCACTACAACAAAGGTGACACAAAACCTAGAAGTATCTAAGTGATCACATCTATATTTAGTAGGTATTATGTAATGGACACATATGTTTGATGTAGATAGTAGCATCAATGCAACCATCCTAGGTTGACATAAGTGTATGAGGCTATAGAGGTACAATTTCTATAATTAGGCGATTGATCCAGAATCTAGATCTAATCTACTTTTTACCTATTCAAAATCTAGATCTATATTAGGATTAGAACTAGCTAAGTATCTTGTTTTCATTATCATTTCAATAGCTATAATAATTACACTTTTTATCTTTAACATCTCAGCATAATAAATTTAGTATATGTTTTATCAAAGTTTCACAAATAATTGGCTTGATTTAGAGATAGTCTACCATCCTTGTACTTGAGGCTATCTCTTCCCCATTTAACCCTAGATTCCCCATATCTACATTTTAGGGTTAAACAATATCTCACATGCTAGATTAAAACTCCATGTAGTTCTTGTACAATCTAAATGGATAATTCAAGTGAGGGATTCAACCTCCTCTTCATAGATTTAACTATACACTCATTCACCTATCCTTATTTTGGTATAATATGCAATTAAATTTTGAATGTAAGTCCTTGAGATAATAAATAAATCTTTGTAAAATGTGCCTAGACTTGAATATCTTTATGATAAAAAAAATCCTCGTTACTTATTATTCAAATGTCTTTAAACAATATTTATATATAGGCTTGTCATGTTCAGATTAAGTACCTACTATCATGCAAACTAACTAAAAAAAATAAGATAACTGACATACATAGATCTAAACATCACAAGGATGAGATAAAAGGTAAGAAAGCCCACAAAAAGATCAAGGACAAATTTAATAGTGTTGAATCTTCTCATGATATATTCGATGGTCAAAATATGGTCGATAAATTTGTCATAGAGGAAGAAATAATAAAAAATAAAATTAGAAAAAATAAATAATCCTACAAGCACCAAACAAACAAAATAAAAATAGAATAAGAGAATACTAAAAGATCACACAGTTAAGAGGGAGAGAGACAAAAACATAAAAACAAGTGTTAAAAAGACTGTAATTCGAAGTAATGATCCATATACACAAAAGAATACTAAAAACACTATAATAAAAATATTTGTACCTAAATTAGGTGTCTAAATAATTCCTCTTATTTGATGTGCATATGTGATTGAGCACATGACTGCATCAAAGCAAAAAAATATGAGAGAAAAAGATTAAAAAATTTTAATGTGTCCATCCACACTTTGTTTTTATGAATACTAGAATGTAACTAAAACTAAAAATAATGGCCAATTAAAAGAAGTATTTAATGCTAAATTAATGTGAAAAACATAGTAATTCAAAATTTTAAATTGGAAGGGGAGAGTAGGAATTCCTATATATGGTGGTGCCATTGTCATCATTGCTCACAAAAAAACACTATTCCAATGATAAATTTTTGGGAATTCTTTCAAACCAATCTAATTGTTGATCAAAGAAGTAGATGAATATACCATTTATGGTGCTCTGAGTTCACTCAAGCTCACTCAATCTTATTTTATCAATACTTTATTTCGATCAATACTAATTTTTCTCAATGTTTCATTTGATTAATACTTTTTTGCTCAATACTTTTGTTTGATCATGAAAACTAAAATATTTGGATATATGCTCCCTTTTGAGGTGAGGGATTGTAAAACTTGTTCCTAAAATCACTCATCTCATAAGATAGAGTTAAAATCATCATGTAGTATAATGATATATATAGTTGAAGTTTTGAAAATAATTTAAAATATTTTAATCACATGTATGTAACTATCATAAAATATCAATGAATTCATTGGGAAAGTGGATGGCTCCTTATGATCAATCCTCATGTGAACATGTGTCCTCTCTTATTATTTATATTACTTATATTACAGTTCATGTAAATTTTTCCATAGGGGCCACAAGCTCTTTCAATAGCATTTTTGGATCTAATATGACTATCATTTCAATCATTCCTATTATCTAGTGATCGAGTCAGTCTACATCCATTCCTTCTAGATATCTTATGCCTCTTGATGTTTTTGATGTTTTTGTCATTGCTTTTATTTTCCTCATAATTTTTCCATAGCCAACCCTATTTATGGGGTGTTTTAATTTGGTTCCACTAAGACTAATCTGAGTACAACATAATTATAAAATGGATTTGTAGATAGTTGGTCTAACCCTACATTTTTACATACTATTTAAAGGGGATCGACTTTGGGTTCTGTGGGTTAAATTTTGACTCAAATACATATGGTTTATTTTCCTTCACCCTAAAAATATTTTTTGATCCATGTTGATAGTAGGTAGTTGGGATCTATGATCTAAAATCTCTCTTTTTGTCTTCACAATTTATAAGGGTTCATCCCAACCTTATTTTTTAGGATTTTTGATAAACATAATCTACCCTTAAGGTTAGGGGATTCCAAATATATTGGAGTTATTGTGAAAGATAAATTAGTGACTTACATCCTATTTCCAAAATCAAATTCTTTTATGGTTTTGTTGATGCACTTAATGTGCTCTGTGTGTCACTAAGGAACAAGGGAAAACTAAGAAACTCAACTTTGAGTCTTGGAAGACTTAGGCATTAAGTTGTTAACATAATTACTACTAAAAATAGCATAAATATTAGAGATATGGTTACCACTTAGAATTCTTCAAGAAGACCCTACTATAGGGAAATCAGATGTTACGTAGTGACACTACTTCTTACTAATCTTTATGAAATTGTTTTGATATTTGCTAATTATTGCCCAAAATATAAACAAACAATGGATATTTATAGCATGAACTAAGCTAAAATGAGTTATGGGTAGATATAAGTTTGGTAGGGTAAGGTATAAAAGAGAATTTGCTTAAGATGAACAAATATGTTAGTTATTATAACTTATATGACAACAACACATAAAACTAATGTCTACCAACTCTGGCATAATGTTCAAAGCTGAATAAATGCAGTTGAAGCTTCAAATGAAAATAAATTCATATATATATAATCATATATTTCACAAATATTACTCCTTCATAGTAAATTTCATAGCACATTTAGTTGCAAATAAGATGAAAATAGAGCATGTATACTATCAGAATTGTCAGCCTAGTGTTAAACTCAAGCTAACAAATGCATATATTGTGTGTTATTGCCAAATTAGTCAATAATATAGAAACCAATAGTCATCTAAAAGTGTGAGGAATAAAATCTACATAAATACACAATCAAGCACTCAGACAAACTTTCAAATTCTTGGCTCTTTTGTATTAATTCTTATAGCAACTATTTCTTCTTTACAAGGAAGGGGAAAACCACTATTTATAGACTTCAAAACTACCTATACAAGTTTAAGTGGGCCCATGAAAGGTGCCCAAACATAGACAAGTGGATAAAATATTACAATGGAATATTCTAATTTAAATTTACAAAACATAACCAAATATTCCCAATGGTCCTAAATGAGGTTGTTAGCCAGCTTGTTGTTGTTATCTATGTTTCTTTTATGCCTCTTCCTTCATCCATACTTCTATACATGCCAAGTAATCTTGACCAGTTTTGGTGAAGTCTAATATCATGGGCCAAAATATGTCAAGTATCTCCTAGATGAGCTTCCCATGATTTACAAGCAAATGCCTCAATGTTTGTTTAATTGCCTCTATCTTTTCCAGTCTTTGATTAGAAAATGCTTAAATATTCATCACCTTGGTAGTAGTATTTGCACTGGCTACATCCTACTAGAATTTAGAAATAAACACCTTCATTTGGGATCTAAACTCCCAATCATCCATGAAGGTGCCATCAGGTCTGGTCACCCTAGTGATTGTGGCATCCTTCAACAGCAAGGAAATATTGAATTCAATTTTCTCCAAGGATGTAGTTGCATCCTTGACCTGATCTAGCCATCTCTTTAATATTATTCTCATGTTCATCAGGATGGTTTGTGCAGTAATGATATCCTCAAGTGGAAAAACCTCAAGATCTGGGAACTTATTACTTATTGACATTCTAGCTAAGTTTTTCAACTTGACATCATAAAGTGCAAGTTTTTGGTCAAGTTTAATGACCACCTTAGATTACAAGGTCCCATCTTCCTGCCTCCTCTTCATGACATTATACAAGTTGAAGACATTAATAACAACATTTATTATATGAAGTATAGTGCCTTATAGCATAATGGTTAGTGCTTTCTCTTTCAACCTTTTCAAATCTTGCTACATCCCCTTCATCAAGGTTATTATGGATTCTACTTGAGCTTGAACTAAGGACACAGGGTCCTCTACATATTCTTCCACCTCTCTAGGTCTAGCCTTCCTCTTCTTTTTCAAAGTGAAGAGGGACTCTTCACTCTCATGGACCACAATTGAGATTGATTATGGCTTCTCAAACTATCTTCTAACTGCCCTCTTTATCATGTATGTGGTAGCATTAAACCTCATACCAATTTGGTGGGTAAAGAGGACTACCTAAGGCCTATCCTACCTTACTTCTTGTATGATGTCTCTAGCCCAATTTAGGGAAAAAGTGGACATTGTTTGTATAGGAAGTGGTTTTAATGGAGGTACCTAGGTTGAGTAAGAGGCCAAAGCTACAATATGGATGTATAAGTTTGTTGGGTATAGCTGCCCAAGTATGTCAAATAGGGATTTGGCAAGGCCCATGTCAAGGACAAATGAGGATAACTTAGGAAGCACACTTATTTCTGCATCTACGGTAATATAGAGTGGCTTCTAATGGGGGAATAATTTTGAGATGGGATTTAATGGCCTAGTAGATGCATGGGAGACAAAGGCAAGTGATGCACTAGTAGTGGTTGCCTGGGAAGGAGTGAAACCCATAACCTAGCTAGCATTAGTGCTTTGGGAGGTTGATGAAGATGAAATTTTTGTAGTGACATGGGAAATAAAGGGGGGATGGTGAATCTAAAGGAATCACTTGATTGTCTCATGTTAGTGTCAGTTGAGGACTAAGTGGTGGTGATAGTTTCAAAGAAAGTGCTTATTGAATCCAATGGGGAAGCCAATGTAGAAGTAGAAGTATAAGTAATTATAATTGGGAAAGGATGCAATGAGAAAGTGTGTACATCAGGAGCCTAGGATGTGTTGGTAGCCTTTATAGTTATTTGAGAAGCTGATAGAGGAGGTAATAATCCTCTCATGGTAGTCTTAAACTCTTTCTTCCTTATATATACCTTATCTATGTTTCTCCTAGCTAGTGCCTGTAGATCTTCCATTGAGAGTTCAATGCCTTACTGTAATTCTTAAAGGTCAATAACATCAAGATCATGCTAACTTAGGATCTCTAGGGTACCTCCCATGGTATATGTAGAGGTGAATGTAGGACCTTGGGAGGGGTCATGTTGGTTGTTTTATCCTCCTTTCTTGAATCTTGGAGGCATGCCTTGACTACTTAAAGTGGCCTATAGTGGAGGTCTGCATGGTTTATTCCTAATGAGAGGAACATTGTCTTCTTCTTACTCTTTTTGTCTTTCCTCATAATCTACATCAAACATGCTTCCATGAGTTGGAAGTGGTTGAGGCTTGACAATGTCTTCCTTCTTCTTCTCCCTATCAAGCCTCATTTCTAACTCAATGTTCTTTATGGCTGCATTATTGATAACTACCTCATTATTCATAGCATCTCTATAAATCCATTCATGCACTTCTTCTTAATTCTTATACTCCATTGATACATCCTTATTAAACCTAAATAGGTGGTTGGAGATAACATTGTTGGGGTCCCATGTATGGAATTCATCTTTAAGTAATAGGTATGAGTCCCTATGCCTTGTAGCCACAATGATATCATGTTATTTTATGATCTTAGTCCTCCCCAGCTTGTAAGGAGTCTTTTAGAGGACTGTCTTCTTCTTGTTTTTGAAGATACCATCAACTCCATGTAGAAGTTGATAGTCCATCTCTTCCTTGTCCAACTTGATAGACACATATCTCAGAAACCTAAGGGGAGCTACCATCACTCCCTCTACTCTAATGACCATGCAATTTGGGTATAGCCAATATCTACCCATATCCCTCAATATTTGTCTAACTTTTGAGGGAACCCTAGTCATCTCACACTTAGTGATTGATTTATAAATAATCAAGTAGAGGTCTTCTGCAATCACCTTTATGTTACATATAAAGTGGTGAATGGGCATTGCAAAGAATAATTGGGGTGCAAATTCATCTCACTCAAGAGACCATGAATGCTAGCCTAGTTGAGCAATTACATAGATAACATTTAATAAGTAACTTATCATGAATAATAGGGCTCCATTATTGAAAGTATCATTCACTATATACACTAAATTATTGCTAATGATCTCCCCAAGTGGGGAAATTTACTAGTCCTTTAAGATGATCTACAAAAATGGAAGGGTCCTTATGTCCATGTAGCTAATATGTGGATTATTAAATACCCTGTTGAGGAGATCAAGGCTAATCCTAACTCCTTTCTTGAATTGATGGATAGGTATGTTTCCTTGGTCATCCATGAGAATGGTTCCTATTGGGTTAGTTACCCAGGTAGCCAAGACCTTCTCTAAGGAGTGCACCTCATACCAGTTATTGATTTCACTCTATTTATAATCTATTTATGGGGAAGGAAGATCATAATAATTTTTAAAGCTTGGACCTATTATGAAGGTGATCAGGATCCCTTAGTTCATTGATTTGAGCAGCCCATCCTCACATCTTATCCTCCTAAAGATGCTATAAAATAGTTCAACACATGGCATGACCTCTGGTTTAGTTGTGGCCTTATGGAGATCAGTAGCATTGATGGCCAGGATATTTGAAGCTAATTTAATTATGTAAGGCATGTCTCAGCCTCATCAACTACCTTATTTACTTTTACATTGAAGTAAATACTATTTTAATGCATGTCCCCTAATGTTATGGCCTTGGGGATGAATTTCATGTCTTCAAAAACAAGTGAATTACCATATTAGAATAGGAAGTCATCATTTTCAAAGGAAATGCTATTACCCAAAGTGGAGGGACTTCTATTTTCCATCTCTATAATATCCTAGGTATCAAACAACAACCTTATGTATCTCTCTATAAATTTTGAGCTCTAATAATGGTGGTCAGGGTGCAACCTATAAACAGCTTGAGCTTTATCATACTGGGAGGATGTAGATAGCAGATAGAGTAAACATGTATAGCTTCAAATGTAAATGTAGGTAATAATAGCCAATTTGGGTATCCTTTTGAAGGATTACATTGATTAATACAAGGTTGATGGTGCTTTTGGTTCATGACGTATTAATATTGATCTTGTCAACTTTGCATTCAAAATGCTTCAAATTATTACTTTTGTAATTTAATTACATTATATCTAATTTAAATTTGATCTACCATCAATTTTAGCTTTAAATCTAAAGATTGCCACATTTTGACATGTGGCTACCACCTGGGATCCATTTAGGCATTCATGAGCCTAAATGTGACTAAGTTGATTAGTCGACATAAAGTCTAGACACATGACACCTTTTGATTTTCTTGAGGGATCTTAAAATGTGGCTTAGTGTTATGATGCATTTATATCATACCACATGGCATCTTTCAATTCATGGTGAGCTCTTAGGTGGCCTTTTAGTTTTGATTGGTCACAAGAGTACCATGCATCACTCTCATGGGTAATTGGAGTTTTTCTCTACCAAGTGTCACTCTCATGGGTAATCATGGATTTAATTTATTAGGTGTCACCTTTAGAAGGACTTTAGATAATTTTCAACAACATGGAATTAATCACATGGCTCAGGTGAATACACACATCTCTCTCAGAGGTAATCTCATAGATCTCAAAATATAGCTTCATGAGAATAACACATGGCATCATCATGTGGGCCCAAGGTAGATGTGCACCGCTCTCTAAAGCTATCTCATTATAATTCTAAGTGTCATCATCAAAAGGTTCCTTGAGCAGTTGTAAACCACTAAGCCTTGATTAGATGGATTAGGTGTAACCATTTATCTACCTTATGAGCTCTCATGAGCTTTAGATGGATATAATGTGGTGTGGACATGTATCAATCTTGGATGAACCTGAAATGAACATGCATCACTCTTACAAGGATATTTGGGTTTGGTTAGTCATGCTTGAGACATAAGGAAGGAATCTTATGGGCTTATGGATTGAAGTGTGATGCATGGCAACTTGGATTAAGTGGGATCACTCATGGGGGATAATATCATGAAATGTAGCCTCGGGATTTTAATTCTAATGGTTAGTTTTCTCGTGAGCTCTTTTAATGATGCCACATAGCTCATGAACTTGGTATATTTACTCCAAGAGTCTTGTATGGGATGTGATAGATCTCTAAGGCATTATGAAGCCTAGCAAGGTGGACACTTATCCTTTTGAGTTGTAGTCTAAACTTTGATGTCCCATGAGGCATCATAAACTTCTAATTTAAAGTTGACATCTTGCAAGGTCAAGTGATAATTTAAGTTAGATTTTCTAAGACATCAAAGCCCATCCTCAAAAAATTTAAACTAGTTTTAATGCAAAACTTGTCAACCAAACAATTTAAACACAACATAATATTAGTACAATAAGATCTTATGAAGCTCACAGTGTTCACATATATTAGAAAGCCCAGTCTTGCTTCCTTAGCAAAATCTTGTATGCACATTATTGAACCTTACATGGTTAATAATTCATTATTGAATAAAAATTTGAAGAAAACATGCAATAATCTAAATATTTCTAAGTGTCAATCATTATTTCAACATGAATGATTAACTAGAAATTAATAAACATAAATCATTGGTAAACTAAATGAAATCCATGTGCATTTGGATGAGCTAAAACTCTTAGCATCTTGGGTAATTTGAAAAATTAAGAAAGGAGGGTCCCTATTCTTGGAATAGGGGGTAGTTGATCATCAACAAATGGTGACTTATGTAGGGAAACATTGTAAAATGTTATAATCTAGATATTCTATTCAAAGATGAATCAAAAAGTAGTGGTCTCATTATTATCTTTAGTCAGTATCAAAACTATTTTTTAGAACTAATGAAGGCCCACAAGCTGGAAATAGAGTTTAAACCTTGTAGACAATCATATTATATGTGTGCTTTGAGGTTCATTAACCATTTCCATTATGTTTACAAATGATAACTTTTAAGATTTAATACATCAATCATGAAATGATTTAAGCATTCTTTAGATTTTATATAATAATGATTTGCTTAGTTAGGAATGGCTTAGGCATTTATTTGCTACCAACCAGGCATCCATAGCCTTAATAGAGATACCTTTGGTTCCACTTTGGGCCTTGTTCAACTACTAGCCATGCATCTATAGCCCCGATAAAGATTGCCTAAATCACCATTCATGGAATCTAAAGCAATTTATGATTTCACTTCATTGGTGTATCATTTTTTTATTTTTTATTATTTTTGTTTATATATATACCTACATTCATAGACCATAATGGCTTGGAACCATAATTAACCAGGTGTAAGGATTTTGTCAATACATAGTCTGGATGCAATTCACTTTTAGATATCAAGTCCTGCCCTAGCAATTTATTTGGTGATTTTATGTGATAGCATGATGATCTACATAGATTCAAACTCTTATTCAAGCAAATGCTCAATCATATAAACTATATTTCAGCCTTAAAATAACTAGTGTGTAGTATTTTTTATCCAAAATAGGATAGTTAAACTCCACATTCTTCAAATTAGTACTCATGAAGGCTATGGGGTGCTCTTTGTCATCCTCTTTCTATGTAAAAATAGTAGCAACACTGTGATCAAAATCAAAAGAGTATAGATAGAAATATTTACTAAAATTAGGACTTATTAGAATAGGAACTTGAATAATAACATCCTTGATGTCTTGAAAGGCCTTTTTCACTTCAGCAGTCCATTCTATCTTAGCATCTTTCTTCAACATGGCATTGAGTGGCCTTACAAGCTCTACAAAACTAGAGATAAATTTTCTTACAAAATTGATCTTACCAAAGAAAGATTTCAACTCTTTTTGTTATTAGGATCTTCTACCTTTGAAATTTCATTTATTTTTTCAAGGTCAATAGTCATACTTTCTTGGGTGATTACATGTCCTAGAAGTTTACCTTCAGTTACACAGAATATACTTTTCTTAGAGTTTAAAGAAATGTCATACCTTCTACACTTCTCCAACACTTGTTCTAAATGCATCATGTGATCTCCTATATTTTTAGAAAAAAAATTTATATCATCCATGTAGATAATGATTTGAATACTTACCAATTAACTCATGGAATGCATGGTCCATTGCTCACTATAAATTTGCTCTTGCATTGGTCAATCTAAATGGCATTCATTTGTAGGCAAATGTTCCCCGCTTGGTGGTAAAGGCAGTTTTAATTATATCATTATTATTCACTAGGACTTGGTTGTAGCCTAAAAAAATATCAATAAATGAAATCAATCTAGACCCACTCACCAACTGAATGACCTTGTCTAAATATGGCAAGGGATGATTGTCCTTCTCTAAGGATCTATTCAAATTTTTTAAATTGACACAGAGTCTGATCTCTCCATTCTTCTTTCAGACTAAAACAAGATTGGAAACCCATGTCAAGTGCCATATGGGGAAGATTATCCTTTCATCTAGTAATTTCTTTACTTCCTTTTAAATTAGAGGTTGTAACATTAGATTTAATAGCCTTTGTCTTTGCCTAAAAATTTTGTAAAGTTCTTTCAAGGGGATAGTGTGAGTGATCACACTAGTATCAAATATTTTGAGGTCATTATATGACCAAGAAATGACATCCTTAAACTTGGTTAAAATGGAAGTAGCTTCTCATAGCTCTTTATCGATGCAAACTACAACAATGTTAACATTTTTCTCATTCCTAAGACTTCCCAAGTTGACTTGATTATAATCCTTTCCCCTTACCTTGGGTTGTTTATCTTCAGTTCTTTGCTTATTTAGGTCAAACATCCCTTCTAAATATATCATGCCTTTGGGTATCCAATTTTATTTAAGTTGGATCACTCCATCTTCATTTTCATTTGATCCATCTTTAGAACTTTCATCCTATTCATTAATGATGTGAGACTTGAATACGCTAGCACTACTTAGTCAATTATCTTTTGATCATCATCAAAAACTTAGAAGTGATTTATGTTATCTAGAACTAAGGGGTATGAAATTATCTCCATAGTAAACTCTTGTAGATTTAAAGGCTCTAGAGGAACTAAGTTTATTACAGGTGAAGCTAGAGCATCTACCAATTGATTTTACTCCTGGACAAGGAAACAATATTAAATGAGACAAAACACTCAATTAAATCCCAAGCTCTAAATTTGTACTTTCTTATACAAAAAATCTTACACTAATATCTACTCCTGACCTAATTAAAAACTAATTCAAAATCACCATAAACTAATAGTTCTTTAACCTTATGTTTGATTACAAATTAAAGTCCTAAAATAAGAGCTTCATATTCTGCTAAATTATTCATATAAGAGAATTTTAATCTATAAGAAGCTAGATATTATTTGCCTTCAAGATTTGTTAGAATAATTCCAATGCCAAAACCTTGCTTAGCTCATGCACCATCAAAGTGCAATATCTAGGGACCTTTGCTTTCTTCTTTCACCTTGTCATCTGTAGCAACGATAGTGGTTTCCAAAGTGTAAACACCTAAGTTAGAGGACTGGTAATTTACCTTTTCATTCTTAGCATTATATTCAATGATCATGTATTTTATTTTAGGTTCTTGATCGATCTTGATTTGATAGGGAATCCCACACCAAGGTGGCCACATGTGAGAACAATTAGTGGACATATATTCATTCATGGATTTAGTCAAATCTTGACTTAATAGCAATCCATAAGCATCAGGTATGTCAATGACTTGAATGTTGATGAACTACTAGATTTATGGCTCATGACCAAGCTAGATATAGATATTCAATAATTCTCCTTCCACTTTCACTCTTGAATTATCCAATTACACGATCACCTTCTTTGATTTGACTAGGTTTAACCCTAGTTTTTCACAAATTCCAAAAGGCGTCATATTAGCTAAAGCACTAGAATCAAGCAAGTAATTATGAAGATTTTTACCAAAGATTCTTATGGTCAACAAAAATGGTGAAACTTCATGCTTACTCTTATACATTACCACATTTACATGAGTTGCTTTAGTTTTTCTAGAGCTAGGATTTTCATTTAATTATTTCAATAACAAATCATGTTATTCAGTGATTTGGGTGAGTGACTACAATGTTATGTTTGCCTTGATCTTCTTCATGTCTTTCACTATGTTATATCTATATTTTGATGTTATGCAAGGAGTTTTTGTTATTGGTTGACTCTCTTTACCATTAGGGTGTGGAGGATTATTATCTATCCTACCATTAGGAGGTGTAGCTAGTTTATTAGGTGGAGTAGAAATTTTTAGAGGTGGGTTTTGGCCTTTACTTCTCAAGGCATAGTTGTTCGTTTGGTATTATTATAAAGCATGTATTTCCTCAACATTATCTTCAAGCTCATTTTCATCTTGACTGGGAAATTCATAGGTCTTAACCATGAGGACTATCTCTTGAGTTCCAGAGGCATCATTGGTATTATCAGAGCTCTTAGCATTGTTTTGAATAGTGGGATTCATCTTGAACCCCTTTATTTGGCTCTAAATGGCTTCAAATGCATGGTAGAACTCAACATAGTCTAGCTCTCCATGTTTAGCTATATTGTGTACTTGACACCAGTTGGGTAAGGCGATCTCATAAATGTTGATCTCAATCAATTTACTCAAAAGGGGCTCATTATTATTATTAAAATTATTATAAGGTCTATTATATCTTTGGAAGTTATAATTCCTATTAGAACTCTCACTATTATTTCCCATCTATTTCTTGAGATCCAAGAAATCATTAACGAGTTTTTGAAAAGTTTTTTAAATTGAATCTAACTCTCCCTTTGGGGGTTTTGAGTTCTTGTTCTAGGTCACAGCTTGGACATTGGTGTTGTTTACATGCATAGTCATTTAATCAATGTTATTATGGGGATGTGTTCTAGAATTTTCTTGGTTAAAGAATCCTAGCTATTGGTTGGGTGTAGTGTGTTTCAAATGTAACGGGTTGATCCTGGTAGTTAGTTTAATGTAGGGTGATTCTAGTTCATGTTGGGTATGACATTTAGATCAGGCATTTTTGGGTCAAAGTTTGGTATAGCAAAGGTAGGAGGCACCTACAAGTGCATTTGTTCATCAATATGAATTTCCTTAACATATGCCAAAGGAAATGTGTCAATATTCAAGGCTCTTCTCAAGAATACATTTATCATTAGATCTAAGGCATTCTTATATATTTCCAAAGGTAATTCATCTGTCAATTTATATGGTGGGGATGTTAGGGTATAAATATTTTGTAACCTAGCATTAAATGTTATAATTAGTTCCTTTATGTCATTTTTGAGGGTGGTAACTATTGATACACAACCCTCAGGCTTACTACCCTACCAAATTGGGTAATAAAAGTGTCATTGAACTGACTCCATCCTATGATGGAACCTTTAGGCAAGTTGAAGAATCAATTATACGTGATATCTCAGAATGTAAAAGGAAAAAGATATCAAGACACATCCTCATAGATCACATTAAGTAGCCTAAAATATGATTTAAATAAATTGGTGTGTTCTTTAGTGGTCACTCTACCAGTGGAGGTAAAGAGAGGCAAATATTTCTTTGGGTTCCTTGGCAAATCATATACAAGTCCAGGGACATTGATGGATGAGCCAGCTAACCATGCCATGACTAGAAAAAGGGGTTGAAAATTCTAGTTAGATGGGGAATTAGGCTAGGTCATAGAATTTATACACTTACCTTTATCTGATCTAGCCTTTCTATGGGTTTTTAAGGATGTTAAAGGGATCCTAGGTTTAGATCAGGATCTGGCTCTAATCGTAGGCAACTCCAGGATACAAAATGAGTACTAATAGAAAAGGAACTTCAAAAAAAGATTCACAAGAGAGAAATACTAAAAATATTAGTCAATCTTCTATAGAAAAATCCTTTTACAAACTAGATCTAATAGTTTTACCTTGATCTTTGAGGATATAAGTCCTTGAATTAGTCTTGTATGTTAACCTATAAAGATCAGCATTAGACTAGTATTTTGGAGCATTTCCATGTCTAATATAAAAATCTAAGAGTAATTGAGCACTTAAAAACATATTTTGACACAAATCTATGTAAATATTTACTCAATTCCAAATGAAATAGAGCAAATATGCTCTCAAATGCCTAGATCTAGTACAAATGAGGCCCAAACAATCAATCTTTGTATAAATTCTCAAAAATATTTAGGTTATTTACCAAATTTATGTGAAGCTTTGCAAAGATGATCAAAATAACCTTTAATATGCTTAAATAATGGGTTATCTCACCTATCTTTACATAAATTTAGGCAAATGTCTAGTTTATTCACTAAATATTCACAAATGAACATTAACTTTGATGAAATCCTTCTAAAAATGCAAATATTGATGCAAAGAATGTAGAACCTTAGTGTTATTTAATAATATTTACATACTTTGAATAATTATGCACAATTTTAATGAAGTAAACTAGAATTATACAAAGATGCATGAAAGTAATTGCATAAAGGCCCTCCTTCTAGTGCCAGCTTATTCCTTCCTAGTGATGCACTTAATATGCTTCTTGTGTCATAAGGGAATAGGGGGAAAGTAAGAAACTAAATTTTGAGTCTTAGAATACTCAAGGATTGAGTTGTTAACACAATTTCTACTAGAAATAGTATAAATAGTAGATATATGGTCACCACGTAGAAGTCTGCAAGTAGACCCTACTATAGAGATAGTAGATATTATGTAGTGACACTACTTTTTGCTAATATTTATGAAATTATTTCAATCTTTGCCAATTATTTACCAAAATATAAACAAACAATGGATATTTATAACATGAACTAAGCTAAAGTGAGTCATGGGTAGATCCAAGGTTAGGTAGGGTAAGGCCAAAAAGAGAGTTTGCTTAAGATGAACAAAGATGCTAGTTTTTCTAACTTCTAGGATAATGACACGTAAAAATAACATCTACCAACTCTATCATAATGCTCAAATCTAAATAAATGTATTTGAAGCTTCAAAGTAAAATAAATGCATATATCCAAAGGCATACATTGCACAAATATTACTCATTCATAGTAAATTGCATAGCACATTTAGTTGTAAATAAGATGAAAATAGAGCATGTATACTAGTAGAATTGTCAGCCTAGTGTTAAACTCAAGCTAACAGATGCATATATTGAGTGTTATTACCAAATTATTCCATAAAATAGAAAACATTAGTCATTTAAAAATGTGATAAATAGAAACTATAGAAATACACAATCAAGCACTCAGACAAACTTTCAAATTCTTGGCTCTTTTGTATTAATTCTTATAACAACTATTTCTCCTTTAAAATGAAGGAGAAAACCATTGTTTATAATATTCAAAATTTCCTATACAAGTTCAAGTGGGCCCATGAAAGGTTTCCAAATAATGCCAAATGGCTAAAATGTTATAATGGAATATTCTAATTTAAATTTACAAAACATAACCGAATATTCCTCATGGTCCTAAGGGAGGTTATTGGCCAACTTGCTATTATTGTCTCTATTTCTTTTCTACCTCTTCCTTCATCCATGCTTCTATTTATGCCTAGTAATCTTGGTCAATTTGGGTGAAGTATAGTATCATGGGCTGAAACAAGTTAGGTATCTCCTAGATGAGCTTCTCATGTTATGCAAGCACAGGCCTCAATGCTTCTTAAATTATCTCTACCTTTTCTAGTCTTTGATTATCAAATGCCCAATATTCATCACCTTGATAGTAGTCTTTGCACTAATAAATCCTATTAGGATTTAGAAAAAAAACCTTCATCTGGGCTCTAAATTCCTGATCATCCATGAAGCTACCATCAAGTTTGGTCACCCTAGTGACCATGGCATCCTTCAGCAGTAAGGCAATCTTGAATTCAATTTTATCCAAAGATGTAGTTGCATCCTTAACCTAATCTAGCCATCTCTTTAATATTATTCTCCTATTCATCAGGATGGTATGTGTAAGAATGATTTCATCAAGTGACTAAACCTTGAGGTCTAGGAACTTATTACTTCTTGCAACTCTAACCAAGTTTGCCAACTTGGCATCATAGAGTGTAATTTTCTAGTCAAGTTTGATGACCACCTTAGATTGTAGGGTCCCATCTTCTTACCTCCTCTTCATGACTTTATATAAGTTGAAGACATTGATAAAAATGTTTATTATTTGAATTATAGTTCCCTCTAGCATAGTGGGTATTGCTTTCTCTTTCAACTATTTCAAATCTTGTTGCATCCCCTTTATCAAGGCTATTGTGGATTCTATTAGAGCTTAAACTAAGGACACAAGGTCTTATGTATATTATTCCACCTCTCTAGGGCTATCCTTTATCTTCCTTGTAAAATTGAATAGGGAATCTTCACTCTTATGTACCATAGTTGAGCTTGACTATGGATGCTTAACCTATCTTATAACCACCCTCTTTATTGTGCCTATGACAGCATCAACCCTCATGCCAATTTGGGGGGTAGATAGGACTACCTAAGGCCTCTCCTAATTTATTACCTATATGATATCTCTAACCCAATTTGGGGTAGTATTGGGTGTTATCTATATGAGGGGTGGCTATAATGCAGGTGCCTAGGTTGAGGAAGAGGTCAAAGCTGTAGCAGGGATGTACAAGTTTGTTGGGTCTAGTTTCCCAAGTGTGTGGGGATTTGGTCAAACCCATGTCAAGGACAAATGAATTTAACTTAGGAAGCACATGTATTTTTTTAAGTGTGGTACTAATGAGTGGCTTCTAATAGAAGAAAATTTTTGATATGGGCCTTAATGGCCTAACAGATGCAAGGTATATGAGGGCAAGTGATGCATTAGTAGTGGTTGCCTAGAAAGGTGTGGAACCCATAGCCTGGATAGCACTAGTGCTTTAGGAGGCTGATGCATATGAAATGTTGTTAGTGCCATGGAAAATGAAGTGAGGGATGGTGAATCCTAAGGAAGCACTAGCTTGGCTCATGCTAGTGTCAACTAAGGACTGAGTGGTGGTGGTAGCTATAGTGGAAGTGCTTGTTAAATCTAATGGGGAAGAAAATATAGAATTAGAAGTAAAAGAAACTACAATTGGGAAAAGAGGCAATGGGAAAGTACTTACATCAGGATCCTTAGATGTGCTGTCAACCTCTATAGTTTCTTGAGAATCTAATAGAGGAGGCACTTCTCCTCTCATGGTAGTCTTGGGCTCTTTCTTCCTTTTGTAAACCTTTTTTATGTTTCTCCTAGCTAGTGCCTATAGTTATTCCATTGAGAGCTCAATTCCTTACTATTATTCTTTAATGTCAATGACATTAAGATTAGGTTGACTTAGGATCTCTAGGGAATCTCCCATGGTAGATGTAGAGGAGAACATAGGACCTTGGGAGGGGTCATGTTGGCTTCTTAATCCTCCTTACTCTAGGCTTGCAGGCATGCCTTAACTGCTTGAAGTGACCTATAGTGGAAGTCTACATGGTTTGTTACTAACGAGATGAATGTTGTCTTCTTCCTCTTCTTATATCTCCTCATAATCTATATCAAACATTCTTCCATGAGTTGGTGGTGGTCGAGGCTTGATAATGTCTTCCTTCTTTTTCTCCCTATCAAGCCTCATTTCTAGCTCAATATTCTTCCTAGATACATTCCTAAGAACCACCTTATCATTCATAGCATCTTGGTAAATCCATTCATGCACTTATTCTTATTGCCTATACTCCATCCATACATCCTTCTTGAACCTGAATAGGTGCTTAGTGATAACATTATTGGGGTCCCATGCACAAAATTCATCTTTGGGAAATAAGTATGAGTCCCTATGCCTCACAACCACAATGATGTAATGCCTTTTTATGATCTTAGTCCTCCCCATCTTCTAAGGAGTCTTGTGGGGGATTATCATCTTCTTATTTTTGAAGATGACATCAACTCCATGCATAATTTTATAGGCCATCTATTCCTTAGACAACTTCATAAGCACATATCTCAGCAACCTAAAGGGATCTATCATCACTCCCTCTACTCTAATGATCATGAAATCTAGGTATAGCTAGTAGATACCCATGTCCCTTAATGTCTATCTAACTTCTATGGTAACCCTCATCATCTCACGCTCAATGATTGATTTATATACAATTGGGTAGAAGTCTTCTGTAATCACCTTTATGTTACATCTAAAGCAATGAATGTGCATTATAGAGAATAACTAGGGCACAACTTAATCTCACTTAAAAGACCATGAATTTTGTCCTAGTTGATCAGTTACATAGATAACATCTAAAAAGTAAATCATCATGAATAATTGGGCTCTATTCTTGAAAGTATCATTCATTAAATACACTAAATTGTTGTTAATGATCTCTCCAAGTGGGGGAATCTACTAGTCCTATAAGATGATATGTATTAATGGAAGGGTTCTTATGTCCACATAATTGATATGTGGATTATTAAATACCCTATTGAAGAAATCAAGGCCAATCCTAAATATTTTTTTGAATTAATGGATATGTATGTTTCTTTGGTCATCCATGATAATGACTCTTTTAGGGTCAATTACCCAGGTATCCAAGACCTTCTCTGGGGAGTGCACCTCATACCAGTTGTTGATTTTTCTCTAGTTTAGTCTATGTATGGGTAAGTAAGGTCATAATACTTTTCAAATCTTGGCCCTATTATTATGATGATTGGGATCCCTTGGTTCATTGATTTTATCATCCCATCCTCACATCTCATCCTCCCAAAGATGTCATAAACTAGGTCAACACATAGCATGACCTCTAGTTTAGTTGCAACCTTGTGGAGACTAATAGCATTGATGACCAGGATATCTGAAGCTAATTAAATAATGTGAGGCATTGTCTCTACTTCATAAATTTCCCTAGATACTTCTACATTGAAGTAAATACTATTGTAATATATGTCTTCTGATGTTATAGCCTCAAAGATGAATTTCATGTATTTGAAAATAATTGAATTACCATATTGGAATAGGAAGTCATCATTTTCAAAGGAAATAATCTTACCCAGAGTGGAGGGACCTACTTGTGCCATCTCTAAAATATCCTAGGTAGTAACTAATGTCCATATGTATCTCTCTGTAACTTTTGAGCTCCAACAATGGTAGTTAGGGTATAATTTTTGAATAGATTGAGCTTTGTCATACTGGAAGGATGTAGATAGTAGAGAGATCAAATGTGTATAGCTTCAAATATAAATGTAGTTAATAATAATTGAGTTAGGTAGCATTTTGAAGGATTTCCCTAATTAATGTAAAGTTGATGGTGATATTGGTTCATGTTATATTAATGGAAAGCTTGTCATCTTTGCATTTGAAACACTTCAAAATATTGCTTTTGGCATTTAATTACATTAGAATTCAAATTTAATTCTAATTTGAATTTGATTCACTATCAATTTTATCTTTAAAGTTAAATATTTCCACCTTTTGACACATGGCTACCACCTTATATCTAGCTAGGTATTTTTGGGCCTAAATGTGATTAATTTGCTTATTCGGCTTGAATTTTGGACACATGACACCTTTTGATTACCTCACAGGATCTTGAAATGTAGCTTAGTGTGACTATGCATTTGTATCCTACCACATGGCATATTTTAATTTATGGTGAGCTCTTAGGTAGACTTCTAGTTTTAAATGTTCAAAGGAGTGCCACTCATCACTCTCATAGGCAATCAAATATTTTCTCTACAAAGTGTCACTCTCATAAGCAAGCATAGCTTTTCTTTACCAGGTGTCACCTTTGAAAAGACCTTGTACAACTATCGATAACTTTGCATGATTCACATGGCTCAAGTGGAAACACGCATCTCTTTTATATGTAATCTCATATATCTTGGAATGTAGCTTCATGAGAATAACATGTGGCATCATCATACATGCCCAAGGTGTACATGTTTTATTCTTAGAGGTAATCTGATTCTTTTTCCAAGTGTAATCTTTAGAAGGTGCCTTAGGCAGTTGTATACTACTAATCCTTGATCAAATGACTCAATTGAAACCATTTATCTACCTTATGAGTTCTCATAAGCTTTATATGGTTGTAACATGGTGTGGATATGTGTTGATCTTAGATGAACCTGAAGTGAACACATGTCACTATCATGAGGTTGATCAGGACTGACTGGTCACACTTGAGACACATGATGGTATCTCATAAACTTATATATTAAAGTGGGATAGATGGTGGCTCAGATCAAGTGGGCTCATTTACATGGGATAATATCATGACATCTATCCCAAATATTTTAATTCTAATGGCTAGCTTCCTCATGAGATCTCTAGATGACACCACGTAGCTCATAAACTTGGTAGATTTATTTCAAGTCTCTTGTACAAGATGCAATATATATTTAAGGCATTGTGAAGCTTAGTGACATAGACACCTATATTTTTTATTCATATTATGAACTTTGACATCTTATGAGATATCATAAACTACTAATTTAAATTTGATGTCTGGTGAGGTCAAGCGAGAAGTTAAGCTAGATTTTTGAAGACATCAAATCTCATCCTAAACAAATTTAAACCAGTTCAAATCAAAACTTCACAACCAAATGATTTAAACACAACATAATGTAAGTTTAATAAGATTTTGTGAAGCTCATAGCATTCACATATATTAGAGATCCTATTCTTGCTTCCTTAGCAAAAGCTTGTATGCACATTATTAAACCTTACATGGTTAATAATTCATTTTTGAATAAAAATTTAAAGAAAATGTGCAATAATTTGAATATTTATAAGTTTTAACCATTATTGCAACATGAATGATTAACCATAAATTTAGAAACATAAATCATTGGTAAACTAAATCAAATCCATGTGCAATTGAATGAGCTAAAACTCTTAGCATCTTGGGTAATTTGAAAAATTAAAAAAGGAGGGTCCCCATTCCGGGAATATGGGTTAGTTGATCATCAACAAGTTTTAGAATTTATGGCGAAGGATTTCAACAAATGAAGAATATTATGTTTATTTAGGTTTGATTTGTTGATTCCATAATCTTTGGCCCTATCTTCTATATCTACATTCTTAGGTCAATAAAAATTAGAAACTATTTTTATTTGCTCATCTTTTCATATATCCTTATGCTAAGGGTTTCTTATTATTATTTATGTTGCAAATGAAGATAGAGATTTGATTCTATAGTCTATACCTTGGAGTCTAATTTTCTCTATATGAGATATTTGTTTGTTAAGTTTAATATAATTTCACACACTTTTTTAGTGACCCCTATTTGGATTAGGATGTCAAACCTACCTCTAAAATTGTGTGGTGTGCCCATTTTGAAATTTATTGATAATTCATTAGGAGAAATTATTTATATTTAGAAGGAAATTGATGTCATTCTCATCCTACTTTTTCATGAATATATGTTGATCTTGACTTATAAATTGGTTTTCTAGAGGAGATTGATCTTAAGGTGGGTGATTGCACTTAGAAATAATAATTAGATGGATTTTATGTGTAGATATTGTTATGTGCAGGGCCATTTGGTTGGATATTTCCCATAAAAAAGGTTGAAAAGGTCAAACAAGAAACCTGGTGGAAAGGATTTGTGTATTTCCATCAAAGGGTTTTTGTTTACATAGCTAAGGATGAAAAAGATGTTATGGATGTATTTATGGTAGAGGTTGTAGTAGAGGTTACAAATCTTATTGCATAAGTGGATGAGGTATAGGATGTGGATATAATTATAAATTATACTAAGGAAGATGCCATGGAAGATGCATTGTAAAAATTTACAAATAAGATTGTGAAAGTGAAAAAACCTAAATCTTACTCTTCTTCTCTTAATTATGGTTCTCTGATGAAGGTGGATCAAATTTTTCCCAAGGCTTTGTCTTCTAGTGTTCTTGGGTACAATCCTAAAGTTTTTTTTGGGACTCACTATGTTTCTTCATAGATAATAACCCTCATTTTGTGCTTTATCATGATTTTATTCAATCTCCTTCATGGAATGGTGTTTATTATTCTTTGGTAGGATCTAATTAATGGAATATAGTTAAAAATAACAAATCTTCTTTGTATGGGAATATTTCCTATAAAATGGTGCTAAGGTCTCATAGTATGAGGGTTATACCTTAAGTTTTGGTGGCCACAAAACAATTTATGTATCATTACAAAAGAGTCTAAGTAGTGGATGTAGATGTGGTTGATCTCTAGCTAAAGAATAATGTTTTTCTATGGTTATTTGGATTCTATATTTTGTGCTTTGTCTTTTTTAACTTTTTTAAGTATTTTCTTGTCATTATTATTAATTTATTTAGAATAATAATTGATATTTTTAATATTTTTTTGGAGCTTTATGTTGGAGATTTGGAATTACACTCTAGTGTTTCTTGATGGGTCTTTATTTTTTACATGGAAAACTTATTTTGGAGTATTTGATGTAGTAGTATTTGGTACCTTTTTGTAATACTTTATGATAGTAATTAAAAGGATAAGGGGCATGTATGCATATAAATTATCACATACTAACATGTGCACTTGACTCCCTAAGGTTTGGTCAAGGTAGCTAATGTAATGGATGGGCTAGGGGTTTGGTTAATTGTTTGGTAGAAAGGGGTTGGGATAGGTGGTGGTAATGGGTTCTCATGATAGAACCAAAATACCTCAGTAGAATTGTGATGCTCATTAATATCATTGAGCTATGTAAAAATGAAACTTTAAGGTACCTCAATATTTTATATCATAATAAGGTGGATTTCTTGGTTAATTCTAGGTTTGGGAAAATGAGAGGGATTAGGATGGATGACTTGTGGGAAAAGGTCTACTTTATTGGGTTAACTCTACATATTCAATATCATAGACTAAATGTGGGTTATATAAGATGATGATAGACTCAAGGAGAAGGAGGTGTGGATGAGATACTAGACCTAGATAATGTTGTGTTGGCATATCTTATTTTGTTAAAGGACAACGATAAGTGGATTGGGATGCATAATTAATCTTATAAAGTGGTTTAAAACTCTATGATGAGGTGGGAATTGGAGTGGAATTGAAAAACCTCACATCTCAACTCAATATTAATGTCAGACTATGTGATAATGGTGAAACTAGGTGATATAATAATAGGGAATAGATCGTGCCATAAAATACATAGTGTCTCAATGATGGTCATCCAAAGAAGACTAGGCAAAATCCATGTAAAAGCATATGAAATTATTTAGGAAATGGCTTGTAAAGTGTGCTTGATGGAATGTTAAATCAAGGTCTAATATATGGTGCTTGTGTAGATATATAGGGGTTATCTATGATGTGTTTTCTTTCATGAATTTTCAAGGTTTTTGATATGTATTTTAAGTGTTAACAAGGCTTTTGACACTATTTTTATTTGTTTTGTTATTTTTGGGATTTTTTTGGGTTTTGTAAAAGTAAATGCTTGTTTGTTAAAAATGAAGTGATGAAAGTAAAATAATGGAAAATCTAAAAGTAAATTAAATAAAAAATATCTTTTAAATATTTTTAATGTTTGATATGCATATAAAGGAAAATAGAAGAAACATATGCTATCATGCAAGATGTTGATTTTTCCTAGTTCTACTTGTATGTAAACTAGATGAAATATTTTCATTATTTTGATTGTTTTGTATGAGTGAACTAAATGTATAAATTGAATCTATATTTACAAGTAATGTGATAAGATATCTGATCTAAAACATCTACAACAAAATACTATCTACAAATTTTATTTTTAACAAACAAACTGGACTAGATTTTCAATGTCCTATTATAGGTTTAATTTGCACCCTTGGAGAGGGATATTTAGGCTCTCTCTAACTAATATATAATATTGGGATAACCTCAGCCTATGAGTAACCTATGGTGGGGCTAAACCTCCAGATTAGGTTGGCTTCCTCTTTGATGCTCACCTAAACTAATACTAAGCCTAATGCTTTACTAGGAAAAGTGTTAGAAATGGAAACTCCCATAATTTTGAACCCACACTAGATATGCTAAATATAATACTAGTTCACACCACCTCAATATCAAGTTGATTTTCATAAGTATTACATAGAAGAGGTTCAAGGTAGAACACTAATCTAGACATGCAAGTAGTATTGAAAATTCCCTAAACAAGATGAATATTCTCCTTAACATAATGAAATAGTGCACAACTCAATAGACACAAATCCAATGCAAGAGATAGGCAAATAAATTCTCATATTACATCAAGAGGTACTTCTTACAAATTCTTGATAGGGTCAAGCCTAATCAATCTAAACATGCTTTGTAGTATCTCAATGAATGTCTCATCTCCTAGAAAGATGAAAAAGTCTAAAAAACTAGGAACCCTTTACAAAATGGAAAGAAATGGATAATATAGGAGAAGGGGAAGAGAGAGAGAAGGGGAAACCATGTTGTTCATGATAATCAATGAGTTGTTAACTTCAAGAGATATATCACTAGGCTTTTGGTCTAATCAGAACAAGTTATTATGAGCAAGATATTCATGATTTACCCAACTAGCCTTTGAATCATTCCATTGGTTGAACAAGCTGCACTAAAAGATAAGAAATTTCCAAAATTGACAAGTCATGATCTTGCTCAAAATGAATGCTCCAACTAATTTTCAATTCACTAAGTCCTTTTGCTTTAAATCCTCCACCTAATCTCATTATGAGGATAAAATCTTCATATTCATATATTTGATTGAGTTATGCCTCAAGTTTGCCTAAATGATGATTTGTCAGAGTTGAGATCATGTTGAAAGGACTACATGTCCCTCTATTAAAGTACATACTTTATTTATGCTTAAAAAACTAGACCTAGCTTAACTATATAAGAAAACCAATCGAAGGATATTGGTTTTACTATAATCAATATAAGTGACACTCTATTCAATGCCAGGTCCCTCTTTAGGCAACAAGCCAGCATCCTTTTGGTACATAATAAGTCTAAAATACCTAATTTACCTCTATAGACCTATCTTAATACATCTTAGTCCAACTTGAGTCTGCATGGAGTTCATTTCCTTTACTTTTTTCACCAGCTTAGGTCTATTAGTTATAGGCAATCGACCTAGATCGTTGACCCTTTAGACTCTACTTCACTCTATCAAATTTTGAGATCTAATTAAATAGAGATTGTGGATCTTTGGGACCCACTACCCTGATCTCGATTCCACATTGATCATTGGGATTCACTAAACATATTAATTTATTTGAGCTCCTAGGTGCTTGAAACTTATTGGCCATGAATTCCTTCTCAAGTTCCTGCCAAAGATTTTGAATCCAAATGGTCACTTTATGGGTCTTTAAAATGATGTTTGTGTGGATTTATACTATTTTTTGACCAACTTTGTTATTTTATAACTTAAAACAAAAAGACCATAGGGATACCAAATTTGCATAGAATGCACTTAACATTAAAAGGAATAAACCCTTTTGATCGACTAGCTATTTGAGCTTTTTGAGTGCTTTTTTAAAATGTTGAAGTCGACTAGTTCATGTGATATTATATGACATCTTAACCATGGTATGATCTAAAAAATTCTAAGTATTAGAACTTAGAAATTTATGCATTAGAAGACAACTTGCCTATATATATCCTTCATTTTGTTACAATGCATGAGTTGAAAATTTAGCACAAATGATCTCAGTATAAAAGTGAACAAACCCTTTTGACCATTTTTTTAACTCTTTTGTATGAATGAGATATGACCTCATGAATATCATTCCTCACTTTTTATTTGGACTCTAAAAATTAGCTACGTATGGAAACTTAGCTGATTTTGTCTTAGGACCCCACTTTGAACCCTTAGATCTTCTATTATGTTTAGGCAAATGAGCTCAAACATGGCACATGGTAGCCTGAGATTAATGTGAAGAAACCCATGTGTCTAAATCTCCTTGACTCATTCACACATGTGAGATCTAGAATCATAAAAATGGTCACTCAAATTTTCTACCATCAAAACCAAATGTCTGGATGAGCTATGGATGGAATGAGTGGACCAGATGAATACCATGCACTCCCATACTCTTCCCAAGCATTTTTGACTCTTATTAGAGTCTCTAAAACTTTTAACCTATCCTTAAAAATTGTTAAATTACACTTTAAGTAAACTTAAAGTGTTTCAAAATATTTATGAGTTTCATGATCTCTCTATTCCACTCATATCATCTAGAGCTTAACCAATCCATTTTGATCATTTGATCAATCAAGAACTCTACTTATTTATCTGCATCAAGACCATTAACCATTAGGCACATGCTTGGTATGTGGGCCAAATATGGATAAAATTTATGGTGACTCATAGGGAAGCATGCTTAATATGCTTGAGGACCTAATTTATTTTTTATTATTTGATTCATTAGGTATGGAGTCATCTCTTTGTAACTAAACTGGTCATAAAGATGATGCAAGGCTACCTCTTTCTCTAAAAATCTCTCTAAGTCAAAATAATAATAATAAGAACAAAAGAATAAAGGTAAATGCATTTAGGCACTTACAATAAATAAATAACAACTAACCTAAATGTGCATAAGGGCACTTAGAAAAAAGAAAAAAAAAACTAATCTAATATATATACAAGACCTTCTCAAAACTGGTCTTCCTAGATCAAAAGGGAAACCTCTAGTATCATCTACTTGTAACAAATTAGGATGGAAAATACCTTGCATTAGAGGTACCAAAAATCATGAACTGGATAATTTGATGGCCAATCCTCGTGATGTGCTCTTGAATGGATGGAGTGAAACAAACATGTCTTCAATGTAGGCATATGGGTCCAAGTCTTACAAACCTAGTTTATGTTGGATTATAGGAGCACTTGCTTGATGTTGTTCTCAAATCCTAAAAAAGTCTTGCATGAAGGATTTGTTTGGGTTCTTGAGAGTAAATTTACTTGGTTTAATTGGTGGTTCAAAAAGACCATATTTTTTCACCTTGTCCTTATGTAAACTAGGAATTTTCATGCTTAGAGTAGCATGTTCATGGATTTCTAGAAGAAGGACATGTCCCTTAGCCACTTTAAATTCTTTGGTTATAGTATTAAACCATTTCCAAAATTATTTAGGATCTTCACTAGTATGCTCATCAAATTGAATCACTTGAGCACTTGAGATGTCTCCTTCATCAACCTCACACAATATTTCATCCTACTCTCCAACTATAAATGAGGGTTGATTTAATCATACTAGGTCTAGAACATCATATTTTTCTTGCTCAAGGTATAAATTGCTTTCCTCTAGCTCCAACATATTAGGGTTATCCTCAATTGACACCTCATCTTAAATTGGACCTACCTCAGTCACCTAGTCCTAATCCTCTTCTTGATCTATGTATAATGGACCTTCAGCGGTCCATTCAAGGTCTACCCTATGTTCAACTTGTGGATGATCCTCTTCAAGCAAGTTTGCAACATTAAGTTTCTCTATTTGACTTAATAAATCCAAGCACAAATACTACCATTGATCTTCTAAATTATTTGAGTTGATCTTGACCTCCACACTAGGCTCATGAAGGTTGTCCTCTTACTTCTCATCAGGATCCTACAACTTGAAAACTAAAACATGATCCTCCACATGAATTATGTTGCCTATTATGATCTCCTCATCATAGACACTTACAATGTCTTCTTCATGTTCACCTATGAATGCAAGCTCTTCTTCTATCCTTTGTATAATAGGCTCCTATTTTATAAGGGATATGGTGGGAGGGTGAATAAGTTCACCTTGCTTTTAATTTAGGAGGGTATCCTTCCAACTAGGTACTTTGAATGCTCTTTTAAGTGGCTCTTGAACTAGGAGAGAGAGTCTCAAAAGTCTTATACACCAAGCTCATTAAGCTAAGATGTGGTTGTTCAATTCCTTCTTGGCACAGCTAAACCTTCTTCTAACAAGACTAGTTCTTGGACTACCTCAATTAACACCTCCCTTTCCTTCTTTGTACCCTCCTTGATTCATTTCCATGAGGGTAATGTGCAATATTTTATCACCTTATCTTTTTCTTGAATGGGTGTGAGAGAGGGTGGTTTGACAAGAGAGGGTATGAAATAGTCATGGTCATGGGAGATGATCTAAAATGGGATATCTTCATGTTATTGAGAAATTTTAGTCATAGGGGGCCAATTAGGAGCTCTTGAAGGTTTATCTTGAGGCTCTCAAGGGAGCACTTAAGGCTGATCCAAAAGAGCCTATTGCCCTTCATAAGATATTAGCATGTTATTTGCATTTTGGACCATGTTCTTTATCATAACTATATCCTCATTTTTATAAGGTGAACACTATTTTACCTAAAAAATTGACCATCTATTCTTGACTAATTGAACATCAATCCCTAATTTTTGTAGAACATGGATAGGGATAACTAGAGAAAACTCCAAACCCTTACTAATTTCCCTCATCGACTCAATATAAACTGTTAATGCTTGCTTAACCCTTGATCGTGATGTAATAGAGTAAGACTAGTCTTGATAAGGGGATGTATAAGATTGATTTGAATGAAAATGAGTCTAACCTTGGTCATATATAGGGGAAGAAAGAGGGTAAAGGCCATAGTAGGGTTGATAGGTCACTTGAGGGCCACTTGGGGAGAACACATAAACATTATTTACTTGATAAGTGTGATGTTGAGGTAGAGAATGAGTATATTGATCAAAATATGAATAATTATACATACCATATTACAATTATTAGGCACTTATTTAGGTTCACTAACCATTTGATAGATGCTTGGAGTTACCATTAATGTTTGAAAACTTGCCTCTAAAGGATGATATGCAAAAGGGTAACACCAAAAATCCTTCCACTTCTCTAGACCTTATCCCATTAGGCATGCTATAAACTATTATAGGATTAATTTTCACCCTTAGAGAGGGTTCTTCATGCTCTCTCCAACTAATCTATAATATTGGGACAACCCCAAGTTGTGGGTAACCTATGGTGGGGCTAAACCTCTAGAGTAGGTCAGCTTCCTCTTTATTGCTCACTTAAACTAATATTAAGCCTAATGCTTCACAAGGAAAGGGGTTAGAAAGGGGATAAAGGATACTAATAAATATAACTAGGTGATGCACCAAATAGAAATGGGAAACTCCCATAAGTTTTAACCCACACTAGATCTTCTAAAGACAATACTAGTTTACACCACCTCAAAATCAAGGTGATTTGCATAAGTATTTCATAGAAGAGGTCTAGGGTAGAACACTAATATAGACCTACAAGTAACATTGAAAATTCCATTAAAATGTCAAAAAGGAGGACAATGGATGAGGAATATTCTCCTTCACAAAATGCCATAGTGAATGACTCAATAGACACAAATCCAAGGCAAGAGATAGGCAAAGAAAGTCTCATATTAAATCAAGCAGTAGTTCTTACAAATGCTTGACAAGGTCAAGCCTAATCAAGCTAAATATACTTTGTAGTATCTCAAGGAATGTCCCATCTCCTAGAAAGATGAAAAATTATAAAAAAATTGGAACCCTTTATAAAATGGAAAGAAAAGGATAATATAGGAGAAGGGGAAGAGAGAGAGAAGGTGAAAGCATGTTGTTCATGATAATCAATGAGCTATTAGCTTTAAGAGATATTTCACTAGGATTTTAGTCCAATTAGAAAAAGTTATTATGATTAAGATATTTGTCATTTTCCCAAATATCCTTTGAATCATTTCATTAGTTGAACAAGCTGCACTAGAAGATAAGAGTTTGCCAAAATTGGCAAGTCATGTTCTTGTTGGAAATGAATGTTCCAACTGTTTTCTAATTCCTCAAGTCCTTTTGCTTTGAATCTTCCACCTGATCTCATTATGAGGATAAAATATTAATATTCATGTATCTGACTCATTCATGACTCAATTTTGCCTAAGCAATGATTTGTTAGAGCTGAGATCATGTTGAAAGGACTACACATCCCTCTATTGAAAGTGCATACCTTTTCCATGCTTAGAAAATTAGAACTAGCTTAACTATAGAATAAAACCAATCTAAGTGTATTGGTTTTACTATAATCAATATAAGTGATACTTTATTCAATGTTAGTCCCCTATTTATACAATAATTCACCACCCCTTTAGTACATAACAGGTCTAAAAGACCTACTTTACCTCTAAAAACCTATCTTAATACATTTTGGTCTACCTTAAGTTTGCATTGAGTTCCTTGCCTTTAATTTTTTTTCCAACTCAGGTCTATTTTGACTTATCAACTTTTATCAAATGTCCCAACTCACCGCTTTGCTATTAGTTGTAGGCAATCAACCTAAATCATTAACCCTTTTAACCCTATTTCACTCCATCAAATTTTGAGATCTGATTAAATGTGGACCATGGATCTTTAGCACCCACTACCCTGAGGTCAGTTCCACATTGGTCATTGGGATTCACTAACCATTTGAATTGCTTGAGCTCTCACGTGCTTGATACTTATCAGCCACACAATCATTCTTAGATTTTTGTGAAAGATTTTGAATCCAAAGGGTCAGTTTATGGGTCTTAAAAATGATGTTCATGTAGACATATGCCATTTTTTGACCAACTTTGTAATTTATAACTTGAAGTGCAAAGATCATGGGAACACCAAATTTACAGAGAATAGAGTTAACATTAAAAGTAACAAACCCTTTTGATCTACTAGCCATTTGATCTTTTTGAGTGTTTTTTAAAAAAAATTGAAGTTGACTGGTCTATTTGATCTTGCATGACATCTTAATGATGGTCTAATCTTAAAAAAGGATAAGTATTGGAACTTAATAAATTCTACATTGGGATACAACTTTGCCCATGTATATCCTTCATTGTATTATAGTGCATGAGTTGAAACTTTAGTGAAAACAATCTCAATACAAAAATGAACAAACCCTTTTGACCATTTTCTCTGACTCTTTTGTATCTACAAGATATAACCTCATGAATATGCTCCCTCAATTTTACTTAGACTCTCTAAAAATTAGCTAAGTATGAAAACTTAGCAGATTTTATATTGGGATCCCACTTTGAACCCTTAGATCTTCTACTGTACTTAGGTAGATGAGATAAAAATTGGTGCATGGTAGCCTAGGATTAATTTGAATAAACCCATATGTCCAACTCTCCTTAACTCACCCACATGTGTGATATCTAGCAGCATAAAAATGGTCACTTATATTTTCTACCACCTAAGCCAAATGTTTGGATGAGATCCAAATGGAATGAGTGGACCAGGTGAATACCATGCACTCTCGTACTCTTCCCAAGCATTTTTGACACTCCATAGAGTCTCTACAACTTTGGACCTATCCTTAGAAATTGTTAAATTACACTTTAAGTGAACTTAAAGTGTTTCAAAAGCTTTGTGAGCTTTATGATCTCTTTGTTCCACTCATTCCATCTAGATCTTGTCCAAGCCATTTTTATCATTTGATCAATCAGGAACTCTACCTCTTTCTCTACATCAAGACCATTAACCACTGGGCACATACTTGATATGTGGGCCAAATATGGTCAACACTTCCCTAGTTTACTAAGAACAAGTTTTTTTATGATTAATTTACTAAAATGGAAATAAGAGATGCAAGTTATGAATTTATGTTTTAAGAGAAGAAAATGATAATGTTTTTTAACTCTTTAAAACAAATAATATTAGTAATCTACTACCCTTGTGTATGCACCTATGGTTGTTTATGTTTCTATGTTCATCTAGGAGGTTGTCTATAATGTAAGGGACTTATTTAGATTTGAAGAAAATAAAATTTATCTTGGTTGGAAATGACTTGGATATTTTCTAACATCCTTTTTAGGTTTATTGTTAAAATGTATGCTAATTTTAAAGTAAGTTAATCTATTAAAATGATATCACAAATCAAAATTAGCTATGTTTTTGTAGTAAAGACAAATGAAAAAGAACATATCTATTTCACTATCTAATTTTATTTTTTTATAGATATAAAAAACTAATATGACATAATAATAAGCTATACTAAATCTAATCTAATAAAGAAAACAAATATTGGAAATTAAAATAAATCCAACTTGTTTTTAGAATAAATCAATTGAAGTCCAAGTAGTGTGTTGATAGGAAAATCCTTAGTATGCTAGCTTCATATGCTCTTGTGAAAATTGTAGCAAATCTCTAGGTAAAGGATGTACAAACTTTGGAACAATATGGAAAAAGGTGGGGAGATACAATCCACAAATGGAGAGTAGATTAATTGAGGTTGGCTAATGTCTTGGCTTATAAAGTCTGAGTTACTTTCACCAAGAACACTTCTTCATTTGCAACTATATAGTTAATTTGAAAAAATAGAGGATAAATCTCTTGGTAATTATATCAAGGATGTGACTATAAAATATTATCAATATCAATTCTAATGGTAATTTTAGGATATGAAATTAGGAAAAATTTGCCTTCTTGTAGAAAGAGATGGAAGCTTGCATGGGGGAGATCAAATAAGTGTGATGATGAGTTCAAATTGAAAGGAACTAACTAATACTAAAAATATAAAATGGAGTGAATTGGGCCTTATTTGAGGTGAACATAAGGTGATAAAAATAAGAAACATGAAGCTAGTTATGTAAAACACCTAAAAACTAGAGTTACAAGAACTAATTTGGAAGGTGTTTCAACTGTGATAGAACCACCACTTTATGTAGGGTGGTTACAAAACTGTCACTTGATTTGATAGAAATTCCACTTAAAATTATAATACTACCACATATTTAATGAAATACCACCATTTAACATCAAAACCGATGTTTAAATTATAAAACCACCATAGTGGTTGTGTAAACTAAGGGGCAATTGCGTAACAGGGGAGGGTAGTTCTATCACCTGGGGTGGTAGTTCTATCACCTATGGTTAGTTTTTGAAACAAAGTGAAAATTTATGGGAAGGCCAAAATAAATGGGATCAAAAGGGGTCAAAATAAGAATATGGAAGCATGGGGAAGGAATAGAGCTAGAAAGTTCCCTGTTGAGCACAAAATAAGAGGTCATTACATCATCATCAGATTTGTTTTGGAAGTTTCACGCCATGAAAATTTTGGGTGAATATAGGGCACTTCAACCATATTTTACCAATAAAAAATAAATTATTATAAAATATCATCATGCAAATCTCAATAGTAATATAGACAAGTAATATGTCCATGTGTGACCATATAGAACAAATAACATTGTGTAAAAATCATTAAGAAATATAACTCTAAGGAGTATGAGTATATAAAGAGAATACAAAGCATATGCCCCACTCATAGGCTATAAGATAGATAATTAATACATCAATGTGTAATTATCTATATAGATAACATTATACAAATTGCAATAGGTTTGTGCATCTTGCCATGAGGATGATATGATAATATAAGAAATTGTATGCCTCACTATCAGACAGATGGACTAGTAATACATCTATATGAAACCATAGAGTATATATGGTATCATATAAAGCTCAGAATGTGTGCATCCTCATATTATGTTGAAATGTATAAAGAGATAAAAGCAACAACACGCCCCATTGTATTATAAATATTTGAGATGAACAATTACTACTCACAAAAAGAACTATGTAATATAAATAACATCATGTCATGTGCCAAAATATGAAAATGTGGGGGTAAATAATATGCCTCAATGAATGCTCTATATAAAAATATATATCATATTAATCATTCAAAGAGAAAGGGTATAATGCCCCTAAATGGCCAAGTAATACAAGTACAACTAATATGCCCCAATGTGGAAAGACATAACATTGTATGTGTCATGTGTGAATAAAAATAATGTGTCAAGGTGTATATAATAAAATTTTATATCTTGATATGGAGATAATTTAAAAATTGCTAGACACAATGGTGTGAGAATTAAATGTATTAGTAAAGTTCATGGAAACATATATGTGGGTAAAATTCCCCCATAGGCTAGTATGATGACCCATAGGATGTAACATGTAGATAATGTCCTCATTGGCATAAACTATATTAAGAATGAATAACATATAAGGAACCCATTAGTAGGATTTCCTTGTAGGTAATGGAGATATAAATTTAATCACTAAAGCTTATAAAATGAGTGTGGGTATGATGCCCCCATAGGCAGTGACATGGAAAAAATCCCTTTTTAGTGTAATATATGACAAATGAATAACACATGTGGAACCCATAGGTAAGATGACCTAATAAGAAAATGAGGCATAAATGTAATTAATAAAGCTCATAAAATAAGTGTGGGTATAATGCCCCAATAGGCAATAACATGTATAAAATTCCCTTGGTGGTGTAAGATATGAAAATTTAATAACATATCTATAACCCATAATGATGATGCCTCCATATGCAAAAGAGATATAAATGTACTCGATGAAGCTGATAAGAGATAAGAGGTGGATATCATGCCCTTATTGGTCATGTATAAGTCATAAATACCAATGCATAAAATATATAACCATGTGTGCATCAAGTATAATATCCATAATTTATCAATATTAAAGAGTAATATATGGGACATATGGGCCCATCACTATGATAACATAAGGCACATAGGTTATGAATCTCCATAGAGAATAAGATAATATCAATGTGGCTCAAGGAGAAGTAATGTGTGTTATGCCATTATGGGAAATGGGAGATGTATATATATGTATAATCATGTAATTCTTAATCTCAATTTAGTGTCATGAAATTTTTTATGTTGCTTCAAGTGGAAAGATATAGATAATGGTCTTAATGGTGAGAGGGGAAAATAACATGCCCCAATAAATACTCCATATGTATAAGATGTATAGAATATAAGCTCAAGGAAATAGTTGGGGGTATGGTGTATCTAACTAGAAAACAAATATATATCCCATATAGACAATATTCCCCTAAGAAGTCTAAGTAGAGCAATGAATCACAATCATAAAGGTAAAAGCATGGATAACATAGTATAATGCATAATATATAAGCGAGTATGAATAACAAGGCACATAGTATAAGATATAAGTATCCATGTAACAAAAACATGTATATATCCATGTAAATACACCAAATTTGGGAAATATAAATATATGTATGATGCATTTAAAATAGCTTTATATATAAATGGAAAGCCTTAAAATGTCACCATTCAATTATGCTTGTGTAGAGATGCCCCCCAACGGTAAAACATGCCACCAATGTAACTATGTCTCCTAGGGGGTAGAGAAGAAAGTATCCACATAAAATATATAATTCAATACCATATATAACATGTATATATTATATATTACCTATTCAAAGAGATATAGTGAGAATCGCATGTGTAAAATATGAGTATATAAATTTCTAACATAGATATATAAACATAATACATATTCATTAATAATAAAAAGTTTTGATTTATGTATTGGCAAATGATTTTGAATTTTATGATTTTATATAATAAATAAAATAGGATTCCAAGGTGAATAATTAAGAAACCACTCCAAAAGGAAGGCCAAAGGGATCTATTAATAAATTAAAAATATA
The DNA here is from genome assembly GCA_037957365.1 of Torreya grandis. NCBI lineage: Eukaryota > Viridiplantae > Streptophyta > Pinopsida > Cupressales > Taxaceae > Torreya > Torreya grandis. The sequence continues at coordinate 5,335,495 of JARHVA010000040.1, forward strand.
GACAAGCCAAGGGGTGAAAACAAACCAAAATAACAAGAGGAAGATTCCAAACAACATGACTACTTTCCATAGAAATTAATGTATGATAGGGTGTAAATTATAAATATATATGTTTTATTCATCATAAAATATACACAAGTGTCTATATTTGGATAAACAATCAAATGGAAAGGGCCAATGCAACATAACAATCAATAAAAAACCAAAGGGCTAGATGATTATCAAGGTAAAATAGAGGGAAAGTGCCAAAGATGTCAAATTAAGAAGAATAGAGGGGACATAATAAATATCTAGTGAGGAAGGCACATGAAATATATAATATATATAAGAAAATAAGATATGTAAAATAAGTATATATGGTACAATAAAGATATATTAATGAAACACTAGATATAAATAAACATGACTAATGTATATGTGTGTGTAATTAGTAATCAGATGTGACACACTAAGCATGAAAAATTGTATGTATGATGTTGAAATATTTAAATATGTATGCATTTACTTCAAATTTATGTTGTGTGAAATAATAATCCATATGGCAAGGGTTGTACGGACACCTAAAGTATAAATAATCATCAAAGTAAAAAATACACTAGTATTTCTCATTGGTTTCAAATGTCATTGGTCATGATATATCCTTAGGAAGTTAGTTTTATTTTTAAATAATGTCCTCTTCTTGGGGATTGAGGTATTAAATTTATATCTTACCTTGATCAATGATAATGTGAATCTTATTTCATGAAGCAATGCATTTTTTACTTATATGAGCAAAACAAAATACCTTTAATTTGTAAGAGTTTAGAGTATATCTTGGATTAGTTTTAGGAATATATGGTAGCTCAATAATAAAAAAATTCCAAAAATATATTTATAATATTTTATTTATTCTTAAAAATATTTGTAGGTTGGCTTTAGATAAGACGCATTGTGTGTGTTGTTTCTTGCTTAACCTAAGTAGTGGATGTGTTCATGGTAAGTGCATGGATGTTGATATTTTTTGAGTCCTTAAGAGGTGATGTATGAACCTTATATTATATTATATATTATTATAAAAGGTTTGAAATCATATTAGAAATATAATTTATTTATTTTTAATTTTTTCCAAGTAGTGTATCTTTGATAAGTGCTATGAGAATATTTGTAGAGATATGTTATATTTGAATATCAATGGTTGATATATCAAGTGCATATGATGCTAAAAGTGAAATATGCAATCATATACTCTCCTTGAGACATTTTTTATGATATTTAATACTCAAATATGTGGATATAGGTCCATTATTAATGATATAACAATCTAATAAAATTTATTTTATGCATAAAAATGAATGCAAGGATCCACTAGGCAAAGCATAGAACCAAACTAAGGCGTCATAAATTAAAGTTCAAGGAAACAAATTAACTATTATTAAGCCAAAATTATAATAGTATAATATTTAAAAAAATATTACATGAAGTTTTTCTTGAGTATCTTCATGACCATCAAATAATTGGAATTTTGAATTGATCATGTCATGTGGAAGAGGCATATCAAGTATACTCTTTAGAATATTATTGGAAGGTACAATGTTGTCCATAAGTGTAACATTGTAAGTCTCTAAATGAATGGAATCGATTCACACTTGTATTTTTAAATCATTATATAAATTAATACTTATAAAATTATACTCTAAGACAATTTAAAATAATTAAATATAAATTCAAGATACGATTAAGAGTACCACTAATACTAATTGATAACTTTTTGGTCATCATTGACTATCAAAATCTATAATTAGAAAAATATGGAATCCAAAATTCCCTAAAAATTATGAATTGACTTAAATACACTTTAAATTCACTTAACTATCTCTAAAAGTTCACACAACCACTTGGGAACTCATTCCAGTATTTCGACAGTGAATTGGAGTTAATCGACGGTTAACTGACAATTCCACCTATTTTTATAAGAAATAATTGGAAAGTATCCCAAAGTTAACAAAATAAAAATTGATGTCATAATTAAATTAAATATCCCTCCAAAACACCTAAAAATCCAAAATATATTAATTCTAAAAATAGAACTCAAGTTCCCATATTGGTATCATACTCAACAGTCCCCTCTTTAATGCAAAGAGGTAAAATTCCTATAATCTACTTGATTATTTCATAAATATTATTAAAAAATATCAACCATATTATTTTTGTTAAATCTGATGTAAAATTTGTATATTCATCTTCAATAGAGGATAATGCAATGGTATCATATTTCTTTGAAGACAAAGAAACCAACCACTTTCTAATGTGAAGCAATAACCTGAAGTTGACTTCCTATCATCAAGAGATCCTTCTCAATTTAAATTTATGTATCTAATAAAACATAAATACCTTTCTGATCTGAAATAAATATTATGATTATAATTACCTATTACATATCTAAATTTTTTATTTATCACTTGCAAATTCTTGAGTGAGTTTACCCATAAATCTAGAAACTAGTATAGCTTTTACTTTGTCAATTATACCATCACTTTTTACTTTGGTCTTGTAGACCCAATTTGAACCAATGAAATATTTATTAAATATAGGTTTAACTAAATTCCATCTATCATTCCTCTCAATTTAATCCATCTTTATTTTTATAGCATCAACCCATTATTTATTTTGACTAGCTTTTGTATAACTTCTAGGTTCACTAGTCACTAATAATAATACAAATATAGTATTTTCATCATAAGTATCATCAAATAAGTTACCTTCTTGATGTGGTTTCATTTTTATCCTCCTCTCATAATTTTTATCCAACATTTTATTTTTTGGACAAGGATTCAACAAACACTTGTTCTTGATTAGCATTGATGTAGATTGATGACTAGTCTCTTGCAAAGAGCTATTATTATTTTATGATGAACTAGAAACCTGTGTATAACTTTGTAAGCCATAAAAATAAAATTCAAGAGGTTTTTACCTTGTAATTATGAAACCTATATCTACAATATCATAATAAATATATACCTCATTTTCAAAAAAATTACAATCCCTAGAAATAATTATTGATTTACTAGCAAGATTATAAAACTTGTATGCCTTAATTTTTTCATAATATTCTATGAAATTGTAATCAACACTCTAAGGATAAATTATATCACCGTTACTTTTTCTTGTGGTGATTTTCATGCTACCATTTCCTTCAACTTTTATGGACTTTCCATCTCCTAATCACTCTTGACTTTTGAAGGAATCATCTAACTTATTGAAATCACCTTTATGACTTGTCACCTGATTTGAGCAACCCAAATTAAGAGAAAAAAATTATTGTATTCCTCTATTCCAAAAAAATATGTGAGACAATAATATGATCCCTATTAAAACTCACTTTGTTTAGTTTTAAAATCCTTCTCTTCCCTTTCTTGATTGGATTGATTTTTAGTGATTAGTGTCTTGTAATATTTTATCATGCGTCCTAGTTTTTTACAATAATGACAATTAAAGTATTTCTTGCTCTCACATGTGAAGTTTTATTTATATTTTCCTTTTGAATTTGAGTTTTTTAAACTCCCTTTATTTTTATTTTTATTTTTTTCTTTCCCTTTGAATTTGAGTTTTTTAAACTCTCTTTATTTTTATTTTTATTTGTTTCTTTATTATTTGAAACCCTTGCATTGGTTTCAAGTGCTTGTTCTACATCTCTTGCATATAGTTTCATCTTATCCTCACGAGACAAGAGAGAACCCACTAATCATCAACACTTATAGTGTTCATGTATGTACTTCAAGAGTGATCAAAATATGTAGCCATATTTAGCTTAAATATATCAAAAAAAAATTATTATAACACTATATTGTATAGTTTCTCCATAAACCCTCATTCTATGTACTAAATCATTTACCCTTATATAATAATCTTGAACTCTTTCAGAATCTGACATTCTTAAAATCTAAAAATTCATTTTAAAGGTTTGGAGTTTTACTTCTTTTACCTTAATAGAGCCTTCATATGAAGTCTTCAAGGTATTTCATGCCTCATGGGCATTATTGCACCTTGAAATTATTGGATAAATGTGTGGGTCTATGGCACTCTGAATATAAAATAAATCTTGTGCATCTTCATTTTATTCATCCTTTTTTGTTCTTATTTTGATCTTTTATCAAGGTGTTCCAATCTTGATGTGGTGTGTACCCATAGATAACATTCTCCTCAAATCATTCCCACACAATAATTATCTTCAATTTATCTCTCAAATACTAAAAGTTTTTACCTTTGAGAACAAGAATATTCATGGAAATAGAATTCATCGAAGCCATCATATCTTTTAAAAATAATCTAAAATATCTTTTGAATCTTGCTTGAACATGGATCTGATACCAAATAAAGGTGTTAAATGATTGGATTGATCTAAAATACTTTTTTTCTTTCTAAAATTGAATCTATGTATACAAAAACTATCTTAGAATTATTAGCTATTAAACTAGTTATGTTGTGATTGAAATTGTTGATCAAAAAGTATCTTGAATAACTTCAAACTTGAAAATATATGTTTGATGTTCTAAAATACTATATACCTAAAATAATATTAGATATAAAACATAAAATAATATCCTAAATTTTAATTAATTCACTATATTTATATTGTATGCAACTTTATTAAATAAATAAGGCTTAAAACAAGTCTTTTACAAGATAACTTGCATGACAAGTTATTTCAAGAAAATGATAAAATAAATAAATAAATTTAATTGAAAAATAAATTATATATAATTAGGATTCTAAATTATACTCTAATATAATTTAAAGTAACTAAATATAAACTCAAGATACAACTAAGAGTACCACTAACACTAATTGACAACTTTTTGGTCATCATGCAAAAAGCCACTATCAATTGACTACCACAATCTAGAATTAGATAAAATTGGAATCCAAAATTCCTTAAAAATTAATAATTAACTTAAATACACTTTAATTTCATTAAATAAACATTAAAAGTGTTCCCCACCACTTAGGAACTCATTTTAGTACTTTGACAGTGAATCGAAGTTAACTAGCAGTTCCACCTATTTTTTAGAAAATAATTAAAAAGTGTCCAAAAATGACCAAAACACTATTAAGTTATAAATAAATTAAATATTTTTACAAACCACTTAAAAATAATATATAATAATTATAAAAATAAAACTCAAGTGCCCATATTGGTATCATACTCAACAGATATCGATCTACAAAAATTTATTGTAAGCATAGAAATGAATGTAAAGATAACCTAGGAAAAGCACATAACCAAACAAAGGCCTCATAAATTAAATTTCAAAGAAACAAAATTAACTTTTATTAATCCACAATTCTCATAGTATCATATAAAATAATATTGCATGAAGGTGTGCTTGAGGGTCTTCATGACCATCAAATAATTGGAAGTTTGGAATGATCACATCATGTGGAAGAGACATATCAAGTACACTCTTTAGATTAGGATTAGAAGGTACAATATTTTCCATAAGTGTAGCATTATAAGTTTATATATTAATGGCACCAATACACACTTGTCTTTTTAAATCATTATAGCATGCATTATAACCACTAGCATGTGTAGGAATGGTGGAGCTCTTAATAGGTTCATTCAAATATTGAGTCTTACCATTGACACTACACATAGGAACACTATTTATCATGAAATTAGGATTCAAACACTCATTACAAAGCATATCAGAACTAGAAACACAATTATCAACTCTAGGAATGTGTATATAAGAAAAAATTACATTCTTTACTTTTTGAGCCATATTTATAATTTCATCAACAAGATTTGGATTTACCAGAAAATATGATTTTAGAGTTATCAAAATAAATTGATTAATCCTTTCATTATTTTAAATAATCACATTTTATAATTATCATCCAATAAATACAAATCACTCAAATATTTATTACTATCATAGACCATGATTATAACAAATCAAAGGTACACACAAAGGCATATATAAATATGAAAGCTAATGTTTGAGTTAATGATAAATAATAGAACAACTCAAACTTAGAGAAATAAAAAATGAAACCCTAGGGGAAAATCTTAAAAGATATAGGCATTCAAATAATGAGGGGTTAACCAAAATATTATACTTAAATGTGATAGGGTAAGTGCACAAAGCTGGGGGACAAAAAAGGGCCTATCTGTGGACATGATTTTTTTAAAATTTTAGAAATGTGAACTTATGTAGATAATTTTAGATGGATACACTCAAAATTTTAAGATGGTATGAAAACATTAATAGAATTTTGCAACTAAAAGGGGTAAAAATTTATTGAAAGGTCCAACCAAAATGAGACATTACATGCCCAAGTCCTGCTCAAGGAGCTGAGCCAGAACAAGGGTTAAATCATCTGGAATCCTCTGTTGATCCTGAATACACCAACCCGGCCCATTCTCTGAGGCCCATTTGGCTAAACCATCAGCAACTCCGTTCCATTCCCGAGGGATATGTTTAAAGGATATAAACTCGAAATTAGCACTCATCTGACGAATCTGTTTAATAACCAAAGCCAACTTCCAGTCTACGCTATCCACGTTACCACTATTCAACATGTTAATAATAATCTGTGAGTCGGATTCACAAATAACGCTGAAGAAGGTCTTTTTACAGCAGCACTGAACCGCTTCCAGAATTGCAAGAGCCTCCATCAGATTATTGGTATTATGGCCTTTGAAGATGGAGAATAAGAACAGGATCGACCCATTGCTGTCTCTGCCCACTCCTCCAATTCCAGTAGGCCCCGGATTGCCTCTAGAGGATCCGTCAACATTAATTTTAATAATACCTTCTTCAGGCCTTGTCCACCTTCCCAGGCGATTGGTTGGTCGCTGTTGTTGATTGTTCCTAGGCGCAGGCCGTGGAGTATGAGGAGAAGAGTTCGCAGCACCCAAAACAGGGGAAAGGCGTCTTACAATTTTTAACGCAGCTGGGTCTAAGTCAGCCGCCCTACCAAATTTTGTCTCCAACGTTTCATGAAGAGCATTTAGAATTTTTAACCAGATATGTCTGATGTCTTTACAACTCTCTCTAAAGATCCTTCCATTTCTTTCAAGCCAAATATTCCAAAGAATAAAGACTGGACCAATATACCAAGCAGTCTGCAATAAAGGCACCTTTGAGGGAGGTCAACCCAGGCATTCCCAGAATTCAGTAACGGAAGAGACGTGCCAGCATGGTCTTTCCCAGGTGTCCCACCACAGGTGCCATAATTTCTTAGCAAAAGAACATTGAAAAAATAGGTGTGCTCCATTCTCTTCACTAGTGTGGCAGAGAAAGCAAATTGACGGACCTTGATAGCCTCTTTTACACAAGTTATCCCATGTTAAGCACCTGTTATAGAAGAGGGTCCAGATGAAAAAATTGCATTTTGGCCATGAGGCAGGATTCCAAATTTGCTTTCCCCAGACAAAATCCCCTCCTCCAGCCTCATTCCTTAAGAGTTCATGATATCCCGAAGAAACAGAATACTGCCCATTGGCTTCCCTCCCCCAGGCCAGAATATCATTCTCCATCAAGGTGCTACAGGTTCTACCTGCCAGAATTTGAGAGAGCTCCTGTCTAGCTTCAATCGTACCTCCCTGCGGCCAATCCAGATGATCCTTCCAATGATAGGCAATACAGGGCCCCACCCTATAGGCTTCTTTATAGTGCTCCACAGAAGTCCAGCCAGCATTGATAAGGGATTCACGCAGAAGTTGAAGCTGAGGATGTGAGTACCTGAGGGGGGGGCTCCATTCCAAGAGTCATCCCAAAAAAGTGCATCAGATCCACGGTTACAGATCCAAAACAGGTTCGGCTGCACCAGTTGTGCTCCAAGCTTAAGGGTGTTCCACACCATGGAACCTCTACCCTCCAGCTTCATTCTGGGAATCTCAGTCGGGTTAATACCAGTGAAGTATTTGGAAGCAAGGATATGAGCCCAAAGCTGTGATTGGCTGGTACACCACCTCCAATATAACTTAGCCGCAAGAGCCTGACTAGACAAGATGGCCGATCTCAGCCCAAGACCTCCCTCCTTCTTGGGTCTGCAAACTATGTTCCAGCTAACAAGGCTCCATTTCAGATTTCTTAGATTACCACTCCACAGGAATTGCCGAGCCAGCGCATCATACTCCTTAAGGAAATACATCGGAGCAACCTGAACCATGCTTCTATAAATGGGCAATGCCTGAATCACGGATTGCAAAAGAGTCACCCTTCCAACAGTCGTGAGCCAACGATGAGTCCAATGATTAATCCTCTGCCTCAGTCTATCTAGAACATTTTGCCAAAACATTCTGGGTTGCCTGCCAATCACAATAGGGACCCCCAAATAGGTGACTGGGAGAGTCTGAGCCTGAAATCTAAGGATAGCCACAATCCTCCTCTGGATAGCCTCCGGAGTGTTAAAGAAAAAGATGGAAGACTTTTGTTCATTGATTTTCTGTCCGGAAGCTGTAAGATAGAAATCCAGGGTACTACAAAACGCATTGGCCTCCTTAATCTGGGCTTTACCAGCCAGTATAGTATCATCCACAAATTGCAGGTGGGTTAGCTTTTCCATTCCAGTTCCCCACTGCCACCCCTGAATCATGTTCTGTGAAGCCCACTTTTTAATAAAGTGTCCCAACCCCTCAGCCAGAATAATGAACAAATAAGGCGAAATCGGATCCCCTTGGCGGAGTCCTCTAGAGGCACCAAACAATCTGGACGGCGTCCCATTAATGAGGATTGAATACGAGGGTGTTGTAACACAGCTGAACACCCATTTTACCCAATTCTGCCCGAAGCCAAATGCCAGCAGAATTTTTCTCAAAAAATTCCAATCAACCCTGTCATAAGCTTTCGCCAAATCAAGCTTAATGAACATAGCTCTGTCTTGGGACTTGAACATCGAGTGGATAGCTTCCGAGGCAATCACAACTCCGTCCAGAATTTGCCTGCCAGCCACGAAGCCTCCTTGTTCCTTTGAAATTATCTTCGGGAGCCAGATTTTAAGCCTTTCAGCCATAAGCTTGGTGATAATCTTATAGACCATATTGCAAAGCGCTATAGGCCTGAAACGGTCTAGTTGATCAACCTGTTTCTCTTTTGGAATAAGCATCAGGAAGGTCGCATTAAGTGCTTTGAGCATTTCTTTGTTATGGAAGGACTCCTAGACAACTTCCATTAAGTCTGGATTGATAATGCTCCAAAATTCTTGGAAAAATTCAGCTGGAAATCCATCCGGACCAGGAGCTTTTCCTCTGTTCATACTAAACACCACTCGCTCAACCTCCTCCTTGTCAATCAGTTTCATTAGAGCATCATTCATTTCAGGCATTATGATAGAAGGTATGCATGCCAAAATCTCATTTTCCTCTAAACCAGCAGGAAGTGGTGCGCCAGATAGGAGTTCAGAGTAGAACCTGATAGCCTCCTCAGTAATGTCAAAAGAAGAAGAGACTCGAGTACCCGCTGATGTCACAAGAGAAGGTATAAAATTTGTATTCCGCTTCGCCTGGACTGATTTGTGGAAGAAAGATGTGTTCCTGTCCCCCTCTTGAAGCCAGTCAATACGAGCCTTCTGCTTCCAAAAAATTTCTTCTCGAAGTTCCCATTCTGAAAGATCATTCAGGGCCAAGAATTCAGCCTTATGCAAATCCTCTGTCAAACCATTATCCCGAATTTGTCTTGTGATAAAATTCAGCCTTTCTTGCGCCTTATTCCTCATAACATGGAGATTCCCAAAGCTGTTTCTATTCCAGTCCTGCAGCTTACGTTTCACAAATTGGAGTTTTTTAGCAAAAGAGTACATTGTTGTACCATATGACGGTCTTCCCTACCTCCACCAGCTGATCATGAGGTCATGAAGAGAGGGATCCCGAAGCCACATAAGCTGGAATTTAAACGGCGGTTTCTTGGGTCCGGATACAAATCTGGTTGTCAGCTTAATGGGCCAATGATCCGACCCCTGCCAGTCCAAGATTTTGGAAGCCAAAGAAAAGGCTCTAGAAAGCCAAAAACAAGACACTAAAAATCTATCTAATCTCTCAGATATAGCATCCTTACCTGATCTTCTGTTGTTCCAGGTGAAAATTCCATTAATGGGCTTAACATCCTCAAGGCGCATCGAGCCAATATTATCTCTTAACAGATCCGCTGAAGAGCCAAGGCGTTGAAGTCCTCCCCTTTTCTCTTCCAGATTTAGAACAACATTAAAATCTCCACTCACTATCCAAGGCAAATAAGGAAAGCAGCTCTGCACATACCGTAAGTGGTCCCAAAGCTTGATCTGTCCAGAGAAATCCCTCGGTGCATAGACATTAGTGATGAGAATCAGCTCCCCACACTCAGGGGAGGAAGCCACCATAGTCAGCGTCGAGAGACTCACCAACCATACGTGAGGAATAATCTTCATTGGATCCCAACAAATAGCAAGTCCTCCTGCACTCCCCAAGGCCCCCACACTCTGGCATTGCCCCCGGGCCCAGAACTTTGACGAACAACTAATCATATCATCTACAGGGAGTTTGGTTTCTTGAATGCAGATGATATCTGGAGAATGTTCTCTAAGCAATTTCCGCATAGCCTTTTGCCTGGGGAGACTATGCAATCCCCTTACATTCCATGACAGCATTATCATTGGGTGGGTAGGGTGAAATGTTCGTCCAGGGTCTTGACTGCCCCTGTCTCCACCAATAAATCCCCCATTCGCTGAATTTTCTCTTGATCCTTCTTGCGCCCTGCTTTAGCCAGGGTGGTGAAAGATGCTTTCTTAAGCGGCCTCTGCATAATGCCCAACACTGTCAAAGGACCCTTATCTTTCTAGGATGTCTCCTTCTCTTTTACCAAATCAGCCCAACTGGTATCACTTTGCTGTTGCACTGAAATTGCTGCCAATACCCCTTCATCCGGGACATCCTCTAACTGCTTATTTGACTGGATAATCATATCTTGAGGCTCCATAGGGATGGAACCCACTTCCTCGCCTTCCATAGGTACTGCCAGCTCCTCGGCAGGGATGCCATCCTCAAGGGCCATACATTCCAAGGTTTCAAACCGATTAAAACCCCCTTCAAGAGGTCTGCCTTGGTTCCTACGTTTCCGACCTTTAACTCGCCGTTTAACAAGGGTGAATCCTTCCTTATCAGGACCAAAGGCTTCTGGCTGCCCCGTAGCCAAATCTTCCAAATTCCCCTGAGGCTTTCCTCTTGGCATCCTATTCAAGCCAGGTCTGGATGAGCCCATTTTGTTCGCCTGTTCTGAGCCCCTGCCTCTATTAGCCTCTATCCCAGTGAAACTTCTGGCCTGAGGGCACTGACGATGTAAGTGACCATACATATGACACACTCTGCATCGAAAAGGGATGGCTTCGTAGTCAATTTGCTGGACCCAGGAAGAACCTCCCAGGAAAATTTCCATAGCATCCGGAAGCGGGTTATTCAAGTCCATTTCCACACAGATTCGGGCATAGGAAATGAGTTTCCTGTCCAGCAATTGATGCGCTACAGCAATTGGGACCCCCAATAGTGCATCTATTTGACGGAGAATATCCTCTCTCCAGAATTCCAAGGGTAATCTGGGAAGACGGACCCACACCGGAACCTTCGCTGGTAAATCCTCTGCTGAGTTGAAGCCAGAATGCCAGGGTTTGATGAACAGTCCTACTCTATCATAGAAATAGGGTCCCCCTTCGAAAATTCTATTTCTATCTGAAACAGAGGAAAAGTTTATCAAAAAATAGCTGTTTCCAGCCAACATTATATCCATGTCACCCTCTATTTGCCAGGAATTGTGTAGCCAGGCTTCCAAAGCCATCTGGGAGATTCTAAGACCCATAAACTTGCATATGAGGGTGTGCGCTGCCAGATATTCAACTTCTTCTTTGACAGCGTCCTCTGGAATCACCAGAACTGGTCTATCTTGAGACCTGGGAAAACATCCGTTTACTTTCTGCAATCTAGGTCGCTCATTTTCAGCGACTGGTTCCTTTCCTTTCCGAATCTCCTCCTGCCGCGTCCTCCTGCTGCCAGAACCCTCGCCCGGGCCGTCTTCTTCCTTCCCGCCGCTTCCAGCCATCAAAAAAACTCCTGAAAATATTGAAGTCAACATTAATAGAATTTTGAGTCTAGTTTCCAAAAAACTATTTTTTTTGAAAAATAGTTAAGTATAAATAGGTCAAACATCTAAAATTTGAAGAGGACCTCTTATTTTTTTAAAGAAAACATAGTAGATAGATGGTCGTGCATCCCACCATTTTTTGAGCATCGTTACATATTATTTTAAACTCTTTGGTGAATATTTAGATAAGATCTTCTAGTGTGTTATGAATTTTTTTTTCAATGAATGTTTTTTTAATTAATTTTACAATTAAGTAGATCTTAAAAATTGATAAAAAAATGGATAGCTATCTGTGCAGCCCCCCTAACTACCTCAAAAAAATAAAAACTAAATTTTTTTTTGAATGTGTGTAGAATTAGGCCTAGTTTTTTATCATATAATTTATTTTTCATTTGTATCAATGAAAAATAAATCACATAAACATGAATAGGCATGTATATGTGTGGCATGTAGTGGCCTTAAAAAGGTGTAGTTCCAAATAAATATAGTTTGAACCCTTAAAATAGCCTAAAAATTATAAAACCATATATTTAAAAAGAGGACAATATGTTCTTCATGATGGTAATAATTTTTTGAATTTTTATGTTGAAATCCATAGAGTATTTGGCAATTAAAGTTGAAATTTATTGGTTTTTGTCAAAACTCTCTGTCTCAGTTGTAGATGCACAAGCCTCTATTTCATAAATCCAAGCCATTTCTAAGCCTAGAAGATCAATTTTTAACTCAAATTCAAATAACGTGTACACATTATATAACACATATGCATCATTTTGAAATAACACAAAATAAACAAATTTCATGTTTCTTATAGGGGAAAGGTCCCATTAGCCATAACATCGCATTAGACTTTGAGATTTTTACACGTTTCAAGGTCTTAACTACTTATAGAAAAAGTTTCAAGGTCTAACACATTATACATTCTACATATATGTAATTTTATCCTGAGAGGTCATAAACTACATTTATTAAACCTATGATCAAAACTTAACCTTTAGAGTACCAATCAATGTGCATTAGAGTATCAATATTTGACTCTTACTTGTCAAGATGTGATTGGTTACTTTTAATATTATAGAATAAATGTTGAACAAGTATTAGATATTACATGTTTAGCTTCTAGTGCACTTTAATATTTATATACACCAATATGTTTTGTAAATAGAACACATGTTAACAAAAGCCTTGTTCATCAATTAGAACATGCACAACGATTGGGACCTTTCCCCTAGTAGGGTAAGGATATACCTTACTATCTTACTTGCGTAAAATCTGACTTGCCTCTCTTATTGATCTTATCCTACTTGCCTAAAATCTTATTTTACCCTTTTATTGTTTTTTGATACCTTTGAACAGACTCCTTTATTTATAAATTTTGAACTAATTTTTTTAAGTGGTAAACCCGTTGAATTGGAATATGTAGTATAGATAATATTGTCTAACTAGAAATAAGAATTGAGCCCTTAGTGTAACAATGCATCTCTTGGATATCTATTTCAAAAATATTATCTAAAGGAGCCCAATACTTATGAATCATGCCTTGTATTATCCCAAAAACATTCGTAAAATGTGTTGAATATTGTCCCTTAAGTTTCCTCCAAGGTCACTTAGTGCATTTAATTCAATAGGTGCATTTTAAGGTCCCAATTGAAAGTCTAACAAGAGTCTTCTATTATTATAATTATTCGAGATTCCTCTAATGTATTCAAATACATTATTCATTTTTTTCCTAAAATTAAGATCTCTTGTGAAAATGTGGTTAATCCTCCATTCCATGCACCTCCTTCATCTACCCCTCCATCACACATGGGACAACCATCAACCACTCCATCCATTCCCACCTCATCTCAAGAGTGTGTCTTTGACATGGGACTAGTCCTAGCCACACCATGGATGAAACAATTCAAAGCTCAAAAATAAGCTAGACAACACTTGGTGCTTATCAATACTATAGAGTTATATACCTTACTACATGTAATTGGGATGGTAAAATAGGAAAGTAGGACGATGGGTACAAGGTATGTACATATTTTTCTTAAATATTTTGGGCTATTTGGGTATGCCTTTTATTTTGTATAAGATGTGGTTTTGAGCTCAATAACTTGAAATGGTCACATGTATCCATTGGTAATGATGCAGTTTTAAGATGTTGTTTTAAGATGTGGTGCCTATAGTGATTAATGTATAGCTTAAAAATATCTAAATGCACTAGGGACTTTATTTGAAACCATTAAGGGATGGCTACACTTTAGAAATATAGGGTGGCATACACCTGGTATTGACCAAGTATGACATATGTATAAGCTACCTTGGCTTAGACTCTATTGAGTTTATTCAAGATACATTTTAAAGGTGATAATGTCCCCTAAATCTGAGACCTGCTTCCCCTCAAGGATGATGGTAAGTAGAGGGACCCAATAATTGTTCTTGTGGATAATGAACTGCTCAGCTCACATAGATGGTTGATCAAAATTAAACACCAGTGTGCACCCCCTCATCAAAGGTTTCAAGATTATATATTTTATACATATATCTTCAATCACCTTGTTCATATTTCATTATAATGATCTTAAACCTTATGATGTGGAATGCAAGAAAGTAGTACATCTTAGAATTCTTGCTTTGGCTAGGGATTTGAGGTTGAGGAGTCCATTACTAAATTGTGTTCTTTCTTGCATGTAGGACTTAATATGAATGTACTTTGGGATCTATAGGTAATTCAAGGTAGAGGGATATAAATAATTTGAATACATACATATAAAACTAATGACGTTCAGTGCTTGCTCAATTAAGATGGGACCTTAAAGGGATCTACATGATAATTTTTATATAGTAATGGAAAGTTGGAGGCTTGCATCATGTGAATTATTTACTAGACATGAGTTGATCGGATCGATATCAATTTTTAAACATTATTGACTTATGTGTATGTGTGATAAATTTGTGAATAGGCCTTAGTTGGATTGGTTGGAGGTGATGGGATATGTCTAAGTATCAAATATGTCCATATCTGATAACTCTAACACTTTTCCAAGTGTACTAGACCTACACATGTGTAAATCTATGATTGGATTGGGTGTATTAAGGCTCTAACAAATTTGATGCTTCTAGTATAAGTGATAGTTAGGCCTCTAACACAAGTATATGTGTGTACAAGATACACATGTGGTGATGTATCTAATTAGATTGGGCCTCACATGGATCTGATAGCTCTTTAATGCTTCTAGGACTTGACACCTCTAACAGTGATGACACTTTCAAACATGTACAAGGTTCACATGGTGATATGTAATTAGATTTGGATTTTCGGGGCATTGTCAACTTTAAAACTTCCAGGAATTGATGCATATTTGATAGCTTTAACACTTTCAGGTGTATGAGGTACACATATGGCACAACAAAGTTCAATTATAGGGGCAATTCAATCAAGGAGGCATGAGAGGCCAATTTTAACCCCTTTTTGACATAACTATAAGAACATGATATATGATTTGGGATAAAATTAAGTACGAATCTATCTATCATGAATTAAACTAATTAGTTGATTAGTTTAATTAGGGACATGATTTGGATAAAATTGAGACCCTAAACCAAATTTATGACCTAATTAATTGTATAATATAGATGCAACATGTATGTCTTAACTGATCCTAATTTATTCAAAAATACAAATATGAATGCAAATGTCGCCAATTTGATCCCATTGAACCTAAATTGGAGTCTATGCTATAATTAAAAGGGCTAAATTAGGTCATATTTCATGAAATGTTGATTATAAACCCTAATTTTATCACTTGAACGTGTATAATTCCCATAATCCCTAATTTCATGATATATACACATGTACAAACCCGTTACACTAAACCCCTAACCATAAATCCTAATTTTATAACAAACACAACCCTTAAGTTCCTTGATTTCATCACAAATGCATAAATTCATGAATGTGATTAGTGTCAATTTATGAACCCGTTATTGACCTAATTTTGTAGTTACCTATGATGGTATTTTGGGAAAAATTAGCTCATTTCATCTTACATATTTAGCCTTATTGCATCATATGATAGTCTTATTGCTTCATAGTCTTATCAAGAGTCTTATTGCATCATGTATTAGAAATTTATACATCATATTGAGCCTTATTGCATCATATGATAACCTTATTGCATCATATTAGAGATTTATTTCATTATATGATAGTATTATTTCATCATATGATAGTCTTATTGCATCATATGATAGTCTTATTACATCATATGATAGTCTTATTACATCATATTAAGCCTTAATGCATCATATGATAGTCTTATTGCAACATATAATAGTCTTATAGCATCATATTAGAGATTTATTGCATTATATGATAGTCTTATTTCATCATATGACAGTCTTAGTGCATCATATGATAGTCTTATTTCATCATATGATATTTTTATTACATCATATTGAGCCTTAATGCATCATATGATAGTCTTATTGCAACATCTAATAGTCTTATTGCATCATATTAGAGATTTATTGCATTATATGATAGTCTTATTGCATCATATTGGATATTTATTACATTATATGATAGTCTTATTTCATCATATGATAGTCTTATTACATCATATGATAGTCTTATTACATCATATTGAGCCTTAATGCATCATATGATAGTCTTATTGCAACATCTGATAGTCTTATTGCATCATATTAAGGATGTATGCATCATATTAAGGATGTATGCATCATATTATAGTCTTATTGAGTCGTATTGCATCATATTATAGTATTATAAGGGATTTTATGCATTGAATATAAGTCTTTGTGCTTTTTTTTTGTAGTATATACATATACTTCAAGAAACATGTATGTGTTATAGTAACATGTACACGTTATAGGAATGTGTATGTGTTTATATAACATGTATGCATTCCTTGAAGTAAAAAAAAAACTTACTTTTCAACATCTATTTTTATCTCAAATTGAAATTATTGTCCCCACAAACATTCCTTGTGTATTATGCATAATTTTTTTTTAGTTTTTTTTGGACCCCACATTTTGAATTACATTCTTGGTTGCTTTTGTCAAAATGGGCTCTAGTTCATGTTTAGAGAAGAGGAAGAAGTTAAAGAACAAAACACTAGAGAAATTATAATATTTGAGAGAAAAAACAAGGTACAAATGCAAGTATTTCATTCCAAATAAGGTACAAACACTAATTATGATGAGCCAAATGCCTTAGATAATGAGGAAATTAGAAATAATAAATTGAATAATGATGAAACTAATAATAATGAATTGAATTATGATGTAATTGACAATAAAAAATTAGATGATGTTGGAAATTCACTTTCAAGTTTAAATTTTTTTATTTTGCTGATGAAGAGCCTATGCATGATAATTTACCAACCAACAATGAAGAAAATTTCATGGCAACATATAATGATTTTAAAACACCCTCTGAATGAATTCCATAAATAACAACACCTCCAAGAATTATGCATAGAAAATATAAGTACTTAATTCAAGTTGATGAAAATATTTTGAAACTAATGCATAACAAAATGTCTGACCACCATTCAAGAAGACTAGCTCAAGAAATTTGGGATAGTTTCTTTCATATATTATAGTATGATAGTCAAAGATGTCAATTATTTGTTTCATTGATGAAATTGGTTAAGATGATACCTACAATGTACACATTAGGACTAAGAACATCTAACATGGATGATGAGAATGATGAAATTATTAAAAATCTACATGATGCATATCATATTATAGGCCCAAAATCATGCAATAAAGATTTTAATGTTGCCCAGTGTATAACGATAACTTGTGCAGTAAGTGCTGAAATAGGGAAAAAATGAATGATTTCAAAAACAAGTCAAACACTTGATATAAATAGAAAAACATTAATGAAAGCAATTGCAAGATGTGAAAGACTTAATGAACCCAATATGAAAGATCTATGGGCATTCTCTAGTAGACTTACACAAAAGGACAAGGCTATAACTAATGATTTGAAAGACTTACACAATTTTGGAAAGATAATTCAAGAATTTCACCTTTGCAAGAGATGTAGTGAAAATAAGAGTTGGTTATCGTAATCATGAACAATTCTTGGATATGACTCAAACACAATTGTACTCTAAGTTTTTGTAAAAACATCCACAAATTGCTATTAGTCAAAGATTTTTTGAGATGGACAAACCTTTTTATGTAAAAATAAATAACACATGCACCACTTGTTGTAGGAAACATCTTCAATTTTCAATGCACTATGATGTTTTTTGTCATATTCATTGTACTTTACATACTAACAACATTTTTTAGGAGTGTGGCATAAAAGTTCTAACAAAATCAATTAGGGAATTTATTACAAATATTTTTTGTGAAAGACCATATGGACAATTCTTTTATAAGAAAGCATGTTTGAATGAAAATTGTAGCATCTGTGATGGATTTCAAAAAAAATTAAAAATGTATTCATGAGGAGTGTACAAATGCAATTGGACAAGAATTAGTTGGTTTGATCAAATATAAATCTGTAACTCATCAAGTAAAAGATGGCAAAGAATCTAAAAGAAAGAAGAAAATTTATGGTTGAATTCAAGAAGAAAATTGTTTACGAGTATTCAAGACACAAACATAGGGCTAAATGTTTAGATGAATATTTCAATCTAAGTAAGGACACATTCTCAATTGATTCTACTATTTTAGTAGTCGACTTTGCTGAAAATTACACATTCAAAATACAAATGAAAGTTCAATCACAATATTATAACTCAACACAAGTTACCATATTTGTGTATACAACATTTATGCATACACCTGATAGTATAGATGAAGCTCAAAAAATATTAAGGGAGTGCCATTTGTATATTAGTGATGACCGATCACATTGCAAAGAGTATGTGCAAGGTTGTTTTGAGAAGTTCTATGGATAGTTGACTCAGAGGAACATTATTTTCAAACATAATTAAATTTGGTCAGATAATTACACATCGCAATTCAAGAATGCATGGATGTTTTATTGGTTGAGAATGATGTACATTACTAATAGTGTAAAACATATTTAACAATGTTGGAAAAGGGGAGCATGATGGTGCTAGAGCATGTGTAAAAAGAGTTGTTGCAAGGGAGGAGATAAAACTTGATAATTTTACTAATTTTATTGATGAAAAAATTATGGTTGAATGGTGTAATGAGAACATATGTCATGGTGCTCAAAAAAATTCAACTATTCGTAGACATTTTTGGTTAATGGAAGAGAAAGACTTGGAAAACTATGAGGATTATATGACTTTAATAGGTTCAAGTGAGCTCCACTCATTTCATAGCTCAAATGTAGGTTCTTGGACTATTCATACGTGACACTTGGCATGATTTTATCCTAAATGCATGGACTCTATTTGGAATGAGTGTGATTCAAAATATGGGTGGATGATTGTATTTTTAGACCCCTAATTCTAATCAACACATATCAAGTTCCACCAGCATTACAAATTACAAACATGACATTGTCACATGAATTTGACCATATATTTAATTTAGTATAGCTAGGTAGAAGATTAATCTTTATATACTACTTATTCTCATAATCTATCTTAATAGTGTCATTAAAAATTGTTTTTTATAATGTAGGCCATGTTTTTGTAGTTATTACAGATGAGGACAATGAAGAGGGAACATATTACTACTTATGTCGATGTGTCAATGGAAAGAAAAAGTTGACTTCCCCTATCATAGATGGAGAAAACATTGATTATCACATTGGGTCTATGGTAGTCACTAGAACTTGGCTTTGATGGTATTCTATAAAAAATTCAAATGTATGGTTGTTTGAAGACTTTTAACTTCACAAGAAGATACTGCACTATTCAAATTTGCTTCTTGAAATGAATATTCAATTGCAAAATATCATGGGAGGCCAAGAAACAAGAATATATGAAAAGTTCATGAGTCAAACCATAAAGTTATTCTTGATACTATCAAGATTAGATCAGATCCAAGTGGTTCATTAGATTCAAATGTATGGGTATGTTGAATTTTAAAATGTAGATGTAATCAATGTTACCAAATGTTTTTTATTTTGTAGGTAGTACATGCATATATTTCATCTTTAATTACTTACTACTAATTTTTTATAGTTTAGTGGTGCCAAATCAGCTTCCACCTTCATATGGTTGGCACCGTAAGTAAAGAATTTCATATTATTGAAGCTAAGAAAAGATTACTAAAAGTACTTGGTTTTTCTATGCTCCTGAACAATTGCTCATGACAAGTTTATTTCTCCTTATAGCCTTCCAAACACATTTGTTGTCAGTGTTTCCATGCTTCAGAACCGTACTAAAAATGCACTTATAGGTGGAATTGGATGTCATGGTCATTGGAGCACATGTAATTTTCCTATATAGATGTGCTCAAAATAGTGGATTTTCACCTACCAGCCCTAGAGGCAAAATTGCTAGTTGGAGGTCAACAAGTTGTCTCTTCACTGCTAAAAAGTTGCATTTTAGGACCAATTACAATAATTTCTACAATTAATTTATCTTAGAGGTGATTAAAACTAGATTTGGGGTGAAATTAGATGGATTCTTATGGTTCCTCTATATGACTTACAATTTTGGTTTTATGCATGCCTATAATTACACTAAAAATTAACATCTTTTTTATATTGGGAAGGGCATTCTTGAGCCCAAAATAGGTGGTAGGTTTGTCGATCGGGCCATATGGGAGGCCAAGAACCTGGTCCTAGATGTTATCCACCTTTAAACATGTTGGTAATGCCATTTTTTAGCCAACAAGTATCATAAATTAAGTTCTTAGACTGTAGCTTCAATTTTGACAATATTTGTTGTTAGTGTTTTCATGCTCCAGAACAGGAATGAAAATGCACTTAAGGGTGGAATTAAATGTCATAGTCATTGAAGCACATGTAATGTGCCTATATAGACATTCTCAAAGTATTGGATTTTCACCTTTTAGTCTTGGAGGCAAAATTGCTAGTTGGAGGTTAATAAGTTATCTTCACTACCAAAAAGTTACATTTTAGGACCCGGTACTATAACTTCTACCATAGATTTATCTTAGAGGTGATTTAGACTAGATTTAGGGTGAAATCAGAGGGATTTTCAATGCACATGAAGGATCATATGGTTCTTATATATGACTTACAATTGTATTTTAATGTATGTCTGAAGTTAGGCTAAAAATCAACATCTTTCTTGTATTAAGAAGGGCATTCTTGAGCCCAAAATGGGTGGTGGGTTTGTCTACTAGGAAAATGGGAGACCAATAACCTGGTCCTACATGTTATCCACCCCTTTGAATGTGTTGGTAGTACTAGTTTTCAGCCAACAAGCATTGAAAATTGAGTTCTTAGATTGTAGCTTCAACTTTGACAACATTTATTGTCAATGTTTTTATGCTCCAGAATAGTAGTGAAAATGCACTTGCAGGTGGAATTAGATGTCATGGTCATTGGATCACATGTAATTTCCCTTATTGAATGTGTTTGAAGTGGTGGATTTTCACCTTCTAGTCTAAAAGGCAAAATTTCTAGTTTCTCACATGAAGGATCTTATAGTTTCTCATATGCACATGAAGGATCTTATAGTTTCTCCATATGAATTATATTTTTGTTTTTATGCATGCCTAACGTTAGGCTAAAAATTAGCATCTTTTTTGTATTGGGAAGGGCATTCTTAAGCCCATAATAGGTGGTGGGCTTGTACATCATGCTAGATGGGAGGCCAATAACCTGGTCCTAGACATTATCCACCCCTTAGGATGTGTTGGCAATGTTATTTTTCTATTTATAGGCCATTAATAAGCTAAGATGAGCCTTATCTATGAAATGGGATGCTAGAGTGAGTTGGATAACTTGAAATGGGAATGATGGTGTTTCATTGAGGTTCCATGAGAATTCAGGATCAGTGGGGTCTTGAATCATTTGAGAAATGTTCCTAAACACCTAATGCTTTAGTTATAGTGAAAATATTCCACCTACAATCCATCCTTGATGTTAGTGTGCATAGATAGGATAGTTGGGCTTCTACAAAGTCAAACATGCTAGGAGAGGTTTCCAAAGAACACCTACAGTCATACCTTCAAAGCTTGCACCTAAAGCTAGGGAAACATAGTCATGAAGTCAATATTATCAATGGTGAATTTTCTTGACCAAATAAATATTTTTTAAATGTGTACCTATAGCCATCATATGGATTGAATGTGAATATGTAGTATAAGCCTTTGTACGGATGTTGACTCTATGATGCCCAAATGCCTTGCTAAGTGGTCAGAACATGTTAGAGGGTTGAAGGGTGGCTTTTAGTGAATCAGAAGTCCTAATGGAGATAAATGGGTGTGAATTTGACCAAATACTCCCTTTTCTCATAGCATAAAGATCTAGGTATTATTGCCATGCAATCATATAAGGTTTTTTGAGAAGGTACAAGGTGACATGGAAGATTGTGAGATAGAAAATGAATGGTGGAATAATGAAATGAGAGGTTACATGAGATTTTAGATGGAAACTCATCATGATAATACACAAATTAAGTCAAAATAGGATGATGACTCATTTGTGAAATTTCACTGAGCAGACATGTGTCACTAGCTTTTACCAAAATGGGCCTACATGCCAAAATATGTTGGATCTAATCATGAAATTTTGTGGAGAGGATAATTATGACATGATATACCCATTAAATATATTTTTGATGATTTTTGATAATGGTAAATATTCACTATTTTAGTATAGTCAACCCTATGTCAAATCATGATTAACATTAGAGCCTACCTTGAAGAAATTGGTCAGTTTAGGGCATCTATAGGTTTATTCAAGGCATAAAATTTGGTATGAATGGTATTTATGACATAAAAATTCATCCTATGCCATCCTAAAAATTTTATAAATATTTCAAGTGCCCACTATTTTAACACGGTCATCTTGTAATCAAGAAGTCCAAGAAGTAGTTTAGGCCTTTGAGAGGTCTTAAAATTGTAGAATATGATGTTGGAAACCTAAATTGTCCTATATAAGTGATCACATTTAGGTTTTTCATGTAAAAGTTTTAAAAAAGACAAGTTTTGGCATGAAGGAAGCATGTAAGCAGCTCAAGGTAAATTGTGGTAAAAAGGGTCTATATGACAAAGTACATATCCAAATGACTTGAAACTTGGTAATATTGTTATTAATGACCTAATATACTGATAAATAATATTTATAAGGTCATATGACAAGTGTAAGTGCTTTTTTTTATCACAATCCCCTCCATGTCTCATAATGGTCACTATTCATGTAGGCATACTTTTTAGAGTTTTAAGGTGTGTTTGAGGGTTCAAAGCTTATGGAATTATTTGAGAAGTATTTTAATATGGTTTTAAACCTTTTAAACACATTTAAATTATTTTCACACTCCAAACTTCATGCAAGCTAAAATCCCCACAGGCAATCTCAAAGACATAAAGGCAAAGTTGGCTTTTTTATCATTAGAAAGGTGTTATGAGACATTTTATATATCATGAGGATGTTTTAAAGAAAATAAGATCATTGGGAAGGTCAAATTTTTCCTTTAGATAGTATGTATAGGGCATGGGAAACCCTAGATTAGGGTTTGGGCATTTCTAAGAGATTTAACCATGAGAATTTAATTAAACTTTGTAATCTTGTTCCCTTATATATGTACAAGGTGAATCAAAAGGTTTTAACCTAATATTGTATAGTTATGTATAAATTCTAAGACTAAGGGTTTGGAATAGAGATAATTAGGCTTAAATGAGGGTAGGCTAATAAAGGAAGTGATAGTTAGAGGTGGATTTGGGCTATGAAATTTGATATAGACATGGAAAAGGATAGAGGGTACATATAAATTCCTTTACAATGTCTTGATTAATCATAAATTTTTTGTATAAGGCAAAATATATTAAAAAAAGGCTACAGGCCTTGAGAGAGCATTGTGTCCATAAGGTGTGGAATGAGAGTCAAAGATTGTTTGAATACTTGAAGGGGGTTATACCTGGTATGCAATGATAATTTAATATCATATGTGACAAAAATTTGAGCTCTTGAAAATTAGACCAAGATTTGGTCCTTGAGACCCAAAGAAGGTTCCTAGTAAGAAACTAGAAAGAGATTGAGAGGAAGTTTGTTAATGAGATGAATGGAATGAGGTAAAGGATGTGTTGTGAATATATGGACAAAGGTTAATACCATCAAAGAGGTGATACTAAGAGTACAAGGAATAAGTACTAGGTGTACGAAGCTCAATTAATCCTAAAGAGTCAAAAAAGGAGCAAGCTTGTGAAAGAAGATTCAAATCAAACCATAGCAAGTGAATGTGATTAGTTGGGTTTAGAACCAGCTAATGATATTTTTGTAAACTTCACCTCCATACATCTACATCAACATACAAACATAGTTAAAATGCAATCATTGATATTATTTATTTCTTATAAGGGTATGATTTTCAAAATTATCCTAATAAGTTATTCTCAATCTCATAACATTTGTAATCCTTAAGAATACTTCAAAACTAATCATTCATAATAATGTAAACATGAGTGATTTAAACAAGATTTACTCCATTAGTTTTCTTAAATATTCATGTACAAAATAATAATGTCATGTACAAATGTTTATATAGGCATATAATGTCAATAATACATGTATTGCCATACAAGCATAAAAAAAAATTACATCATGTCTAATAACATAGTATCTAATGTCAGGTGAATACATCATATACACATGTACAATGCCAAAAATGTGTACATTACCATATAGGCATACAAAAAATTACATCATCTAAAATATCCTAATCATCAAATAGTTTGCCTCTCTCTACCTTCTTTGAAGAAGACTCTCCCTAGGATGCCTTGCTTGTAGATGGAGATATCCTAAATGCCTTGGATTACTCCAAAGTTTGACTGTAAGTATTATTCTCATAGCTCACTTTCAGCCAAACCTATTCAAATATAAAAATTGTTATAAAATTAACAAGTATACATGAAACCAAGTTAAGAAACTCATGTTTTGAACTATAATAAAAAATCATTTAAACACGCACTTACCGTAATCTCATGGTCCTTCTCAATTTGTCATTGATGCTTGATTGGGTCAGTGCCAAGATTAGCTACATGAATAGGCATGTCAAATGATGGAAAAACATGAGGAATTATCATAGTAGTCATCTGAATTAGACTATAAAATGTCATATGATATCCCTACATACACAATACATTCGTGCATATAAGTTATATGTGCCAAAGTATATAGTAAAATTATTAAAACAAAAGTACTAAATTATAATTAAAAATTACAAGTGAATATACATACCTCAATAAGTCTTATGCATATGACATTGTTATAGTAATGCATGAGTCTATCTCAACTTGTAAGGATGGAAGAGTGTCCACCATAGTCATCAGCTGAACAAATAACCTAATAATTAATAACTTGGGTAATTTATTGATTAAACAAGTTAATAACAAATTTAGTATTGCATAAGATATGAAAAAATATAATTAGGTCATTAGAATCATGAATGTGACAAGAGGATATGTGTAACATATGACTTGTAACACCACATTGAAGGCAAGAAATGTCAGTTTCATGAGGGAGAATGATAAGATAATGGAGGAGGATTTTTGAGTGAATTTTATGAAATTGAGTCATTGAATGCAAATTAGGTATTAAAACATCCTTGATACATGTATATACACTAGTTTGGATGTTTATATAGCTTTACTGAGGTGTTTTTCAGATTTTGACCTAATTACTTGGTTATTAGGCCTAATTGTCTTAAGGTAGTGACTTGGTATAGCTAAGGATAGTCCTATGAGCTATGATTTCTAATTGATTTGTTTTCAAATTTTGATCACGTTAACACCTTGAATACTTTTCATACAAACATTCATTACTTTTAAGTTCAACTAAGTATTGGTGTGATCAAAAAGCCCTTACAAATAGCCATTATGATAAGACAAGTAACCTGTATAGGTGTTTGTTGAGAAGTTTATAAACTAAGTTTTAATCAGGTTAAGGCACCTAAAGTGATAGGTTGATTTTATAGGATGAATATATACTTGAGCCTTTTAATATTATCTATAACCTTATAAAATAGGTCTCATCAAAATATAAAGAAACATATAAAAAATAAAAATGAATATTATAGAGATAAGAGTGAGTGGACAGTCTTCTTTACAAGTGCATGATTTTGGTTTCCCTATAGGTGACATTAAGTTGACTATATATCCTTTAGATTTCCCTCAATTTTTGTAAGGGAAGATCTGTATGTCTATAGTGCAAGTAGGTTGAGGTCAACAAAGGGTGTTATAGTCTTATCGACACTCAATATTCATTTTAGGGGGACTTTCCTGATGAAAGGTGTTATAATCTTATAAATTTAGCATGTCACTCGAGTGATGAAAGTGCATGGATATAGATAGGCACTCTCCCCCAACTAGATATACTAGGTCTTTGGGCCCCCTAAGTAGGTGGTGGTAACAAACTATAACCCAATTTATCTATATGAGGTTGATGTCCCCTATTTGTATATGGTCATAAGGCCTATGTCATATACATATAGGGTATAGTTTATAGTTTACACTCTCCCAACAAACCAATGAGATCTAATGGCATACTCTATATAGCTCTACTAATAGAGTCTGGTTGGAAATTAGAATTGACTAGGTATAATGGGATCAGAAAGCTATGTCATCTAAATTTATAACTCCATAGATAGAGATTAAATTTCTATGCTCAGTTGGAATTGATGGGAATTGAGTTGTTAGCTATGACCATTTTGGATATCAACTATAGAGATTGAACCGCTATATGTGATTAGGATAACAAGGAATCAAGTGGCTAGATATGAGGCTAGTATTTGAAATAAATTAGTGGTGTACATATTGATGAAGACATGTTATGCTCGATTGGGAAATTGTTAGAAATATATTGTACCAAATAAATTTTATCAAATAAATTCTATACACACACACACACACATCTAATCCTACTGATTGGGATTGACCTACTATGGGAAATACATATAATGGGATATCAATCAAATGTTCAACTCATTATGTTGGTTACTAAAAACATATTTTGAAAGTCAAAATAGCATCAAAAAAGTTAATATGGAGGATGAGTTTCTAACACTACTCCAATCCATGTTAATACATCAAACAATAAAAAGTCCAACAAAATTATATTAGGTATTTTACATTTTCTTACACAAAATCTTCCAATGATGTAATTAAGGTGTATGAATGTACATTTAGAGTATATAAGATTCACTTGAAATTTTACCTTTGTAAATGTATATGGTTTTGTACTAACATGGATAGATGTAGTAAAGGTTGGCCCACTACCTAATTTTGATGTCAAAGGCAACATCTCCTTTTGAAAAAAATACATATATATTATTTAATTTAAACGTGTAAATTAATTTTTACATTTTTAATTTGCAAATATAACTTAAAATTTTAAAATGAAATTTATATAAAAGATACCTGCATGTGTGTAGAGACTCCCAATGTATCCAAACCAAATGTCTGTGCCAACAACACATCAGTCAAGACCATATCCTCCAAGCCCCCTAAAATGTCACTATCATCATCTAAAGGTCCAATGCATATATCATGCCAACATCTACATGGGTGGGGTCAGGTATAGCCACTAACTAGAGTATTTCAAGCATATGTCTCTAAAATTCTACTCATATGATGAACAAGTGTATTAGTAAGCACACTAAGTGCATGAAAAGTGTCTATTTCCATAACCTCCTTCATTGCAAAGGCAATCTTTGAATGAAGTGTCTTTTTTAGATAGGGATCCTTGTAGGATGATTAGGTGCATGATGTACACCTAGTCGATCCTACACAGAGCCATCCCTCAGCTCTAAAACTCACCATAGTCAAAGTAGTTTGGAATTTAATTGAGGATAAACTTGTAATAGAGTTTATACAAAAATTACAAAGGGACCTCATGGTTATTACAAGGTGGATAGTCAAACACCATCCACCATCACTCCCAAAAATTAGGTTTAGTCAAATTATTTTGGCATCGATGGATTGGGAAATGTTTGGTCATTATGAGAAATGGGGCATTGGTGGTTGGGTCAATAAATAAGGCACAAATTTGATATTTTGTTATTTTTTTCTTCTTCACCTCATATGCTTAAAAAAAATTAGTATAGTAAGCCCTATATCTATCCCTATATGACCTTCATCTATCAATTTGACTCATTATCAAGTCAACTTGACCTAATACTAACTTTAGGGTATTGGCAAAATAGATGCGGTGGGTGTTCATAGAAGTAGGATCCCTCATTCTCTTAATTATTTGCTCAATTTTAATTTTGTTGTCCACTATGTGAGCAACTATAGCCTCCTGACTGCTTGGGGGATCTAATGGAACTATAGGAGGGTTAGGTAGAGGGTTAGGAAGGTTGGGCAGAGGGTTAGGCGAAGGGTTAGGTGGATAATATAGACCTATTGGAGAAAAATTACAAATCAAACTATGCAAAAATTTCACAAAAAACTCAAAAAAAATTATTTAATCTACAAAACTTACTTCTTCTTCATGGCAACATCATCAATCTCATGAATGCAGGAGTAAAAGTAATGATTTCCACATGAACTAGAGGGAAAATTATGAGATAAAAGATAAAAGGAAGAGCTAAAGGTCAAAATGTGAATGTCAAGTAACAAAACATGAATTCCAAGGAAGAGTAGAAATGATAATTTAGTGGGTTTGTTTTTGCAGTTTAAGTAATGCGTACACATTACCTTTATTTATAGGAATGTGTATGTATTCCTATAATGCATATGCATTCCTATAAATAAAATAACATGTATGCATTAATGTTATAGTGTGTATGCATTATGGCTCAGGTATCCTGAGCCATAATGTATACATGTTATGTTATAACATGTACGTGTTGTTGGGAATGTCCATAGAATTATCCCCCAACTCAGTGTACATACCCAAAAATAGGGTATAATTATAACATAATAATGTTAAAACAATGTGCATAAGGTATATCTACAATATAACAATAATTCAAATCTAATATAAGTTATAATATAGTAAAAATTTGAAATTGAAATTAATTTTACAATTAATGGAAAATATGAAAATAAGATGGAACAATCACAACTTGATAAAGTTTTAGAATTTTGAAAATGCAAACATGGTATATAAGTAATAAATTAGTTATATAAAATATGGGTGTTGAGATATATAGAAATATATTTTGCACCCACTATTTGAATGAAAAATATTCCCAAGAGAGACTCAATTTTGTGCTTTTATGACTGACAAATGTCTCTTTGAGTAAATATTATGTATTCCATAAATTTTAGGATTCTAAATTTTTCTATATAGGTTTGCCTCTCAATGTTGTATAGCCTTGTATTTTTTATTCTATGAATTGGCAAGCATAAATGTCTAATTTTATCTTATTTATGTTCTTAAACTAATTAACCACAAAATACTTTCACAAGAGAAGGGAATAATTAAATGGGTTAGGCAACCTCAAGGGATTTTCAACTATGTATCTCACATGCTAGAATCAAACCTTAAATAGTTTTTTTGTAGTGTTAATGGATAATTTGAGCAATGGTTTTGATCTCCTCTTGCTAGGTGGAGATACAACTATATGCTCATTTGCCTATCCTTCTTTTGGTATAATATGAAATTAAAATTTAAATGCAATTCCTTGAGAGTAGAAATAAATATTTGTAGATGTATCTAGACTTAAGTATCCTTATGATGAATAAATAAAATTCCTTGACACATGTTATTAAAATTCCTTTAGGTGATTATATATATATATTTCAAATTAAATACCTATTAATACACAAGATGAACAAATATAAATAAAACAACTTAATGGCATGGATCAAAACATCAAAAGGATGTGAAAAGGGGCAAAAAGGCCCTTAAAAAGATAAATGATAAATTTGGTGCCCAAATTGTGGCCGATGAATTTGTCTCAGGGGAAGAAACAACACAAGATAAAGTTAGAGTAAAGAAACAACATGTAGACACCAAAATATATATATAGTATATTTTGGTGTCTACATGTTGTTTCTTTATTATAACTTTATCTTGTGTTGTTTCTTCCCCTGAGACAAATTTTGGCCACCAAATTTATCATTTGTCTTTTTAAGGGCTTTTCTGCCCCTTTTCACATCCTTTTGATGTTTTGATCCATGTAATTAACTTGTATATATATATATATATATATATATATATATATATATATATATATATATTTAAAAAATACCATGGGATCACATAGAGAAGAGGGAGATAGATGAAACACACAAACAAGCACCAATAAGACCCCAACTCAAACAAATTATACATATACACAAATTAATATTATAAAAATTTCAATTATAAGCCTTATATAAAAACTAGGTGTTTACAATCAATACCTAGGTGTATATACCTAATTTTTGTATAATGCTTATTATTATAATATTTTTATCATGGTTTTGTGCATATGGATCACCGATTCAAATTAGGTACTTATTGGCACATTTCCTTATGTTTTTGTTACTCTTTTCCTATTTGTGTGGTCCTATCTTTCTCTTTTTCTCTCTCCTATGTGTTTGCCTATGCTTGGGGATCTATTTTATCTCTTTATATGCTATTTTTTTACTTTGACCCTAATTTAAATTCATCAATTATGGTTTGACCACAATCAACCACTATCAATTATGGTCATCTTTCATGTGTGGGACCTTTGCCCTTCCTATTTTTTTCTTTGTGTGGGCTTGGTTTGTCAACTTTTCCCTATTTATGATGTCAACATGCATGCCAATATGTCCTTAATTTTAATTTTATAATTATATATATATATATATATATATATATATATATATATATATATAATTCTAAAATTAAAATTAAGGACATATTGGCATGCATGTTTGTCAACTTTTCCCTATTTATGATGTCAACATGCATGCCAATATGTCCTTAATTTTAATTTTAGAATTATATATATATATATATATATATATATATATATATATATATATCATCATCATCATCATAATAAATTTTAATAACATGTGATCACAAATGTGAAAGCATTTTTCAAGTCTTAAGTAACTAGCAAGCTTCTATTTCAGCTCTTCAAACCTTTCAAGTGATTTCAAGGGTTTAATATTATTATATACTTGTACTAAGAGAAGGCTTAATATAAACTATATACTATTTTTATTTGATTATATTTAGGAGAGAAGGTGAAGTTCTTTCTCTCACTTGGGTTGGGAACACTCACAAGCACTAGAACTACATTGAGCCCTGATTTTGAGCATGCAATATATGTAGTTACAACCCTCATGGAGATTTGGGCTAATTAAATGCACATTTATTTGGTATTTATATGTTATTAGGGACACTTCAAGAGGGGACAAGTTTTTGACATGTTCTCACACCAATTCACAAATTTAAAAGAGGTATATTTGTATTTGTTGACAATGAAAAATCTTAAAAAGTTTTAGACAAAAAAGATCAACAGTGCCATAATCATAGCAAGATTTCATAATTGGAAAAAAAAATCCCCATAATTGCATTGT
Organism: Torreya grandis; assembly: GCA_037957365.1. Taxonomy (NCBI): domain Eukaryota; kingdom Viridiplantae; phylum Streptophyta; class Pinopsida; order Cupressales; family Taxaceae; genus Torreya; species Torreya grandis. Next base: position 5,367,174 of record JARHVA010000040.1, read on the forward strand.
ATAATTTTGAAATTAGCATAATCAACAGTGGTTATTTCTAGTATTCTACATAAAACATAGTTTAACTTTGAGATTTCAGTCTACACAACTCTAAAACCTTCATCTCTACATTTTTAGGCATTGTCAAACCCCAAATTTGTTCATTTTAGTTATTTAAATCTTTTTTTATCTTTCCATTTTTTGTTATTGATTTTTTACAATTATTGGTACTTATCATCCCCCTTTGGTCCTAGATAGATCCGAGTTGTTGATTATCTACTTATCATCCCTTTTTTTTCCCTAGGTAGATATGAGTTGTTGATTATTGATGTAAATATCTAAATTTATATTATGTCATAGTTTTACCTTAATGGCTTGGTGTTATTCATTATTGAGTCACTATTTATTATTATTTTTTGGTAAACTTGATACTCAAATAGATGCTAAGGTTTAATGCTCTTGTTCCCATTAGGGTTTCCTTTTTGTGTTTATTTCAATTTATTTTATAGTGATTCCCTTATTTATTTCCTCTTTAGATCTTGTTCTTGCATGTTTCATAGTTTTTTCCCATTCTTATAATATTTCATGTTTTATTTTATAAAAATGCAATCTTGTGATGTGAATGATAAATATTTGTTAAAGGAAAATATGCATGCATTAAATGGTTCAAATTATGATTTTACATGCAATAATATTATTGAAAATCTTATAAAACATGTTATGAAAAATCCATTATCCTTTTCTAAAATTGTGAAATGGTAAACAAAGTAGCTAGTGTACATTCTTCTTGTGTGATTGATGATGTTTATATGCCTTATGATGATTTTTATCCTTCCTATTTCTACTTCTCCTAGTGTGTATATGTTTGAAATCAATAATAGTTGTGTCTATTGAAGCAAACTCCTAGTAGGAGTTTTGTTATTCTACTCATTAGATAGTTACAATGATCCATGTTATAAATTAATTACAAAGACAAGTAAAAACTTAATCTCTTAATTTCCAAGTCATCCCATGCTAGGCTTGATTCTAAAGCTATACCTTCTAATATTATTGCTCATGATCTGATCAATATTACACTCCCTCATGGTTTTGTCATGCTTACATTTCTTTTATTTGATGGACATGGAGATCCATTTACACATCTTAAGGAATTTTTTACTTCTATCCAAAACTATGATCATCATGATACATTATTGCTTAATTTTTTTTCCCATAAGTTGGTTGATGATGCCTTAGATTATTTTCATAGTTCACTAAGTGGATCCTTGTATATTTATCTTGTGTTACACAGCACTTTAATATATTGATTTATCACTTGTAGTGGACCCCTGCTACATTTGAATGTATTCCATATATTCAAAAAGGTCCAAATAATAGAATTTATAAATATATTCTTATATTTAAATGTTATATGCATTCTTTATTCTATTAACCATCAGATCTGGAAAATTAATATATCTTTAGTAATATCCTTTTACCTCTATTTAAATGCATACTAATTTACAATGTTTATCCATATTTTGATCATATTTTTTATTGTTGTAGTCATTTAATAAAATAATATGCCATCACACGAGACTCATACTTTATATTTTTCTACTATTCATGCTTCTTTAGGTCTCAATAAAAGTCATGTGCCTACCAATAATAAATATATACCAATGGATAATTACAAAGTGACACCTACAAAGAGTCTTATGCCTTCCTTTAATGGATCTTGACAATCCTTAAGTTTATTTAAAGACCAAATTGGAATATTGAAAAATTTAATTGACACACATGTGATCATGTTAACATTTATTACACATTATGATTTGAAATATCTATCAAGAGATTATAATGGAAGTACACTTTGGGAGTACTATAAAATTAAAGGATATAAAAATAATTAATGTTTGCCTTAATACATATAAATAAAGCTTTAATAGATTGTGGTATTGTTAAACTTGATATATATAATAATAAACCACAAGTATAAAATTAAACTCCTATGATAGAATCAACTAAGCATGACAATATTTTAAAATTTATTCCCAATGATCCTATAATGACTCATTCTTCACATGTGGAACCTTTACTCATTAATTTCTTTATGGAAGGAGAAAATATGCAAGGAATCATGGTAGATGACAAAGCTCAATTTAATATGTGTACTCTCATCTTCCTTGAGGTACTTGGATACATTTTTGAAAATTTAATTCAAGTATCACCTTCTATGATTGAAAATGTAAAATTGGGATAAATTAATTTTCCTATATCAATTGGTCTATAAACATGTTTTATGTTATTATACATTAATCCAACCTTAATGCAATACAAATATATATTAGGAGATTCATGTTTACAAACAATGAATACAACATTTCATAGTATAAATGACCATATATCTTTTGAATTTCAAGGTGATAAGGTTTTAATTCAAAGAGATAGACCAAGTGTAAAGAAATAGTTAAAATATCCCAAATTAGATCTTGTTACATCTCAAAAAGTGTTGAAGTGGGTTCTGAAACAAAATTCTATTACTAACTACATTATTAGAGAAAAGAGTGAACCTAAGGAACCAATTACTAATCCATCTCCAAAAAAAATGATATCAATGAAATTGTTTTATCTATTTAATGTTTATCAATGAAAACAAGATAAAACTAGTGCACTAGGAAGATTTACCATTTAACAATGTAAAAAAATACTCTCAGATATGCCCTAGTGGCTAAAAATAGTAAACATGCAAATGAAAAATGCTAAATTGGCCATTTAACTTGAAAATATGATTGAATGATCACACCTTGATGTTTTTTGGAATTCTAAATGTGGATCTAGATTATGTAGGTTTGTAACCATATTTGTGTCAAATTTGGGCCTCTGATTGTGTAGGGATAGAAAAGTGCCTACATCATTTATGTCTTGGGTGGGATTGTGAGTCACCTATTTTGAATAAAGTCATGCCCTATTACATTTTACCTATCATGCACTAAATTTTAGATTATGAATTATTCTATGCATGTGTGTCACTCAATTAAATACCTATTTGTACCTATATTATTTTGATTTTATGGGTATAAATGTAGAAATGATGTCTCATTCCTTCTTCTTGACCTAGATTTCCATCAACTCACAACAAAACAAAGTTATGGGAGTAGGCACCAGCTATTAGAGGAATATAATTTAATGTAAGCATGTTATATTTACATGATTCATAAATATTTTTATAGCTTTATGAAAGTTGGTTGTCAAAACCAATCAATAACAATTTTTAACTAACCCGAACAAGTAAAAGATAATTAAACAAATAAATAAATGAAATACATATAACTTTGGATCATAAATGAACCAACAACATACCCTTTAACTAAAGGGGTATAGAAGATGAAATAACTAGAGCAATGACTCTAAAGTCATTAAATAAACTCTGAAGCAATTACAATTGATATACTATAACTCTTAGTACTAATGAAAAATTGATGTCATTTCATAAAGAAGCCCACCCTGTGAGTTGTGGCATAAAAGGCTAATGAAAATGATCAAGGCCTTTTCATCCCATGTGATCATCTATGTAGACACTATAAAACTGCACATGATGGTTTTAGATGTTTAACTAACCCCTAGACTATTAGTATGTGAAGTCACTATTCATAGTTACTATTCATCTAGCACTATTCACTTTTACTATTCATAGGTGACATGGCATGGAGTCCATAGTGGGGCTCAAGTGGTGGGAACTAGGTGACTTGACATGTGAGGTGGCACAAGTGTGACATGGCATGACCCACATATCATCTTTTATTGTTGAAAAGATTGGAAAGAGAAAATGGGATGCCATTTTCTAAGGCATGCGATTTGGCACATGTGGGAGAAGAGTGAAGTCAAAAAAAAGGATTTTTTAATATTTCTTTTTGCTAAAGTAGAAGTGGGGCTTTCATGTTGAAAGCATATTTGACCCCTTTTATGAATGAATAGTAAGTTGGAATGAAATAAACTTTTGATGCACATATATTTGGTCAAAATTGGTTTTGTCATCTTTTGGAGCAAAGGTGGATGAACTCTACATCAAATCCCTTTGAAGTTTTGGTCTTATATGATGATGTCTACATGATGAATAGTGTTTCCACATAGCTGTGGCATATTTTCCTCTCTCCCCTTAATTTCCTTCTTGACAATTCTTTTCATTGTATTTTCTATTTAATGAGAACATTCTCATAATGTTTTATGTGGTGGAAGTTTGAGAAAATAAATTATTATTTTCTAGTTTGTAAAATAGCTTTGAAAAGCATGTATGCTTGAAAGATAGCATTGGAAGAAGGAGAGTGTGTTGAAGAGGAGGACTTGTTGCAAATTTTATTTGAAGATAATACAAAGATATAGCTGCCTATTGCCCCATGGTTTTTCCTTACATCTTGTAAGGTTTCCATGTGAACTCTTTGTGTAATGTGTTACTCTTGTCATTTGATTTTGTAGCTTGTTATTTCTGGATTCATTTTTTTGCATAGATTTAGGATTATTTCCTTACATCTAGTATCAGAGCTAGGATCTTTGAAAAAATTCCTTTGTGAGTGTTTTTTTTAATTGATTAAGGATGTTGTATCCAAGAAAGAGCTACAATAATGATAGGAGGAGTAACCAGATTCAAAGTTGAGAAGTTTGATGGCAAGAATTTCTCCTTATGGAATATGAAGGTGGAGGATCTCTTAGTGCAAAATGACCAAGCTCTAGCCTTGAAGGGGTTTGCAAGCAAACCCAGTAGTATGAAAAATGAAGACTAGAACAAGATGGATAGAAAGGATATTTCTACCATTCATTTGTGTCTTGTAGATTCTATGCTCTTCAATGTTGTTGAGGATAATACTACAAAAGCTTTATAGGAGAAACTAAATAAGTTGTATTAAACAAAGTCAGTAACAAATAAAGTTTTCCTAAAGAAGTAGATTTATAGTTTGAGGATGAAGGAGAATTCATCCATTACTGAGCATCTAAATGAGTTTAACACCATTGTTAGAAAACTAGTCTCCACCAGTGTGAAGATGGAGGACAAGGCCATTAGCTTATTATGCTCACTTCCTGGTAGCTCGGATCATGTGGTGATGACTATCAACAATTCATCATCATCCACTCTTAATTTTGAAGAAGATATGGTTTCCTCTCTACTTGAAGAGGATATGAGAATAAAGTCTTTTGGTGTATCCTCAAGCAATGAAGCATTGTCTGTAAGAGGGAGATCCAATGAGATGAAAAATCATGGAATATCACATTCCATATCAAATTCTAAAATATGTAAGGGAAATTTCTATCACTATGGAAATTTAGGCCACATGAAGAATAATTTTTGGCAATTAAATAAGAAAAAGAAAGATGCAAAAGAAAATCCACCTTTAGTTGAAGCAAGCACTACAAATTCAGAGTAAAAAAGCACACAAGAAGCATTTTGCCTTAGTAATAGTAGATCACTTTCAAATACCTAGCTATTGGACTCAGGAACATCATTACACATGTCTCCACATAGAGATTGGTTTATTGGATACCAGGGTTATAATTGAGGATCTATTTACTTGGGTGGTGATCACCCTTTGGATGTGTGGGAAGAGGAGATGTAAGGATCAAGCTAGATGATGGTAGAGTCAAAAGATTGAAACATGTGTGATATGTTCCTGATTTAAAGACAAATTTAATGTTCATCAAGGTGATGGATGAGCTAAGATATTCCTATACTTTTGGTAATGGTAAATGTAAAATTACCAAAGGATATTTAGTGGTATAAAAAGGAGAATCTTATTGCTCCTTATATCATTTGTGTGGAGATTCAATGACAAGTACTTCAGTAGCAATAACTATAGACAATGCTTAGGATGTTGTGATGTTATGGCATCAACACCTTGGACACAATAGTGAGAAAGGCTTGAAGATATTGCATGACCAAGGTATGTTGGTTGGGATTAAGTCTTGTGATTTAGGCTTTTATGAGCATTGCATCTTTGGTAAATAAAAGAGGGTAAAGTTTATTACAAGTGCAAGTAAAAGTTCTAATTTTCTACAACTTATCCATTCAAATATTTTTGGACCTATCCCTACTCAGTCTATAAATGGTATAACTTTATTTCTTTTATATATGATTATTCTAGAAGAGTATGGGTGTATATTTTAAGAAAGAAATCATAATATTTGGAAAAATTTAAAGAATTTAAGGCACAGGTAGAAAAAAATTTGGTCAAAACTATTGTATGTCTTAGGTCAGATAATGGAGGATAGTATTGCTCTAGAGAGTTTGATAAATTTTGTATACAGGATGAGATTAAACATCAAAAGACTATCCCTTATACTTCATAGCAAAATGGGGTAACTGAGTGGATGAACCACACTATCATGGAGCATGCAAGAAGCATGTTGAGTGCATCAAAGTTGGTAAATGGATTTTAAGTAGATGTTATTAATACAGCTATATATCTTATTAATGGATCTCCTACATCTACATTGGATGGAAATACTCTAGAAGATACTTGGTATGGTAAGCCAGTTGATTATTCTAATTTACATATTTTTGGTTGTGATGCATTTGCCCATGTGCCTAAAGAAACAACATCCAAGCTAGATTTGAAATCTAGAAAATGTATTTTTCTTGGCTATGAAGATACTATAAAGGGGTATAGATTGTGGGATCCTAATAAAAAAAATCCTAATAACCAAAATATTTTTGTTATCTGATATGTTATGTTTAATGAAAAATCCATGAAAGGGAAGCAGGTACAACAAACACTTGAAGTTGTACCAGTTGAAGTAGTCAAGGAAGGAGAAAATGAAAATGAGCAAGTTGATGCTTTAGAGGAGAAAGTAGAACACTAAGTATAAAAACCATAATTTAGAAGGTATACTCATACAAATAAGGTTCTAGAAAGGTATACTCCTACATTTTAATCATCTTTTATTTTATTTATTGATATGGGTGAACCTAGTTCATTTTAGGAAGCTAGAAACTCTAAGAACGCAAAAGAATGGAGGAAAGCCATGGAGAAGGAAATGAGATCACTCCATAAGAATGAAACATGGGAGCTTATGGATATTCCACCTAGAAGAAAGAGTATTGGTAACAAGTGGGTGTATAAGCTGAAGAAGAATAGTGATGGGTTATCAAAATAACACAAAGATTGTTTGGTGGCAAAAGGTTACGTGCAAAAATCAGGTATTGATTTCAATTAGATTTTCTCTCCTATTGTGAAAATTACTATTATCATAGTGTTACTTACATTTATATCTTCACAAAATTTAGATCTAGAAAAGCTTGATGTGAAGACAACATTCCTACATGGTGATCTCAAAGAAGAGATTTATATGCATTAGCATGAGGGCTATGAGGTAAAGGAAAAGGAGCATTAGTTTGCAGATTGAAGAAATCATTGTATGATTTTAATACAGGCTCCATGAATGTGCTACAATAAATTTGACACCTTCATGAAGAACCAAGGATTTAGAAAAAGTGAAGTTGATCATTGTGCATATCATAAAAAATTCAATGATGGGAGCTTTATTATTTTACTACTATATGTTGATGACATGTTGGTTGTAGGACCTAACATGAAGAGGATTAATTATTTGAAGGCTCAATTGGCTAGGACATTTGAGATGAAGGATTTAGGAGCAGAAAACCAAATTTTGGGGATAAACATACACATGGATAGGAAAGCTAAGAAGATCTAGTTATCACAAAAGACACATGTTGAGAAGGTTCTGCAATGGTTCAATATGCAGAATGCCAAACTAGTAAATACCCCACTTTTTACACATTTTAAGTTGTCTTCTAAGCAATGTCCTAGTATAGAGGAGGAGGAGAAGAGTATTTCCAATGTACCTTATTCATCAATAGTAGCGAGCCTCATGTATGCCATGGTGAGCATGAGACTAGATATTTCCCATGTAGTGAGAGTTGTGAGTTGGTTCATGGCAAATCCTAGAAAGGATCATTAGTCTGTGGTAAAGTAGATACTCAGATATCTAAAAGGCACTTTAGATGTTGTAATCTATTATGGAGGGGTATATTTATAGATAATAGGTTTTGTATATTCTAATTCTGGTGGTGATAGGGATGGATGAAAGTCCACTATAGGATATGTTTTTACTTTTTTTGGTGGAGTTGTGAGTTGGGCTTCTAAGTTACAACCAGTGGTGGCTTTATCAACCACTAAAATAGAGTATGTGGTTGAAACTAATGGTTTCGAAGAGGCAATATGGTTAGATAAAATATTGGGTAACTTCATGGAGATGAAAGGTAAGATTACTTTGCATTGTGATAGAATACAATTCACTTGTGAGGAATGTAGCATTTCATGATTGCACAAAGCATATTGACATCAAGTACCACTTCATCAAGAGTATGGTGGAGGATGGTAGGATCCTATTGTCAAAGGTAGACACTGAACATAATAATATAGACATGTTAACAAATTTGGTCAGGGTAGAGAAGTTTGATTGGGGCAAAACTTCTCTGGGCTTGTTGAAATTATGATGAAGGCAGCATCGAGCATGGTAGGCAGCTAGATGATAGAAAACATAGGTATGGAAAACCTTATGTATATTGACTTCAAGTGGAAGAATGTTAATATTTGAAGTCACTATTCAAATTTACTTTTCATCTATCACTATTCACTTTTACTATTCACATGTGACATGGCAGTGAGGCCCATAGTGGGGTCTACAGTAGGGCCCAGGTGGTGGGTCCACGGTAGGACCCAGGTGACTAGACATGTGAGGTGTCACAAGTGTGACATGGCATGACCCACATATCATATTTTATTTTTGAAAATATTGAAAAGGGAAAATAGGATGCCATTTTCTAAGGAAAGTGATTTGGCACATGTGGGAGAAGAGTGAAGTCAAAAGGGAAGGATTTTTTAATATTTCTTATTGCTAAATTAGGAGTGGGGATTTCATGTTAGAAGCATATTTGACCCATTTCATGCATGAATAGTAAGGTGGGACGAAATATCTTTGGATGCACATATCTTTGGTCAAAAGTGGTTTTGTCATCTTTTGGGGCAAAGGTGGATGAAGTCTACATCAAATCCCTTCGAAGTTTTGGTCTCATATGATTATGTCTACATGATGAATAGTGTTGCCACATGGGTATGGCATATTTTTCCTCTCTCCCCTTAATTTCCTTCTTGATAATTCTTTTCATTGTATTTTATATTTTAATGAGAGCATTCTCATATTGTTTTATGTGGTGGAAGTTTGAGAAAATAAATTATTATTTTCTAGTTTGTAAAATAGCTTTGAAAAGAATGTATGTTTGAAAGATAACATTAGAAGAAGGAGAGTTTGTTGAAGAAGAGGACTTTTTGAAAAGTTTATTTCAATTTAATACAAAGATATAAATACCTATTGCCCCATGGTTTTTCCTTGCATCTTTCAAGGTTTCCACGTAAACTCTCTATGTAATGTGTTACTCTTGTCATTTGATTTTGTAGCTTGTTTTTTCCACATTAATTTTCTTTCACAAATTTAGGATTATTTCCTTACATAAACCACCCATAGACCCCCTAAAGACAATTTTACAACCTTAAACCACCAAACCTAAGTCAAAGTGACTAACTTTGACCATTCTACCTTTTGACATATCGACCATTGATAGTTGACCCCTAACTTTAAATAGTTAGGCCCAACCATCGATGGTTATCCCTTAAACACCTTAAGGGTTAACTCCAGCTCAACTCCACCTTGTTTTTTGATTCTTATCCACTTACATAATTATGCATGTTAATATTAAAATTAGATGATCTATTAATACCTTGTTTAAAATTATTATTTCACCTCTCCCTATCTTCTATAAAAAGAGAGGAGGAGGAGGTGAAAAGGAGGGAAATAATCATCAAGGAGAATAAATAATTATTAGAGCTTCTCATGTCAAAAATTCTTTTGTAGATATTCTTCTAGTGAACTAATGACTAGGTCAAAGATCTAAAGTGCTATAATTCATCAATCACAGCTAAGACACTTACACTCAGCCAAAATTGCTCTAAACTCCATAATGGGTTCTCAATCATTCACCTTGACATTATTCATTAAAAAGAGTTAAGTATCTATTTTCATTTATTAGTTCTTTTTTTTCTACCTTGCAACCAACATCTAGCCTGAACCCACCTCCCAAAATCACTCAACCACCTTTTAGACCAAACCTAAGCTAAATTTGATAGTAACCATCGATGATCACTTAACCACTAATGGTCTATCCTCAATCATCGATGATCACCCAACCACTGATAGTTACATAACCATAAATGGTTCACCCAACTATCAGTGGTCATTATGTGATAATTTCAACAATAATCTAATTTCACCCATTAGACCTTAACCAAATCCCACTTTCTGACTCTCTACTTGATCACAAAACATCACCCTATTTTTTGAACCACATCTAATTTATTTAGCATTAATATCTAATAATTTATTTCTATAATTAGTCAAAGTCATCTCTTTCAATAACTTTTTGTATTTATTTTAGTGCCTTCTATTATTCATGCAAGCAATTTATCTTTCATTTCTAGAGCTTGATTATTTAAAAGTGTGGATTGACAGCTTCTAAAGAAGCTTGTGGTTTTTGGATCTAGCTTGCTAGGCAATCCACCCTACTATCTACCTAATCAATCATTTACTTAGAGCTTTCTTATCTATAGGTCATTCCTCCCCAGACAAAGAGGAGTATCTACAATTGTTTAGATCACAAAGTGTAAACCAAATCTATGCTCTACTAACCTCACCCTTATTTTAAGTTTTACAACTTTCTTCTTAAATAAATAAGAAATATTTGTGTGAAACATTTTGGCACACCTGGTGGGACCCTTGAGTCTTTTATTTGGTTCATAGTTTCATATAGGTGTTTCTTCTTCTTATCTTATGCTCATATAATGAAATCAAAATTCCATTTTGGGCTTAAAATTAACCGCATACATTATTTTCTTGCTTATTTTAGCTCACATATCTTAATTAGTCAAGTAAATTAATCATAGATTCATGATTATCACACACATAAAACCAAACCACTTACACCTAATCAAGCATAAAAATATTGACACAAGTCTTGACTGAGATTTCATCACCTAGCAGTCACATTTCCAGTCTATCCTACTTGGATTTCATCACCAAAGGGAAAACCAACTTAGTTTTTTAGCTGAGGATAATCTTTATCAATCGGTATATTTTGGATAAGCACTCAACACCCTTATCATTTAGTGTGTGAAGTGAGGGGGTAGGCCCTAATATCAAACCACATACTAATTTCCAACATAGCTCCCTTTGAGAGCCTAAACACAAATTGAAACTAACCATAGAATTTTTTTTAGTACTTGCTCTACAAGCCAAGTTGAGTCACACAATTATTACAAGATGAAGGTATAAGCCACAAGACAAACTAAAAAGAATCTTAGGATTTAATGTGCTTTAGTGTGTATTTATTTTCCTTGAATTTTTAATGTCTTCTCTTTGTTTGATTTTTGATATTACTTGTATATTCCTCTTTTCTTTCTCTGCATGGTTTTAACTAGGCAACAACTAAGAAACCAATTAAAATAGGATCTACCTCCTAATCATCTAATTTCCTCTTCTCCCTCATCCATAGAGTACATCTCAGATGCAGAGAGTTCTCTCCATCCTTATAGAAGTCCTAACATCCCTTAGATGGTTGCCTAAGGTGATGCAAATTTTTTCATCTTTTTGGATAACAACCTCAAAGCCCTCCAACATTACCTTAACACCATATCCCACCATACCCCTACTTCAGTTCCACCTACTAACCCTCACTATGGCATGCCATCCCACCTTATGGGCGACACTTCTATTACCACCATCTCCACCTAACCTTTATTCACCTAGACATCATCTTCTACCAATAATCCCATCGATTCCACTATCCAAAACCAACCTACCCAACCAACCAACACCTAAATACCTTCTTCCCCGAAAAATGACCCTTCTAGTATTAGAACAACCTGGCCTTTGGGAACCATAACTCCACTTATTGTAGGAGTACCCTCTACCACTATCACTACCATTCCTCTTGTTTCTAACCCACCTACCTCCAATCTATTCCAAATCTTGGTGATTCTCATACCTTATACCCTTTTACCCATTAGTACTAAAGTTACCATGTATCCTCTATCTACCAAACCAACCATACCTCCAACTCAACTTGCATCAATGACCCAATAGATACCCATTACACCAAATCCAATCTACATCCCTAATCCATAAGGATATGTACCTCTACCTTCCACCCAACCACCTATCTCCACATATTCAAATATGGCATCATCCCAACCTCCCATGTCCACATACCAATATGTGGTAGCTTCTCAAACCCCCACCAATTCTCTGTATGTTGCACCTACCTAAACCCAACATAATCTACCCTACAACTACAGGGGTACACAACCACAAATGGATATTATCAAAATGTTAATGGACAAAATGACTACTTTAAAGTCATCTATCTCTGGTGCCCATAACCTTTTATCTTATGATCAAATATGTAATGAACCAATTCATCCATATGTCCCCATCCAACCTTATCCTCCTCAATGGGAACTTACAAAATTCTCAAAATTTTAGAGCAAGGATGACCCTCAACAACATCTGAGAGAATTCAGACATTCTTGGTATTTGATCACCTATGATGATGCTCTCCTTATTTGTACCTTTCCCATGCCTTTGTTAGGTCTAGAAACATATTGGTATAGTGATATTACAAAGCACTCCCTATTTTCTTTTGCCCAACTAGATCAAACTTTCTTAGATCACTTTTCCATAAACATCTCTAAGAAAGTTTCCATCACCGATCTCTGCTCCATTCAAAAATTTAATTATGAGTCCATCATTGACTTTGTATCCCATTATATAAGCTTGATAAATCAAATATATTTCTATTTACCCCAACTTGATTTGATCAAACTCTTTGCTTAGGCTTGTGCCAAACACATTTCCTCCACTTTGCAAGTTTAGACTTTTAGAACCTTTGATGAGGCTTTCACCATGGCATAAAAATTAGAGAACAGAGTCATTGATGAGGTGAAGTTGAAATTGAGAAACAAGAATTCAAACTTTAAATCAAATAATACTCCCTCCTCCAAACCAAATAATCAAACTAATGCTAACACCAAAAATAAAGGAACGGTGAATGTGGTTATTCTTAAAACCACTCCTCTACCCATTGTTAACCAACCTAACTCTTCTAATTCCTCCAATCATAGCACCATAACCCCAAACCCCAAAAAATAAAATCAATTTACTCCTCTAGGGGAGTCATATGCTTCGATCTTGGAAAATTTAATGAAAGCAAACATCATACAACTCCCACTGATCAAACCTCCATAATAATTTGATTCCTCTCATCCTATACCTAGTTGGTATAAGGAGAATGAATTGTGTGCCTTCCACCATGTCATTATACATGATGTTATTAGGTGAAATGCCTTCAAGAACATCATCTAAAATCTCATCAACAAGGGGAAACTTATGTTGGATAACCATAATGTACCCCCAAATCAATCACTTGACATCTTTAGATAGCCATTTCCTAACCATGCCCCTTCTATGAACAATGAAAATAACATGGTGGAATCCTCTCATAACCATGAATTCCATACCATTAACATAGTTCTTAATCAACCCATTATTGAAGAAACCATTAACAAAATTACCTTTCCTTCCCCTCCACTTAGTGAGGTGGTGGAGTCACTCTCCATTCCTTCAAAAAATGAGACTAGAGAAACAACCCCTCCACTTTCTCCACTCATCAAGGTATTTAAGCTACCAACCTCTCCTTTGGAGGGCATACTAAAAGAGATATCCATTACCATTGTATCCTTCTCCTCCATCATATATCAATCCACCCTTCCTTTGGAAAACATCCCTAAGAGATCACTCTACCTACCTATCCCATAAGAGACTCATCTTCACAAACCTTGGAGCCTTTTATTGAGGAAATGGATGAGGTAACCACTTCTCTTTCTCCACCCATGGGTTTAACCTTTGAGCTCAGTATCGAAGGGATCAAACCCATCTATAAACCCTTCTCTAGACTGGTTCAGAACTTAGAGTACTTAACCCAACCTAATACATATCATGTTATATTTTATCACTATTTTAGGCTTCATTACCCAACCAAGCAAGAACCTCCAACCACACCACTGTCATCCCAACATTTCATTTCAATTGTTGAACCCACCATCACCCTAACCAAACCTTTAGAATCCTCTACCAATTAAACCATAACCAAACCATCCTAACTGACTCCACCTCAAATAACCAAGTTACCCCTATCATTCCAATAAAGCCCACCAAAAACCTTGTCATATTCCCTATTCACAACCTCACTCACCCCTCATTAAACTTAGAATTAAGTTCACCAAAGCTATCAAAAAAACCCCAAACCAAGCCAACAAAGAAGGTGAAACCACCTAAGATTTCACAAACTAAAACTCTACCTCCCCTTCCCACTTTACCTTCTATTCTAAGACCTCACCTTTCTACCTTAGTAAGGAAACCAACCATCCCAGACAAAACCCAAACCCAACCACCACTTTTGGTGACACCATCACTCCTACTTTCATCTTCACCCATTTTCACCAAACCTTCTATAACCAAACCACCTACTTCTCAAGAGTCTACCCCAACACCTTTTACCTCCAAGCAATCCACACTAAAATTGTCCACCAAAAATGTTCCTTCACCCAAATCCCTTGCCATCAAACCCCCTCCTAAAAGGGCTTTGACCTTAACTACCAAACTTAAGACCTCTACACCTTTTCCACCTTTGCTTGAGTCTTAATCACTATCCTATAGAGGTTATTACAAGCATATTATTTAACCTTACCACCTATCAGACCATTTGACCCACATAGTCCTAAGCCATCTTTGTATAACGACAAATTACTATGCTCATACCATAGAACACCTGGGAATGATACTAAGAAATGTAAATCTCTCCAAGTATTAATCCATTAGGTGTATCATGAGAATTACTTATTGATAGATGAGCCTCCTATGAGCCCACCACCAATCCAATAACCAAGAGCCATCAACCAACACTTACCTACAACTCACTCTAATCTTAGAGTCAAGCAGAACTGAAGCAACCCTATGTCCTAACTCTTTCCTAAATCCATACCATCCATGTGGTCACATGATCATAGGCTCAACCAAAGGATAAGTGAAAGGTAAAGGTGTCCATTCCATGGACATATACCTCTTTAACTACCCAATCAACCAACTAACACCAAGCACCTTTACCTTTAACCAAACCCAAGGTGTCATTCTCAGGTCCCTCTAAATCTAACCCATCTAAATAAATCTAATGAGTAGTTCTGAAATAGATTCACCAAACACCAATGAAGATGAGTTTGTTTGAATTGATTAATACCTTACCCCATCACTACCAAATGATGATAGAGGCTTTACAATCCATATAGGTCCAACTAGAAGACCAACAACCTCTAGCAACCTTTATCAAAGATATCCAACTTTCCAACCTTGTTACCTTTAAAGATTTATAAATACCCTCCATCCATCTAAATGATCTAGATCCTCCTTTTTTCATTACTACATACATCAGCCAAACTCATATCAAAAGGGTTATGATTGATGGGGGAGCTAGTACCAACATTATCTCCTCCCACGCATACAACCAACTCAAATTACCAAAGAACATTATGTCAAAAACCTTAGTAGTACTCTAATAATTTAATGACACCATGTCCACAACTTTGGGAACTATTATCCTTCACATTTGCCTAGGACCTCACATGCTTCTTGAGCTATTCTATGTAGTAGAAGGTGATTTTTAGTATAATGTTTTGTTCGGATAAACTTGGATCACTCCATGGGTTATGTGTCATCTACCCTACACTGGTACATCAAATTTTAACATGAAGGTCAATTTTTTACCATAAAACTAACCCAAGTCCTTTCTCATCATGTAACATGACTTACCAACCCAGTGACATTCTCCTTCCTACATCTAATAAGCCTTCATCAATAAAACATGAGTCCCATATTTTTCTACCAATGAAGCATCCACTAATTCATTTATCCCTTCCACCTAAATCCCCATAATGGACCCTTTAGAATCAACCTTCCAACATATTTCATTGGGGGAGTATCACCTTTTGACACTAGACACTCTTCTTACTCCTCAAGAGTATGGGAATCTTGACCAACAACCTGGTTATGACCCCAATATTAGAGTCATTGTTCCTTTCAAGCCCTCAACTTGTCAAACTAATTTCATCTATGGGGGACTTAATAAACACCTTGACACTTTTGTCACCTCTTTTTCACCTTGACCATTCACTTCTAGTTTCTCCTATCTAGATAAACTAGAGTTTGCCAAGACATATCTTTATAGGTGTGCTTGAAAGGGATTATGTCTAAGTCGGTATGAACATAGACCGCATGAGTTGATTTAGATCAAGACCCAAAAACCTCATGAAAATCATGGCCTTAGTTTCACGCCACCTAAAAATCAAACCAACCCACCTCCCATTATTGTCATTGATGAGGAAATCCTATCCTCACCTTCCACTCTATCATCAATAATTGAGGATTTCAACATCATCTCCCCTAACTTTTTTTCATCAACATTATCAACCTTAGACCCCTAACTTATCAAAAGGATGGGGTGACCATAACCATTCATAAAACTCACCCTAAGATGGTAGTAGATTACTCTCCTACCATTAATATTATTTGGTGTTAGGATGATGATTTCATTCTCACCTATCTTGGTACAAAATATTCCTCTATCCACAAATCTTTCCCTCTTGAGACTTCAACCAAGTTGAATGAATCCACCATGGATATAAACTTAGGTACTTTGGATAACCCATAAATTTTCAAAATTGGCCAATTTTTAAATTATGAAGAGCTTTGAGACTTCCCCTCCTTCCTATAAGATTATAGCATAGCATTTGCTTGGTCTTATAGTGACATGCAAAGAATTGATCCCTTAATTGCTACCCACACTATAGTCACCAACCAAAATACTAATCCTATTAGTTAAAAAATTGATGAATGCACCCTTGCATAGCCCTTCTCATCAAAGAAGAGATTCAACATTATCCATCAATTTCATCCAACCTATTGACTATTCCTAATGGATCTCAAATGTCATCCCTATCACTAGAGCCATAGGGGGAATTTGCATTTGTGTGGACTTTCATGACCTTAACCTTACTTTCCCAAAGGATGAATTTTTGTTGGCCCCATAATTTTGACTAAGTGTTGTCTTATTTTGGCACAAAATTGACATGGCACAAAAGGACCATGGCATAGGAAGATTAAGGCACTTGACTACCAGGTGAAGAAGCGCCATGGCACATGACCTATTGGGTGAAAGAGGACAATGGTATGAGAGGATAATGGTGTAAGAGGACAATAGTGTAGAAGGGACTAGTGTGAGAGGACTCAGTCATGGAGAACTTGAGAACATTAGAATTAAAACAAAATTAGAAGACTAGGGGAGGACATGGGAAGTGAGAGAAGTTAGGAGAGAAATTTATATGAGACACTTTGACTTTATTGATCAAATGTTTTATACCAACTTGTAAGGAATGGAACACATGGCCACTCGTATATATCATAGAGTGAGGATCTAGGGAGCATAAGGACCCAGGTCTTAAGGAAGAACTTATTGTAAGTGCCATGACTCTCAGTCTATTAAGATTTTATGTGTCATTTTATCATAACATTAATGATTTTAATAGTTGGTTAGGAAAAAACAAGTATAAATACCCCTATTGTAATGTATTTCAAGGATGATCTTTTGGAGAATATATGATGAAGCTTTACCTTTTGGTTCATTAATCATAAAATATGAGATATCATTTTTTGCCAATTTGTGTCTTGAATGACGGATTACACTAAGTGCTATAACTAGATATGAGTTGTTCCTTAGTCTCTTTTTATTGGTATTTTTTTCTTTTCTAAGTCACAAATGCTAGATAATGATGGTGATATATGTAGTAATAATAATAAGCACATCTAGAATTAGAAGGATCAAAGTACTATATTTGTGTTGTTATATAATCCTTATTTGAAACTACATAAAGAGAAAGGCATAAAAAAATATATAATACTATGTTACAAAACCTTCAAGAACTAGTCTTTTGCTATGCACTTCAAGTGAGCACACAAGACTTAAATCTCATGTGATAGGGCCATCATGTTAATTCATTAGGATAGACTTCAACACCAGAGCTGGAATAAAGTAATAACACAACATTTTGGTTTCATTACTGGGACTCAAAGCACTTAAAGCACAATCATGGAATATGTTTGAGAGAATTACCATTGAGAATATAGAAGAATGGGTTATCAGTGTTGAAGTTAATTTTGCAGTTTAGTATTTTGAGCCAAGAATCTCCATATGACAGTGGGTGGAGTAAAATCTCTATAATCCCTTATATAAAACCTTCTTTTTGAAGGTCCTAATTCTTTTACATTATTGGATAATAGCATATGCTCAAGGATAATCTAGGAATATTAGAAGAAGGTGGTTTTGGACACTATAATGATAAAGAGATCTAGCATAACTTCGAGTTACATGGATGTGAGCAGTCAACTTTTAGTGGAAAGGATTTCTAAACAACTATATCCTAGAGTATGTTCTCATTATTTATTCATGTCTGAAGAATCCAAGTTCTAATTCCTTAAAGATATGTGGGGTTACTATCTAACACTTTGTAATTTCAAAATAAAGAAACTAATTGTTGACCTTAGATTGGAAACTATACCAATGGATGGATAAATACTTTTGTGCATGAGCCACACATTTGAAAGGGGAGAATAGGGGTTGATAAAATATTATGGGTTCAAAATGGTATCCAGCTAGTGTGCACTATGGAAATAGAAGTATGATGAAGTTTGGCAAAGATTCATGGGGGTTAGTGGTATGGGAAGAGACTAAGAGAACTCAAAGAGTGTTTTTAGGAGCTGCAGGGAAGTAGAAACACATGAGGACCCCATCACTTTCAAATTTTATTCTATGCCACTTCTATCTTATGAAGGAGAAACAAATTGGATGATAGGAATCAAGGAACTAAGTCTAAACAAACCCAGCTCCCCCAACATCATGTGCATATAGATATTTGAGTCAAATAGAGTACACATTTGAAATTGGATACAAATAGTTTGGAGTCAAAAGCTAAACCAATAAGGGATACAAAAATTGAGCCATTTGAGGATAATTTAGATTTAACACTATATTTCCCTCTTTAAGGGAATTCTATGGCATAACTTAGGATGCATGTTAGACTTGGTCTTCAATAATATAATACAAGCCCAAACCTATTTAACCAACCATCTACTATGCCCCATACCATAAGCACTGCTATTGGAGGTGTTGGAGGAGGACTATGAGGAGGTACAATAGGAAGTGGACTCCCTCCACAAGGGACTAGAGTTATAGGTTCATAGCAACCACCTAATCCAGCACATTAACCAACTATGGTTTACTATGAGATGACATTACATTTCCCTAAATACTAAGGGATAGATAATGTAGCTGAGCATGTCCACAAGTACAAACTAATTTGGAGGGCATGAGGCATCACATATTCTAAACATAAGGCCACACAGTTTGTAACTATGCTTTTAGAGTACACATAGAAATGGTACCAAAATTTCAACCCTCAGCAAGTGATGGTCAACTTTGATCATCTCAAAACAACCTTCTTTTAGGATTTTGATATTCTTAAATTTGAATCGCAAAGTATAGCAGTGTTGAAGGACATAAATCAAGGACTTATAGAAAGCATACATGAGTATGATGCAATGTTTATGACCTTGTTATCTAAATTATCCTTTTAAATTAACGCTACCCAACATGCACAATGGTTTGTGTGAGTATTTTTACTACCCTTCTAGTGAACCATGTCATAAAAGACCTTCACTAACCCATGCAAGGCTTTGGAAGCTACTGTCTATGTTGAAGTGGTTAGAAGTATTGATACTGTGATTAATCCATTTATAGAGGCCTAGATAGCCTTAATGGCATCACAACTTGAAATTTTGATGGAAAATAATGCACATGAGACATGCAATGGTGCTTAGTGTATCGCCTATGAAACAAAAGGACATTCAAGGAGCAATTACCCATACAAAAACATTTACATGATACTTAAAAAAACATGTGAAATATACCATGAGAAACATAATGTCCACTCTTTTCCTCTTTTATAGTAGGATATACACACTAAGGTGTCTAAGTATTGTAAAATTTGTGATGTCTATAATCATGACACTAATGATTATCATTTGATCAATGACATCCATGAAGCTCAAGCATGTAGTACATGTTAAACCTCAGTAGAAAACACTTGAGATAATGATGGCTACTATGGATATGGGATAGGGCAAGGATGAGGAGGTGGATGTTTCCCACCTAAGACCTATTATAAATGTGGTTCACCATACCACTATCAATGGGATTATCTGGATTACTCAACATGCACATTTTACAAAAAGGACCACTAGTTGGAAGAGTGTCTTGATCTATATGCAGCTATCACCAAGGATCAAAATGAAAAGGGCATCATTATGACTCAAATTGATAAACCATAATGGTGCACATGCTCAACCATTCTAATAGTTTAATAAGTAAATATTACCACTTGTAGTGGGGGACGGACCCAATTGATAGTTAATCTGATCAAGAAGGTACAATATGAAGAACCATGAGCTAAAAATTATCTTGATGTTCAATATCAAAATTATGTCCTCCAAGATACAACGACACTCATATGAGAACTTAAAGGTGATATTTAGTTCCTCAAAGACAAGGATGTAACATAGCATGTTGTTGTGCAAAGAGAAGTTAAACTTTGACCAATGGCATGAAATGACTTCCAATAACTATGCAAGTGTATGATGGATGAAGATATTGTCCCTTAGCTTAGAATTTGGCTTAAGAGTCAAGCCCAACTACCAAATGGAACCCACCCTCACCTCATTTATCAAAGTGAAGACCACTACTTAAATCATGTTTGTCAATAGGAAATTCCTAGTTCCTCTACTCCCCCAGAAGATAGAGAAATATTGGTTAATGCTACCATTGATGGATGTGTAATCTAAGAAATCTTAGTCAATATTGGTACAAAAGTCAATGTCCTCACAAGGGATTCTTGGTGCAAAATGTCTTGTCTAGCACTATAGCCTTTACCTTATGTCTTACTTATGGAAAATAAGACTCGTGTGCACCCTATTAGGGTCCTCAAGAATACCATAGTTGATATACTTTGAGTGCCATTCAAAGTATATTTTGAGGTTTTGGAGTTAGTTGAAGCTAATTATTACCCATCCCTATTAGGAAGGCCTTGATGCTATGATAAAAATGCAAACTTGAGCTTTAAAAATCACTACATTAGTTTTGAGAACACTGATTAGCGTATAGTAATACCACTAGATCAATCACAAGGACCCCCTTATATAGAGCCTGTCAATGTTGATGAAGAAATCAACCACTTATATAATGTCACTACTAGAAGTGATGAAGAACATTATCCCACCCCATATGGTTTTCTTCAATGGATAGATAACCAATCTATTTTTGATACTACAAGCAATGTTTGTAATCATTGGGCTTATGGTGACTATGATCTCACTAGAAAGATGTGTAGCACCATCAATAGATGAGAAAAAAATTCCATGACATCTTCCTAAACATCATAAGTTTTTTCACCTCATAGTTTTAGCAATGAGAAGGCCACTGATAATACCACCATTGGAAAGACTTGATGAAGCCCCATGGTTCCAAGGATAAATGGAGGTATGTGACTTTGTCCAGCACCTCAAAGAATTCTACAACATTGAGGATGATTGGATGAGGTTATTAGATCACCTTTTTGATGGCACCATTGTAAGATGGTGGTGTACCCATGAAAAACACCTTTTGTACTAGGATAAATTAAATTTTCTCTACATCACATATTTTATTACGATAATAAGGTTAGGGAAAAAATTAGTTACAGTGGTGTGCAAGCACCTAAACCTCACATTAAAGCTTGTGAGACAATATGGAGAAATAAGGAAACATACTTACTAGAGTACCTATGGGTGCATGCATTCTATGTGACTTTATAAACATGGGCACAATCCTAATATATTCATGAAGAGTGAAAAATGGTAACTAGGTTCTGGTAGTTACTAAAGGAAAACATGACCTTGACACTCTCTTATTCATCACCAAGGATGGACTTACACCTCACTCTCCAAGCCATGTGTGAAGTAGTTATTGGAGACCCAAGACCTATAGAAGACTGCTTATGGAATATCCATCAGGAAGTTGAGGAAACTTTACACTTGTTCATTGATCCTTCAACATATCCAATTCTTACACTTACACTAGTTCTTAATGAAGATTTACCTGAAGTGATTCACTTGAGAAAGTAAAATATTGTCTTCCAAGCAAATAAAGGTGAAGGTTCTACTTCACTTAACCCCCTGTCCAACTATTTATATGTTTCTATAAGCACTGGTAAACAAACTATTTAGGACATAAGTCCTCAAATAGACAACCCTTATTATGGGCCTATTCAAACTATTAAACCTAACATTGGTACCGAACAAGAACCAAATATGGCCACAATTGGAAACTATTAGACTGATATAGAGATTACAAATTTTTTTAAGTTTTTAAAAGAATATTAAGATGTTTTCCTAAGAAAATATAAGGAAATGAAGGTAATACACCCATCTTTAGGGAAGATGTACATCAAGCTAGTCGATGGTACTCGACCAGTGAAAAAATGACCATACAAGATGAACCCTAATCTTTGGGCATGTATTAAAAAGGAGATTGACATTATGCTCCATGTTAGAGTAATCACTCAAATTTTTTAATCTTATTAGTTAGTCCCATGGTGATTAGTATCAAAAAGGATGGATGCATCCATATATATGTGGACTACCAAGTGCTTAATGCATCATGTGTGACAAATCCCTTTCCAATGCCATTCATAGAAGAAATCCTTGAAAGTTGTTGCTAGTTGCAAAGTATACTCCTTTATAGATGGATTCTTGAGGTACCATCAAGTCCAAATAGCTGAGGAAGACTAGCTTAAGACAACATTCACCACTGAATAGGGATCATTTGAATATATAGTTATGCCTTTAAAATTGAAAAATACTCTAGTAGTATTCTCGTGCATAGCAGTTGAAGCCTTTAAGGACTTCATTCACAAGTTCCTCCAAGTATATTTGGATGATTGGATGGTATATGGTTTGGTCAAGGACTATTTTTCTAATCTCATGCTCATGCTTGAGTGTTGTTGGGTATTACAAATATCCTTAAACTTGAAAAAATGCATGTTTGTGACACCTTTTAATGTGCTCCTAAGGCATAATATTTGTAAGGAAGGACTCTTGATGGACCTAATGAAGGTCTCTATGATTCTTCACCTTCCAGCACCCAAGACTTAGTGTAAAGTATGTTTCTTCCTAGGGTACACAGGTTATTACAAAAAGTTCATAATTATACCAATATTATCGCACCCCTAAAATAACTTTTAAAGCATAATGAGTAGTTCATATGGACTATTTCTTGTAAGGAAGCCTTTTAATCACTCAAATAAAAGTTGGTCACTATTCTTATTCTATAGTTCCATCACTAGACAAAGCCATTTCATGTTCATGTTGATGCATTTGCCATGGTAGTTGGCATGATTATTACACAACCAAGTAAAGGTAACTTAGATCACCCAATTTACTTTGCCAATAGGAAGCTGACACTAGTTGAAATAAATTATACCATTATAGAGTGTGAAGCTTTGTTTATGGTCTATGTTTTGAAAAAATTTAGGTAGTACCTTATAGCCACAAATTTTACATTTTATATAGATCATGAGGCCTTGAATTACCTTGTGAACAAACTCATACTGCATGGATAGATCTGTTGTTAGATTGTATTGTTTCAAAAATTCTAATTTTCCATAATGGTAAAACCTAGGAAGGCTAACTATGGACTTGACCACCTATTATTGATTGAGAATAGAGAACCCTTATGCACCATAGAAGATAATCTTCCTAACGTATAGGTCTTTCGAGTTGCATGGGTACCTAAAGAACCAGAAGATATTGTAGCATTTTTAAACACTAGCTTCGTGCCTGAGTCTCTCACTTCAAAGGAGAAAAAGTAAATTGTGGTTTGTGTCTTACCATTTCAGCTCATAGTAGGTGATCTTAACAAAATGGATCATGATGAGGTACTTCATCACTGTGTAATGTAACATGAGTGCTTTGAGGTACTTTATGAAGTTCACAAAGGTATTGTAGGTGGACATTATGTTAGAGAGGCTACCGCATGCAAGGTTCTGCTAGTTGGGCTTTGGTGACCAACTCTATTCCAAGATGCTAAGGCATATATTAGGCAATGTGACATTATTAGTGCGTAGGTAAACCTAATAGAAGACATGTTATGCTTTTATGACCCATCCCTTCTCAAGAACCTTTCAACAAGTGGGTTATTAATTTTTTGGGGCCCATCACCCCAATAAGATGATGAATGAGTTATTGATACATCATTGTAGCAATTGACTACCTTACATGCTAGGTTGAAGTAGCATAAACAAAGGATTATATTGTAGCTACTATTATGTGGTTCATCTAAGAGAATGGCATAACATAGTTTGGGTATCTCCTGAGTTTCACTAGTGGTCAAAAAACCCACTTTTTGAATGAAATGATTTGCATCTTACTGGCTAAGTTAATGATCATGCACCACAAGACAACACCATACCACCTACAATCTAATGAAATTATTGAGGATTTTAATAAGATCTTAGGTACCACTTTAACTAAAATCTACAATGTTGGCTACATTGATTGGGATGATAGGGTATCCGTAGTATTATGGGCTTAATGAACTACCTATAAGCACCTAAACAAAAGCACGTCATTTAAATTGGTGTATGGAAAATAAGTAGTAATACTAGTAGAGTTATTAGTGCCATCCCTTTGTATTATGAATTTGGGACAAATGAATGATGAGGCATCCTTGCAAGCATATTTAGACACTTTAATGAAACTAGATGAGACTCGATTTGTAGCTCATTGGAGCTAGGATGTAGAGAAATGAAAGTAGAAGGTATGGCATGATCATCATATAAAGAAAAAAGTCTTTTCTCTAAGAATGAAGGTCTTGTTATATGACTCTAAGATCACGTGCCACCCTGGCATGCTTTGCATCCATTGGGATAGTCCATTTATAATACATAGCATTCAACCTACCAGGGCATATCAATTATAATGAATGGATGATTAGTTCCTCCTAGGGCACTATAATGGAAGTTTGCTTCAGTCGTATTTCACTTTAGAATAACTAAAATTTTGTAATCAATAAGGCTTATGCCATTAGATTAGGATTTATTACTTTCAATAAATGTGTTGCCTTTATTGCATACAACTCTTCTTTATTGTAATTTTGTTTTTATGTTCTTATGATTTCCATGGAGGACCACAAACCATTTTAGTGTGGGGTAATAATTCATACATGAAAGGGTAAAATTAAAAATTGCATAAGTTAGTTGGGTGCAGAAGATATGTTGGTGCACAAGTCTCAAGTGCACTTAATTTATTAAGGTTGTATGAGTCATTTAAGGCACTAAGGGTAAGGTTCTCACCATATGTTAGAAATTTAAAATTCAATAGCTATCTTCCACCACAATAAAAGGGTAGGATATAGTTTTAACCCACTTATAATAAAGGCATGAGAAAGGACATGCCATTAATGTAATGAGGTTAGTTATGGTAAGAAGCATGCCAATAGTGTGATATGATAAAATTGTTAAGGCATTAATTACACAAGGTAAGGATCAAAATGATGGCCATTAAAAGATTTGTATTTATGCTATGAAGTGATAGGGAAGAGGAAGAAATTAATGAGGGTAAA
This sequence comes from Torreya grandis, assembly GCA_037957365.1. Lineage (NCBI taxonomy): Eukaryota > Viridiplantae > Streptophyta > Pinopsida > Cupressales > Taxaceae > Torreya > Torreya grandis. The sequence goes on from JARHVA010000040.1 coordinate 5,393,068, forward strand.
CCCCCTTAGAGCCTAAAAATTGGTAGGTTAAATTCATTTCACTCTTTATATTGCTTTTATTCTCAAATTACTAGAGCTAAGAATGAACAATGAACTAGATTTGGAGAGCAAGAAACCGCACCAGAGCCAAAATAATCAATCTTGAGTAGCGAAAAGTTTTTATACCCTTGGTAAGACACGTAGGTTGTTACCCATTCGAGGAGAGAGTTTCTAAGTCTAGTTTGGTGGGAAAAAGTGGTAATTTTTAAAGTTGTAGGTTATAGGTTTGCCATTAACAAAGTGCTTAAGCTCAAAAATATGAAGTAATTTATCTACAATAACATATTCATTTAAGAATGTGGGATGGCCGCACATTAACAGTCAGGCTCCTCGAAGGGTAATGCAGCCTAAGAAAAAGGCCAAGAGACTTGAAAAATTACCAATTATACCAAAAGAAGAGGTAAATGGAGGAGACTTGGTTCCCATTAAGGAAGAGACTCCATATGAATAAGAGCAATTATAGAGCACAAAGGAGAAGCAGAAAAATGCATAGAAGTAGAAAGGGAAAAAATGATGAGGAAAGGAAAATAGGTGTAGATGTCAGTGGCACAGAAGGCCCAAACATCTCCACTTCCATCTCTATTAATAGAAAAGATGCAATACCTATATTTGGTATTATTCATAAAGAACTAGGTCTCCAAAGTCTCAACATCTACCATTTTTTATTAAAACCACCACTAACTAGGAAATGAGGTCAAGCTCTAGAATGACTACCAAGTCAAGACCACCAACACAAGGAACCAAGTGTTCTATGAATTAATAATCAAAAACTAGTTGAACACCATAGGACTCTTCTAACTCTTTGACTTGCCATATTTTGGTAAACCTAGAGAGGAAATATAGTTCCTCCTCTCACACATCTATGAGGAATATATCTAATTCATTGGGCATAGCATGAAGATCACCCTCAATAGAAATATCAAAGTCATGGGACCACAGTGCTCGAGGTTGAGTGTGATTGATGACTTGGCTAGCATAGAGGAGATATAGAAGACTACCATAGCACTGATGTATCAAAATTAGGGGCATATGATGCACATTAAGATCCTATTAGATCCTATCCCATGAGTCACGATTTGGATCATTTCTACCAAGATCAGAGAGACTGATCATTAGGAGGTAGACATGGCACACCTCTATATTGCTCACCAAGTCTCATAGGAAATAAAGTGTAATTACGCCCTATACTTTATCCACAAAATAATTAAATATGCAAAGAGGGCCCATTTGACTCCCAATTATAGGTTATCCTAGGGATTAATCTTCCTATTGATGGTCTTTGATGAGATCAGAGTTCCAAACTAAAGTTTGGGTGTATTGAATTGGGTGTAGCCTCCCACTCACAAGTCCCCCATAGAGTGATACAAGGCATTTACTTGCCCCAAGAATATCACCCCCTCATATAAGAAAAGATGAGGTATTGGTTTGATAGGATGAAGGTGGCATTTAAAAATGAATAGTGCATTTCAAAAGACTCGCCCCTTTGGCTACAGAATAGGCACAATTCATTGTAAAGCAACATTTTTCCCTCACACAGATCCACATGAATCTATCTAGAGATATTTCAGCATGGCTCAAGTTACCCTATGCCTTCTCTACATGATACTTCATAGACTCTATCTATTGGATATATGATGCATAGCCTATCATTTTGTAGGTTGAGAGAATAGCTGTGGAGCTTCATACCCTCCAAAAACTTTATGTCTATCTAGGCAAGAAGGCCTATGTGTAGAGGTTAGAGATGGACTTGATCAATATATAGGTCAAGCAGACTTTTATTGGGGAATAATTTCACAATTTATTCTACATGCTTAATCCCTAAAAGAACCCATAGGGTGGATACCATAAGGAAATACTCACCTAAACACCACAAATGAAGAAGAAGTGACCACATGTGGGCACAATTTTGAGTGGGAAATTGACCCCCAAAGAGGCAAATGATGATAAAGGTGGAGCCCTCCAGGTCCATTTCTTCTCATCCCTTTATGTCTCCTCCACCCCCATTTTTCCCTTCACCTTCACCACCTCATCCATCTCCATCCCCTCCCCACACTTCTCCATCTCCTCCCCACATTTATTTATCCCCTTCTCACTCTATGCCTCCACACTCATCAATCCCTGACCCTTTACCCCCTCAACCTACTCCTCCCCTTTCTCCTCCACCTTATCCACCTCCACCTTCTTAACCTCCACATTATCCAACCCAACCACCATCTCCCCGAAGTGTCACTACCATAAAATCTACCCCATAATAGACTCCAAGATAAGCACCCCAACAAGAGTCTCCTCAAGTGTAGATCCATAGCTCGGGATCAGATTCTGAAAAAACTCCCTTCTTGATGTAGGGGAAGATCGTGTCTAATGATTCCCTACTTGATGCTAAAATAGGGTATATTGAGGGGGAGGATGGTGAGGAATATAGTTATATGTCCATTGGTGTCCATGAGGAGGCTGAGATTGAATGTGACCCCAATAAGGGAAAGGAATTGATCAAGTCAGAAGGGCAAGAAGATGAAATAATGGTGACCACTACATGTAAACATTAATAGTTCAATACAGAGGATAGAAAACTTTATCTTTGGTTGCACTTACATCCCAAAGAAGTGACTCCTAATACTAGGAAGTAAGTGTCCTTCATATTCAAGATGCATAATGAGAAGCATGAGTTTAAGCTCTCGCTGGATAGCATCTCTTTAGGCCCAGCTACTCTAGTGCTACTAGAATCAATGAGGGTTGATCCACAAAAGTTCACCCCACTGATAGCAAGCATTGAAATTTTGAAACTTGGTGTGGAAATAATGCACCAGATAATTTTATCAGATTCAGATGCATGTACAATAGATAAAAAATGTGCCCAAGTTGTAAGCATGTATAATAAAGTGCTTACTAAGAAGTAAGCACTCACCAAGGAAGTGGCCTCAATGAAATAAAATCTCCAAGAGGCCATAGAGGAAAAATTAATGGTTTAAACCCTTTGTAAAACAATTTTGAAGGAAGATCTAGCACTTGTATATGGTGTACCTCTGGATGAAGATGCCATTGGAAAGCTAGAGACCCTGGTTGAACTACTTCTCAATAAATACAAGGAGCAACCCATACCAAGAGATGAGGGGATGGAAATAGATGAATAGTTCACCATGACCATTGATTTCTAGTGTGCCTTAGAGATATTTGGGGAATTCATCCCCATTTTTGATGGAATTTTTGCACAACTTATATTCCCTAATAAAGTCCTAGAGGATTGGCTCAAGGTTGAAGAAGTCTTGAGGTAGTAGTTAGTTAATGTTGCACTCCTAACAAAAGACTACATCGAGCACTAAAAGTATTTATAGATGATGGAGGATGCCATTAATAACCATAATCAATAATTAAATGCAATTTTTTCATCCCTCTGAGGATAGGTTGATAAGGAGGTATCTACACTAGAAGACATCTACAAGGATGCTAGCACAGCTCTGGATGAATAGGTGAAAAAAATAGCGAGACTCTGACCCAAATTAAGGATTTGAAGGCATAAAAAGAGGCCATTGAAAGAATAAATATGAAGGTCCTTAAGGCATTATCCCATTATTAAAATCTAAAAAAGGAACTCAAACAGAAAGGGACCAAAGTTTTAGAAGATGCTAGTGTGGCTTAGTTTGGGATAAACTAAGGGCATAGCATGGGGTGATGTTAGCCCCAAAATTTTGACTAAGTATTGTCCTATTTTGTCACAAAACTAGCATATCATGGAATGACCATGGCATGGGAATATCATGGTATGTGACTATCAGTCACAGAAGCACAGTGATGTGGGACCTATTGGGCATAAGAGGAAAATAGTGTGAGAAGACAATGATGTAAGAGGACAACAGTGCAAGAGGATAATAGTGCATAAGGGACTAGTGCAAGAGACCTAATTAGAAGATAAAAAGTCATAGAGAATCCAAGAACATTGGACTTAGAATGAAAGCAAAAGACTAGGTGAGTGCATGGAAAGTGGGATCAGTTATGAGAATGATTCATATGGAACATTTCAACCTTATTGTTCAGAGGTTTTGCACCATCCCACAAGGAAAGGAACACATAACCACTAGTATATATCATAGAGTGAGTATCTAGGGGGTGCAAGGACCTAGGTCTTTAGGAAGAACTTATTGTAAGTGTCGTGACTCTTAGTCTATTGAGAGTCCATGCACCATTTACTCATAACATTAATGATTATAACACTTGGTTAGGGCAAAACAAGTATACACACTCCTATTTTAATATCTTGCAAGGATGATCTTTTGGATAATATATGATGAAGCTTTACCTTTTGGTTTATTAATAATAAAATATGAGATATTAAATTTTGCCAATTTGTGTCTTGAATGATTGAATACACTAATTGCTAGAAGTGGATATGAGTTATTCCTTAGTCTCTTTTTATTGGTATATTTTTCTTTTCTAAGTCACTAGTGATAGATAATGATGGTGATATGTGTATTAATAATAATAACCACATCTAGAATTAGAAGGATCAAACTAGAATATTTGTGTTGTTATATAGTCCTTATTTGAAACTACTTAAAGAGAAAGGCATGAACAAACATATAATATTATGTTACAAAATCTTTAGGAATCAGTCTTTCATTACATGCTTCAGGTGAGCATGTGAGACATTAATCTCATGTGATAGGGCCAATGCTTTAGCTCATTGGGATAGACTTCAGCATCAGATCTAGAATAAACTAAAATAACCCAACACTTTCCTTTGCCAAGCATTGACCAGCTTGTTGATCTTATAGCCAGCCATGAGATGTTATCTCTTATGGATGGGTTATAAAATTACAATCAAATCTTAATCACCCCTAAATATCAACACAAAACCACCTTTATCACCCCATGGGGAACATTTTGCTATAGGGTCATGCATTTTGGACTAAAGAACACTAGTACAACTTACCAATGCACTATGACCTACACCTTCTATGGCCTTATTCATAAAATCATTGAACACTATGTTGATGACCTTCTTAGGAAATTCAAATGTTGTAAAGATCATTTGGTTGTTCTTGATTATCTTTGAATGACTCATCCATTACCATGTCTGCCTTAACCCCAAGAAGTGTATTTTTTAGGTCTTATTAGAAAAGTTCCTTGGATTTATCATCTCCATATAGGGAATCAAAGTTGATCCTACCAAAATCAAATCAATTCTCAATATGCTTCCTCTTACCCACCTCAAGTAACTCTAAATCTTATAGGGGAAGCTCCAATCCATTCATCACTTTATCTCTCAGCTCTCATATCGATGTCAACCCTTCCACCACCATTTGAAAAAGGATGTATCTTTTGAGTGGAATAACAATTATCAAAAGGCCTTTGATTCACTTAAAGAGTACCTTCTATCTCCACCCATCCTTATTCTTTCCAAGGAAGATCAACCTTTTTACCTTTATATTTCCACCACTGACCACTCCTTAGGGACAATGTTGGCTCATCAAGATGAGAAACGTAAGGAGAAAGTTGTCTACTAAATTAATCACATGCTTGTATATTATGAGACTCAATACACCCATATTGAGAAGTTGTGCCTCACCTTGGTCTTTGTAGCCACCAAAATTTTCCATTACCTCCTCAACCATAAGACTTATGTCATAACCAACATCAACCCACTCAAGTATATATACTCTAAGCCATACCAAAACTAGTGTATGGCTAAGTGGCTCATGATTTTAGCTGAGTTTGACCTTGAGTTCCTTTAGTATAAGTCAATCAAAGGACAAGTCATTTTTAACCAATTAGCTAAAGCACCATTATCAAATAATCAGCCCCCTCCTCTTGAGTTTCTAGATGAGTCTATCACAACCCTCTCTCAAGAAAACTTCACCTATCAAGTGACCATGTTCTTCAATGGATCTAAGTGTCAATGTGGTGAAGGAATTGGTATCATATTTATCCCCCTTCATGGTGAACCTATTCCTTTATTTTTCAACCTAGATTTTTAATGTATCAATAATATGGTTGAGTATGAAGCCCTAGTGATAGGTCTCTAAACTACATTAGCCTTAAGAGTCAAAATGATCAAAAATTTTAGTGACTCTCAAATTTTGGTCAATAAAATCAACAACTCTTATCAATGTAAGAATGATGTTTTTCAATAGTAAAAATAGCTAGCAGATGTACTCTTAGCATCATTTAAACACTACCAAATCCAAACCACCTTGTGATCTATAAACAAGTTTGTCAATATAATGGCTTCTCTCACTTTCAAAATCTTGTCTACACCCTCTAACTCTAAGTTATCTATCATTATCCATCAACTTATTGAGCCTTCTTATATCAAATCAAACTCCCTTACCATCTTTAATGTGGAGGAAACCCAACCCAACCTTTGGTACCATCATACCTTTGACTATCTTAACCTTGCCATCATCCCTTCCAACCTTTATAGGAATGCTTAGAGAGCATTTATCCATAGCACCTCACATTATACCATACTGGGGGAATTCTTTATAAGTGAGAGTTTGATGGCCTCCTCTTCCATTGTCTATGCAGTCATGAAGCTTCTCATGCTATCAAAGAAACACATGTTCAAATTTATAAAGGACACTTTAGTGGTCTATCCATGGCTAAATGCTTCCTTTTCCTTGGCTATTATTAGCCCACCCTTAACCATGATTATTGTGATTATGTGAAAAAGTGTGTCAAATATCAACAATAGGCTAATTTACATCACACATCTAGCCATAATCTTTGAGTATCCAAAGATTTTTTGCCCTTTTCATAATGGGATCTAGATCTTATTAGAGAAATTAAACCCCATTATTCATAATGACATCATTCTATCATCACTGCAATAGAATATTTCACCAAATGGGTAGAGACTATTCCTCTCATCTCAATTAAAGCTGAAAAGATTGTTAAGTTTATCAATAATCACATTATCTATCATTTCAGTGTTCATCATAAAATTATCATTGATAATGGCAAATATTTCACAAAAAAACAAGTCCAAGGTCTTTATGATGTGTTTGATATCAAGTTAATTTTCTCATCACCCTATCATCCACAAGCTAATGGGAAAGTGGAAGCCTCTAACAAAACTCTCAACAACATGCTAACCAAAATGGTTAGTGCATTGTTTAGGATTTGCATTTACACATCCCTTTCATTTTATGGGCATATCATACCAAAATTCAAACCCTTATGAGTGTTACCCTTTTCTCCCTTATGTTTAGAGCAGAGGTTGCCTTGCCTCTCAAAGTTCACATTCCCTTCCTTTACATATCCCTACAAGATCTCATTTCTGAGAATGATTATCATCAAGAATGTTTAGCCTAACTTGAGCTACTTGATGAACATCATTTATCCATGCTCACCCACCTTCATGTCTATCAAGAGAGAATCAATCACTCTTATAAAAAACACCTTAAAGTGTGAGAATTCAATATCAGAGACCTCATCCTAAAGGAAAATTAGCATGTCACCAATATGGAGAAAAGGAAATGGGGAAAGTTTTCTTTCAATTGGTTTAGACCTTATATTTTGACCCACAAGTATGGATTAATATCTTACCAGTTGTCCTCTCTTGAAGGGAAACCATAACCTGAGCCCATCAATACTTTGCATCTGCATCCTTTCTTTTGTTAAACAGGATCAAACTTACCTTTTGTCTAACTTAAGCTCATCCATTATTTTTACCCACATTCATCCCCTTATTATAAGGACAATTGATTAAAGTTTAATCATGTGATTATCCATTATAGCCTTTGCCTAATCTTGACCATGGGTATCATGTCTCTACCCATGACATGATTCTCATGGCACTCCCTACACTTTTTATAAGATAGATTCCCATGGTCATCATTCCTTAAACCTCTTTTACATACCATCAACATTCTTATGCTTTAGTTTTTCCTTCATAAAAGGTGAACCTCTAAGCCTATATAAGAAATTTTATGTCATCAAAAGCAAAATTAAGTGAACAACAATCAGGGGTCATTTCTAGTATTTGCAAGTTGCTCCCTTAAAGAATAGCTACCAAAACATAATCAAAATTGCTCAATGTAATGTAAACTTCTCCCTTGAAGGATAGCTATAAAAAATACTTAAACAAAGCATATACACTTAGACCACTCCATTGAAGGATGGATGAGTAAAGTATTTATCAAATGTAGCAATTTCTTAGAAGCTTCCTGCATTGATCAGCTTCCCCGCCCCTCCAAACAATAATAGAACATTAAAATACCCATCATCAAAAATCAAAAATAGGTAAAATTATTTTAGAATCTGCAATCAAATTTCATATGTAGACTTCCCACATCGATCAATATATACTTTATATGATAAGGACTTTTTTATACTGGCTCTTTAGTAAGCTATAGAAAAGACATGTTAGTCTCACAAAAAGGTTCCATTTTCACCCATGTCCCCTTTATACATTCTTTAAGAAAGGGGTTTTGAGCTTAATTGACATTATGTCATCAAGACACCTTTTTAACAATTAACAGATGCTAATGTGAAGCATTTAAAGGACTTATGATCATACACTAATCATACTTCAATTTGTTTTAGTCCTTGCCAAAGAAGAAGCATCGTGCCTTCTTTTTATTCTCTCATATCTAATTGTTGACACATTCGTTATGGTGTTAGTCTCTTGATTATCCTATATCCCTCACATTTATTTTTATAAATACAACTTAATTTATGTGCCGACCACCTTCATCTAATCATATACAGCTCATTAAAACATTTAAAACCCAATTATGTGTTTTATTATATATTGTGCCTTGTTTAAATGTTTTAATTAAAATAACATCTCAGGTATCATAAACAATCATAACAAACATATAATCATCAAAACATTACCTTTTATCACATCATAAGTACATCAATCATCACATACAATCTACATCAACATATGTCTACTCAAAATAACATCATAATCATCTCATCTAAATAACCAACAACACCAACTAATCATGAAATGTCTATCACTATTTAATCATACATCATCCACATAGGCTTTACATCACATGACTATCTAGGTAAGAAAGCAAAGATTCATCTACATGTCCAACAAAATATCTCATCATAACAAACATCATCATCACATCATGAGCATCCCATCACCTAGCCATAACATCATAATCATCCTACCATCTATCACATCCATAAAATTATGGTCCATTAACCCATAACTATGTCATGAAACATAAATTACATCATAGTCATCTGTAACCATAATAATAATCACAAACATCATAGTCATGTCCAAAAATGCATAAACATTATCATATCATAAACAACATCCATCAATATCGAATATCATCATGAGCATCAATCATCACATTCCTAGCTAGGTGAATAAACATAAGCCATAACCATGCTAATCATCATAACATCATAATAATCACATCATATCATCATAAAAAACATCACATCCATAAACAAACCATAAACCATGATCACATCTATAATCATAAACTCATAATCAAACTAATGGTCCTATATACAAAAATGTACATGTATCTCAGACATGTATATACATCTTGCTACATCAGCTCACACATTGGTATCAAAATCATATGATACATAAAAAATACAATGTATTATAACAGTCTATGACTCTAGAGCACCACTACTTGTTAGAGCCTATCCACCTCTTGAACCTACCTATCTCCCTAGCCCACTGACCTGGTGTTGCACTACTAGTCCCTCCAATTATCCTAGCCCTGTACTCACCCCATCTAGGCTCATATGGTAGACATGTGAAAACCAAGGCCTCATAGTACTAGAGTTCTTCAACTATAGCAACACATCGCACCATGGAGATAGTCCTTGGTGGTCTTATAGGTGTTGGTACTCCTCCCCATGCTTACCTAAGATAATATCTCTCATGAGTAACCATAAATAGCTAAACCCTCACCTGATCCCTCTCCCTAATCAGTATAGCCACCTAGCCCTATGTTGCATCCCTTTCCTAGGTCACTGACACTAAATATGTCTATATTATGGCTAGTGTTGCCTTTGTCTGATCCCTCTTAGTAATTAGTGCCTATCTATCTGGGGCATCCTCACCCCTCTAACCACCACCACCATGTATACATCCACATCCATGTCTTATAAGCCCTCATCACCTCCAAAAATGGTTGCATCATAGTGTGCCTAAAACCATGTAGGGTACCCATCAGTAACACCTACATCATCAATCTCAACCCTCATTGGTAGCTCTTCATGATAATGAACACCTCCTCTAGCTTTGGATCAAGCAATGAGAACTTTACATCCTCCATCCTATATCTAGGGAACTCTTTGGGGGTACCTTATACCAGTCTAAACTACCTCCTCACCCTGTTAATAGGGATGATCTTAAACTCTATATCTCACCTCCCATAGATCCACTTGTAACTCTATAGTAATAAAATCTGCCTTATATGACCAGCCCATGAAGGAAATTAGACATATAATCACCATACCATGTCACCTACCACCAGTGCATCTAATTGGTCCTTATACCACCCTAGATCATGTGTCTTTCTTCCTGGTCTTAAGAGGGCATAATCATAGCTCCATCTCATGAACCCTATCCTAAATTCCATATGAATAAAGTCATGCCATGGTAGCCCACCTAGTCAGAGAACCTTGATGTGCTCATAATCTTAGTAGCTCAGTATAAACCCAATATTGATACCATAACTCATGTACACCCTAAAACCCAAGATCTCTCAATATATCTACACTAGCAAGATATGTCCCCAAGTATACATGATCTGATCCATCACCATGTCAACCAAAACACCTAATAATAATGAAGGAAATCTTCCACTACTCAAATTAGGTAATGCATAACAAGTCACTACCATCATCATCATCATCATCATCATCATCATCATGACCCATCTCATGCCCCTATCTATGTGATACATGGGTGCATAGTTTAGACCTCACATGTGTCACATCATCACCATACAACACACCCATAAGTTGGTCATGCTTCTCACCCTCAATGTGCTCTATTAGCTCACCTCATAATGATAGCTACATGATATAATGAATATCCTCTGGTATGATCATCATCTCTCTGGTAGGAAGTAAGAATGTGTTAATGGTCTGATCCCATCTCTCGATGAGTGCCACTAACATAGTCACATCTTGGGGCACATGATGATAATACCTAATGTCACCCAAACCCAATACTAATAGGTGGTCCCACTCCTGGTTTGTCATCACTCAATGGACCTGATCTAGCAACTGCAACACTTGATCTCACATTTGTATCTACTCACTTTCCTACATGGTCATACTAATACCTTAGTTAACCTAACTCATCAAAAATCACCTATGAACTATGACCTATTACCTATTCATCTCTTCTACTAAAATATACCATAGACTTACCTTAGACTTTACCTATCCTACCTCATCTATTCACCTATTTACCCTTAACCCTTTCTTAAACACACCCTTACACTCTTCTTTTTTACCCTAGACTTATAAAACCTCCCTCAGTTTACCTAAACCCTAATTTAACACCAAACTTCTTCCTTCATTTATTGTCAATGGTCGAGTGTCAATTGGTGAAAGATACTTTTAGAACCATCACTAATCAATAATCACCCAGTGATGATTTGGTGATCAACTTCTAATGATCACTATATAGTGACCTATCGATGATCACCTATTGACCACCGATAGTCATGCATTGATCTATAATAGTTGATAGCAACTATCGATAATCATTATGTGGTGACCACTAATGATCCAACCTAATCCTAACATTCTAAATCTACCAAAATAACTACTAAAATAAAATTACACCTTACTTAAACCATTATAACCTACCCTACCTACACTACCCCTCTATAATTTTACCCCCTTTACCACTTTCATCCCCAAAACCTCTACCTAGCCCTAACCCTAGGCCTAACCCACCCATAATCAAACAAATAACTATTTAATCAATAAACATTGAAAATTTAATTACACCCCCTACCTCATTATATGATCATCGATGTGGAGGTGACCTCAGAACCATCACCATGCTCCGTACTCTCCCTTGTCCTCTTTATATCCTTGATGGTTGAATCTCTAACCAATCAAATCCAACCACCCTCAAACACATAATGAACACTCAACTACCTAAATTACTGACAAAACTTCCAATCATCACCACATTTTCACACTCACCCAAAAATAAGTGTTGAAGGTTAGTAATGAACAAATGAATCCCATAATAGACTTTTAACCTCACCTTTTTAGTGTTGACGCCTGATTGTTGACAGTTAGTAGGTGACCACTGACGATCAACCCTGACCATCGATGCCTCCTAACATTTTTTCCAATATAACTTAAAGTTTTTTTTAACTACTTTCCACCAACCTCCTTAACTACTACATAACCATGGAGGTTACCTACTCCAAGCAACCCATCATGTAACCTCAATATTGGTCATTTTGGCCCAACTTTTGCATGATTTATGATGACCTTGCCTTGGTCACTTTTCTTTCTATGACTACATTACCATTTTGAACAACTTGAACTCATATTACATTTGTGTATGAACCTAATTATATCTTCTTGAGAGCACTTCCTACCTTGGATACCTATGATTACACTAACCTTGACTAGGAGACTTGAGTTTATAAGTGTAACCTAACTGCCATGCCTAAATGTTGTCACTTGGTCCACTTATCATTTGTCTTTTTAGCACCACTTATTTTACCCACCTAACTCAACCATGGTAGTCCATTCAATACATGATATGTGATATCACATTTAGTTACATTTTATGTGTGTGTTTGCACCTCAATGCCCAACCCAGACAACATTATCACCCACTTAACCACCTTTCAAACCTATACCCAATTTTTTTTCACCTCATCAAATCTTGATTTGAGGGGGAACACCTCCTCCTATTCTCAAGGCAACTAAACCTTCAACCAACCTTATATTTTCATTTTGCATCTTTTTGGTACAAACCTCACAATAAAAAGGGGAAAAATATAGGCATTAGAAAACTACACATGATGGTTCTAGATGTCAAACTAACCCCTAGACCACCCTTGGACCCCCTTAGGACCACCTGACAACCCTCAACCACCAAACTTAAGTCAAACTAACTAACTTTGACCATTCTACCTTTTGACCTATCGACCATCGATGGTCGACCCCTAACCATAAATTATTAAGCCCAACCATCGATGATCTTTATTTGACCACCTTAAGGGTTAACTCAAGCACAACTCCACCTTATTTTTTATTCTTATCCACTCACATAATTATGCATGTTAAAATTAAAATTAGATGACATGTTAAGACCTTGTTTAAACTTATTATTTCACCTCTCCCTTCTTTCTATAAAAAGAGAGGAGAAGAGGTGAAAAGGAGGGAAATAATCATAGAGGAGAATCAGTAATTATCAAAGCTTCTCATGTCAAAACTTCTTTTGTAGGTATTCTTTCAGTGAACTAGTGACCAGGTCAGAGATTCAAAGTGTTGTAGTTCATCAATCATAACCAAGACACTAACACTCTACCAAAACTACTCTAGGATCCATAATGGGTTTTTAGTCACCCACATCGACATTTTTCATTCAAAAGAGTTAAGTATATATTTTCAGTGATTATTTATTTCATTTCTACCTCACAACTAACATCTAGCCTAAACCCACCTCCCAGAATCACTCAACTACCTTCCAAACCAAACCTAAACTAAATTTGATAGTAACCATTGATGATACTTAACCATCAATGGTCTACCCCCAACCATCAATGGTCACCCAACCTCCAATGGTTCCTAACTTCCAATAGTTTACCCAACTACTGATGGTCACTATGTGACAATTTCAACAACAAGCTTATTTTACCCATTACACCTTAACCAAATCCCATTTTTTGACTATCTGCCTGATCATAGAACATCACCCTATTTTTTAAACCACATCTAATTTATTTAAAATTAGTATCTAATAATTTATTGCTATAATTAGTCGAATTCATCTCTTTTAAAAACTTCTTATATTTGATTTTAGTGTCTTATGTTATTTATGCAAGTAATTTATCTTTCATTTCTAGAACTTTATTGTTTAAAATGTGGATTGTCAACCTCCAAGGAAGCTTGTGCTTTTTGGATCTATATTACTAGGCAATCCACCCTACTATCTAACTAATAAACCATTTTTTTAGTGCTTTCTTATCTACAGGTCATTCCTCCCTAAATAAAGAGGAGTATCTATAACCATCTAGATCAAAGAGCGTAAACCAAAACCAAGTTCTACTAACCTCACCCTTCTTTTAAGTTTTACAACTTTCTACTTAAAGAAGTAAGAAAAATTTGTGTGAAACAATCTGTATCACATTATATTGGAATACAAGCAAATCATGTCCAACTACATTGATCCACATAAGGCTCCACACAAAAGCCCATCCAAGTGACCATCTTGTATTGTGTATGGCACATCTCCATGATGTCTAAGATTTATCAAATACCATTGAATACTATATCTTCTCCCCCTATCAAGTGAGAGATAAGAAATATGCATCAAGAGAACAAAATCAAACTATCCTATCTACTCCATCTCATTAATATCAAGTTTAGAAAGCCAAAACTAGAAAAAATAAAGAACATAATCTAAAAAATGCTACAACAATAGATCCCTATCTTAACCCTAGCATAAGATAGGTGAATACTAATCACTTAGACTAAGATGTCAGGTCCATAGACCTTAGCCAAATAATATGCCTCATAATCAAAGGAAGTGTCAAAATAACCTAAATATCTATAGTAACCAAAGGATATGCCACTAGAACAATCCACATAATTTGCTTCAACTCTTGTTTTGTATGGAGAGTGGGGTCACCAAAAAGGACACACATTTGGAATATGTCTAATACCACCACATTTGAAACATTTAGGATGTTTCCTATGTTGAAAAGATCTAGAAGAAACTAAATCACTATAATAACCATTATAGTGATAAAATTTCCCATGGTGATGTTAGTGTTTTGAAGATCCTAGAGAGTATAAGTGAGAATGTTGTGGAGACTGTCTAAAATGACATGGAGAGTGTCTCAAAGAATATATTAGAGAGTGTTTTAGATAATGTTTTTGAAACTACCTCTATACATGAAAATGATCTTTATGATGTGACTTAGCCTTTGTATAGTGAACCTCTTCAATAAGCTTACTCTTTTTCCTTATAAACTATCACTCATGTTGAGTCAACAACTCACAAATAGAGTCAAATGTTACACCATTTAGCTTATCAC
This sequence comes from Torreya grandis, assembly GCA_037957365.1. NCBI lineage: Eukaryota > Viridiplantae > Streptophyta > Pinopsida > Cupressales > Taxaceae > Torreya > Torreya grandis. The sequence goes on from JARHVA010000040.1 coordinate 5,408,343, forward strand.
TAAGCTATAACATTTTGAAAAAATTGGTGTATGTATAACTAAGGCCATTTAGTGTGATGAAAATGAGCATGTCATCATCAATATTTCCACCTGTTGTGTAGTATTCTCATTTCAATGTTTTCATCAAAGAAATATATTTAGAAACATCTTCATCTTCTGCCAATTTATTATTCAAAAGTTACATAAGAAGGTCAATTTTATTTTATGTAGGTTTTTTATCATAGTTTAAAGCATTAAATATTTCCATGTTTTCCATGTACCAAATTTAACATCTTTAATTTGAATAATCACATGTGTAGTGCAGGATGATTTTAGCAATGTGAGTGCATGTTTATCATGTTTATGGTATTCAACCAATTTCGCCACTTTAGTGAGTGGTAAAAATTTTCTATTATTTCCCACAAATAATTAAAAATAATCATGTTTTACATGTGTAAACTCCATTCCTTATAGTTTTTAGTTGTTAATCAACCATTTTCAGAGATCAAACTGATAGTTTTAGCCATGGTGTAAAAACAAACAATCAAGGAATGCTATTGAGGTTTTGCCTTTACCCACCAAATAGATTTTGATTTAAAAAAGATTATGGGACTTATAAAAAAGAATGCAACACCTTATATCAACATTTACACCCTTATATGACCATTATAACTTTGATATAACTTCTTTACAAAATCTTTGAAACTAGATTATCTTTTTTCAAAAAGGTATATTCTAAAAAATCAAATACAAAAAGAAATTTGTCAAAATAAGAGTTTTGAAACTATGACCTCTTGTTTAGAAAGTGACCACCAAAATATATTTGCCAATCCCTCCACATGCAAGTTTAAGATATAATGAAACAATATTATAGATAAACATGACTTTATTATATATCCTTTATTTTTGGTTTATGAAAATAAAATGATATATATGATAATTGTTTTAATAAATATTACACCTACATGTAAAAAAAATGTACTATCCTTTTTACTTGTATGGAAAATCAAATGCACTACTTTATTGTGGAGCCCATGCAAATTTTAGGGTTTTTCAAAAATTAAAATACTTTGAAGCTTATTTCAACATGCCATAGGTGTACTACATGCCCATTAGGTGGAAAATATATATTTGAAAAAAAAGGCCAAAATATGAAAAATTATAAATTAATTAGCAATGCTTATAACATCAAGGAAACTGATATTTATACTATAAACTGGTTATCCAGGTCATTTTGAGACCTTACTATTCAATTGAACATTGTCTGTTATTTATACAATCAAATATGATTCTAAGAAAAACTAGAGAATTGGTATATATAAGGGATTTTCAAAATGTTTAATAGGGATTATGGGCATCCTAAGCAAGACACCAATGCTTTTATAGTGCTCAATGGATTCAATGAAACTCTTGAGATGCTTGCTAGAAAATAAAAAGTCTTGGAAAAGAAGATTCAAAATAGTTATCTACCTGTGATATCCCCTCCAAATAGGGATATATGAAAGACACAAAACTCTGATACCAAAGACAAAAGCTCTGATACCACTGTGATATCCCCTTCTATCAGGGAATATAGAAACATATAAAGCTCTGATCACAGATACACACTGCAGAGTAGATTCAAGTACGCATAAACAAATTACAGATCTTATCATTCATTCAGATGATTACAAAATATATCCTTCCAAACTATTGCAAATTGCAATCCTCTATTATGCATATAAATATGAAATACAGTCTCGAAAACCCTGGCTTTGCAAATTTGGAAGTGCAAACTGGATTCTGGAAGGTCTCGGCCTTTCTGTGTCGACACACAGACGCCGTCGTCGGTCGATATATCGCCGACATCGGTCTCTGTCGGTCGGATTTTTGCCGACGTCGGTCTTCAGTCGACCGATGTTGGTCTCTGTAGCCCTCTGTCCGCCGAGGTCGGTGCCTGAGCTGATCTGAACAGACTGTATGGATTTAGTACGGCCGCCAACCTGTCTGTTCTTAACCCCTGATTGCTGAACACCCTGATCTGAAGATATACTATTCTAATACGGAATATTTCTATCTATATAATTTATTGAATCAAAACTAAATAAAGGTAAATACCTGAAATATCTGTAATAACTTATGTGTGAAGTTATCTCTCAATAGTGAAATTCTATGATAACTTCTGGATGAAGCTATCTCTCAATTTGGCAATAGATCGGCTGATCTTTCACAACCTCTGAATCGCACACAATGAAGAGTTGACGTTCTCCACTGCAAATGGAATCCTGGAACCCTTGGCTCAGTCTTCACAGAAGAATTTCTCCAATTTCAATAATCAATTCATACATGCATAATCAATAATGGCCTCCATGTGAAACCCTTATACCCTCAAAAGATATGCTTGCCCTAATTAGGGTTTTCTTAAATTAGCATTAGGGTTTCTAATTTAAAATTAGAGCAAATAATTAATAATTAATTATTAATTATTAATGAGACCAAATAATTAATATTTGATTAAATCAATCAAATATTAATATCTCCCTCAATATACGTCGGATCCTCAAACCGATCGAAGCAGGTGAATCAGGGAGTGATTCCGCACATGACCATACCAAAATAAAGGTGCTCCACTGCATATCAAATATCCCTAAAAAGCAGGAGCTCAAGCCCAATGCATCTAAAATACCCTGAATGAAAACCAAATGTAGAAATTTTGCAAATCAAAGTCAAGCCAAGCTCCATTATGACCCTCTATCCATCTTATTAGCCTACGAAGGTCGTATAATAGGCTAATCATCAAGTCTGTCAATGTCCATGAAAAAGGGGACATGACAATCCGCCCCTCCTGAAATTGCTTGTCCCCAAGCAATCTCAGAACAATGAACCACTCAATCCTCCTGGATCCCAAATGTAGTTATGCCCTGCACTACTGTGAATCAATGTGAGTACCTACAATATCATCAGAAGTAAAACAAAGAGGAAACCATAATCAAATTGGCGAACACAACTCAACCAATCTCTGAAATCACAACTGCCCTGGATGTGTCGATACTGTAGACTGTGTACTGGGCAACTGCAAATTCCATCTACAAAATATGGTGTTAATCCATCCCATAACTGATCCCTCTGTAACTGTGGCACAACTAACTGTACCACACTGTCAAATGTGTGAGAAGAATCAATCTGGAGACTCGACTCCACTGGTATCCCAAACTCCTCAGAATCAGGTACTCCCAAGTCCTGAATATGTGTGTGATCCTCAACCACATGCTCCTCATAAGCAGCTATAGAAAGATACTCATCACCCACACTCAGTGTACTAACATCTGAGTACACCTCCACACTCTGAATGCAAGCATCAGACTCATCCCCACTATCTAACTCCTAAGTTAAACTTACCTTAAGACAAAGCTCATCCACAACATCCTCAACTACTCCTGCCTGTGAAGATAATGCAGATAAATCATTACCTGAAGATGTGTTAATATCTCCCTGTATTGGATCAGCATGACTGTCAAACTCATCATGCAAGTCGCTGCATGTCATAGGGAAATCACTACGATCCTTGGGTCTATTAATTAAATTCTTTAACCACATGCAAGCTCTAGGTGAGACATTTCTCCCTTTTATCCAGACATACCATAAATCTTCTGCCAAGAGTTTGGAAATTTTATCCTCCTCCTCAAACAAGATTGTGAACATAATAGAGTGCATTGATGCCAATATATTGCTAGAATGAAACTCATCTAAAATATTCCAAAATATTTTAAACATCATGCGAATTTCACCAATACAACCTACTAACATCATAACATTTTCAAATCCATACCTTGCAAATGTTTCAAGTAATCTTGCCCTCCTTGAGAAATGAGGGTCTCTAATGTTATCCAACTTTTCGAAGCTTTTTACCATGGCATAAAGTACCTCTCTCATAATCTGATCATCATGAAAATCAAAGCCAGCTATGATCCTCATCATTTCACTAATGCAAGAGAGAGCTGCAAGTCTTACCACCTCATCATGATGTCTCAATAATCGGGGCTTCACCAACGAATCAAATGCTGGAAATAACGTTGTTTGCATCTCATAAGTATTTGAATGCTCAACCTTGCCTAAATAAGTGTCCAACTCCTCCAAAATTTTTAGAGTGTCATCTGCTTGCTGAAATGGATGATCTAATTTATTCTTTGCATTGTGCATGCGTTCTTCCAAATCTTTGACCCCTCTTAGAACCATAGTGATAATCGAATTGAACCTGGAACTACCCAACAGGATGGCAAGACATTAGTTCTGATGTGCCCAATAGGATGGCAGGAATTTAGCTCTGATACCACTGTGATATCCCCTCCAAATAGGGATATATGAAAGACACAAAGCTCTGATACCACTGTGATATCCCCTCCAAATAGGGATATATGAAAGACACAAAACTCTGATACCAAAGACAAAAGCTCTGATACCACTGTGATATCCCCTTCTATCAGGGAATATAGAAACATATAAAGCTCTGATCACAGATACACACTACAGAGTAGATTCAAGTATGCATAAACAAATTACAGATCTTATCATTCATTCAGATGATTACAAAAGATATCCTTCCAAACTATTACAAATTGCAGTCCTCTATTATGCATATAAATATGAAATACAGTCTTGAAAACCCTGGCTTTGTAAATCTGGAAGTGCAAACTGGATTCTGGAAGGTCTCAGCCTTTCTGTGTCGACACACAGACGCCGTCGTCGGTCGATATATCACCGACATCGGTCTCTGTCGGTCGGCTTTTTGCCGACGTCGGTCTCTGTAGCCCTCTGTCCGTCGAGGTCGGTGCCTGAGCTGATCTGAACGGACTGTACGGATTTAGTACGGCCGCCAACCTGTCTGTTCTTAACCCCTGATTGCTGAACACCCTGATCTGAAGATATACTATTCTAATACAGAATATTTCTATCTGTATAATTTATTGAATCAAAACTAAATAAAGGTAAATACCTGAAATATCTGTAATAACTTCTGTGTGAAGTTATCTCTCAACAGTGAAATTCTGTGATAACTTCTGGATGAAGCTATCTCTCAATTTGGCAATAGATCGGCTGATCTTTCACAACCTCTGAATCGCACACAATGAAGAGTTGACGTTCTCCACTGCAAATGGAATCCTGGAACCCTTGGCTCAGTCTTCACAGAAGAATTTCTCCAATTTCAATAATCAATTCATACATGCATAATCAATAATGGCCTCCATGTGAAACCCTTATACCCTCAAAAGATATGCTTGCCCTAATTAGGGTTTTCTTAAATTAGCATTAGGGTTTCTAATTTAAAATTAGAGCAAATAATTAATAATTAATTATTAATTATTAATGAGACCAAATAATTAATATTTGATTAAATCAATCAAATATTAATATCTCCCTCAATATACGTCGGATCCTCAAACCGATCGAAGCAGGTGAATCAGGGAGTGATTCCGCACATGACCATACCAAAATAAAGGTGCTCCACTGCATATCAAATATCCCTAAAAAGTAGGAGCTCAGGCCCAATGCATATGAAATACCCTGAATGAAAACCAAATGTAGAAATTCTGCGAATCAAAGTCAAGCCAAGCTCCATTATGACCCTCTATCCATCCTATTAGCCTACGAAGGTCGTATAATAGGCTAATCATCAAGTCTGTCAATGTCCACGAAAAAGGGGACATGACACTACCTTAAAACAACATTTTGCATCTCTCATACAAACCATTTGAATGAAAAGGATAGAGAAATTTTTTTAGGATGAAGCACCAAAAAAATTAGACTGGGTAAATTCCAATGAAGCTTTGGAAACTTTGGATTGATAAAATGTCGTATAACCTCAACAAACTCTCTCTCTCCTTCCACTATCACATTCATGGCTTCCTCCTTCAAAAATGTAGATCTGATACCACTATAGGCACAAGGTATTAGAGTAATATAAACTAAAATTTATTTAATGTAAGCATGTTATATTTGAATGATTCATAAATTTATTTATATCTTTATGAAAGTTGGTTGTGAAAACCAACAAATAATGGGTTTTAATTAAATCAAACAAGTAAAATATAACTAAACAAATAAATAATCAAACTACATATAACCTTGGAACATAAATGACCCAAAATGGGTATAGTAACCACTATCACAGTTACAATTACATATCCTACATGCCAAAATAATATCTCAACTTAGTTTTCTATTGTGTGAATGGAATCTAGAGTAGAATTTAGAACAAGGTTTTTGAACTTCATATTCCTATATGTGAAGATGAAACTATATGTATTATGCCTAAATTTTTTATAGGTACAAGAGGGTGATGCACAAAAATGTCTTCACCTCAAGTATGGTAATAGGTATGGTAAGGTTTGGCCCTAACTTGAAATATGAAGCAAAATAATAGATACTTGATTCCTCTCACTCTTAAATTAATTTATCTTTGTCGTTATTACTTGTCAAATGGCTTGGGATGACTTGGTATAAATAGGATGCTCTAAGACATAATTCACAATTAGGCTAATTTGGTAAATATTAATAAACATCAATCAAGGTACATGTAGTACATCCAAAGGAAAAGGGACCCATAAAATGATAAAAGACAAAATTAGTGAGCTTTCCAACCTGACCCAGGATAGGATCAAAGGGTAACAATCCTATCCCAAACAAAATTACAATGTGAGGTTCTAACAACATCATAAGGATATGTTTAATTAGCCTTGAGGGTGAGAATCAATAAATTTAGATGAACTATTAGATTTATATGGATTACTTAAGGACTATATGAGAGATATTTTAAGGTAGGAGAAGTCATAGAAATAATAAATTATATACAAGCACAAAAAGAATGACAAAACATGGAAATGACACTATGACAAATGGTCTTATATCAAAATTAGGTGTCTACATAATAATCCTACTTTAATGTGGATATGTGAGTGAATTCATGCATGTGAAAAAGTATATAATTATGAATAATTAAAGTACACACCTTCACCTACCTAAGGAAATGTGGAAGGACTGAATGCTACTCAAGGTAGGTTCCATCCACATTGAGTTTGTTAACTCATCTAAAAACAATTGCCAATTGCTACAAGTAGTCAACATTGCAATAATAAACTTGAATATTGAATTTGAATTTGAAAATTGAAATTTAAAATAGCATACAAATGAATACACTTTATCAATATCAAACCAAATAATGTGGTAATGTGAAAATAGTTCTCCTATTTTAATTATGACTACAAATTTTTATGATAACTGCTAGACATAGCCACCATTTCTCTAAGAATTTGTGAACCCTTCTCCTACTTCTTGATCAAGGAAGTATACATTTTTTTTCTCTAAGTAACCTTCACTCAATAGTGTTTAAAAAATTATCATACCTAAATTTCACTTCAAATTACTCTAAAAATCATCTGACATATACCCCCTTTTGAGGTGGGGGATTGAATACCTTATGATTATAATCACTCATCTCAAAATAATAGAGTTAAAATAACCATGTCTAATTAAATTGTATATAAACTATACCATTTGAAATTTTCATAAAACATGTAATTATTGTAAAATATTACATGCAAAGCTCCATATTAAGATAGATAAGAACTATTCATGTCCCAAGTATCATATCACATAAGATAGATAACACCATGTAAAACTTAATGCCAAATATATAACTCTAAAGAGAATAAGTATCATATATAAGCATCTCATGGCATTGGAAATATAATATTGTACAAATTTCAATGAAAGGGTACCATTCCCCCTATGGTAAAGTACAATAGGAACAACTAACATACCCAAATGTAACAAAGAAGCCCTTAGTATGTCTAAATATAACAATGAGAAAGACATAATTAACATGACACCGTAGATGCATAGTAAGTACCATGGAAATTTAGGCACCAAAAAACTATACTATAATATATGTGCATGATATATATCATAAAACCAAACACAGTATAAAAGCATGCATAATAAACATCTCAGAAACAAGCATAGGATACAAAATTTAATGACACCCAAGTTAGTACCACATAAGTTAGTGAGACAATACACAAGGAAAAAACTCACAAGATAAGACAACAAGAGGATATTCTATGAGAAAAAATATAAAACCATGCACAAGCATACACATGCACACACAAGCAAGACTTTCACACAACACTCAATGTAATCAATCACAATATAATTAATCCATGTAATTTTCTATATAAAACACAATATATAAGTATTAGTAATATATGTGTGATACATTTAAAGTATCTCAATATAATAAATGGACAACAAGGGAAAATATCACCATGATAATATGTTATATGAAGATGCCCTTAATGTAAGCATGTCACCAATGTGACCATATACCTGAGGGTGTTGGCCATGTAGTTGCATTACATATGAATGATCCAATCATACATAACCTATGTATCTACATTTCACCCACTCAAAAAAATACCATATAAGTACATGTGTATGAATATGAAAACCTTTAGCACAACTAGTAACCAATGATAAAAGCAATTTTTTTTTTTTTTTTATACTATTTTTTATTTTTTCAATTTATAAAGTAAAGTATATGAAGAAGGTGCAAGGGAAAAAAATTGAAGAATGGAACAAGGCTCACATAATATAAAAATAGAATCCAAAAGGCACAAAAAAAATGAGGATGATTCTAGCCAAACAATAAATTCCTTCATAACTTAATGTTTGTGATTTACTTATTTTTTGATTAATGTGATTAAGATAGAGTAAAACTAGAAATATTTATATTATGTAAAATAGGTAAATAATTACACAAATATGGATGTAAAAAGGTAGATTGATATTGTATTTAGATTATTTGTAATTTATAAATCAAGATGAAAGAGAGGTACTTATCTTATTTTGATATTTTATTACTCATTATTTTCATCAAATGTTTTTGGAAACACTTTGTGTTTGCTCTATAATCATTTAGATCATGAAACATGAGTTCAAACCATGTGCAAACACTATTTTTGAAAATGAGACCCCTACGGTGATCAATATTATCTAGGATCTATTGGCATTATCCCTATTGACTATGTAGATCTGTGATGCCTTTAAAAATTATGCCTATAAATGTTTTATACGTGTGATAATAATTTTTATCATGTGTGATGATCCATGATTTCCTTATCCTTCCTTTGAAACCATTATCTCACTTTTTATCAGACTCTTAAAAAAGGGGTTATTATGTTGGGTTTGAAAGCCCCAATCACTCATTACTAAGTGTTTGAGCATTGCGTAGATCCAATAATTTCAAGAGGGATTAAACCACATGTGGTTCTATGACTTATGTTTGTATGTGCAACATCATGTCAATCTAGAATGTAATGTAATGTTTGGATTTCAACATTTTTCACCAAATAAATTTGACCTAAATATGTATTTATACTTGGCTCTAGGGATAATCTTTTGAGGGTTATTTAAATATGTATACCTTTGTGATAATGTCTCAAGAGAGTGCTAATTTATTTCTCATGTTTTTTAGGACTTGCCAATATGGTTATAACTTTAGGATATGATTGACCCATGAAACATGTATAGGATGACTTAATGGAGACTTCCCAATTTGAAAAATGGTCATTGATTATTCTTAGACACAACTAGTAGAGTCAAACACATCTAGTTCACCACAACTATCTAATTATTTAATTAACCTGGAAGTGAAAATTAGTGATTTGAGATATGGTCATAGTCTTTTCAAGATTATGGAAGGTTCTTGCATAGAATAGGGTGATCCTGAATATGTATATATAGTAAATTAGGTTAGTCAAAACAACACATGGATAGACAAATAGGGGAAAGTGTGCTAAAGAATTAAATGTATGTGTATTGTCTAGGTAAGCCAAAGCGTGTCAAAGTTAATGTTGTCATAATGTATAATAATAAATTTGGGGGGGTTATACATAAAATTAGGTGTCTACAAATGCCCCCATTTTAGTCTAGTATTGAAATTTCTAGATTAAAAGGATAAAATAATAAATTTAGTACATGTGATGTATGCACTTGGTATTGACAAGTATATCCCAAATACCCCCTTTGTTCCATACAAAAATTTTAGGAAAATATGTATAGATCAAATTCCTCTCAATATAAATAATTTGAAACAATCTAGATCATTGAAATATATGAATTTGAAAATCTAATGAATAAATACTCTTGAGGGTACATGAACCAAGATGACACATGTTAAACTTATTTGGAGAATTTCATGGGTTGATTACACCCTAAGGAGATGCAGCTGTTGAGAACATGAGTTGAGGAGTATTAATGCCTTAATCACCATGGAGAAAGGAGTGCTAGAATTTTAATGACACAAGCACCTTACCTGCACTTCTTGAAGTATCACAATAATTATTTTTTGAAACCCTAAAATTGAGTTTGCATATAAAAATGTAAGCTTAAAATAAGTTTTTATGTCAAAATGTAACCCTAAAATAGGTTCATATGTAAAATGATCAACCACTGTAGACAGAATATATATCCAAAGTGATTACATAGTACCGTCATTCCCCATCGATCTAAAATATAGAAATAGAATAGTGTTTACATGAATAACATTCATGCCCTAAATTTGAACCAATTATACCTCAAAGTGATATAGAATGTTATAATTTATCTATCATAGTTCCATATATGTTCCTCAATTTTCTCAATTTGATAAATCTGGTATATCTTGATTAATTCGACCCATATAATGAGTCTAAAAATTTCATATAATATCCCAACTATTCCTCATAATAATGTAAAATTCCCCACATATATCTCAATATATCTAATATGTCTAATATATTATATTGTCTAGATAGGATCCATAATAATTTTAGCTACCATAAGACATATACCCACAATACATGTAATAATATAAATAAATGAAAGCTTTAAATAAAAATAATAAACATATTTACCACATGTAGCATTACTACCTCTTTAGATTAAAAGGCTCTGGCCTAAATTGCTAAAATAATAATACCTCTCTTCTATAATGAATTGCCTCTATCACTAGCTCTCTATGGTCTTATATAGATAAGGAAGAGGTTAGGGATAGGTTTGGAGAGTCGTTAACTTGTATAATAAGTATTCTTAAGATAATAATTTACTATTAATATTGGAATTCAATCAAGTCAATAACTTGACTGATACTCTTCTCTAATAATAGTTTGTAGATTATTATGCACCAATTAGTGATTATCCATGAATTATATTACAATGAAGATTAAAAGTGCATCTTAAAACCATATAATGGTGTATGAATAATTAAATACACTAATATATCCCCTTAATATGTACTTAAATGAAGGGAAGGATGGAGGAATAACTGAACTACCTCCCTTCATGACACCTTCTTTCAATCCCAAATGTTGTCTGAGCTAAACACATCAGGTCTCAAGCAAGGGTCTTTTGAAGATGTCTACAACTTGATCATCTGTTTAGTAAAACTTAAGATCAATGACCTTATCCTAGATCAATTGATAAATATAATTCATGTGAATCTCAATGTGTTTTGTGAGTTATTGCTTCACTGGGTTGCAAGTAATGTGGATAACATTTTGATTATCACACCAAAGTAGAGTGGGTTGGGTATGTGGAAATCAAAATTTATAAAGAAAATGCCAAATCTAGATTAACTCATGATAGATCCATGTTTTTAGTAGTTAAAGCAATATTAGTCTATTTTTTACAAGACCAAGTCATGATACCTACCCCGAGATGATAGATGTATCTTGTAGTTGACTTGTGATTGTCTAGGTCTCTTATCCAAATATTGTCTATATAGCCAAGGACTATTGTGTTCCAACCAAAATTTTAATAAAAAAATTGAATATTTTCTACCTAAGTTCTACTCAATCACATGGTTAGTAGTACCATCAAGATACCTAAGAATGCTTCTTGCAGCTTGCCAATGGATTTCATGGGGGGCTAACAATAGCATGATACCAAGTTAATAACAAATGAAATATCAAGAAAAATATAAGTTAAGTAAAAAATAATTCCCACCAATTACATGTAAAGTGTACCATCAACTAAAGGAGAAAAATACTAGGCATAAATAATGACTCATAATTCATAAGGAGTCGATGCAGACTTTAGTCTTTCTTGTTAGAGTGATTAAGTATGTCTTGAGCATACTTAAATTGATCAACAAATATTCCTTTCTTATACTATGAAATTTGAATACCAAGGAAAAAATGTAACAAGACTAAGTTAGTATTCTCAAAATAATTCATCGTCCAATCTTTTAAATCATGAATATGCTTGATGGAACTCCTTGTGATGATTAAGTCATCGACATAGAGGACCAAAATCAGAAGTTTCTCATCTACTTTCTTGGTGTATACTATGGGGTTGGAGGGACTCTATGTAAGGCTAGAGTTGATTAAGAATGTATTGATATTTTCAATCTACACACAAGGCTATAGTTCTCATTTCTTATGGACCTCAGAGGTTGGACATGTAAATTTCTTCTTTAAAGTATCCATGTAAGAAGGAAACTTATACTTCCATATAATTTGATTCCTATCTCATCCAAGGAGAGTATTAGCCTAATGGAATTCATCTCAGTAGTAAGAGAAAAGGTTTCATGGTAATCAACACCTTCAACTTATGAGTAACTTGTTACCATGAGTCAACCTTTGTATTTATCAATGTACCTATTTATTGCATCTAAGTATGCACTTTTATTGAAACATTGATGTTAAATATGGTTTGGTTTCTTACACCAATTAAAATACTCTAGATCAACATTGGCATTTACTTTCCCTTTCACTTTGTTTTGACTTGGGGAAGGATTTTGTTAATTTGATGAATTGTATTTAGGCTTGAGATTTGCTTTCCCTTTTTTCTTAATAGGTCCCGTGCCTTTTCCACAGTTGGGTTGTGAAGTTGTATTAGTATCATTGACTAATTAGTACCTTTAAGTTATATTTCCCCAATAAAAATAAAATTTTCCTATTCTCTCTGAAGTTATTCATAGAACTTGTCAAAAGTCAATGCCACACACACACACACACAGATATATATATATATATATATATATATATATATATATATATATATATATATATATATATATATATATATATATATATATATATATATATATATATATATATATATATATATATATATATATATATATATCCCATAGAGTTTTTATGTGTAGTAGTTTGAAACAAAAATTGAATAGGGATGACCCAATTTAGATAAAATAATTATAATGAGTTTTTCATCAATATTGGTTTCACCAGTCTCAATAGTAGAATCCTCAAACATTTGACTTTAGTGATGAAGTCCCCAATGTGAGGATAGTTTTATATACTAAGAATAATGAGCTCATTTTCCAATTGGCATGCCCTTAGTTTACTATGTTTTTCAAAAAGGTAGTCAAAAATTTATAAGGTTTCATGATGCACCAAAAAAGATACTTTAATTCAAGGGATACTAATTGACCAAGGATGCCTCTAGCTTCATCAGAATAGTTTTAAATTTTTTTGTCATTTGATAAGATATAAAATTATAGTGTCATTATTCATTGCAATGTGATAGAAGCCCTTGTTAAGGATCACATCAATAATGTATCATTTCCAGTTGAAGTATTTAAACTTGAGGGAATTACATTTTTTTTGGCCGTGGTGTAGCACAAAAACTTGATGTAGGTAATTTTTTTTTAACGCACCAAAATATATTTGAGATTTTTATTTTCTTCAAAATAAACCTTTTGTACTGCTCTTTTACTATTCTAGTTTAAAATTGAATCTAAAAACAAGGTTTTTAAACAAAAATAGAACAAGAATTATGTATTCTAACTAAACATGTAGTTTGATACTGTAACTAAAAAATAATTGTGGATCTAAATAGAGATAAGGAAATAGTGTGTAAAACTTCCAAATATACATTATATTTCTCTCAAATTATTAGGTTGGGTGTGTTTGATCTGTATGCTCTCTAATATAAGAATCCCAATCATAAATACTAAACATAGCTCAAAAAACACTGACTACAAAGGATTACATTACTCCCATAGCTACATTATCCTATCTTTGAGGTATGTAGACAGTAGCTTCTCAAGGCTAACTACTTACTGGTGCACTACATAATCAAATGACTAAGAGGCTTCTTATTGGAAAAAATAAAAATCCTAGGTGTTTCCTTTATACCATGAGGTATGTAGAAACTAAAATCTATATACAGTGTTATATAATGGCTTGAGTATTGGGGCAATACCCCTAACCATAGATTAGGGAAATTTGATTACTATTTTGCCCAGAGTGATAGTCCTCTGAGTTTACAACTGTCATAACATAGTTCTAACCTAAGGATTTTCTACTAAAAAAAGTGTACACATCTAAAGAACTTAGAATATATTAAAATTTTTGGTGGTTCAGAAGTCTTAGCAAAAGATAAAAAATTTCAAAAATACATAATATACTTGCCTATAAAAAATCAATCTAACCCAAAAAAACTTTTTATTTTTGGCACAAATTTTGATGTCAATAAAAACACCAAAAATATGACAAATTTGTACCTAACATAAAAGGAAAGTTGTATGTAAATGCTAATATATACTTTGTGGTAAATTTTATGTCAAACTGAGAACTTGATTTTTTTCATGAATCCCAAGGGAACCAAAAATTATCATATGAATGTTGAATCAACATTTGGCACATAAGAATAATTTGTTGTATAGGTCAAGATATATTTTTTGGTAAAATTTCAGGTCAATCTAAGCACTTTGAGTTTTGCATGAATCCCAAGATAGCTGAAAAATGTCATACAAAGGCTAGATTAGAACTTGATGCAAAAAGTCAATTTTTTGCAAAGGCCAAAATATACCATCTGATAAATTTTTAGATCAAATGGAAAATTTTATATTTTTCAAACCTTTACTACCCCACTATGTTCACTAAATTATGATCAACCAAGATCCTCTAAGGGCAAGGTGAGATCATAATATTGTTAAGTTTAGTAGGCCATTAAAGTTTAGGCTTGAAATTAAATATTTAAAAATTAAACCTATATACAAAATGAGGTGAAGGTTATATTACTCTGATACCAAATTAAATTGTCTAGATAAGGTCCAGAATCATGTTAGCTACCATATAACAGACACCCATAATATATGCAATAATATAAATCCATGAAAGCTTTAAATAAAAATAATACACATATTTTCCACATGTAAAATTACTATCTTTGTAGGTTAATAGGCTCTCACCTAAATTCCCAAAATAAAAATAACTCTCTTCCATAATGAATTATCTCCATCGATAACTTTCTATACTCTTATATAGATTAGCAAAAGGTCAGGGATATGATTTAGAGAGTAGTTAACTTATAGAATAAGTCTTATTAAGATAATAATTTATTATTAATAAATAAATTCAATCAAGTTAATAATTTAATTGATATTCTTCTATAATAATAGGTTGTAGATAATTGTGTACCAATTAGTGATTATCCAAGAATTATATTACAATGAATATTACAAGTGCATCTTAAAACCATATAATAGTGTATGACTAATTAAATACACTAACATGGTATGTCTCATATGAATCCCATAATCTTACCCAAAGTGTGAACTATCTATCTGTAATGAATTGAATCTTTATGATAGGACCATTATATGCCCCCCTTTTGAAATGAATAAATGGGTATATAAATGTCAAGTCAAGTAGATATATTAATTAAGCACACATTAATAAATGTTACATTAGATATATGATAGAGATAATGGAATAAAATTATACAATAAATCACAACACCAAGCTCAAATAAATCATATATGTAATCATACACACGTACAATATCATGATCGTGAAGCACACAAGCACTCAAGACACAACTTGAAACAAACACAACATGGCCATGATCCAGACTAGAGGGTCCTCTGACACAACTAACATACAACATGATAACACAAAATAAATGCACTCATATAACATACATTAATGATCACATAATGTCACAACCATCAATATTATGTACACATAGAATAAACAATGTTAGTTTGCATAGTCATTTAATGTCAGTATCCAATATAACAAATAAAAACATCCATAATAAATATCACTATAGAATGTATGAGCAAGAGAAAATCATGTATATCAATCTAATATGATCAATGGCCTATTATATAAATATATACCTTAATAAGTGTATGAAGATGCCCCTAGTGTATGCATGCCCCCAGTGTACAAATGTTGCCCTTGGGTGTAAATATTGTCATGCATTTTTATGTCCATGTATCATATGTAAAATGTATGTCCAATATTCTAGTCATGTATATCATGAAAATCATGTGCATAAAAAATAAATATATAATTCATTATGTATACAATGAATAACAATAGTCGTCTATGTGTACAGACAAGACATGTCATACATAGGATGTGGATTTGTATTTCTTGAATATTTTATATTTTTAGTGTTTTTTAATTTTATTTTATTTTTATTATATTTTGTATATTTTTTAAATATTTTTACATTCCTAAGATCATATCTATGGGATGCCTAAATGTTGAACATGTATTTGGTAATAGAGTGTTTATCTTTGGATATAGAATCTTATTGAATGCCCATAGGTCATCATCATTGGAGTTGTCATATCTAGGTATGCCTATCATCATTCCTATATCTTTTTAATATGCCTATGCTTAAGAAATGTATTTATCTCAAAATCCTACGTAGGATCACATGTCATTTTATGAATCAATACTACCTTATTTATTTTTTAGTGTTTGATCTTTTGGTGCTCATTCTTTCCATCATGCTGAATTTTGATTGTCGTAGTTTCAAACTTGAATGAAATACACTTATTTGGACCACAAATTTTAGCTTGAATTTATTCTAACCATTATTTTCCATGTTTAATGTGCAATTGTTTCCTAGTATGCATCACAAATATCAATGTATCCATAACCTTTGGACCATAAGAGATCATGAACGTAATATGTCTTCTAGACCCATCACAATAGATAGTGTGTCGTGGCTCATTTATTGTGTGCCTTAATTATTGTATAAATTTAATTTTGCACATATTTGTCCCTTTTTATTCATCAACTTGAACTTCTCAGCAATAATCACTTTCAATGAACACTTGAATAATTAATGGGTTTATTTTAGACACTTGTATACTTTACTTGATATTTTCCTTTGTTGAGTCTCTTTGGAAGTCAAAATTTGTGTATATATATTAGGTACCTTTACATTTGCATG
Organism: Torreya grandis; assembly: GCA_037957365.1. NCBI lineage: Eukaryota > Viridiplantae > Streptophyta > Pinopsida > Cupressales > Taxaceae > Torreya > Torreya grandis. Next base: position 5,425,560 of record JARHVA010000040.1, read on the forward strand.
TATGATCAGGATAATGCATTAATCTATAAAATTTTGATTTTTTTGTTGTAATGCCACACAACTATCCCTTCCATGTCTAGTTATTCTATGATAAGTATAATATGGATTCCCTCCTTCATGTGATAAATGAGCCACATATTGATGTCTATTGGAATGTAGAATGAGAAAATTATTTTCAAGTATAATTTTTAAAATAATACTTAGTTTAACTTGTACACTGGTTATTTGTAACATTACATCATGATGTGTGGAAGGTCATGTTTCCATGAATTCTATATTGTTGACTAAATTTTGCATGGAAACTAGATATTCATCATTTATACATTGTGCAACATGCAATGTTTATTATGATCGAGTCATATTAGTTTTCACAAAATGTTGTCTCAATGGATCACTTAATATGAGACATTCCTGTCATGAATTGATATTGTAACAAGTATTTATATTTGTATCCATGTTTTATATATGACTGATTGTGTGATGTATCATATAACATTTACTTTACAATTGCTTACTTTTTGGAGATGTAATTATAGACTTTATATCCTCATGGTTGCTTGTAAAGGTCACTTTAAATTTATTTAACTTGGGTCATGTATGTAAAAGACCTCATAATTTGTCAATGATTACCATGTTTGAATCATCTCGATACTCTCCTAGGCATATAGGTGTAAAGTTTAGATGAGACAAATAATCATATATGTTTCTAGGAATTTCATTATCATCATCATCACTGCCATCCTCAATGATCACTTAATTGGGATATTTTTTATTGACCAACAAAGAAAGATCTATTATCTTCTCCTTTTATGATTTAATCATATGCAGTGACTCTTTTATTGTCTCTTAATTTAGTGATATGTTTGGAGATGACTCATTTTATTTAGCTTTGCTTGAATCTCCAAACTCATATGTATGTGGTTGAATTACTATATGACTTATAATGGAGGTACTATAGAGAAAGGAGGAGTATCAAATTATGGTATATATCCATCATTAGGTTCAATTAGTTTATAATACTTGAAAGGTTTATTATCCGCAAGACATGTATATGAACATCCCTCACATACAAATTTTAAGCATCAATGTAAGTTGAATGGTAGAATGTCCATAACATGAATCCAAGGTCTAATTAAGAGTAGGTTATAATGTAAATGATTTGGCATAACTTGAAATGTAGTAGTTAATGTTGTAATCCCCACTATTACATCTAATGTAAACATTCCCAACACTTTGCAAGGTGCATCATCAAAACATATTATGTTCTTATCTGATTTATGATTATATTTTATATTAATACCAAATGGTTGAAGAAATGTGATATTTTAAATTCTCAATCTTGATCCATTATCTATAAGCACATGATTAACCCCCTTATTTAAAATTCATACTTTAATAAAGAGTGGAACATTCTAATCTATAGTATGTTGAATTGGCAAATATTTTTGTTAAAATAAATTTCCTCTTCACTATCCTTCATGATATTAATAATAGATACAAAATAAGCTAGTTTTTTATTATTAGGTAAATTTGCATCATGTAATTTTATGTATATAATGTCATTATAGATAGTGGATCGCTTAAGCAAGTCTAACATAGATATTTTAGTTGGAGTATTCTTAAGTTAATCAATGAAATCATCATCTCTAGTGACATTCCCTGGAACCATGGTTGGAAGAGGAATACTAGGAGGGACATTTTGGCTACCTTCACTATCACTAAAAGACTATATACCCTGCCTCTTTATTTTATGATAGGATGGACCTCTGTATACAATATAATCCTAGGGTGAATAATATGGTAGGTATGTTGGCTTTAACTACCAAGAGGTCTTAGGGGAGGAATGAAAAGAGTCATACATTCCCTTTTCCTTTAATTAGTAACCAAAAACATCTCAAATTCAATATTCATATAATATGTGTTACTAAGGAGAGTTAAAATTTAATATTTATGACTATCATCCTTATTATAGGTAAAATAAGAGTTTTGAAATGGTCCCTATCCTTTTACAAAGATATAGAAAAAAAAATGAAAATAAAGAACCATAACCAAGGCAAAACAATAACTAGGATAAACAATAACCTCGATAAACAAAATGTTGTTGATCAATAAAAAATAAGTGTCATGGTTTAGCTTTAGTACTTGTTATTAAGAAAAAAATTAAAGTGAAAGAGCATTGATAAACAAACTAGTATAGGAAAGACATTAGCCATTAAATTCCTAGGTGCCTTTCCATAATTGGTCTAAAATCATATTATGTATCCTTTGTTCTCCACTAACCTACCATTGAATGCACTTATTCTTCACACATCTAAATTGGTGCTCATCAGAAATTGTATCAAACATGGATTCATTACAACCTCTATTTGAGCTGCTCTATTATATATTTATAAACAATCATGTGGATGGGTTTGTAGAGAAGCATTTTATAATATTTTTTCATGCTATGTGTTGCATGTGAAAAAAATGAGACATGCACCTATCATAAAATGGAAGTGAGTGTATGTGAAAAAAATGTGTATGTCATTATCAAAAAATGGAATTGAGTGCCATGAAAATTAGTCTTTTAGTGTTGTAATATTAGGATGCTTGTAGGGGAATATTTTGGAGGCTCTATAGAAGTATTTGTATTTGAAATGATAAAAATATTACATTTAATTCATTTACGAGGTGGATATACAAGTATAAACCTATGAATACATGTGTCTATTGCCGTAATGAATATCAAGTCCTAAATTTGATGGCTACATGGCCATATTTATGTTTTTTAGCCATAAAATACAATCAATTTTCTTAAGATATGATATTAGTTGAAAGGTAAAATTTTAGGCATATCATCAAAAACTATAAAAGATTATAATAAATTTAAATATTGTCTCTAATGTTTCCTTTCATACTATAAATTATATTATATTTAAATGGAAATGTTGAATAAATAAATGTCATCAATGTTTTTTATGACAGGTAAGGTTGACCATCAAATTTAAGCCATGGCAATGATAATGAAGCCAAAATATTGTCAGACTGGTGTTTATTTTTGGGTAATATGTTAAATATTGATAGTGTTGAGCTTAAAATTTTAATGAGCCTCAAAATTAGGGAGGGCATAAATAAGGCCTTAAATGTATATACTAATTCATGTGTAGATAAATGAGTTTTTTTAAAACAAGGGATTGTTATGTATTATTAGTCTTAAATATTTGGTCCAATCACTATGTGCCTCCCTCACAAGAAAATATTTGCCCTATGTAGATGCTTTGCCATCAAAGCCTAAATTTTATGGTGATATGAAAATTCATAGGAGTCTACTCTTATGTGGCTAGTATCTATCACTTGGCATGACTCCCCAACATCTAACTTATACTACACAATCACCTAGCTCCATCCATTTCATAGCTTCAATATAATCGAGATACCATTAAATATCCACATGAAACATTACATTATAATGAAGGTTAGTGTTTATTCCTAATAACCACATGTACATAAGCCTTAGGAAGTTCAATATATATTTTTTGGAGTTACGATAAATTTGTTTAGTTATTTTTGAGAAATTACCAATTCCTAAGTACAGGTCAAAATCTTGGGCTTTGGAGTATGAGTTTTTAAACTATGATGACAAGTAAAAAATAGTGACCTTTAATTAAATTGTCCATGACATTGTTTATTAAAAATAATATGTATCATTTAATTCATCCATAATTTATTTATTATTTTCAAAAATAAAAAATAATATTTAATTCTAGAATGGTGTTAGGACTGCATTCAAAGAACTTTATAACTAATCCTCATGCATTATAATTTAAAAAATTGTAACCATGAAAATAGAAACAAATAATAATCAAAATAGAGGATACAAACACTGAAGCATCTTATAAGGAAGAGAGAAGTTCAAGCACTCATGGAAAGAATAAAGTATTCTCATTAAAATTACATTGGCCATAGGCAAATTAATCTTGAGGGCATACTATGAAAAGTGAATGCATGATAGCTAATTCTCATTTTCAGTAGATTTGGTTTAAATATTTTTTTATAATGTTAACATCTAATAGTATTAAGATCAAGAAATAAACTATAATTTCTATGTTTCATTAGGGTACATACACGTCAAAAGAACAAATCAGAATTGTGTCAATATTTATCTAACAACACTTTCATTAGGATACATACATGTCAAAAGAACAAATCAAAATTATGTAAACATTTATTTGAACACACTACATAATAACTCTTTTGCAATAGTTACATTGAACTGCCACTATAGAGATAAATTGGTAGTTGCTTTTGAACATCACATAGACCCTAAGAGAACGTTATAACAGGTTTTTATGTAGTATTATGAAATCCAACAAGTGAAATCCCCATTAAAATTAGGTCATAAAAGAAAAATGTTATCATATTTTGTTAGGTTGTGGAGCTAAAAGCTTCACTGATGCAGACATGGAGAAGGCCATTGGAGGGGTTGCTGAAGGTTGCTGAGTGTCAGAGCAACCGGCGTCGGTCTGATCAGCCGACGTCGGCAGGATAGTGAAGAGAAGCAACCGACATCGGTCATGGATCGGCCGACGTCGGTCACCTCCAGGTGGACAGGGACCGATGTCGGTCGCCTGTGTGGTTCGACTGTGAGTTTATTACGGGCAGTCAGTTGACGAACCAAGTGTTTTCATGATTAGAGTTATTTTTAGACTGAGAGCTACGGATCTAATTATTGTAATTAGATGTCTAATTATTGTTTGGATGAGATCTATATAATAGACTCATGGTTGTATTGTAAACTCGTTCTAGTTTGAGTTGAGCAAAGTTAGCTCCTTCTGTGTGTGAGGTGAGCAAGGGTGTTCCTCCTAGTTCCACAGCACTGCCAAGTGTGGGTGTTGGTTTTGGAGAATCAGAAGGGTTCTTCATGTGTGTAGGATCTTGGTCACAGGTGAGTATGGCCTTTATAGGAGATCTGCATGGTAAGTAAGATCGTTGATCTGCAAGTGTATGTGTGTGCAAGGTCAAGGTTCACAGGTGTGTAGAACCAGGGTGATTTGCAGGTGTGCAAGATCAGATAGGATAGCAACACAACAGGGAGCAGAATCAGGCAAGATCTACTTGGAGTACAGGTGTGTACTCAGATAGAGCAAAGAGGAAGTCAAGGGAGTTCCTTCCATAAGTATGGTCTATTGAATTACAGGTTGTTGCAGGTTCATGGGAGATCTACTTGAAGTACCTTGAGTACTTGTGGAGTGCGTGGAGCACTTGTGGTGTGCGTGGAGCACGGGAGGTGAACACCAACTCTATATTTGAGTTGTGTGTTGGGACCTGAGAGAGAGAGAGCTTAGAGGAGAGAATTATTGTTCACTTGAGGTGTGGGAAGCCTCTGAAGAGGTGGTGGAGAAGAAGTGGCATCTTCTTTATTGTATTCTTTTCTGTATAAGTATTAATACAAGTTGTGTATTGTCTCTCATATCATGTGTTATTCTAAATTCTAGTTACTTGTTGATTCTGGTTAATTCTACATATTAAGTTGCTTGGTTTGGTAATCAATTGTGTGCTTCCAGTGTTTCGCATCCTGACATATTTTATGATTGCAAACCTAAAAGTGTGGCAACAATCTTACTAATAAGAATCAAAAAGGCTATAAAATTAAAGAGCACACATAAAATGTTCAAGACAGAGCATAGATCAGAAGGTGCCATGATTCCTAGACCAAGGGGTGGAAAATAAAGATATAATAGGAACACTTTATCATAGGTTAAAACAAACACTATAAAACCCAAAATAGAATAAATATTGTTGCCCACAAGTGACAATAAATTTGAAAAATTGGGTACAAGCAAAGCAGCTCCACTCATCAAAAACACAAATAGTGCTCTCAAAGTTGAAATAATGGCCTCCATTGAACATGCATTGAATGAGATATCTACGAGTGGTGACTCTGACATTATACAACACCTTTTTTTAATGTGATATAGTCATTCAATCTATGCACATCTCATATTTTTATAGCCAAATAATCTCTTACTCAAACTTGGTGTCTATATTTCCATGCATAATTATAAAAAAATTAATATGTTTGGGTCTCATAAATACCAAATTTCCCTATATATATAGTTAAATCATTTCAATTCAACCAATGAAAAGGTAAAAAACTAATTTTTTTGTTTTTTTATGACATATATATTACAAAAGTAATGTCAAAACTTAAAAATATGAAAAAATAATCTATTTTTACTGGATGCTCATTTTTTAATGCAAATAATACTATGCAATGATTACAATACTACATATGCAACATGTACTAATAATAACCAATAGAACATCTATAACAAAAAATATAAAGACACACGAACTAATGGTCACCAATAAGAGCTATGGCCACCTCCCAATACTATCATCCTTAGTTTTATTGCATATAAATTTAACACATTTCATTGCATGAGATATGAGTACATTATATAGTTCATGAAAGAAACATGAAATTATAAAAACCCAAGTTTGAAATGTAAAATATAAATAATTAGCATATGTTGTAGTTATGCTAGGATTTTGATTATGTAGGTAAAGGTAAATAAGAAATTAGGTCTAAAATTCAAACCTTAATAGGATAATTCTAGAACCCTAATAGGAATGGAAACCCTAAGGTAGAAACCTAGGTTTTTTACATAATCAAATCAATAATTGGGTTCACATTGGGTTCACCATTTTTGTTACTTATTTATTTATTGATTGGACCTAAATAGATTAAAACTAGAAAGATTGAGATTATGTAAAATAGGGTAATAATTACATAAATTTAATTTTAAAAGGGTAGATTGATATGACAATTAGACTATTTGCAATTGACAAATAAATATGGAAGAGATGTACTTAACTTATTATGATATTTTTTTTTGCTCAATGTGTTCATCATTATTTTTAAAAATAATTTGTCTACTTTGTAATCGATTAAATAAGGAAATAAGAGCTCAAACCTTGAAAACATGCTCTCAATAAAACTGATACCCCTATGGGGACTAGTACTATTCAGGATCTACTAGTACTATCCTTATTTACTATACAAGTCTATGAGGATTGAAACTCATGTGCATATACATATCGATGCTTCCTCTATGTTCACTCACCTTTAGTACTATTCACTGATCCATGTTTTCCTTCTCCTTCATTTGAAACCCTAATTTCACATTTTACCACAAGATGACCCTTGAAAAATGGGTTAGTATGTTGGGTTAAATGGACCCAACCACTCCCCATTGAGTGCTTAAACATTTCTTAAGTTATAATACTTTAAATAGGGATCAAACCACATAAATTTATCCCACCTATGTGTGTGTGTGTGTGTGAAACATCATGAGTGCAACATTGTGATCAATCTAGAATACAATCTAATGTATGACTTTTGACACTTGGTACAATCTAACTTTGACCTATTTACGTATTGAGACTTGACTCTAGGGCTACTCTTTATAGGGATAAATGTGTGTGTGTGTGTGTGTGTGTGTGTGTGTGTGTGTGTGTGTGTGTGTGTGTGTGTGTGTGTGTGTGTGTGTGTGTGTGTGTGTGTGTGTGTGTGTGTGTGTGTGTGTGTGTGTGTGTGTGTGTGTGTGTGTGTGTGTGTGTGTGTGTGTGTGAGTGAGTGATAATGTCTTATAAAAATGTTAATTGATTTCTCAAGTTTGATAGGACTTGTTAAGGTAGGTATAAACTTAGGATTGACTTGTATTTATAACCAACTTTTTTATATTTCTTGCTATGATTGACACATGAAATGTGTCTAAGCTAGCCTAGTGGAGACTTCCCAATTTTAAAGATGGCCATTGTGGGTTAATAAATACTATTGATAGTAAAATACAACTGTTCAATTATATTTGTTATTGTCTCAGAGTAAAAGTCCTTGATCTAACATATAGTGATAGTTTGTTTAGTATTTTGAAATGTTCTTGCATAGACTAGGGTGATTTTGAATATGTTTATTTGGTAAATTGGGTTTGCTAAGATAATAGGTGGGTATAAAATAGGTGAAAATGTGTTAAAGAGTCAAATTTATGTGCACTATCTAGGTATGCCAAAGCATACAAAAGTTGACCTTACCAAAATGTGTAATACTAAATTTAGTTATCTACAACATGATAAGATGTGAGGCCTTATTACATATGTTATCATCATCATGAATATAATGCAATTTCTCATAATAGGATAAACAATCAAATGGAATAGGCTAAAGCAACATAGCAATCAACATAAATCAAGTAGCTAGAAAAATGTCAATGCAAGGGGAGGCAAGTACCAAAGCTTCAAATCTAGAAGATAAAAGAATGCAATCAAAATATAGGGAGGAAATCACATGGAGTGTATGACATATAGAATAAATAAGCTAAAAAAAAAAGAAAGCTATATTATAATAAATATGTATCAATGAAGCTTGAGATGTGGTCTAGCAAGGCTAACTAATAATCTAGTATATATTTTCAAATATGTGGTTATAAGAGTTTGATATGTCACTCAATGTATCTTCAAAATGATTGCAAGATGTCAAATAAGTGTCATAATTATTAATATGAATATGCATATAATGTGCTTAAAATAATTATTGAAAATTAAATAAGAATATGTCATGGTAAAACAACTACCATAGGTCATAAATCAACCCCAATACATGGCTAACTAGGTGGCATATATCTTGGAGTTATAATTGTAGGAATTAGAGATATTGACACTTCTATCCCAGAAGGAGATATCATTATCCCAAATATAGTCGATACCATATAAGATGCGATCACTGTACATGAGAAAAGAAACACACTAAGACTTCCTTTAGTTTGTCTGAGATAATTGACGAAGAGGTGATATGATATAAGGTATATGATTTTCATTAGTTAGGTTGATGAGGGTAAGGGTTTTGATCAGGAATAGCTAAAAGAGTTGGTTGGTTGGGATGCAGTAAAGGGACAAGGTTTTGGATGGTAGGTGGTAAGGGGTACTCATGGTGATACCATAATATTTTTTATGTGTCATAATGCTTGTTTTAACTAGCAAACTGAGGAATTTTAGAGTTTTAAGAACTCTTAGAATGAATAAGAATAAGGTATCATAACTCTTGGTTAATGATAGGTATGAATAATTGGGCATAATTAGGTTGAACAACCCTAGGGAATTATTTGATTCTATTGGGTTGACTATGTCTAGTCAATGTCATCTGCTAAGCAAATGAAATGTGACTAGGCTAGTCCCAAGGAGGAAGAAAAGGAGAGGTGATGGTTCAGAATTGGAGGTTGTTAAACTGGTAGTAAGAATACAAAGGGGTCTAATCATCTGGGGTTATTATACATGATTTTGTTATTCATTAAATTCAAATTGGCTAATGATAAGTTTTAAAAGAGGGGTGGAGATAAATACTTGGGTTCTAAGCTCAAAATTAATGTTTCTTTGGATGTTGTTAGCTGGAATGAGAGCTACAACCCAAGAAAAGATGTTTTCTCCATGGAGATATGGTCTCTCTATAAGAATCATCCAACGGGGAAGCAATGTTGGTTTCAATGTTTAAAATGTATAGGTTATTTTTTTTATGATTTATAAAAATGTATTTGTTGTTTTGAATGGTTGGAAGCAAGGTTTAACTTGTACGTGTTTTGACAATGTTTTTTTTTAACTTGTTTTTGGTGTTTTTTGTAATGTTTTGTAAAGATAAGTAAAATATACTACTTGATGAAAATAAAGTGTTTGAAATAAAGGAATGAATAACTAAAAATGAAAATTAAATGTTTTTCTTTTTATTCATTTCAATATTTTTAGGAATGCAATGCTAAAATTGAATTCTAGATAAATGATGCAAGTGCCAATTTTGGATTTTCCTAGTTTGATACAAGTTTTTACCTACGTGCACTAAATTAATGTTTAATTATTTTATATTTTTGATTAAAATAAAATAAAAACTAATATGCAAGTAATGATTTGAACATGCAAATAAATAATTAAATTGAAACTAGGGTATATTCTATGTAATACAACTTCTAGGTTTTTCAAGATATAGTCTAATATGCAAGCTAAAGAAAAATTTGGAGGATTTTTAGTTGTTGTATGAAATTATAATTCTTGTATTATTGTGTGAATGTAATTTTATAATTTTGATTTAAACAATTTTCTTTAACATGCAAAATAGATAAACTAGATCTAATATGCAATTTTGGGGTTTTATAGTTTTTGGGTGTGTGTATTGGTGATTTGTTTATGAATGTGTGTTGAGAGAAAAAAAAGTCTAATGGATTTGTTTAGATGTAACTAATGATGAAATTCACCTAATTCACCCTAGGTTTAATTCAAAACTACCATTATTTAAAGCTTTTATTTATGCAAAAGGAAAGAGAGAAGGATGATTTATTTTCTTTTCTTCTAGATTGTTCTATTTTCTTCAAAATATAAATCTATATAATGATTGAGAAAATGAATTTAATTTATTATAATAAACAAAACATAATTAAAATAAAATACTCAAACCTAACCAATGGTGAGATCAAGTGAAGGAGAATAAATAGTTGGTGTGAGTATACGATCCTTAGGTAGTTAGTGCATTCGCTCAATGATGACCTTAGAAACTCTTTGGCAAGAAATATGAAAAAAGAACGGAAGCACAAAGGCATAAATATTAAATAATAAATCAACTTGAAAGTAGATGGATTGATTCATGAATAAAAAAGAATTGGTTACAAGTTAAATGAATTCCATTCTCTAAAACTTGTGTATAATGACAAGAAGATGAGTATAGATTGAGGCAAAGTTTCTCCAAAAAAAAAGTAAGTAGGCTAGGGCTTTGTAAAACTTGAAAGATTCAATCTCTCATATAATTTTTGGATCCAATAACCTTGGAAAATTAAGGTAATTGTAAGGAAATAGAGGAGGTTTCATGTGGGAGTTAAATAAATATTTATTGAAAGCTTGTTCTAGTTAACTTAGAGGTGATGGCGATTGATAAGAGAAAGACTAAGAGTGAACTAGGCAATCTATAAGGTGAACACTTGCTTGACCCCATCTATGAAATGAAAACCCCCCCCTCCACTATGTCTATCGGGATAGTATATAGATAGAGATAGTGTTTATTAGCATTGTCACCCCATAGATCTATATGGCTATTAACCATGTCTATGGGGAATATATAGATAAAGTTTCATTGGCATCGGCACCCTCGCGATCTATATTTTTTTGGTACCCCATAGATAGCCATATAGATTTTAATGGGGATTTAGATTAGAGAGGGGGTAGGCATGGGGGGAGGGGGGTGGGTCGAGGTCAAGGCATAAATGGGTTATTCCCTTATATATATAACTATCGAGGCCCCCTCTCTATACTAATATTATACTCTGCCCACCTATATATGTATGTATGTATGTATGTATGTATGTATGTATGTATGTATGTATGTATGTATGTATGTATGTGTGTGTTTATATATATATATAAAGATATATATATATATATATATATATATATGTATATATATATATATATGGGGCTCTATCTATTTATGGGGGGTTGATGGCTTGCTATATAGAATAGATATAGAATCTAGGTAGACCGATGTCATCTTCAGTCGAGCGAGTCATACTACCCTATCCCTATATTCATGATCTACCCTCATCCCCATCTATATAGATTATATTAAAACCATTGGGTGACTTAACTATAGCTAAGCTATATATGGTATGGTATGGTATGGTATGGTATGGTATGGTATGGTTTTTTAGAAGGACCTCACTAATATATAGAGGTATGGAGGGCACCCCATTCCTATCTAGATAGACAAAGGCATACCGTACCTCAAGGTATATAGATGGGAAGTCAAGTACCTCATACCAACCTAACAGAGGAGGGAGGAGCCATTCATAGCGTTTAATGTCCTAAAATAAAATGATAAAAAATGAAACCAAAATCATGCAAAACACATGAAAACTGAAGTCTCAAACACCAATTTTAAAAATACTAATATGGTGTTAACATCACTGCCTTATGTAGGTGGTGAAAATGAAATTGCCACAATAGTTTATGAAACCACCATAGTGGCTCTTTGAACTGTTAGGAAAATCACCATAGTTGTTATGTTTTTTCCATGGTGGTTTCATCATCAAGTAATTCTTCTTAAAATTTAAGGAAAATTATTGGAATGAATAAATACTAAGGTTTGAAAATATTATAAAGGGAGCAAAAATTTGTTAAAAGAGTGAGGAGTAGGTTTGAGCATGTTTTTATTGGAGATTATTCAATCATCATTAGATTTTTTAGAAATGGTGAACCATGCAAAATTTAGGTGAATACATATTTTCTCTTTAGGGAGATGCCTTGTCATGAGTTGGAGAGGGTGTTTTCCTAAGTAGTGACATACTAAAAGGAAAAAGAGGGTTAGACAAATTATATCTCTTACCTGTGTGACAAAGGGTAGCTAGCTAAGAGATATTTGTGACTTGTGAATAATAAATGATAATCAAGTAGAATTTAATGACAAATAAAAAATACATTATCTAATCAAAACATGGACAAATTATACTTACCATATTTTTGAGGATGATAATACTACATGAATTGTCCCACTGGGGGACTAAATCCAATGCTAAGTGAGTCAACTTGCAAAACTAAAACATAAAACAACATACCTTGCAACAAAATTATGAAAAATACAACATTAAAATATGAAGTATTGGCCTATTTTAGGTTAGTTTTGGAATAATTATGTTGAAACATGTGATAAAATGTATGTTTTTAAAGAAAATTACCAAAAATATAAAGTTTTTAAATCATAACATCTAAGAAAAAAGTAGTTATTTGAAAACGTTCCAAAATTGGAAATCAGTTGTGCTATTGAGATTGTGAAATTTGGAGATCTTGATCCTTGGTGACAAAATCACACAATAAAATAGGAAAATCAAAGAGGATGAGGAGATAATGGTGGGTGTACCAGTGGTAATGGGCATTGGGAAATCATGGGTGATTTCTATTGACTTCATTATTTTTTCCCTAGGTTTGAAAATTTAGTGAAAATGCATTTGAATCCATTAAAAGTTAATTTTTTATGTGGTTAGGTTTGGTGTAGTATGTAGGATAGGAAAAATGTAATGTTTTGGGTGTTTTGGTGAATTTTTTTCTAGATTAGCGGGGTAGGCTTGGTTATGGCCAGCTGGAAGAACCATTGGTCTTTGTATATTAACAATTATGTTTCATTCACTAGTGGTTTACATAACCACCATGGCAGTTAATTTTTTATCAATTGATTACAACAGTTATAAAATTGTCATGAAATAATTATGTAACTCCCACCTACTTAAGGGATCATTTTTACTATGGGTTAGAGCTTTTTTTTTTTTTCTCAAATGTTTCTAAGTTTTGGATGAATTTACTAAATTTTGATGAGTTTTTGTTAAGTATGATTGAATCTTACTGAGTTTTCATTGAAGTTTTATAAGATTGGTTTGGAATGGGTTAATTGAGGATGAATATAAGTTAATCATATTTACTTGCAGTGAGTTTACATCTATTTAAGCATGGTGAGGGAGTAGGAGTTACTTCCATAGGTTTTGGTTTCACTTATAGCTGACAAGTCAGTGACTCTTGATAGGGCAGGGATACTTTAGGTTTCATAGGTGGGGATTATTTCCCATTTTAATGGGTTAATTTAAAACTTGCTCACTTAATGGGATGTTGAATATAAAACCTTTCAGTTCTTTAAGGATCCCATAGAGTGGATCATCACTCTCATTGATGTATATTAGATTTTTGGGTTATCAACTACATGCAAGGAAGTGACCTTGAGAAAGGTGACTAATAGGGGAGAGGGCCTTAATTGTGGCCAAGTAATTTAGGGATGTATATGAAATCAACATAGGTATGAATGATGAGTTTAAACTTGTAGGGGTAGAGCATGCTATAATATTTAACCTCTGTAAGGTGATCACATGGATCCTTGTTTCCTAGTTAGTGGGAGATAAGGGGATATATCACCTTCTCTATAGCTAGGATCCTATTATCAATGGGATATATGAGAGGATTAGGAGATTTGTTTGGAGACATGAAATGTTAGACTAAATTTATAATGATCTATACAGCATTTTTAGACCAAGGTCATTATAAATTAGCCACCTACACTCATTATGTGTTGGATTTTGGAGTGCATGATCCCTTATTAGCAAGGTAAAATTATTGGTGAAATGAACGCTATTAGGGATTTTAGATGGACTAACATGGATATGTTGAAGTATTTTCCCTAGCTAGTGGGTATTTTAATAGCTACAAATCTAGTGGTCATGCCCTACTAGGGGATGTTAGGATAATGGGCATATGAGGTGGTCATTTTCAAAAATTTCAAGAGTGTGTAATAGGTGAGGGAAAAATGTCTGTAGGTAGAGGTTCACCTTGTGGATTGGGTGCCCTAGTAGTATTGGCAATAATATGTAGCCAATATGCCCATGGACTAGGTGGTCCTTAAAGGGAAAAATATATTAGAGATGCATGATTATGGCGATTGGTATCGTATCCCCTAACTTTAGGGACCCCTATCATGTGGTATTTGGGATGAGGCTAGAGGAAAAGGATGATAGGCTAGATAGTAGCTTTTGGTAGGAGAAGGGGGTGTTACTATTATCAATTTGGCCTACCAAGGCTAGATGCCAACCCCTATAACTAAAAAAATTTCATGGAACCCACCTAAGCCTTTACATGATGTTATTTTGAGTCATGATGTCTCCTAGTTTCTTCTTGAAGTCATTTAAACACTCTTAGAGATGTCATTGAGTCTATTTGTGATCACCATATCTCCTAGATATCTTAGGTCCTTAGGTGATGTGCCTGATCATCATAGTGTTCATTGACTGTCAGCTAAAAGGAGTATGTCTCAGCGTCATTTTCATGTTTTTATTATGTTTGAGTGTCATGTGATGTCTTTAACAATGAATTAAAGTAGTCTTATGATCTAGACCGAATGAGCTAAGATGGTTGAAGATGGTAGATGATGACTCATTATGAGATTATCTAATGTATTCAGTATATTCAAGCATGATGGGTTATAATCATTAAAAAAGGGTGATGAACATACATAAAAGCCTCATGAATAAATTTTAAGAAGGTTTTAAGGCACTTTTATGAGATTTATTAGCAATCTTATTTGTGATGGTTTTGGTATTTAAATGGAAAATTTTGACCTCATAAGGCTTTAAAATACCACTAATATCTTTTAAACACCCATCTTGGCCATAAAATTACTTTAGTTAATCATTGCATGTTTTGAAAATATCTCTTCAATGAGCTTATAAGGTTCTTTGGCCACCAAAAGAGTTCCCACGTGTGAAAAGAGCTATATTTTTGTTATCCTTGGCATATTCATTACTTTGAAGATGCTTTTGACCCATATATTTCTTCATCTTACCCTAAAAATATGGTTTGAAGTTAAAATAAGAGGAAAGGTAGGATAATCTATTAGTTTAGATAGTGTTTTCAAATGGTATGGATCCGTACTGTATGGATCTATTTAAGAGGAGTATTGGAGATGTAATAAGAGCTTGTTATAGACATATTATGAAGATATTGGAAGCTTTGAAGGATTTAGGAGACAAAAACCATTATTTTTTCCATGGTTGTTCATTGGCAGATTACAAGATCACCTCAGGTTCATGCTCAGTCTGTATGGTAGAGAGAGAAAGAAGATCTAAGCTCTTGATCAGAGAAACTATACCTCATGACCTTAAAATCATGGGTATTGGTTGTTGGTTTCATTCATATCTTTTTGAACAAATATTAAGAACTCAATGGTTACATTCACTATTTGCATCTGTACAAGGCAAAAAGAGTAGTATGGTTTTTTGAATATTTTGTCTATTTTGACCAAACTATTGATTGGACCTAGTTCTTTAGGTCTTGAAGAGACCTTCTATGGATTCACTAATAGGTTTATCCACATGTGTGAGTACATGGAGTTAAATAAGACATAAAATGATAATATACAGTCTACAAGTAGATTCTAGAGGTTATACGGTTCATGAGAGATCGAAGGATATCAAGATTCTTTAAGACTTGGTTTTCCATATTTCATTCATGTTAGGTGTCTTTCATTCAAGTGTCTCAAATTTTCCTCAAGGTATCATGGATAAATCACCCTCAATCATTCTCAAACATCCTCATAGTCCCAGTTTAGTAAATGTTAAGGAAACTTAGCATTTGTTAAGGTATTTTGATGATTCCTACGTTTCAATTTTAGTAGTGTACGCCAGTTCAAGGACCTCCAAAATGATATATTTGGTTAAGGCAAATGTATATGCTTCCTTAAGGTCCTTAATGACTATATTGACATTGTATTTATGTTCCATTTTCACTCCTATGTTTCATTTCACTTTCACAGTCCTTATCACCACCATTTCACCATGGTTATAAGCTTATCATTCCACTCCATTCTTAGTTTCATGTATCCCATCATCCATACATATACCACTACCTATTTATAGAAATTCACCTCATGGATTCACTATAAAATAAGAGTAAAGAGTCTTAGAAATAATTATGGTCATGAAGTAAGTATACAAACCTTAAAACCCTACTTAAAAGGTCAACCTCTACCTACAGCCAAGGTTATAGTACATCTACAATATTTTGTTAAGGTTAATATTTGTTGAGGTCTATAGGTTGAGGTTTTTAAATTAAGGTTTGAACCCTAATTAAATAATAAGGACATAATATTCATTTTGGTGATCTCCTCAAGGTATTCTAGCATCCAATCTTTGCTCAGTATATATAAGACATAGTCATGATAACCTACAACCATGCTAAAAAGAGATGAACCAAGTGCAATACAAAAATAACCTTGAGACCTTAATGAAAATATTGTATTTAATGGATCATTAAAACCCCTTTGTTTAAACTAGGTTTAATCCAAAACCTTCTCAAAAATATTATTATGTTAATATAGGGTCAAGATCGTAAGAGAGAGAGGCCTACTATCATATCTACAAGCACACTCAGCCATAAGCCCAAGAAGTGGGCAAAATAATGAATGAAGTTTTTTAAGGTAAGTGAAGCTTCAAATGAGGTTATGAATCTTATGGAAAAAATTAAAATTAATTAATGAGATGTTCATAAGCTATATCCTTGACCTTCTCCAGGTCTAAATCTATCGCAATCTATACAAAGTACAGTGAACCATCATCTATAGTCATGCCAAGATACAATCAAGCTGTCTCTCCAAGGTTTGTTCAAAAGAATGAGGAGATATATTTGTATCATTAAAAATATCTAATTCATTCAAGATTTAAACAAGTTTAAGGGTGTGATAATAAGGTCCTAAACCAAATGATATGAGTAGTGTGCACTTACAGCTAGCCTAATGGTGGAGCAAAACTCAATTTTGACCAAGAATAGAAGGTGAGCTTGTGGTGTATGAACATGATAAAGTTTTTGTACCTAATAAAATCTCACAAGAAACTTTAAACCATTGAGATTAATGTATAAGGTTTGTTAAAACATAAACACAATAGTCAACCTTGCCAAGGGCACTGATAGGTGCAATATTGTGTATGATGAGGAAAATAAGTATGTTGGAGTGTTGGCATAAAGATACAAGAGATAATTCAAACCTATCTAAAAACTCAAACATATTTAAAGTATTTTTTAAATATTTATTATCATGTGAAATGGTCTTAATACATGGAACACAATCAAAAGTGAACTACAGTCTACTATATTTTAAAGAGCTCTCATTTGCAATGAAAGAGAAAAAGGATTGTTGGTATGTTAAGGGAATGGAGTTCATTTTAAGATGATGCATATAGGGTTTTAACACCCATAACCACTCATACACATTATTATAAACATTAAATTATTAGGTAATGGCCTACATTTGTTAAAATCTAAGGGAACTTGCACACAGTCAACATATAAATCTAGTTTTGAGGAGTTTATGGTTTTGAAGCACCTATAGTTGGAGTTAAGCTCTAAAATTTAGAAAAAATGGTCTTAATTATATTTTTAGATTCATATTCTATCCTAAAGATCACATCAATAGTTGAAACATTCACTATTTTTTCACAAATATACCTTAGTATGTTGATAGTCAATAATGGAGCTAGGATGACCTTTTAGAAGTCTATGGGTATGACAGAGGGTTTTTAAATCATGTGAAGGTTTGTGAGGTAGAGGAATGTTTTACTTAGTCTTCATAAAAAATTTAGATGGATCACATATATTTTTTCATTCCTATATGCCATTGAGGGCTAACATATATAGACATGCCTTAAACCCCTAGTGAGAGACCCTACCACCATTTTGAATTGACATATGTGTTATTTCACTTTGATGATCATTAGAATGACGTGGAGATTCATTTTAAATCCTAAAGGAAGTGTTGGAGTAAATTTAAGGTAAAAATCTTACTTTTCTAGCTCTTAAACCTTCTTCCTACTTGCATAGTCTAGATAGCCAGTCAAATCACCTCTTCACTACGTACCCATCTTGATGGATATTTTGCATGGGAGCTCATGTTGGTCAAGGTATTTAAAGGGATTAGTGTAATTTAAATATATGGAAAGAATTTTTCCATCAGGGGTCCTTATGTTATGAATCATTGCTAAGAATTTTTAGACCTCTAAAACCCTTACAAAACCCTAAAAGACACCCAATGGAAGAAATATGCCTCAAGATGCATTCTGATGAAATGTTTGAGCCATGAAATGGTGTTGGTGGTCTTCTTAACTCTCCTAAGCACCACCACAGTCTATTGGTTAGCATGTGCATAGATCAAGTTGTATGGATTAGGCTTGAGAAAGCTAATTTGAGCCTATAAGCAAGGAAATGAAAGATGTTTGCATATAAAATAAGTTAGATAATGAATATGTGGTACTAAACTTCCTAAATAGACTTGTAAGAACCATTTACATGGGTCTTTATGACTATTTTTACATGCAGATAAGTCTAGATGTTTAAACAAGGGGTTGTGTGCATATAGATAGAAGATGAATGGCTTGATCAAACCAACACCATGACTCCAAAGGACCTCAGTGAGTTTATGCATGTTCTATATATCTAAGAATGAGATTTTAAACTCATGATGAGGTCAGAATATGGAAGAACCTTGTATATACATATGCTTGTCTATTGGCTTAATTAGACAATGTCATAAAATGGCATATAAGAATGCAAAATGATGTCATGAGGGCACTTAAAATATTCATGAACAACATAATAATGTTGTGATAGAAGTGTGTGTCAAATTTGAGCCATATGAGAGGTGGTATGATTGGTCATTTAGGCCTCAAGACACCAAACACTACTCAAAAATTTTGTTTCTTCCCTAAGAGGTGACTTCACATGGTCATCATGGTATAGAGCTTTTGCATGGGAGGTTATCACTTTGGGAGAGGTAGAGGGCCTAGTATACTAGTGTTTTGTGGCATTGGTTCAAACAATCAACACCCAATATTTATGAATCATCATTAGGAGTCCTAAGCACTCTTAAACCCTCCCTAAACCCTACTATAGACCTGCTTGAGAATAATTGAAGGAAAATGAATCCAAAAAATTTGAAATCATATAACTACCACCTAGATCAATTAGTACACTTAGAGAAGCTCATGTCCATGGCACTTTTTTGTATAGATGGTGTATGTACCTATTAAAAAACATGGTTTTTTTAGGAAAAAGTGTGGAAAAAAGATACAAGGTAGTTTAAGAGATTGCCAATAATTAGAGAGTGAATCTTGAAACTTTTTATATCTCCTCAAGTATCATATACTCAAAAATATTCCTAGAAATATCTTTATGAGTCTCTTCTAATCAGCCAGTCTATAGGAGTGAAGGACAAGGTGACCTAGTCACCTGGTTTGACAAGTTTATAGGTGTTTCTTATTAAAAGAGGTCTATGTTATTATTTAATGAATTTATTCATGTTTAAAAATATTTTTTTCATAGGTTTATAATGTTTCATGCAAGATTTTATGGCCATCAAATAATAGTAGTTAGGCTACTAGGCCTAATTAGCCTAGTAGACCTACTTGGTCAATCAAGTGAAGTTGAGAATGGCGTAGGGAAACTAATAGATTATTTTATGCATATTAATCACATGCATAACTAACCCCTATTATTCATAACTAATCTTTGAGTGCCAATCATATGCATAATTGATCTTTAAGTGGTTGATGAATGAGTTAACTAGTCCTTAAGTGGCAATCAATGCATGTTCCATGGTATTAATGGAAGGAGTCATTCACTTAACTTGGTATTATGTTAAAAGGAATGAAAAGTTTTTATACACTTATTATGGCCCACAACATCATTTTAAATTCCAAATAGCTCATTCAAAATCATGCAAGAGCACCAAACATGGAGAGATTTCTTGAAAATTGTTTGTAAATATTTGCAATTGAAGTAATGCTTGAGTTAAGGATAGATTGATGATAGTTTCTCCTCAAATATATTCCATTCTTATTATTATCTCTTATTTTTCTATATATTGAGACCTTATGGCTTTATTTTGGGATCCCTCAGGTTGGTATACAAAAACTATGCTGAAATTATAACTTGCACCTTGAGTTAATGAGAAACAATTGTTGCAGACTTATTCATGGTTGTTAGTGTGTTTCATGATTGTTAATTTGCAAATAAGTATGATATTAATATTATTTTTTAGGTCCTTTCCTTCACCTAATTATATGTTTTCATCCTCTATAGGTCACATGAAGTGTTAAGAGATAGAAATTGTGTTGAAGAGTGAGTTAGTTTGTAGTGTCTTTCATAGACCTCCATTCCTTTACCTTCAAGTTGCAAACCTTGTGTCTAACCTTAATCTAAAATAATCATGTTTAGTATTGTATTAATAAAGTCTAGTTAATAATATATTCCATTTTTATTCATAAATGTGTTTAAGAATAAGGTTAAGAGAGGATCATTCAAGAATTGGTGCATCACCATCACTAGTACAAGTTTTCCCTTTAAGTTATCTTTCTAACTCTTTTCATCCCTAAAGCAAAATAGTTTTAGGAAAAGGATTCAAATTTGATACATTAGAGGAAATAGCCTCATAATATATAGTTTTGGTCTAATTTATAGGTATCCCATAACATATAGACCAATCTAATGTTAGTCCAAGTTTGAATGACAACTAGACAATCTACTTCAATATGGTGCAACTTGGGTTGTTAACAGGTGCAGGACACCAATCAATTGGGATAGGTTGGATGACAGGGTAGTCTTTGGACCTGAGATAATTTTATAAATGGAAGATCTAGTCAATTCAATTAGATAGAGATTGGTTGAGGCCAACAATAGGCCAAAAAGTTATGATGATCTGAAGAGAATAGCTAGGCAATTTTTTGTAGGTGATAAAGTATTTTTACGAGTTAAAATGCATAAGAGCTCGATTAAATTTAAGAATTTAGTGAAAATTTTATCGATATATATGGGACCCTTAAATGTTTTAGAAGTGGTTAATCCTATAGAGTATAGGCTTTCATTACTAGCAGCCCTAACTCTATTGAATAAGGTCTTCCATGTATCTTATCTTAAAAAGTATATAGTTGATCCTTCACATATGTTGGATTGGAATGATTTGCAAGTTCTAGATCCCAGGGTGGTCATGGTAGAACCAATAAAAGTAATTATCACTCAAAAAAAAAAATTGAATAATAGATAAGTGTCATAGTGCAAGGTCTTGTGAGACCAATACTCTGAGGATAGTTCCACATGGGAGGACTATGATGAGCTCTACACGCAATTTCCACATTTGTTTATTTGATTTGTTGCTTCCTACTATGTTATTTTTTTGCTAAATAATATTTTTAATTTAGAACTAATGTTTGAGTAAGTGTCATTGGAATAATGACCAAATTTATGGAGGGAAGGATGCCACATCCTGATTTCTCACTAAGCTAATTTACCTAATTAATTGTGGATTATTATGGTTGGTAAATTAATTTATTACTATTTAACCAAGTTGTAAGTCATATGCTATTATGAGACAGTTTTATGTTACTTTGATTACATGATTTCATTGCTATGAGTTATTTGTATTATATATTATTTACATTATGATCATGTTGATTAGTTATTATAGTAATATTTTATGATATATATCATGATGTTATGGGCTAACTACCTTCTTTTCATGAGTTGTATCCAGGAGAGAGTCATCTCTTAGAGCATTATAGAGGGATAGCATCATCAATGAGGGTGTCATAGATGGAGGTGTTAGGGGATGACATAGAAATAGTTAGAACCCATACACACACCATGTTAAATAGCACTCATAATATGCATTGTTTGAATTGTTAGCTTTAGTATGTCTTTGATGTTATCTGCATTTAGATAATTAATTATGTGTGTTAATTAGTTTAGTTTAATACTCATGTATAATTAGTCTTGTGTGATTACACTTAGGTTTTTATACATAGATTTAGTGTATGATGTTGTTGAATGATTATGTCATGTTATTGTATTCATGATTATTAATGCTTTACAAAAAAGTAAATCTACGTGAATAGTATCTATTTACTACTATTTATAGACTGACTGGAATGTCTTTGTAAGGTTTTAGAACATTAGTTTGCTATCATTATGATATTCAAGAAATATCATTATTTGGATTAATGCCATAATATATAAAATATATCTAAAGACATTTGATAGTCTATACAACGCAGTAATAACAATGACTACATTTTTATAATACCATTATGTTTTGGTATAGTAATTTTTCGATACACCATTTCAATTGAAAGAATATCATTGACTTTATACTAAATCACTTTATTATTCAAGTCATAACGATTGATTATCTTTACTAAGTTATGACAAATATTTAATTATTATCCTAAACTATCCTAAAGAACTAAACCTAGTAATTATTTGGATGCATAATCAATGGTGATGTTTGAAGTATTAGTTATCATTGGTAATAATATTATATTAGAATTTTGTGAAGTTGATATTTAGCCATGTGACATCAATAGACCATGCAAGAAATAAAAGGAATAAAATAATTATTAAGGAATTTTGGGGAAGCTTTGAGAATTTTTGGGTTTCTTGCTTATGTCAAACTAGGGTTAACCTAGTTAAGTCAAGAGATTTATAGCTAATGGCTTTCTGCATGAAGGGAAATTTTGAAAACTATGAGCTTTATGCTAGTAATTGCATGCATTGCATGAATGAAAAAAAAAGTCTATGAAAAAAGGATAAGACGAGAGATGATGAAGGGCATGAGAGGACATGACACGTAGAAGAGAAGTAAGGAGTAGATTGAAGGAAAGAGAACTATTTTGGTTCAAGCAGTTCATCTATATGCCATTATAAGGTTGGTGATGTTATTTAATTATTGTGTGGAAATAAGAAAATCTGAGTGTTTAAATTGTATAGTAGGGATTTTTGAAAATGATATGCATTTTATTATGGATACAAGTTTAGCCATGTGGATGGCTCAGCCATCCATAGAACTAAACCTATATCCCCTAAACCCCTATGAAATAGATTAGTACTGTGTGTGAGTAAATAGTAGGGTCAAATGAATTTATTTTATTTGAGATAACAAATACCCTATCTAAAGAACTAAGAGACTTGGAAAATAGTTGTAATATAAATGATTATTGAGATTTGTTTTGGAAAACTATTATATATATATATATATATACTCAATTAGATATATATCTCAAAATTTTGAGTATATATATCTAATATACAAGATTGTGTATATTTTAAATTATCAGGGGTATAAATATGAAGTATGTGTTAATTTGATGAGTGGACAGATTTATATAGACATTTTGTGTATTTTTTGCTATGAAGTTCATTTAGGGTTAACATATATGTGTGTGTGTGTGTGTGTGTATTATATACATACATACATATATGAACTGGGTTCATTTGTTTTACAAACCATGAAAATATATATTTGTATGGATAGTGTATGTATTTGTTACACAAAACCAGGAGAATGTATATGTATGGACAACATATGTATTCATTACACAAAACTGTGAGGATATATAAGTGTGGATTGTGTGTAATTTGTTATTCAAAATAGTGAGAATATATGAATTGTGTGTATATTTATGATTTTGAACTGTGAACATATGTATATAGGACTGTGTGTAATTATCATTCAAACCAAGAATATATATATATAGGTTTCAGTTCAACTATTTCTGAAACCATGACCTTGAATAACAAGACTGTTTTCATATTCATATAAAACCTAGTGTGATAAGCCAAGTCTAAATAAATTAGTTATGTCTAGGTCGAGGGAAAATATAGAACTATCCTAGAGTGGGTATGATAAGTAGTTAAGTCTCATCTCAGCTTGGTATATAAATATGTGTTATGAGATGACTATATAACCTTTGAGATATTAACATATTTAGGAAATGAATGTTAATATCAAATTGAATTATACTAGGATCTTACATACATATTATATAGATAATGTGACTTGTAGTTGTTTATTGGGTTTGAGTATTTGGTTTGAACTCTTTATAAAAACTGGGAATGTATTTTAAATCACATGAGTTTTTATATATAGTAAAGTTGACAGAGTTGAACTTGTAATAATATATATATATATGATAATATATTTGAACTAATGCATAGACTGTTACAAAGTCCAAATACATAAAGAAACTGTACAAGCATTTGTATGTTATGAAGTTCACAATGAATTTTAACTGGATGTCGATTTGATTTATTGTATACTTATGAAAACTTATAATAAGTAAAAAGAGCAGAATATTGATATGAATAGTCTATTGATTATCGTACTCAATTTATTAGCAATTCAAGAATATTAATATCTTATGATGGATCATGAATGTATTTTGTGAATAGGTAAATTATAATGGTTTTTGGAGTCATATGAAATTCTTGTTATAAAATATAAATGACTATTGGTATTTATATACAGCATTTATATTTTTTTTAATACTTGTATGCAGTACATATTATGTATATATTTAATATATACAAGTGCATGTATATATGAAATATATCTATATGAGAACTTAGATACTCTTATACATATATAGTATATATTTGTATATTGGGATGTGTGTCTATAATTATAGTTTTATTGGTTTTTAAATTAAGTCATAGTATCATGAGGGACAGGTCACTATAATTATATGCATACAGCCTCCTAAAAGTATAACAAGTTGTATAAATGAAAGATTATGTTTCATGTGAGATATGACTTTGTTTATGAGATATTTTATCTCTAAAATTATTATGATTGGTTGTTGTAATTGAGTAATGTGTACATAAAGATAATAGACTATAATATTGATTATTTGTCATAGAATTTATTACATTTGAATCTACTTATAAAAATTAAAAACATGCAGTCTAAGTATTTATTATACCTATTTGGTATAGATTGTACTTGCTTACGTTTATTATTTATGTGATAAATAATATAATTAGATTCATTGCATATGTTTGATGAACTAAATGTATGTATTTTGATTATTCATGTATTTAGCATGTTTTATGCCTGTTAATAAGAAGTAATCTATAAAAATATATTGGTTATATATATTAACTAAATCTTGCATTACTAGTACTAAATAAGTGGTGAGACGGACTTCACTAGCTTACTTAGCTTCACCAATACCAGATGAAGGTAATCTGATTAAGTGGTGTGTATGAATTTGAGTAATCTTAAAGATCAATAAATATTTGAAAACTTTGGCCAAATTAATGTTTATTTAAATATTGTCATTTCATATGTATGATTTACATATTTATGTGATATCATGTTAGAACGTATTTCTTTAGGGTACACATCATGTATTAGAAATATTACAACACATGGGTATTAGCTTCTCTCTCTAGATTTCCACACTGTCACTATCTACCCATTTATAAAAGGAGAGCCATTCCCTGATGGGGGATTGTGTGGGGGATCGATGGCCCATGGTTGGTGTGGAAAATTACTTAGATGATGCTCTCTCTACCCTTGAGATTACCATAGATACTAAAGTTTAGGGAACTCAGGATTTGTGGAGCCTTGTATCTTGTATTGTATTTATTATTGAAACATTATTCTTAATGAAATGTAATTATTTACTCATTGTACATTAATAGCAATGGTTATATTATTATAGTAACCTTGGCTGGAAATATGTAATTACTTTCTATATTCATTTATGTTTTGTTTCATATGATGTTAGTGATTAGTAACAGGTATATGTTACATGTTTATTTTATGGTTAACATACTTATTGTGTTATACTAGGGTCACTAATTAGATTGTTGTGGTGAAATTTAATGAAAAAATATGTAGAATTAAATTTTAAAAAAATATTATGTTATTATAGTAAATCCCAGTGGGGATGTTACATAGTAGATATATCAATTAGGCATGCAGTGATAAAAGTCACAATATATTCATGACATAAATCATGGAATTATACATAATATAAGTATGCATGATATCAATCACAACACCACACTTATAATAACAATCATATATGTAACCACACACACTCACATGTATGCACACATAATATCATGATCAAGCATATAAGTATACCAAACATGGACATGACTCAAACTAGAGGATCCTCTAACCCAACTAACACATGACATGATAAAAATTAGTCAATGCAGTCATAAAACACTTCGAATAGCACATGTTAATAATCACACAATGTCACACTCATCAATATCAAACACACATGGAGCAAGTAATGTTAATCCAAATAATTAATATATGCCATCATTTAGTATATCAAAGTAAAATATCCATTAGAAATAGCACTCAAGAAAGTATAAATAAGAGCAAGTCATGTGTGGTGGTCTATTATGATCAATGAACCGGTATAGAAAGATGTAACCAGATAAGTGTATGAAGATGCCCATTATGTAGTCATGCCCCTAATGTATAAAGTTTTCCCACAGGTGTTTATAATGTCATACATTTGTATGCCTATATATCATATGTAACCTATATGTCCTACATCCAACTCATGTATAATATGAAAATCCTATGTGTAGAGAATATATATGTAATTCACTATGTATATGATGAATAAAATTCATCAAGTATGTGTATCAGCAAATCATGTCATGCATAGGTCATTATTTTATTTTTTAATATTTTTTTTGTATTTTTGAATTTTATAAAAAAAAAATGAATTTATATTCCTAAGATTGCATCTAGGGGATGCCTAAATGTAGACCCTGGATATGGTAATAAAGTACTTATATCAAGATATAGAATCATATCAAATGTTTGCATGTCAACATCACTAGAATCATCATAGTTAGATATGTTTATCACATTTTCATCTGCCCTCTCAAGATGCATATGCATAAAGCATTGCATTTATCTCAATACCATGTATAGGTGCGAGTGCCATTTTACTAAGAAATGCCACATTAGTTGTTCTTGATTTTTTGACCTTATGTTGCTCATCCTTTCCATCTTATTAAATTTTAATTATATTATTTTCAAATTTGAATATAACACACTTATTTGGATTGTCAATGCTAGTTTGCATTTTTTTAAACCATTGATGTGTAAGTGTAGCATGAAATTGTTCCATATTGTGCATAACAAATATCAATGTCTATAACCTTTGTCCCACTAGTAATTAGAAATTTAATACAGCCTATTGACCCATTGTAATAGATATTATGTTGCAAGTCATTGATTGTATGGCCTTATTATTGTAGAAATGGTATGTTACATGTATTGTCTCCTTATTCTACATCAACTTACACTTATTATAGATAATTATCTTTTATGAATACTTGAATAATAAATGGGTTTGTTTATGGATGCTTCTATACTTTATGTTATTTTTCCTTCATTAGGTATTTTTGGAAGTCGTAACTAGTGTATTCATGTTAGGTGCCTTTACCTTTTCTTGTATCATGGTAATAATGATTTAATCCTTAAACTTATAAATATTTTGTTGTAAAGCCTCACAATTATTTGTTCCACATCTAATTATTATATGACAACTACAATATGACTTCGCCTCTTGTTATGATAAACGAGCCGTAGATCAATGTCTAGTGGAAGGTAGAATGATCAAGTTATTATCAAGTAACATTTGTAAAATAACACTTTATTTGTTTTGTAATATAGTTAGTAGAAATTTTGTATGGTGATGTGCATAAGGTATTGTTTCCTTGAATTTTATGTTGTTAAAATTAGGTATTTTATATTTGTAATTTACACATTATGCGATGTGCAGTGCTTCTTGTGATCTAGTCACACTGGATTTTATAAAGTGTTGACTCAATGGAGCACTTATAATGAGAGATTCATGTCATGAATATATATTGTAATAATCATCCAAATTTATATTGGTGTTTTTATTAAAATTTCTATTTTATGATATACCATAGAACATTCACTTTTCACTTGCTTACTTTGTAGAGTTTCCTCTAGAGATGCGATTACACCATTTATATTCTTGTGATCACTTGGAAGGGGTGACTTCCCTTTATCTAACTTGGGTTGATCATAGAGGGGACCTCATAATTTAATTATACTTACCATGTTTGAATCATCTTGATACTCCCTTGGTGCTAAAGGTGTAAAATTTAGATGAGACAAATAATCATTTATGTTCTTGGCAATTTCATTATTATCATTATTATTATCATTAACAATCATTCGATCTAGATCTTATGTATTGACTAACAAAGTAAGATCTAGTATCTTATCCTTTTGTGTTTCATTCATGTGTGGTAACTCTTTTATCATTTCTTTTTTAGGTGGTATTTTTGGAGGTGAGCGATTTTCATTAGCTTTGCTTATATGTCCTACCTCATATGTGTGTATTCATTCTAGCAGTATGACCTATAATGGGGGTGTTATGGAGGAGTGAGGGGCATCAGATTTTAATATAAATATTTCATTAAGTTAAACTAATTTGTAATACTTAAAAGGTTTATTAAACGTAGAACATGCATGTAAACATCCTGCATACACAAATTTTAAACATTGATGTAAAGTGGATAGGATTGCTTCCATTCCATGAATCCAAGGTCTTCCAAGAAGTAGGTTATAATGAAAATGGCTAGGCATCACTTGAAATACATTATTTAATTTTATAGGCCTCACTATTACAACCAATTTAATAATTCTTAACACTTGGTGACATACATTATCAAAATCTTTAATGTTCTTATCTAATTTCTGACTAAAATTGATGTTGATGCCAAGTATTTGAAGAAAAGTGTTATTGAAAATGTTCAACCTTGATCCATAATCTAAAATCACATGCTTAACACCCTTATTTAAGATATGTATTTTAATTAAAAGTGGGAGATTATGATCTATATTATGTTGAGAAGGAATATCTTGCTTCTCACAAGAAATTGTGTCCCCACTATCCTTTAATGTGTTAACAATGGACACAATGTAAGTTGGTTTTTCATTATTTGGTAATGTTGCATCACATAGTGACATAATAATAATGTTGTTATGGATAGTGGAGATATTGAGTAATTCTAATATAGTTATTTTTGCTAGAGTATTCTTAAGTTGATTAATGACATCATAGTCTCTAGTTACATTGGTCGGTACCTTAGGTGGGGAAGGATGATTAAGAGTGTTATTTTGACTACATCCACTTTTCCCTACAGGGTAATGTACCCTACCTCTTTATTTTTTGATAGCATGAACCTTTTTTTCCAATATAATCCTAGGGAAAATAATAGGGGAGGGATATTGGCTATCATTTTCATGAGGTCTTGAGGGAAGAAAAACAAAAGGAGTCATGTATGTCCCTTACATCGAGTAGTAACTAGAAGCATCTTAGATTCAACATTGATGAAATATATGTTACTAAGGAGAGCTAAGATTTTATCATGTGTAATATCATTCTCAGCTTTATTTTAGCTAAATTTAATCCATTTTATTACATGCATTATAAACATATTGTATATTTTAGAAAATAAACATAGAACCTATACAATAATAGCTTGGATTGAAAAATACAACCAATAAACATCCATTGTAGCTTTGTTATGGATTTACTTGTGTAGATAAGGGGAAATTAGGAATTATATCTAAAAGATAAACCCTAATAGAGGATCAATTTGAAACCCTAAAAAAATCAAAACCTCAATGTAGGAAGAAAGCTATGGTTTTTTTGCACTTGATTCAATAATCAAGTTTACTAAAATGTTTTACTTATTTTGGTTTAAGATGATCTAAATAAATTTAAAATATTGTAAATTCATATTATGTAAAATATAGAAATAACATACAAATATGAATTTGAGAATGGATAGATATATATTGCATTTAGATGATTTCAATTTGAAAAAGTAAGAGAGGACAGTTGTGCTTAGCTTATTTATGTATTATATCACTCATAACAGTCATCACTAATTTTGAAAATGATATTTCTATGATTTTTCACAACTCATATTAGAAAACAACAACTCAAACATTGCATAGATGTTGCTAGTAAAAGTGTGGCCCCTATGGTAGAAGGGACGGTCTTGGCTTTGTCAATAATATTCTTGTATGTAGTGCAAGTATTTAATTCCTCATTGCTCTACACATACACCTATAAATACTTCTTATGTGTGTGCTAGTATGTATTATCCTTCTTCTTATGTCCAAACCCTAGTTGTTCATTTGATTACTTCTCATTGAATGGATGAGCATTTCTTAAAAAGTGGTTAGTAATTGGGTTTGTTGTCTCCAAATCTAGCACCCTAAAAGGTGGTGTTTAGTCCTCTTCCATATTTGGGAAATGTTGGGTCATTTTCAGGTGTGTGGGTGTGCTTATAGGGGGAATGAACCTCTACAATTTAAAGGGCTAGCTCCTTGAATGTGTCTCTACAAGACAATCTTTTTTTAAACCAATTGAGTTAAGGGAAAAGAGTTAGAATTTATTTAAAATGAAAACCTATTATAAGGCTGGTGATACACCGAAATTATCTTCCACACAAATGCCATATCCTAGTGCACGATGTAGAAAAAGACACAGGATATTTCCAAGCTCTAAATAATCTAACATAAGTATTTCAACATAGAGGTGAGATGTGTAAAATGACACAAGGTAAATGAGTCTAAAAGGCAAACTTTACACATTCCAAAATAGTAATACACATGCATAAATTCAATACACTTAGACACACTTTGTGTGACCTGTTAGAACCAAAACCCTTACTCAGGCATGAAGAACAAAGGATAGAAGGATAAAGATAATTACTTGTCACTATTTTTCACTTATACACTCAGACAATGTTTAGAACTTCAAAGAAAATCTGACTGGTATTAATGCTTAAAGGTAAGATATCATTCTAGCAGGGATTCATCATACTCTATCTAGATGATTTTTCACTAGCCAAGGGGTTGTATAAATATCAAGAAGGAAGAGAGAGAGGATATCCTTTGGTTCCAAGGAGATGAATCAATTTGTTTTGAGTCACCATCTTCATCTATAACCATTTTTTACAAAATATGCTTACTCAGGCCATTTAGTTGATCCATGTCATCACAAGTTGTTACACATTTTATCATATTCTCTCATAGGTGCTTTTCTAATGTTTACATCAATAGAATAAGGATATTTTGGGCTGATTCATGGCATCAAAATGGTTGATACAAGGGATTCCACATGTTGTTGATTTGTCTCTATGCTAACGACCTTCCATTTGTCATGGTGATTTATCATTTTCATTATGTTGGCCTTAGAGAGGCCTTGTTGGGAATTCATAGGCATAATGATTGATCATTTCATTGGCCATATAGAATAACTCAGATCATGACCTGATCAATGGTGGGATGGCCCTTTGGTAATGATTTGATGGATGGAGAATGCGAGCCCTTGGATATGCTTGTGAGTCTTTCTATTTGAACACCAATGGCTAGTTTATTACCTCAAAATTCACGCTCATGGGCTTGTCACTTAACTAAAATAATTCCTTCAAGGGTATTTCCTTCAAGATTTTGCCAGGGATGCTTTCCTTCAGTAGCATTTTTACCAAAGGAATTCTTTTAGATAATTTGTCCAAAGGAATTCCATCAAATTTTTTATCCACCACTTCTTGCCTATTTCCTTTAGGTGGCCTTCCTTGAACAATTTTCCATGAGAATTATCATCCCTTTGAATGGTCCATGTCTTCTTAGGCAATTGAAATATGGCTTGTCAGAAGGATTGTTGTAGATAAAAATTCTACAATCATTCCTTCAGAATTCTTTCAAATGTCACTTTCTTTTAGAAAGATCGCTTCAGGCTAGAAATTTTCCCTTAAAAAAAGTTTCAAAGGGCACTTTAGAAGGAAAGTGACCCTTAAAAACTTTTCAAAGGGAACTTGGAAGAGAAATTGACCCTTCTAAACTTTTTGAAGGTCACTTGGAAGAGAAAGTGACCCTTCAAAACTTTTTGAAGGGCACTTTGGAAGGAAAATGACCCTTCAAAACTTTTTGAAAGGCACTTTGGAAGGAAAGTGTCCCTTTGAAAAAGTTATAAAGGGAACTTTGAAGAGAGAAAGACCCTTCAAAACTTTACGAAGGGTACCTAGAAGGGAAAGCAACCCTTCAAAACTTTTTGAAGGGAACTTTAGATGGCAAGTATCCATTGAAAATATTTTGAAGGGCACTTAGAAGGGAAAGTGTCCCTTCGAAAAAGTTCTAAAGGGGACTTTGGAGGAAAGTGGACCTTTGAAAAAGTTATGAAAGGCACCTTGGAGAGAGAAAGAACCCTTTGAAAAAGTTTTGAAGGACAATCTAAAGAGAGAGACCCTTCAAAAAAGTTCTAAAGGGCAATCTTTCAGGAAAAGATAGGTGGAATTCTTTCAGACTTTTTGTCTGAGATAAATAGTCTAAGAATGAAAACCCAAAACAAAGGATTCTTTCAGGAAAAGGCAAAGAGAGAACCTTGGATAAAAAACCCAAAACAAAGGAACCTTTCTAAAAGAGATAACAATTAGGCAAAATGGGTGAAAAACACTTGAACAAGGTTGAAACAAAGCTTCTAAAGAAGAGAAAACAATTGGTCTCTTTCATGAGTCCTTCACAATTGAATTGAAAATAGAAAAGAGATTTTAAACTTAGCCAAAGGAAATTTCAAAATAAGGGTAAAAGTTTTGGCTAACATTCTTGGTGATTCCCAAGGGAGGCATGCCTACTGTGCCAAAGACCAGTCACCTAAATCCTTCTGTTGGGCATGGAGTCATGCATAGAGGCACTTCAAAGAGAAATGAACAACTTTTGGCTCAAAAAAACACTAGTTGGGTTGATTCACACACACAAGGTAGAGATGCACACCAAACAAATGGAAAAAAAACACACCTGTGCTACAAAGCACATAGGGAACACAATAGTGAACAAAAGGAAACACACACATCTAAACTAGCATTTACAAAAGGATGAGCAAGGGATAATAGCAGGATTTCAAGTGTATCCCATTCATAGGGATAGGAAAATCTTCTCCATTCATTTTGGACAACTGAAAGGATTTACTTTGCTTGCACTTGTTGATGATGTAAGGGCCACTCCACAAAGTGTAAAACTTTGTATACTTGCCTAGTTTTGTTCTGTCTTTATCCCACTTCAAAACCAAGTAACCCTCTTTGAACACTCTTGTACTTATCCTTTTGTCAAAGGATCTCTTCATGAGCACCTGATGGCATTCCATAGCTTTGTGGGCATCATCCCTTGCCTCTTTTAGCTACATTAGTTTTGTCAACCTGACTTCCATTGGAGTGTTTTCGAGTAATTCTGGATACTTTGAAAGCTCTAGGGTAAGGAGTTATTGGGATATAAACAACCTAGTTTATCTTCCATAAATAAGTACAAAGGGAGAGTTACCAATTGATTTATTAGGAGTAATTATGTCTACCCATAAAGCTATCTTCAACTTGTTGTGCTAGGCTCTTTGATTATTTTACAATGTTCTCTTAATGATCTTGATGAGGTTTTTATTGGTAGACTCAGCTAGCCCATTACCTTGAGGGTAATAATTGGATTGAGGTACTCAAGTGAACTCCATTTTTTCCTACCCAATCAAAAGTTTTGGCACTTATGAAAGGAAGTGCATTATCAAAAATGATGACATGAGGAACTCCAAACCTTGTTATAATGCTCTCATAGAACTCTAAGATAGCATTTTCTTTTAATTCCTTTAATGCAATAGCTTCTACCCACCTTGTGAAGTAGTCAGTAGTAGTTAATATCCATTTGTGTCCAGCACTTGATTGAGGGTTAATCATACCAATGAAATCAAGGCCCCATTACATGAAAGTTCAGTCCACTTGGATAGGATTCAATGGAACGGATACAAGTTTCTATTTGCCTATAAATAAGGCACATTAAGGACACACCTTAGCCCAATGATAACAGTCCTTAAAAAGACTAGGCCAATAGTAACCAGCCCTCATTATTTTTGCAATTGTATTTCTAGGAGAGAAATGACATCCATCTGCACCATTATGAAAACCTTCTAGTAGCATGTCAAACTGATCATTGTCAACACATCTTAATAGCACACCATTTATGTCCTTTCTAAAGAGAACAGTATCAACAAGGCAATAGGGAATGGTCTACAATCTAAAGTATCTCCTTTGAGACTTGATCAAACTATTGGGACACTCACCATTTTGAATAAAATTGATGATGTCTTGTGTCCAACTCTGAACTAGAACATGATCAGTTGGTTAGGGTTGAACTTGGTTGATTAATACCTCTTCTTTTGGCTCCTATATATCTAAAGCTAAATGTCTGCATAATCCTAGTCCTCTTACCAAGTTTGTTACCTTGATGTCCTTATCATACTCCATCACTTTTATGATCCAACCAGCTCTTTTTTCATTGAGGTCCTTTCTTAAGAGAAAATCTTTGGTGTTGGGATGAAAAACCATGATATGTATCTTATTCTTTGAGACTATGTGCCTAAATTTTTTCAATCCCCTTATCACTGTTAAAGTTTGCTTCTCAACAAATGTATATCTAACCTCATACTCCTCCAAACCTCGGCTGAAGAATACAATTGGTTGCTCTATCTCTTCATCATTATTTTTCATGAGCACAACTAAGATTGTATCAAGGTTAGAAAAGGTATAGAGTATGAAATCCTTGGCAAATTTTGGGTTCAAGAGAGTAGGATATTTTACAATTTCTTGCTTGATTGTCTCAAAACTACTCTTTCCCTCCATTGTCTAAGTAAAAACTTGGTTCTTTTTTAGCATGGTTGTGATAGGCTTTACCACAGCTGCAAAGTCTAGAATAAACCTTCTGACAAAGTTTATTTTCCCCAAGAAGCTTTGTAGTCCCTTCTTGTGTTGAGGCAAGGACAAGCCTAGGATAGCCTCAATCCTTTCGAGGTCAATAGATAAGCCTCCTTATGAAAAAATGTACCCCAAAAGTTTACCTTCATGAACATTAAAGACGCACTTTTTTGGATTAAGGGATATGCCAAACTCCCTACATTTTTCGAATGCCTACCTTAGATGTTTCATATGATCAGTAGCATATTTTGAAAAGATAGTTACATCATCTAAGTACACAAGTAGGAAATTATTGATCAAACCTTTAAAAGCCATGTCTATTACTCTTTGAAAAGTGACTCTAGCATTGGAAAAACTAAAAGGCATATTTTTATAGGAAAAGGTTACCCATTTGGTGGTGAAGGTTATCTTGAATTGATCTTCTTAATTTACTAATATTTGGTTATAGCTTGAATAATCATCAAGAAGAGAGAAGTGTTGGGAACCTGAAACAACCTACAAAATTTTCTCCATAGAAGGTAGTGGATAATGATCCTTGAGAGACACTTTGTTAAGGTCTCAAAAATCCACACACAATTAGATTTATCCATTCTTCTTTAAAATAGGTACAAGATTAGCCACCCAAGTTGAGTGTTTGGTAGGAAAGATAATCCTAGACTCAATCAGCTTGGTCAGCTCTTTCTTCATGAGTTATTCTATCTTGGGATTGATAGACCTTTGCTTTTGCCTGACTAGTTTAGCTCTAGGTTCTAACTGGATGGTATGATGAACTAGAATTGGATCAAACCCTTTCAATTATTTATACTCCCAAGAAAATATGTCATGAAACTCTTTGCACAGTTTAGTAAAAGCCTGCCTCTCGGCTTGAGAACATATCTTGCCAATTTTCAAAATTATATCCTTGAAAATTAGGACTCTTTCATAGTTTTCTTCCTTTATTGACATGCTCACCCTTTCTTTCTTCTTCTGATCATCCTCATTGAAAATTCTCTCTAAGGTAATCATCCCCTTATGTATCTTATTTATCTTTAGCTGAATTATTTTCTCTTCATATTGATCATGTAGTCTCCTTTGGTTTTTTGAGGAGAAACCTACCTCATTTTGCAAGAAGTGTGCAATGTGTTCATCACTCTCAAACACTATCCATGACACTTCATTATCTAGAATAGAGGGTCTCATAATGATCTTGATATGAGATTGATATTTTTCTTGTCCTACATTAGTAGTTGTATCAAATCATGCCCCTATGGCAGCCAATCTATCAACATATTTATTGGAATCCTTTGGTATGGGTTGTATGTTGAAGGTATCAAACTTTTCAAGTAGGTCCCATACCCTATGCTTGTAGGATTTAATCAAGGGATTATTGGATATATCCTAATTTTTTACTTGGTGGATGACCATCTCACTATCTCCATAAACCTTTAAACTCTTGATTCCTCTCTTCTTTGCCCATTGGAGACCATGGACTAGGCATTCATATTCTGCCACATTACAAGTGCAGCTGAAATGGAATCTATATGAGGATTAGTAATGATATTTTTATAGATAAACTAACATAATTTTATCTCCTTCACCTACTTTGCTTCTTGAGCCATCAAAAAACATTTCCCACATCCCATCAAGTTCATGGTCTTCATTAGTGAGTGAAGGGATTGGAACATCCCCTTCACGCATAAAATAAACTCCCAAATAAATATCTTAAATGAAAGTATATGGATAAATTCCATGTGTTTTAGTTTTTTATTTACCAAGGAAGAGAACATAAATACCTTCAAGGGGGGAGGATTCTTCATCATTCATAACACTTTCAGATTCTTTGTTAATTAGATTCTAATTTGAGTTTGTCTCCATGTATAGCTCAATATGGAACCTTGCTAAGGGTTGGGTCCTTATATTCACCTTGGTTCCATATCTTATTTTAAAATATATAAAATATTAATTATTAGAAAGGTAC
Source organism: Torreya grandis (assembly GCA_037957365.1). Lineage (NCBI taxonomy): Eukaryota > Viridiplantae > Streptophyta > Pinopsida > Cupressales > Taxaceae > Torreya > Torreya grandis. The sequence continues at coordinate 5,462,701 of JARHVA010000040.1, forward strand.
CCTCTTATCTTAACTGTGAAGTCCCTTGACAAGCAGATAGCAAAATAGGATGGAAGGTATACCACCACAACATCTTGAAATTTTGGAAAACTTGGGCAATCATGTAGAAAGACCTTCAGACCTTTAACCAATCCCACTATCTTAGTTGGAGACCCATCAAGATCCAATATACCCTTGCTATGTGGATCATATTTTAATCCTAGCTTATCAGCCACCACTTTATGCATAACAGTGTTACTAGTTCCACTATCCACAATGCAATTATGGACTAGCTTGTCTCCCATAATGAGGGTGAGATATAAGGGTGGAAGCTTTTAAAACTTGGTGGAGGGATCTAAGACATGGCTTGGATCATTGATAAGGGCTAAACCATTGTGCTTTGAATTTTAAGGGGATACATGAATGTTTACAAGCTATTCTTGTAAGAGCTCCTTTTGGTCAAGAATATGCAAAACTTCCCAAAGAGATATGTTTGTCTTGGCATTATTCAAAGAATAAATAATGTTTAGACAGGGATAATTCACCTTTTATTAGACTCTTGAAGGTAGAGAAGGAGTCTAAACCTATTGTGTTGTAGGTTTGACAATCTTACTGGCATTTTAATTTTGTTGAGGAGCATGACTTACAACAGGTACAGGATTAGGATTCACACTTTGTGGTATTAAAAATGCTTCACTTGGAGTTAAATTAACTCTTTGAACATATACTAGAGCTCTCTTATTGGCTCTTGTGTTATTTGAAATTGGTGTGTTTTGATTTAACACATAATCATCTCTTTCTTGGAAGTTCATCATGCCTACACTTTGGATGTTGCCTTCTCCATGATTATCCTTTTGCATAAGGTCTGCTTCTTCTAAAGTTACATAAGGAGTAGCTTCTTCTTGTGAAAAAAAATATTTGTTGCCTTCTCCAACATAATGCATAAACTGACCTTGAGGTTGTCCCCATTGGTCCAAATGATTCTCTCCTTGGACCAGATTAGCATGTACTGGAACAATAACCTTCATGGAAAGAGTGGGATTAGGATTATAGGCATTGGACTACCTATTAAAACCTTGATGACCTTGTCCTCTTCCTTGGTAGTTGTATTGGGGTGGAGCTCTGTAGCCTTATTGAGGGTAGTATTGATGTTTAGGTGGAGCACTTGTTTGGAATTGAGCTTACTTGAGTTGAGCTCATAATGACCAAATTTCTTCATCTTTGTCCATAGCACTATCCATTTTCTTGGGGAAGGCTCTTGGATTGACATTGGCATTAGGAATTTGAGTTATGCTTGGAGCTTCAACTGAACCATAAGATAAAAATGGCATGGAAACTCTTGGAGAGAGTCTTTCAGCTTGTATCAAGCTATTTTTAGCTTCAATAGCTATTTCATATGCATCAAGCAGAGTGAATCCTCCCATATATTATAACATCACTGCTACATCAGTGCCAATACCTTTAAGATAAGTGAGGAACACAAAGCTTCGAGGAGGTCTCATGGTAGGCAACAACCTATGCCATGTCCTTTGAAATCCCCCATAGATTCATTAAGACCTCTCTTTATCATGTTTAGCTGATAGATCAATGAAGTGTGGTCACTCTTATTCTCAAATCTAGTCACCAGCAATTCCCCAAAGCCATCCCAACTTGTAATGCAATCACCTTCCAAATTCCTATACCAACCAAGTTCTTTGACTTTTAGAGACATAGAAAGCAATCTAATGGCTATGTTGGCTTAGGTGACATTGTGAAAATTACAAAAATTTGAGATGTCCCTAATATGCTTAGATGGGGTAATAGGACCCTCTCCATTGAAACTAGGGAGATTCTTGGTAGCATTGGGAGGAATAAGGTCATAAATAGGAAGTTCAATCATTATTTATGTGTTAAAGCTTGGGAAAGGTTGTTATCTCTCCATTTCTCTTCTTTCCTCTTGATCTCATATTTCTCCAACTTCCTCAACTTCTTCTTCTTCTTCTCCAAAACCTCCTTATTAAGGATCTCTAAGCGTTGGGAATGGTTCAGGGCATTGTTCTTCAAGAAGAACATAACCCTAGATCAAATTAAGAAGTCCTAGATGACCTAGTGAGGACCATAAAGTATAATGTGGGAAATTTGATCTACAACTAGATATTCTCACCTTTTAGAGTCATCAAATATTGTATTAAGAGTAAAAACTCAGGTTTGTCAAGACCAACATTCACCTTGACATGTAAATAACCAAGAACTAGGATCCCATCAAGTGTGCCATAACTATTATCTCCAAATCTTACATCTTAGAAGGAGGTGTTTAGTCCTCTTCTATATTTAGGCAACATTGGATCATTTTCAAGTGTGTGGGTGTGTCTATAAGGGAAATAAACCTCTAAGATTTAAAAAGCTAGCTCCCTAAATATGTCTCTACAAGACAATATCTATTTAAACCAATTGAGTTAAGGGAAAAGATTTAGAAGTTGTAGAAAATAAAACCCTATTCTAAGGGTGGTGATACACCAAAATTATCTTCCACACAAATGTCATATCCTATTGCACGATGCAGCAAAAGACACAGGCTATTTCCAAGCTCTAAAGAATCTAACATGAGTATTTCAACATAGAGGTGAGATGTGTAAAATGACACAAGGTAAATTATTCTAAAAGGCAAACTTTGCACATTCCAAAATAGTAATACACATGCAAAAATTCAATACACTTAGACACACTCTATGTGACCTATTAGAACTAGAACCCTTGCTCAGGCATGAAGGACAAAGGATAGAAGGATAAAGACCATCACTTGTTGTCACTATTTATCACTTACACACTTAGATAATGTTCATAACTTCAAATAAAATCTGATTGGTAGTAATGCTTAAAGGCAGGATATCATTCCAGTAGGGCTTCACCGTACTCTATCTAGATGATTTTTCACTAGCCAAGGGGATGTATAAATAGCAAGAAGGAAGAGCGAGAGGAAATAATTTGGTGCCAAGGAGAGGAATCAACTTTTTTGAGTCACCATCTTCATCGATAACCATTTTTTACAAAAGATGCTTGCTCGAGCCATTTAGTTGATCCATGTCATCACAAGTTGTTATGCATTTTGTCCTATTCTCTCACAAATGCTTTTCCAACATTTGCATTGATAGAATAAGGATATTTTGGGCTGATTCATGGAATCAAAATATTTGTTACAAGGGATTCCACCTATTACTAATTTGTGTCTACACTAATGACCTTCTATTTGTCATGGTGATTTGTAATTTTCATTTTGTTGGCCTTAGAGAGGCTTTGATGGGAATCCATGTGCATAATGATTGATCATTTCATTAGCCATCCAAAATGACCTGAATCATGACTTGATTAATGTTGGAATGGCCCTTTGGTAATGCTTTGATGGATTGAGAATGTGAGCCCTTGGATCTGCTTGTGAGCCTTTCTATTTGAACACCAATGGCTAGTCTATTACCCCAAAATTGACGTTCACAAGCCCATCACTCCACTAGCACAATTTTTTCAAGGGAATTTCCTTCAAGTTTTTACCAGGGACACTTTCCTTTGCTAGAATTTATCCCAAAGGAATTTGTTTGGATAATTTATTTGAAGGAATTCCTTCATACTTTTTGTTCATCAATTCTTGTTTATTTCCTTTGGGCAGCCTTCCTTAAACAATTTTTAGCAAGCATTATCATCCCTTTGAATGGTCCATGTCTTTTCAAGCCTTTGGAATATGGATTTTCAAAAGTTTGATTAAGGACAAAAATTCCATAACAATTCCTTTGGACTTCTTTCAAAGGTCACTTCCTTTTGGAAAGATCCCTTTGGGCTAGAAAGTATCCCTTCAGAAAAGTTTTGAAGGGCACTTTGGAAGGAAAGTGACCCTTCAGAACTTTCTAATGGGCACATGGAAGAGAAAGTGCCCCTTCAAAACTTTTTGAAGGGCACTTGGAAGGTAAAGTGACCCTTTGGAACTTTTTGAAGGGCATTTGGAAGAGAAAGTGACCCTTTGGAACTTTTCGAAGGGCACTTTGGAAGGAAAGTGACCCTTCAAAACTTTTTGAAGGGCACTTTGAAGAGATAAATACCCTTCAAAACTTTTTGAAGGGCACTTGGAAGGGAAAGTGACCCTTTAGAACTTTTTGAAGGGCACTTTGGATGGAAAGTGTCCTTCAAAAAAGTTTCAAAGAGTACTTAGAGGGGAAAGTGTCCCTTTGGAAAAGTTTCGAAGGGCACTTTGGAGGAAAGTGGCCTTCCAAAAAAGTTTCAAAGGTCACTTTGGACAGACAAAGAACCCTTCAAAAAAGTTTCAAAGTGCAATCTGAAGAGAGAGAGACTCTTCAGAAAAATTTTGAAGGGTAATCTTTTAAGAAAAGATAGGTTGAATTCATTTGGACTTTTTGTCTGAGACAAATACTCTGAGACAAAAAACCTAAAACAAAGGATTACTTCAGGAAAAGGCAAAGAGATAATTATTTCAAACTTTTTATCTGAGACAAAAGTCTGAAATAATTCTTAGGCTTGGACAAAAAACTTGAAACAAAAGAACCTTTCCAAAAGAGATAACACTTAGGCAAAAGGGGTAAAAAACATTTAAATAAGGCTGAAACAAAGTTTTTGAAGAAGAGAAAACAACTGGTTTCTTTCACGAGTCCTTCACAATTGAATTGAAAATATACAAGATATGTTGAACATAGCTAAAGGAAATTTCAAAACAAAGGTAACAAATTTGTCTAATAGGGTTGAACAACCATAAGCACTCCTTGTGAATTATTGAGCATTGCCTACATTTCAATACTCTACAAAGGGATAAGACAAAATGTAGTTATACCATTTGTGTGTGTGTGTGAAACACCATGATCAATATAAAATGCAATGGAATGTTTGGCTTTTAACACTTGGCACCATGCAACTTAACTTTCATATGTATTAAGACTTGGGTATAGGGTTTCTTCTTTAAGAATTTTTCATATGAATACACCTTTGTGATAATGTCTTGAGAGAGTGTTAGTGTATTTCTCAAGTTTATTAGGACTTGAAAGATGAGTATAACCTTAGGATTTATTTGTATTTATGTTTGAATCTTCATCATTTATATTATGATTGACCCATGAAATGTGACTAGGTTGGTATAAGTTCCCAATTTTAAAAATAGTAATTAAATATTATTGGACATTGCTGACAAAGGAAGACACCTACGATAATCTCTAATCTCTAATCATTATTGGTAATATCTTGGGAGTCAAATTAGTGATATGAGATATGAAGAAGGTTTATTTAGGATTATGTAATGTTCTTGTACATACTAGGTTGATCCTAAATAGGGGTATCTATCAAATAGGGTTGGCTAAGATAATAAATGGGTAGACACATAGAGGGGAAGTGTACACAAGTCAATTATGTACATAATGTCCAAGTATGTCAAAGTGTGCTAAAGTTGATGTTTCTAAAGTATCTAATGCCAAATTTATGTGTCTATAAAGTGACATGTAGATTATTTCATACCTCAAAAGGGGGCATACAATCTACTTAATCTATCTTTAGTAACATAACATGTTATAGTTATTTACCTCAAAGGTGATTCACTAAGACGTAATTCAAAAAAAACTCCTACATAAATAGAGGCACACAATAGAGATTTGCTTCTTCTACTATGAGGCATGCAAAAGATATTCATAATGAACATTGTACACAATAGAGAGTTATAAGTCACCTTATACTCTTTTAGAGATTCTATAGAGACTATAACATAACTCACATACCACCATATATATTTATTCTTTTTTTTTATAGATTTCAGGGTTGTGGGACCCCTACCCTTAAAAATTGATTTTGATCAGAGACACAATCAATTCTAGATCACAACAGAGAGTCTAGTCCCTAAAAACCAAAAAATAGAGAAATTGATAAGAACCAGGAAACACTAACATAAAAAATGACACAATGATAGAGAGCATGATGATACAAACTTAAAGCATCCTACAAGACACTACTAGACAAAAATAAACATCACTCAAAATTAACCAAAAACCTAAACCCTAACTCAACAAAAATATCCAACCACCAGGAGATCAACCTCGTGCTACAAGAGTTTGCCTACCTCTACTAGAAAGCAAATCTTCCATTGTCTACTGTGTGCCACCATCAATGGAGTTTGTAGCATCCAGTTGCAACCTTTATGCTTCAGTTTTCCTACCTCTTTTACCCTTCTTACCAAAGTTGGGTTTTTTCAATTGGCAAGGATGTTAAATAATGGAAAGGACTACTCTAGAAGCAAGTTGTTCTTGTTCATCCTCCTATAAACTAGTCATAGCCTCTTCTAAATCTATATCTTATAAATAACCTCCCACCTCTAATGGAACTTGAGATTGGAGGTTTCTAATTTCTCCATTGTATTCAGTACTCTACATATTGGCTTCAAACAAGCCTCTAAATTTTGACACACTAGAACCTCATTTTGCAGAGTAATCATCTTGAGATCAACCTCAGGAATGTCCCTATGAGCAGTATAAATTACATGGTTTGGATGCCCTTCCTTCTCCACCAAGGGATCAACTAAGGGGGCTATAAAATATTTAGGGGTAGGGGCCGATATAAATCAAAGGTTATTCATAAGAAATCTATGAGGGCATCCAATCTTACTAACCCATTTCTACAAAATAATGGAATTAGAACCTTCTAAGGACTTCTTTGAGCACACTACCATTTTGTGACCAACTTGGTTGTACTTGAAACATATAAAAGGCAACCATTCATAATTGATATATTGAGTCCATACCCCTTAATAAGACTTGATATTCACATAAATAAAAAGAGGTTTATAAAAATCAACTAGAACACAAACCCTCAAAAAAATCTGATGAGCAATGAAAGCTAGATCAGTTTTGACAAACACACTAATTTTTTTAACTAGTTTCTAAAAGAGCCTTAGGTCATGCATAGTTAAATGTAGATTATAAACTCTTACCCATATTAGTGCATTAGAAATAACAGCGTTTGTTGGATCATAAAATGGAACCAAGGGCACAAGAATACCCCTTAATTATCAATAAACCAAGGTCTATTATTCCAAACAAAATCCCTCTCCTCCACTGACTAGAATAAAATCAAGAAGAAACCATTGGGAAGCAGAGAAATAAAAACCTCAACATTAGAAGGCTAGGTTGATTTTGATTAGAGAGAAAGAGCTTTCCAAGAACTATGAATCCCTACACATTTTCTAATCAAATATCTAGACCTAGACTCCTTTTCAACTGAATCAATAGCCTTATTAGAAATCTCCAGGATATGGGAATCTTTAGAAAATAAAAAGGGAACATCCCCCAAAAAAGTTAGGTCAAAATTTGCCTCTTTCTACTCTTCAGCTATAGATCCTCCCCCATTGTAGACAATAACCACTACCTCATACCCTTTACTCTTGGAAGACACAATAAACTTTCTCCTTTCAACCAAATGGGGGTCAAACTTGGGATGAGCATGAAAAATAGATGATTTGCAAAAAATGAACATGAGTGAAAGGGGTTATAATTGTTCAAACATTCTACAAAAACCCTAGCCATCATTCCTCTGCCCTTATTACTATGTCAACCTAGTTGTGCCCCTTATTCTTTATCTTTTTCCCATTACTTGAGCCTCTCAACTCTGCAACATTCCTTATTTGAGGCTTGTGGGATCCTTCCTTCACTACATCAATCCTGTGACTATTGCCATGGGAGATAAAATACAAACTATTTCCATCTCTATTATCTCCTCCATCATTGCTTTCTTCTCTACCTTCACACCCTACCTATGCAGCGTCCATAATTGATCCTATCCAAAATGAATTTATTTTTAGGTCATTACTAAAATCTCATATGTATTAGTTCTTACTCTTTAGTTAGTTATTTCACTAGTTACTTAATTATCAATTTATATAAACATTGATCTATATGCAAATGTTCCCTTTTGTTTGTAGATACACTAGATATTTTCATGTTAGACACATGAACATTGATGTTCATTAGTAGACTTTTAGTATTAATCATGGAATTCATGCAAATATTGAGGAGATAGGTTTTTTTATTTCACATGATGAAAAATTTGGATTTTGTGATAAAGTAACCTCTCTCCTCCTTTTGAATTTGAGACTATTATCATATCTTGTATTATATTCATGAAACATTTACATGTTTTAATTGGAACTTCTTATTTAAACCTTATAAGAGAGAATTTTTGTTTTAATTTGATATGTATGCACACACACATGTCAAAGTGAAGCATTATATATACCTAATTTTGGTGCATGACTATGTATTTGCTATAACATTAGTATATTTGTGTGCTTTTAGAACATTAGTTAGGTAAGGCTTGGCACTTTTTAAAGTATTTATTTCTTCTTCCTCCACTTTTTTGTTTTTGGGTCTCTATCTTTGTTTTTCTTTGTCTATGTATTTGTTTCTCTATTTTTTATGTTTTGATTGAATTTGAGCTATTTGATCTTGGTATGACCAAAATTGAGTTGCTTGATCTTATGTGATAAAAATTGAGCCACTCAATTTTGTCCTAATGAAGATTGATATTCCCATCTTGGTCATCTTTTGTTTTGTGGTCCATTTGCCCTTTCTTTCATTTTATCAATGTTTGCTCCACTTTTATCAACTTTATGACTATTATGTTATCTTTTCACACTAATAAGCCCTATTTTTGAACTCAATAAGTCTATAATTACATAAGTGAATTAATGAATTTTGGGCATAAATAAAAGGAAAAGAGACTTAGGACTGAAATTCATATCCTAAGGTTGCACTTTGTTTTATATTTGTTATCTATTAAAATGTATGCACCCCTTGTACCAAAAGTTGAATTGAAGTAGTGAAAGAACATGTAAAATATACTAGTTACTTGCATCTCATGTCTAAGGATAAGGGTTGATATATTTATATTATATTAGACTTCTTATTCAAATTCATGAGTATTTATTACTAAACTATCTAAGAAAAAGGGTCTAACTAAGGTTGACCCCTCATTATTACACCAAGCTTCTATGCTCTTACAAGGTCTCTTGGTGTGGATTAAGATCTAGACAAAGGACAGGAAATTATTGAAATTTTTTCATCAATTAAATAATCTAAGAGAGCCTTATAATATAAATATATAGATGAGGGCACTTGTAAAATTTCTAAAATATCTAACACCATTTGACCAAAATTAAACTATACTTGCTCAAATTGAACCTTACTTTCAAAATCAAGTCATATGATCTTGGTTACTATCAAAATCAGGTACTTTGATTCTATTTTTTTGTAAACCAATATTTTATGTACCAAACTTCAATATTTGCTTTAATACTACATCCAAACCACTTTTTAGTCGCTTTTAGCTTTCAACAATGCACATGTAAGGAAGAAATCATGGATCTATATATGAACCCCTATTATCAAATTTCAAGCTTTACTTGAATTCAATTTCATGTATTTTAGATATTATTGTTTTCCAATATTATTGTATTTAGTTTAGTTTTGAATTACATCTCCACTTTTAATGACTAATGTAGTTTATATTGATTGTTAGTCACTTTTCATCAACACACATTCATGATTATATTTATTAAGCTTAAAAAAACCTCCTCAAAAGGTATTAATGATATTCATAATTACTACATAATGTTACATAAATTATTTTTAAAAAAAATTATCATATAAAGCATACTTCCCATTTACACACAAAGAAAACACATCCCCTCGACATACATTTGCACTTATAGAGGAAATTGCCATGATTTAACCCCTATATCACCCTCTTACTACCTCGACCTAGTTTATCTTTTTGAAACCCTCATATTTATACACTATATAAATCTTTGTATTTCAAAATAATCTAATAAAACACATAAAATTCCATTAGCATTGAGCTTACACTTAATTCATGATGAAACTAACATTTTTTTAATTCTCAAATATATTTTTAACTGACAAAACTATTTTACTATCATGATTAACACTCTTACTTTAAAACTATTGGGGAGCATGGTATAGCACAAAATTAGAAACTAGGTAAAAAAGAGGGGAAAAGAGTGAAAATATAGGTAGATTTTAAACTGGAACATTCCACTACTGATCATTGTGTCACTCTTAGGGACTTGATTGAAAAAAATGGAATAAGCAAGGAGAATAAGTTTTTTTTTTGCTTTTTTGAAGACAAAAAAACATTTAACAGATGCTTAGAAGTAAACTTTGGAGCAGGATAGAGTTGAACTTGGAGTTTGAAATGAGTATAGAGTGGTGGTACATAGGCTTTATGATCAAGTATGGGACAAAAATAAAAGAAGTAAAGGAATGTCATAATGCTTTGGAAATGAAATTACTGTCAAATAATCTTATTTGTTTTCCCCCAATTTGTTTGGACTATACATAGATAAGCTAGAGGAATGGATAAACAAAGTTAGTGGAGGGGGTGTTCACCTAGCTAGCTATGTAGTAAAACTACTCCTGTATGTTGATGATATTTATCCCAATTAAAAAAACAACACATAGTTTGAGGGAACACTTGAGGGCTCTATAGCATTTTTGTTAAGAGGTTAGGATGCAAGTGAATACTAGCAAAACCAAAGTCATGATATTTTCATTACTAAGAAAAAATAAGTAAATTAAATTCCTTTTTGAAGGAATCCCTTTGGAAGTCATGGAAGAATATAGGTACCTCAATGTCAATTTCCATAACAAGCTTACTTGGGAGTCTTGAAATAAAAACATAATACAAAGGGGTGGAATGATTTATACTTGCTATAACATAGATGTAAAAATATATAATTATGGGATTCGAAAACCAAGAGGACCCTATTCGGGTTACTTGTCACGCTGATGGTGTTTTATAAATGTGAAGTTTGAGGTCATAATGTGTCAGATCTAAAATGGAGATAGATAGAGATAATTTTAAAAAACCTAATAATAATCAACTTTAAAACTAAAATGTTGGTTCCATATAGTATTTTATTAGTTACTTCAAGCTTTTACCATTTTGGAAGCATTGATGATTTAACTTTTTTGGGAATAATGGAGTTTTATTCCTATTTTAGTTAAGGGTATGGATTAATAAATTAGTACAGAATATAGCAATTTTTACAGTCTTAGTTTGTATTACTATTTATCTTTTTCACCTTTCTAAAAATAGCAATAAATAGGAAGAAATATAACTTAGCTAAAAATAGATTGAGACAGTTGATACAGAGGTTGAAAATGGATGTGCAGGACTGGGAAGGTATCGTAAACCTAAATCTATATTTCATTCATTAAAGGATAAGAACACCAAAAAGTAGATGTTTTGATGTCTAGCATTGTTGTTCAATCATCCCACTATTGTCCAAATTGATCATAGAGACTTGAAACTTGTTGGGTAGTTACAATGTGCCTGTGTGAGCCTACTTGTGAAAAATCGAGTGTTGGTTGTCAATAGAAGTCATTATGGAGTTGATTTTATCTTCAAACCCTAACCCTCCATCACGCTTGATAAAATGATATTTGAGTCACTTGAGAAAGAGGGGGGTTAGTGTGTAAAATTTAATAAACATGCAATCCACACCCCTTTTGTGGGCACGATACCTACATACAAATACTCTAAAGAGGGATCAAGCCATATGTAGTCCTCCCACCTAATGTATTTTATGTAATAGTGTGATGCAGATACAAATGATAATTTGATAGTGCTTGAGGTGGTTAGGGACTGATACGAGGAATTGAGTATGTTTTTAGTTGTGTTAGGTGACTATGTGCAGAGAATAGGAAAGTTTGCCTTAGTGCTTTGTTTGTATTCTTGTTTGCTTTGTAAGTTTTATCACCTCCTCTATAAATGAGCTTTGAGTGGGATTTTATAGGGAATAATTGGTCATGGGTCAGATGTATTCATGCTAAGCTAACCTAATTAAGGATAAGGATTGGATGAAAATGACCATTAGGGCTAAAAGTGCAAATAGATAAGAGTGTTAAAAATGGGATACTTTGGTGCCCGATGCTATAGTCCAAATGGGGTGCTCTTGTCTTATAGGCTCGAGACCTGGGGAATAGGATTGACATAGGGAATACTACCTAGATGAGGTGGAATCAGGGTTTGCAAAAAGGTTTTAGATGATTGATAATGAGCAAAAAGGTGTCTAGATGGGTTGCAAGAGCATGCAAAAAGGACCTATGGATGGGGTGTCATAAGCCACACTCAAACTACCAATTTAGACATTTTATATGACTACATTTACCCCCCCCCCCTCTATTCTAGTGATGTAGTAAAGCAAAATACTAGGGTAAAGGTAAAATAGAAAGTGTACCTAAACTTACCTGTAAGGGTGAAGCCCATGAAGATGTGTGATGTTGAGTGTGTGTAGTGAGAGCACATCATGAAGCATAAATCTAAAAGAGAAAACAAAGAGTAGATCAGCTCTTACTAGACATGTTATGTTTAAAATAAGAATATACAAAGGTTGGGTAAAAGAAAAAGGAAGAGAAAGGATCAATACACCTCACCATGTACATAAACCAATAAAAAACTTGTTGTGATGTTGAGTGACACTGAGTGATGCTAAATATGTGTTGTATTAAGAGTAATATCATCAATGGAGTTGAGTGCTCAATTCCTTGAGGGTGGGTCAAGAATATAAAGGCTAGCCCTTTGGCTCCATAATTTCCCACTAAGTGTGAATCTTATGTGATTATGCATGTGTTAATTGATGTTTGGACTATGTATCCTATCATTCTAAGTAGGTGGCTCAAGAATACAAAGGCTAGCTAGTCCTTTGGCTCCATCATTGCCCACTATGTGTGAACAATGAACTGATGCCAATATGAATGTTTGTTGTATGAGATGGCTCATGAAGCCCATGAATGCTTTGTAATCTAACAAAGTGGTGTGGATAGCCAATGTGTACTGAGAACTAGGCCAATCTTGACCACTTTAAAAGGTGGAGATTAGACTTGTATGAAAGCCACTCTAAAACTAAGAACTAGTCTTACATGAAAGCCACTCTAAAATGATGTCAACCACTTGTAGATGGAATGAGGCACATAAATATTAAGAATACCTAGGTAATAAAATTAACTAGAAAGAAAATAAGGCAAATGTGCCATGCACATTGCCCGTAATCACTAGTGTCTAAAACATGGATTCAAATATGGAAGTTTTACCAACTATCCAATCTAAAACTAGAAGTGAGAGCCATCATGCCACACATGATGCCCCTATATCTAGATAATCTAAGTAAAATTATACTAAAACTACCCAATCTAAACTAAATTATAGTTAATAAAATTGTAATTGACCTTACCTTTCTATTTGTTTCAGCAAATTCTAGATTTTTGGCTATTTGGATAGAAGCACCAAAAAGTAGACACTTTGTTATCTGGCACTACAGTCCAAATATGGAGCTCTTGTCCTTTACTATTTTTTATGACTATTCTATATTCATCACTACTTTTCCAGTTTGTTCTACATGTTTTGAATTTTGATTATTGTTTTTAATGTTTTGAAAATTAATTTTTTATCGGTAAAGGGCTCTGATCTCTGTGACAAAACCCCTATTTGCTACCCCCTCTTCTGAGGGTATGAATGAAGACCCTAAAATGACTACCCTTAGAATAAATATACCTACAAGTGTGTTATGCTATGAAATACATGATATAGTAATGATAATCCAAAATATGTCTCAAGATATAGTATAGTTTGTATTAGAGATTGTTAGATCAATAAGGGTATGCCTAGATAGATGTAACAATGTAATAGCATGTGCAATATATTAAACTAAACTAGAAATATATTTAGTTTTCAAGGAGGCATGTCAAGGAGGGATGCAACATTATGTACATCATGGCATCTAAAAAGGAAAGATAATGCATGATGTGGATCATGGCATTACAAACAACTGAGAAGCAAACAAGCAAACAAGCATGCAAGGAAAGAATCAAGAAGCATACAAAAGAGGCTAAGGGGCCAAACAAACAAGGGACATGGGTACATGTCACTCATACTGGGAAATCAAGCATACAAATCATGTTCAAATTCCCACATACACATATAATGCAAACAAGCAAAATTGGCAAGAGGGCCACAAGCAAATACAAGAGTACAAGTAAAGGACATTGGTAAATGTCCTAAGGCACACACAAGTAACAAGATAGGAACTAAGAAATGAAATCACATCTAGCTAATCAAATAAAAAAATAAGTCATGTAAATTCTATAAATACTATCATATCTAACTAATCAGAGCAAGAGTGAAAGTATGCAAAACATGTAGTACAAGAGTAGGTAGATGTTAAGAAATACACAAGTGCTATATACTAGTGAGTGTTGATAGAATAATTTATGTAAGCTAGTAAGTAATGTACATCAACATGATAACTAGAGTGTGTGGTGTAGGAATGACATAACCTGGATGGTGTAGTCATGTAGAAGATGCCCTCAGTGGATAGATATGTTGATGTATGTCTCGAATGTAAAAGTAGGATGCCCCCTTAATGGGTAGAGTAAAGCAATCAAAGATCTAGGTGTCACTGCACACACTCAAATAAGATCAAGTGAAGCATGGTAATGTATATAAATTGATAAATAATAGCATAGAATAGCAAAATGTAAGTCTAGCATGGTAGTAGAAATGTAAAGCATGGATAATGCATACAATTGAAAAATTTTAGTGTTTTGATTTATTTGAATGTTTTTGTATTTTAACATGTTATATTATTTTTGGTATTGTGAAATAATCTATGTATAATTAATCATAAGGAAACTATGTACAATAAAGTAAGTTGAGAAATTATGTACAAGAAAGTGAAAAGAAACTATGTACAAGGAAGATGAGAACTTATGTACAAGTAAGCTCAGAAATTATGTACAAAAAGACTGAAAAGAAATGATACTAACTGATGAGTCTCATAAGAGACTCCCTATCATGGTGTCATGTATCAAGGAGAGAGATTATGCATGATCATGAAGCATGATAGAAGGGTTGAGACTGTAACTCTGAAAGTTGTGTATGTTGTAAGTGCTTTAAAATATTTGTAGTCAAAACTAATTGAGGGGTCCCTATTGGCCATTTTTGTCCCACATACCAAAATTTTACCCAAGTGTGAGAAGGTGTAAATTCAAGCAAAATTGGCAAGTTTAGATAGCCTTAGGTTCTCTAAAGTAGAAGTCTTCAGGCTTTCAAAGTCGTAAGACTTTGGGTTTCTGAGGGCATAGTGCAAATCAAGTTTTTAGTAGTGCTTGACTTCTAAATGTTTTTTATAAGTAGAATTAATTTAGGTTTATGAACTTAAATTACTCATGTACAATGTATTTTGGGTTCTCCAAGGAGCACTACTTAATTACTCCGTGAGTTATGAGCAGTCAGAAGCCCAAAATAAGTAAAGGGGCTTGACAAACCCAATTTGGTCTCAAAAAGGTGCTTCTTGAGTTCTCTAAAGGGCAAGTCTTATCTAAAGAATACTCCAAGGATCATTGACAAATATGAAGGGTAGGATCCTTTTAGAAGGATTATTAATGGGAGGCCCTAAGGGTCTCTTACCCTTTAGGAAAGTCCATTTCACAAAATCTGAGAGGTCAAAGGAAAGAACAAAAGGAAAACCAAAAGAATTCCTTTTAAAAAGAAATTGAAGGAAAAATGAATGGGGTGGAAGCTTCAGACAAAAATTCCAAAGGAATTCCTTTGAAAAATTTGTCTGAAGGAATTATTTTAGGATTTTTTCCTGAAAGAACAAAGCAAAAAGAAAACGCCTAAGGAATCCTTTCGAAGGTCTCAAAGAAAAGTCCAAAGGGTATGTTACCCTTCAGAAGGACCATTTTAAAATTTACAAAGGGTATCATTCCCTTCAAGTGGACCATTTTTCAAAGGCTGAAGGGCACTTTTCTCAGTGGGAGGATCATTTTCATAAGTTTAAAGGGACATACAAGAAGCTCGAAGGGTCTCTCACCCTTCGGGAAAGTCCATTTCAAAAAAATTGAAACATAATTTCTGAAGGAAAAAAGGAGTAGACAAAGTCTAAAGTAGGAGAGATCAAAAAGCCTAAACTACTCTACATAGATTAAATTGAGATTCTTCAATGACTTAGCTTATAAAGCTTCATAAGTCAAGTAGCTTTAAAAATCTAAATTATATAGCACAATGCAAATTGGGTTTCCAGCACTGCTTGACTAAATATTTTCAATCCAATGGCACATTCTAAGGATTGATAGTGTATAAGAGTCATAAAAAGGATAAATGAGAGGATGCCAAGTGGCACAAAGGGCACCCAATTTGTAGGGAGATTGATGATCCATAGTTATGTCAAGAAGATCCATAGTGCAGGTCAAGGATCTAAGGCAACATCCAATAGTGAATCAGTGCAAAAGGGAGTCCAAACAACTGGCAAAAGATGGTAGCTAAGAATTTAATGAAAGTTTTCATCATTCAACATGGATCTCTCTCCTAAAAAATGGCCATTCAAACATAAGAGCAACATGGTTTGGACAAATTATCAACACATGGAGACCTCATCTTCTTTAGCAAGACACATGAAAATGAAAGTGACCATGCCATTTTAAATGCAAAGATCATTTCAGTCACATAAGGAAGTGACATTAAACTACTTATAACATGGATCTTTAGATATTCCAAAGAAAGACTTGAAGGTAGGAGGGACTCGAGAAGGTTATTCAGTGATCCTGAACAACACATTAAGTGGCACAAGGGAGAATGATGACACAGATCCCAGTCATCAATGACTTCTTCGCTCTTCTCATCTTCTCTTCCACCTTTTCTATTATAAATAGAGACCTTGGAGCCAAGAAATTATCTCTAGACTGGTGATAAAGTTACTCTACAAAAATCATTTTATAATAGACCTTTTGAATCAATAAATATTAATTTTCTACCTATCTCTTTGTCTAAAAATTGTGTTAAGCAAGCTTGTGCACAAAGGCATTGTGAAGAAGTGTCCTTCCAAGCTCATTGTCCTTCCTGCTTGCCTATTTTTAGGTGTTTTTTTTAGTTAGTCATGGGTCCAAACTTGAGCTCTTTCTGCCATTAATGGATGATTAGTGTGGATTTTAAAATCCCTCTTTACTTCATGTATGGTTCAGTGAGCCTAGTTTATGAAATATTTATGCAAATTAACTAGTTGTGAGGTTGTGTAAGCAAAATTCATCTTATGATGAATGAGTGTCATTTCCTAGACTAATTGGATCATCTATTTTGGTGCATCACCTCCCTTAGCTTAGATTTCCTTTCATTTTATCCTTTATCCTCCTATCCCTTTTCCTTTGCTAACAGTAGATTTTAGTGTGGGAATCAAGAGCTAAAGTGCAGCACCTAAGGAACTAGCCTCATTAAAAATCCTAGAGGTTCAACCTCACTATAGGATATCCACAGCCTAAGGTTGTCCCCATGCTTGTATTTGGAAGTGAGAGAGCCTAAATAACTCTCCCACAAAAGGTGCAATTTTTAGCTATAATAATCCCCCTGTAACTTTGAGAAGTGGATGCAACTATGGGGATCTTAAGGACCCATCTAGTAGTAGAAGAAGCTCTTTGAAAATGTGCTCTATGTGTAGAGGCATGAGACCTAAATGATACTACCCTAGGTGTGAATACTATAGCTAGAAACTGTCTAGAGCCCTAAAATTATCACTAATGTAGTGGTCACTCTAAGAGAGGCCTCCATGGAAATGTATGAACTCTCTGTGCTGACAAGGGATGGTTATTTATAAATAGAAATTTTAGTTGTTAGTAGAATGGGATGTAATATATCACTCTTTTTATATCATCCCCATGGCTATTGTATCACTATTTGAACCTTGATGGCCAACTAAATAAGTAGCATACTACTTGTGTTGTGTAGGAACATGTCTTATATTTGATGTTATTTATAGTGCACTAATTATAGGTGTATGTTGAGACTCTAAAAGATGTAACCTTAATGGATACATAATTGAAACTATGTGCTATGAAGGAGGCTCATCTATCCATAATTGTAGTGGATTGCTACGTGAAATAATACCTTGTGGCATTTGTTGTGATGTGTATGATTGAGTAATAGATTGAGATGAAACTGTAACCTATGATGGGGGCTTGTCTAATCTCAATCATAGTGGTTTTCTATGTGAAATAGATCCCTAAAAACTCAGTTGTAGTGAATATATATCTAAAACAATACTCTGTGATGTGGGTTCATCTAATCTTAACTGTAGTGGGTTGCTACATGAAATAGGTCCCTGAAAACTTGATTGTAGTGAATATCTATTTGGAATAGTACTATGTGATGTGGTTTCATCTAATTTTAACTGTATTGGGTTGTTATTTGAGATAGGACCTTGTAAACTCTATTGCAGTTTGTATGATTGTGTTGGATATGTAGATTGAACTACACTATGTACTCCATAGACTATACTATTATATGTAGGTTGCTCTCATTGTACTGGTCTCCAAACCCTCTGAGTAGGTGGGATAGGAGATCTTCTATGAGGCTTTATCCTAGAAATTGCATTACTCTCACGATGAGTAATCAATGATTCTTATGAAGGAATGTCCTGGGATGACTCAGTTATGGAGTAATGAGGTATATGGATCCATGATGGAGGAGATCTTAGTGTCCCCAGTGTGAATGATATGATGTCATTATCAACACATCTATTAATACAGTCCTTGAGTCCATAACAAGCATTATCTCTATGTCCATGGATATGATGATAGTTACAAAAGGGGTGATGTGGTTGTCTGTGTAAGACATGTAGATCTTGACGATGAGTAGAAGGTAATGTGATTAACCTCCTATCTAGTAGTGTTGATATTATGACAAATGGGCTAACTTGTTCTGAATCAAACTATAGTGGTGCCCTACTATTGTTCTTTGTAGTGCATATTATAGATGGTTCTCTAAAAATTGGCTCTATGTTTTTAACTAGTTGCTTTTTTGGCTGTGGTCTCCTTTCTTATTTGGGATATGGTAGATGTTGAGTGATAGGAGTTGTAGATGGAGGTAATGTCTTAAAATATAGAGTAAGCTAATCAACTGAATCTGACTCAATTTAAAGACCAAGGAAAAAATGTAACAAGACTAAGTCTTCTCAAAATAATTCATCGTCCAATCTTTTAAATCATGAATATGCTTGATGGAACTCCTTGTGATGATTAAGTCATCAACATAGAGGACCAAAATCAAAAGTTTCTCATCTACTTTCTTGGTGTATATTGTGGGGTTGGAGGGACTCTATGTAAGGCTAGAGTTGATTAAGAATGTATTGATATTTTCATACCAAACTCAAGAAGCATGTTTCAAAACATACAAAGAATTTTTCAATCTACACACAAGGCTATAGTTCTCATTTCTTATGGACCTCAGAGGTTGGACATGTAGATTTCTTCTTTAAATTATCCATGTAAGAAGGAAATTTATACTTCCATATAATGGAATTCCTATCTCATCCAAGGAGAGTATTAGCCTAATGGAATTCATCTCAGTAGTTAGAGAAAAGGTTTCATGGTAATCAACACCTTGAACTTATGAGTAACTTTTTACCATGAGTCAGCCTTTGTATTTATCAATGTACCTATGTATTGCATCTAAGTGTGCCCTTTTATTGAAACATTGATGTTAAATATGGTTTGGTTTCTTACACCAGTTAAAATACTCTAGATCAACATTGGCATTTACTTTCCCTTTGACTTTGTTTTGACTTGGGGAAGGATTTTGTAAATTTGATAAATTGTATTTAGGCTTGAGATTTGCTTTCCCTTTGTTCTTAATAGGTCCCTTACCTTTGCCAGAGTTGGGTTATGAAGGTGTAGTAGTATCATTGACTAATTAGTACCTTTAAGTTATATTTCCCCAATAAAAATAAAATTTTCCTATTCTCTCTGAAGTTGTTCATAGAACTTGTCAAAATTCAATGCCACATATATATATCCCATGTAGTTTTTATGTGTAGTAGTTTGAAACAAGAACTGAATAGGGATGACCCAATTTAGATAAAATAATTATAATGAGTTTTTCATCAATATTGGTTTCACTAGTCTCAATAGTAGAATCCTCAAACATTTGACTTGAGTGATGAAGTCCTTAATGTGAGGATAGTTTTATATACTAAGAACAATGAGCTCATTTTCTAGTTGGCATGCCCTTAGTGTACTATGTTTTTCAAAAAGGTAGTCAAAAATTTATAAGGTTTCATGATGCGCTAAAAATGATACTTCAATTTAAGGGATACTAATTAACCAAGGATGCCTCTAGCTTCATCAGAATGGTTTTACCATTTTTGTCATTTGATAAGATCTAAAATTATAGTTTCATTATTCATTGCAATGTGATAGAAGCCCTTGTTAAGGATCACATCAATAATGTATCATTTCCAGTTGAATTATTTAAACTTGAGGGAATTACATTTTTTTTGGTCATGGTGTAGCATAAAAACTTGATGTAGGTAATTTTTTTTTAACACACCAAAATATATTTGAGATTTTTATTTTCTTCAAAATAAACCCTTTGCACTGCCCTTTTACTATTCTAGTTTAAAACTAAATCTAAAAACAAGGTTTTTAAACAAAAATAGAACAAGAATTATGTATATTAACTAAACATGTAGTTTGATACCATAACTAAAAAATAATTGTGAATCTAAACAGAGATAAGGAAATAGTGTGTAAAACTTCCAAATATACATTATATTTCTCTGAAATTATTAGGTTGGGTGTGTTTGATCTGTATGCTCTCTAATATAATAATCCCAATCATAAATACTAAACACAGCTCAAAAAACACTGACTACAAAGGATTACATTACTCCCATAGCTACATTATCCTATCTTTGAGGTATGTAGACAGTAGCTTCTCAAGGCTAACTACTTACTAGTGCACTATATAATCAAATGACTAAGAGGCTTCTTATTGGAAAAGATAAAAATCCTAGGTGCTTCCTTTATACCATGAGGTATGTAGAAACTAAAATCTATATACAGTGTTATATAATGGCTTGAGTATTGGGGCAATACCCCTCACCATAGATTAGGGAAAATTGATTAATATTTTGCCCAGAGTGATAATCCTCTGAGTTTACAACTATCATAACATAGTTCTAACCTAAGGAGTTTCTACTAAAAAAAGTGTACACATCCAAAGAACTTAGAATATATTAAAGTTTTTGGCGGTTCAGAAGCCTTAGCAAAAGATAAAAAATTTCAAAAATACATAATATACTTGCCTATAAAAAATCAATCTAACCCAAAAAAACTTTTTATTTTTGGCACAAATTTTGATGTCAACAAAAACACCAAAAATATGACAAATTTGTACCTAACATAGAAGGAAAGTTTTATGTAAACGCTAATATATACTTTGTGGTAAATTTTATGTCAAACTGAGAACTTGATTTTTGCATGAATCCATAAGGAACAAAAAATTATCATATGAATGTTGAATCAACACTTGGTACATAAGAATAATTTGTTGTAGAGGTCAAGATATATTGTTTTGTAAAATTTCAGGTCAATCTAAGCACTTTGAGTTTTGCATGAATCCCAAGATAGCTGAAAAATGTCATACAAAGGCTAGATTAGAACTTGATGCAAAAAGTCAATTTTTTGCAAAGGCCAAAATATACCATATGATAAATTTTTAGATCAAATGGAAAATTTTATATTTTTCAAACCTTTACTACCCCACTATGTTCACTAAATTATGATCAACCAAGATCCCCTAAGGGCAAGGTGAGATCATAATATTTGCTATTTTTAGTAGGACATTAAAGTTTAGGCTTGAAATTAAATATTTAAAAATTCAACCTATATACAGAATGAGGTGAAGGTTCTATTACTCTAATACCATATTAAATTGTCTAGATAAGGTCCAGAATCATGTTAGCTACCATATAATAGACACCCATAATATATGCAATAATATAAATCAATGAAAGCTTTAAATAAAAATAATACAAATATTTTCCACATGTAAAATTACTATCTTTGTATGTTAAAAGGCTCTCACATAAATTCCCAAAATAAAAATAACTCTCTTCCATAATGAATTATCTCCATCGATAACTTTCTATACTCTTATATAGATTAGCAAAAGGTCAGGGATATGATTTAGAGAGTAGTCAACTTGTAGAATAAGTCTTATTAAGATAATAATGTATTATTAATAAATAAAGTCAATCAAGTTAATAATTTAATTGCTATTCTTCTATAATAATAGGTTGTAGATAATTGTGTACCAATTAGTGATTATCCAAGAATTATATTACAATGAATATTACAAGTGCATCTTAAAACCATATAATAGTGTATGACTAATTAAATACACTAACATGGTATGTCTCATATGAATCCCATAATCTTACCCAAAGTGTGAACTATCTATCTGTAATGAATTGAATCTTTATGATAGGACCATTATATGCCCCCCTTTTGAAATGAACAAATGGGTATATAAGTGTACAGTCAAGTAGATATATCAATTAAGCACACATTAATAAATGTTACATTAGATGTATGGTAGAGATAATGGAATCAAATACAATAAAAGTATGCATGATATAAATCACAACACCAAGCTCAAATCAATCATATATGTAATCATACACATGCACAATATCATGATCGTGAAGCACATAAGCACTGAAGACACAACTTGAAACAAACACAACATGGCCATGATCCAGACTAGAGGGTCCTCTGACACAACTAACATACAACATGATAACACAAAATAAATGCACTCATATAACATACATTAATGATCACATAATTTCACAACCATCAATATCATGTACACATAGAATAAACAATGTTAGTTTGAATATTCATTCAATGTCATTATCCAATATAACAAATAAAAACATCCATAATAAATATCACTATAGAATGTATGAGCAAGAGAAAATAATTTATATCAATCTAATATTATCAATGGAATATTATATAAATATATACCTTAATAAGTGTACGAAGATGCCCCTAGTGTAGGCATGCCCCCAGTTTACAAATGTTGCCCTTGGTTGTAAATATTGGCATGCATTTTTATGTCTATGTATCATATGTAAAATGTATGTCCAACATTCTACTCATGTATATCATTAAAATCATGTGCATAAAATATATATATATATATATATAATTCATTATGTATACAATGAATAACAATAGTCGACTATGTGTACAAACAAGACACGTCATACATAAGATGTGGGTTTGTATTTCTTGAATATTTTTAGTGTTTTTTTATTTTTTTTATTTTTTTTATATGTTGTATATTTTTTAAATATTTTTACATTCCTAAGATCATATTTAGGGGATGCCTTAAATGTTTAACTTGTATTTGGTAACAGAGTGTTTATCTTTGGATATAGAATCTTATTGAATGCTCGTAGGTCATCATCATTGGGGTTGCCATATCTAAGTATGCCTGTCATCATTCCTATATCTTTTCAATATGCCTATTCTTAAGAAATGTATTTATCTCAACATCCTACGTAGGTTCACATGTCATTTTAAGAATCAATACTACCTTAGTTATTTTTTAATGTTTGATCTTTTGGTGCTCATTCTTTCCATCATGCTGAATTTTGATTGTATTAGTTTCAAAATTGAATGAAATACACTTATTTGGACCATAAATTTTAAATTGAATTTATTCTAACCATTATTTTCCATGTTTAATGTGCAATTGTTTCCTAGTATGCATCACAAATATCAATGTATCCATAGCCTTTGGACCATAAGAGATCATTAATGTAATACATCTTATAGACCCATCACAATAGATAGTGTTGTGGCTCATTTATTGTGTGCCTTAATTATTGTATAAATTGAATTTTGCACATATTTGTCCCTTTTTATTCATCAACTTGAACTTCTCAGCAATAATCACTTTCAATGAACACTTGAATAACTAATGGGTTTGTTTTAGACACTTGTATACTTTACTTGAGATTTTCCTTTGTTGAGTCTCTTTGGAAGTCAAAATTTGTGTATATATATTAGGTGCCTTTACATTTGCATGTATGATCATGATAATGCGTTAATCCATAAAATTTTGATTTTTTTGTTGTAATGCCACATAACTATCCCTTCCATGTCTAGTTATTATATGGTAAGTATAATATG
This sequence comes from Torreya grandis, assembly GCA_037957365.1. Classification (NCBI taxonomy): domain Eukaryota; kingdom Viridiplantae; phylum Streptophyta; class Pinopsida; order Cupressales; family Taxaceae; genus Torreya; species Torreya grandis. The sequence goes on from JARHVA010000040.1 coordinate 5,486,745, forward strand.
GATTCCCTCCTTCATGTGATAAATTAGCCACATATTGATGTCTATTGGAATGTAGAATGAGAAAATTATTTTCAAGTATAATTTTTAAAATAATACTTAGTTTAACTTGTACACTGGTTATTTGTAACATTGCATCATGATGTGTGGAAGGTCATGTTTCCATGAATTCTATATTGTTGACTAAATTTTGCATGGAAATTGGATATTCATCATTTATACATTGTGCAACATGCAATGTTTATTATGATCGAGTCATATTAGTTTTCACAAAATGTTGTCTCAATGGAGCACTTAATGTGAGACATTCCTGTCATGAATTGATATTGTAACAAGTATTTATATTTGTATCCATGTTTCAAATATGACTGATTGTGTGATGTATCATATAACATTCACTCTACAATTGTTTACTTTTTGGAGATGTAATTATAGACTTTATATCCTCATGGTTGCTTGTAAAGGTCACTTTAAATTTATTTAACTTAGGTCATGTATGTAAAAGACGTCATAATTTGTCAATGATTACCATGTTTGAATCGTCTCAATACTCTCCTAGGCATATAGGTGTAGAGTTTAGATGAGACAAATAATCATAAATGTTTCTAGGAATTTCATTATCATCATCATCACTGCCATCCTCAATGACCACTTAATTGGGATATTTTTTATTGACCAACAAAGAAAGATCTATTATCTTCTCCTTTTATGATTTAATCATATGCAATGACTCTTTTATTGTCTCTTAATTTAGTGATATGTTTGGAAATGACTCATTTTCTTTAGCTTTGCTTGAATCTCCAACCTCATATGTATGCAGTTGAATTAATATATGACCTATAATGGAGGTACTATAGAGAAAGGGGGAGTATCAGATTATGGTATATATCCATCATTAGGTTCAATTAGTTTATAATACTTGAAAGGTTTATTATCTGCATCATTAGGTTCAATTAGTTTATAATACTTGAAAGGTTTATTATAAGACATGTATATGAACATCCCTCACATACAAATTTTAAGCATCAATGTAAGTTGAATGGTAGAATGTCCATAACATGAATCCAAGGTCTAATTAAGAGTAGGTTATAATGTAAATGATTTGGCATGACTTGAAATGTAGTAGTTAAGTTGTAATCCCCACTATTACATCTAATGTAAACATTCCCAACACTTTTCAAGGTGCATCATCAAAACATATTATGTTCTTATCTGATTTATGATTATATTTTATATTAATACCAAACGGTTAAAGAAATGTGATATTTTAAATTCTCAATCTTGATCCATTATCTATAAGCACATGATTAACCCCCTTATTTAAGATTCATACTTTAATAAAGAGTGGAACATTCTAATCTATAGTATGTTGAATGAGCAAATATTTTTGTTAAAATAAATTTCCTCTTCACTATCCTTCATGATATTAATAATAGATACAAAATAAGCTAGTTTTTTATTATTAGGTAAATTTGCATCATGTAATTTTATGTATAGAATGTCATTATAGATAGTGGATCGCTTAAGTAAGTCTAATATAGATATTTTAGTTAGAGTATTCTTAAGTTAATCAATGAAATCATCATCTCTAGTGACATTTCTTGGAACCATGGTTGGAAGAGGAATACTAGGAGGGACATTTTGGCTACCTTCACTATCCCTAAAAGACTATATACCCTGCCTCTTTATTTTATGATAGGATGGACCTCTGTATAAAATATAATCCTAGGGTGAATAATATGGTAGGTATGTTGGCTTTAACTACCAAGAGGTCTTAGGGGAGAGGAATGAAAAGAGTCATACATTCCCTTTTCCTTTAATTAGTAACTAGAAATATCTCAAATTCAATATTCATATAATATGTGTTCCTAAGGAGAGTTAAAGTTTAATATTTATGACTATCATCCTTATATAGGTAAAATAAGGGTTTTGAAAGGGTCCCTATCCTTTTACAAAGATATAGAAAAAAAAATGAACATTAAGAACCATAACCATGCCAAAACAATAACTAGGACAAACAACAACCTCTATAAACAAAATGATGTTGATCAATAAAAAAATAAGTGTCATGGTGTAGCTTTAGTACTTGTTATTAAGAAAAAAATTGAAGTGAAAGAGCATTGATAAACAAACTAGTATAGGAAAGACATTAGCCATTAAATTCCTAGGTGCCTTTGCATAATTGGTCTGATATCATATTATGTATCCTTTGTTCTCCACTAACCTACCATTGAATGCACTTGTTCTTCACACATCTAAATTGGTGCTCATCAGAAATTGTATCAAACATGGATTCATTACAACCTCTATTTGAGCTGCTCCATTATATATTTATAAACAATCATGTGGATGGGTTTGTAGAGAAGCATTTTATAATATTTTTTCATGCTCTGTGTTGCATGTGAAAAAAATGAGACATGCACCTATCGTAAAATGGAAGTAAGTGTATGTGAAAAAAAATTGTATGTCCTTATCAAAAAATGGAATTGAGTGCCATGAAAATTAGTCTTTTAGTGTTGTAATATTAGGATGCTTATAGGGGAATATTTTGGAGGCTCTATAGAAGTATTTGTATTTGAAATGATAAAAATTTTACATTTAATTCATTTACGAGGTGGATATACAAGCATAAACCTATGAATACATGTGTCTATTACCGTAATGAATATCAAGTCCTAAATTTGATGGCTACATGGCCATATTTATGTTTTTTGGCCATAAAATACAATCAATTTTTTTAAGATACGATATTAGTTGAAAGGTAAAATTTTAGGCATATCATCAAAAACTATAAAAGATTATAATAAATCTAAATATTGTCTCTAATGTTTCCTTTCCTACTATGAATTATATTATATTTAAAGGGAAATGTTGAATAAATAAATGTCATCAATGTTTTTTATGATAGGTAAGGTTGACCATCAAATTTAATCCATGACAATGATAATGAAGCCAAAATATTGTCAGACTGGTGTTTATTTTTGGGTAATATGTTAAATATTGATAGTGTTGAGCTTACAAATTTTAATGAGCCTCAAAATTAGGGAGGGCATAAATAAGGCCTTAAATGTATATACTAATTCATGTGTAGATAAATGAATTTTTTAAAAACAAGGGATTGTTATGTATTATTAGTCTTAAACATTTGGTCCAATCACTATGTGCCTCCCTCACAAGAAAATATTTGCCCTATGTAGATGCTTTGCCATCAAAGCCTAATTTTTATGGTGATATGAAAATTCATAGGAGTCTAATCTCTATGTGGCTAGTATCTATCACTTGGCATGACTCCCCAACTTCTAACTTATACTACAAAATCACCTAGCTCCTTCCATTTCATAACTTCAATATAATCTAGATACCATTAAATATCCACATGACACATTACATTATAATGAAGGTTAGTGTTTACTCCTAATAACCACATGTACATAAGCCTTAGGAAGGTCAATATATATTTTTTAGAGTTACAATAAATTTGTTTAGTGATTTTTGAGAAATTGCCAATTCCTAAGTATAGGTCAAAATCTTGGGCTTTGGAGTATGAGTTTTTAAACTATGATGACAAGTAAAAAATAGTGACCTTTAATTAAATTGTCCATGACACTGTTTATTAAAAATAATATGTATCATTTAATTCATCCATAATTTATTTATTATTTTCAAAAATAAAAAACAATATTTAATTCTAGAATGGTGTTAGGACTGCATTCAAAGAAATTTATAACTAATCCTCATGCATTATAATTTAAAAAATTATAACCATGAAAATAGAAACAAATAATAATCAAAACAGAGGATACAAACACTGAAGCATCTTATAAGGAAGAGAGAAGTTCAAGCACTCGTGGAAAAAATATTCTCATTAAAATTACATTGGCCATAGGCAAATTAATCTTGACGGCATACTATGAAAAGCAGATGCATAATAGCTAATTCTCATTTTCAGTAGATTTGGTTTAAATATTTTTTCTAATGTTAAAATCTAATAGTAATAAGATCAAGAAATACACTATGATTTCTATGTTTCATTAGGATACATACACGTCAAAAGATCAAATCAGAATTATGTCAATATTTATCTAACAACACTTTCATTAGGATACATACATGTCAAAAGAACAAATCAAAATTATGTAAACATTTATTTGAACACACTGCATAATAATTATTTTGCAATAGTTACATTGAACTGCCACTAAAGAGATAAATTGGTAGTTGCTTTTGAACATCACATAAACCCTAAGAGAACATTATAAAAGGTTTTTATGTAGTATTATGAAATCCAACAAGTGAAATCCCCATAAAAATTAGGTCATAAAGGAAAAAGGTTATCCTATTTTATGACTGCAAACCTAAAAGTGTGGCAACAATCAAACTTCTAAGAATCCAAAAGGCTATAAAATTAAAGAGCACACATAAAATGTTCAAGATGGAATAAAGATGTATAAATGGTGTTGAAATCAGAAGGTGCCATGATTCCTAGACTAGGGGGTGGAAAACAAGGATATAATAGGAACACTTTATCATAGGTTAAAACAAACACTATAAAACCCAAAATAGAATAAACATTGTTGCCCACAAGTGACAAGAAATTTGAAAATTTGGGTACAAGCAAAGCAACTCCACTCATCAAAAAGACAGATTGTGCTCTCAAAGTTGAAATAATGGCCTCCATTGAACATGCATTGTATGAGATATCTACGAGCGGTGACTCTGACATTGTACAACACCTTCTTTTAATGTGATATAGTCATTCAGTCTATGCACATCTCATATTTTTATAGCCAAATAATCTCTTGCTCAACCTTGGTGTCTCTATTTAAATGCATAATTATAAAAAAAAATTAATATGTTTGGGTCTCATAAATACCAAATTTCCCTAGATATCTAGTTAAATCATTTCAATTCAACCAATGAAAAGGTAAAAAACTAATTTGTTTTGCTTTTTTATGACATATATATTACAAAAGTAATGTCAAAACTTAAAAATATGAAAAAATACTCTATTTTTAATGGATGCTCATTTTTTAATGCAAATAATAATATGCAATGATTACAATACTACATATGCAACATGTATTAATAATAACCAATAGAACATCTATAACAAAAAATAGAAAGACACAAGAACTAATGGTCACCAATAAGAGCTATGGCCACCTCCCACTACTATCATCCTTAGTTTTATTGCATATAAATTTAACACATTTCATTGCATGAGATATGAATACATTATATAGTTCATGAAAGAAACATGAAATTATGAAAACCCAAGTTTGAATTGTAAAATATAAATAATTAACATATGTTGTAGTTATGCTAGGATTTTGATTATGTAGGTAGAGGTAAATAAGAAATTAGGTCTAAAATTCAAACCCTAATAGGAATGGAAACCCTAAGGTAGAAATCTAGGTTTTTTGCATAATCAAGTCAATAATTGGGTTCACATTGGGTTCACCATTTTTTTTACTTATTTATTTATTGATTTGACCTAAATAGATTAAAACTAGAAAGATTGAGATTATGTAAAATAGGGTAATAATTACATAAATTTAATTTTAAAAGGGTAGATTGATATGACAATTAGACTATTTGCAATTGACAAATAAATATGGAAGAGATGTACTTAACTTATTATGATATTTTTTTTTGCTCAATGTGTTCATCATTGTTTTTAAAAATAATTAATGTTTACTTTGTAATCGATTAAATAAGGAAATAAGAGCTCAAACCTTGCACACATGCTCTCGATAAAACGGATACCCCTATGGGGACTAGTAATATTCAAGATCTACTAGTACTATCCTTATTTACTATACAAGTCTATGAGGATTGAAACTCATGTGCATATACATATCGATGCTTCCTCTATTTTCACTCACCTTCAGTACTATTCACTGATGCATGTTTTCCTTCTCCTTCATTTGAAACCCTAATCTCACATTTTACCACAAGATGACCCTTGAAAAATGGGTTAGTATGTTGGGTTAAATGGACCCAACCACTCCCCATTGAGTGCTTAAAATTTTCTTAAGTTATAATACTTTAAAGAGGGATCAAACCACATAAATTTATCCCACCTATGTGTGTGTGTGTGTGTGAAACATCATGAGTGCAACATTGTGATCAATCTAGAATAAAATCTAATGTTTGTCTTTTGACACTTGGTACAAACTAACTTTGACCTATTATGTATTGAGACTTGACTCTAGGGCTACTCTTTTGAGGGATAAATATATATATATATATATATATATATATATATATATATATGTGTGTGTGTGTGTGTGTGTGTGTGTGTGTGTGTGTGTGTGTGCATGTATGTGTGTGTATATTTGTAGGTGTGTGTGTGTGTGTGTGTGTGTGTGTGTGTGTGTGTGTGTGTGTGTGTGTGTGTGTGTGTGTGTGTGTGTGTGTGTGTGTGTGTGTGCGTGTGTGTGTGTGTGTGTGTGAGAGAGAGAGAGAGAGAGATAATGTCTTATAAAAATGTTAATTTATTTCTCAAGTTTGATAGGACTTGTTAAGGTAGGTATAAACTTAGGATTGATTTGTATTTATAACCAACATTTTTATATTTCTTGCTATGATTGACACATGAAATGTGTCTAAGCTAGCCTAGTGGAGACTTCCCAATTCTAAAGATGGCCATTTTGGGTTCCTAGATACTATTGATAGTAAAATACAATTGTTCAATTATATTTGTTATTATCCCAGAGGAAAAGTCCTTGATCTAACATATAGTGATAGTTTGTTTAGTATTTTGGAAGGTTCTTGCATAGACTAGGGTGATTTTGAATATGTCTATTTGTTAAATTGGGTTAGCTAAGATAACAGGAGGGTAGAAAATAGGTGAAAATGTGTTAATGAGTCAAATTTATGTGCACTATCTAGGTATGCCAAAGTGTACAAAAGTTGACGTTACCAAAATGTGTAATACTAAATTTAGTAATTTAAAACATGATAGGATGTGAGGCCTAATTAAATATGTTATCATCATCATGAATATAATGTAATTTCTCATAATAGGATAAACAATCAAATGGAATAGGCTAAAGCAACATAACAATCAACGTAAATCAAGTAGCTAGAAAAATGTCAATGCAAGGGGATACAAGTACCAAAGCTTCAAATCTAGAAGATAAAAGAATGCAATCAAAATATAGGGAGGAAATCACATGGAGTGTATGACATATAGAATAAATAAGCTATGAAAAATAAGAAAGCTATACTATAATAAATATGTATCAATGAAGCTTGAGATGTGGGCTAGTAAGGCTAACTAATAATCTAGTACAATTTTCAAATATGTGGTTATAGGAGTTTGATATGTCACTCAATGTATCTTCAAAATGATTACAAGATGTCAAATAAGTGTCATAATTATTAAGATGAATATGATTATAATGTGCTTAAAATAATTACTGCAAATTACATAAGAATATGTCATGGTAAAACAACTACTATAGGTCATAAATCAACCCCAATACATGGCTAACTAGGTGGCATATGTCTTGGAGTTATAATTGTAGGAATTAGAGATATTGACACTTCTATACAAGAAGGAGATATCATTATCCCAAATATAGCTGATACCCTATAAGATGGGATCAGTGTACATGAGGAACGCAACACACTAAGACCCACATAAGAATATAGCAATAGTTACAGGCTCTTGTCTTATAGGCTTGGGACCTGGGGAATAGGATTGAAATAGGGAATACTACCTAGATGAGGTGGAATCAGGATTTGAAAAAAGGTTTTATATGATTTATAATGAGCAAAAAGGTGTCTATATGGGTTGCAAGAGCATGCAAAAAGGACCTATGGATGGGGTGTCATAAGCCTCACTCAAACTACCAATTTAGACATTTTATATGACTACATTTACCCCCCCTTCATTCTAGTGATGTAGTAAAGAAAAATACTAGGGTAAAGGTAAAATAGAAAGCGTACCTAAACTTACCTATAAGGGTGAAGCCCATGAAGATGTGTGATGTTGAGTGTGTGTAGTGAGAGAATATCATGAAGCATAATTCTAAAAGAGAAAACAAGGAGTAGATCAGCTCTTACTAGACATGTTATGTCTAAAATAATAATGTACAAAGGTTGGGTAAAGAGAAAGGAAGAGAAAGGAACAATACACCTCACCAAGTACATAAACCAATACAAAACTTGTTGTGATGTTGAGTGACACTGAGTGATGTTAAATATGTGTTGTACCAAGAGTAATATCATGAAAGGAGTTGAGTGCTCAATTCCTTGAGGGTGGGTCAAGAATATAAAGGCTAGCCCTTTGGCTCCATCATTTCCCATTTAGTGTGAATCTTATATGATTATGCATGTGTTAATTGATGTTTAGACTATGTATCCTATCTTTTTGAGTAGGTGGCTAAAGAATACAAAGGCTACCTAGTCCTTTGGCTCCATCATTGCCCACTATGTGTGAACAATGAACTGATGCCAATATGAATGTGTGTTGTATGAGATGGCTCATGAAGCCCATGAATGATCTGTAATCTAACAAAGTGGTGTGGATAGCCAATGTGTACTGAGAACTAAGCCAATCTTGACCACTTTAAAAGGTGGAGATTAGACTTGTATGAGAGCGACTCTAAAACTGAGAACTAGTCTTATATGAAAGCCTCTCTAAAATGATGCCAACCACTTGCAGATGGAATGAGGCACATAAATATTGAGAATACCTAGGTGATAAAATTAATTATAAAGAAAATAAGGCAAATGTGACATGCACATTTCCCATAATCACTAGTGTCTAAAACATGGATTCTAATCTAGAAGTTTTACCAACTACCCAATCTAAAACTAGAAGTGAGAGCCATCATGCCACACATGATGCCCCTATATCTAGATAATCTAAGTAAAATTATACTAAAACTACCCAATCTAAACTAAATTATAGTTAATAAAATTGTAATTGACCTTACCTTTCTATTTGTTTCAGCAAATTCTAGATTTTTGGCTATTTGGATAGGAGCACCAAAAAGTAGACAATTTCTTGTTTGGCACTATAGTCCAAATATGGAGCTCTTGTCCTTTACTATTTTTGATGACTATTCTATATTCATCATTATTTTTCCAGTCTTTTCTACATGTTTTGAATTTTGATTATTGTTCTGAATGTTTTGAAAATTAATTTTTTATCGGTAAAGGGCTCTGATCTCTGTGACAAAACCCCTGTTTGTTACCCCCTCTTCTGAGGGTATGAATGAAGACCCTGAAATGACTACCCTTAGAATAAATATACCTACAAGTGTGTTATGCTATGAAATACATGATATAGTAATGATAATCCAAAATATGTCTCAAGATATAGCATAGTTTGTATTAGAGATTGTTAGATCAATAAGGGTATGCCAAGATAGATGTAACAATGTAATAGCATGTGAAAAATATTGAACTGAACTAGAAATATATTTAGTTTTCAAGGAGGCATGTCAAGGAGGGATGGAACATTATGTCCATCATGGCATCCAAAAAGGAAAGATAATGTGTGATGTGGATCATGGCATTACAAACAACTGAGAAGCAAACAAGCAAACAAGCATGCAAGGCAAGAATCAAGAAGCATACAAAAGAGGCTAAAGGGCCAAACAAATAAAGGACATGGGTACATGTCACTCATACTAGGAAATCAAGCATATAAATCATGTTCAAATTCCCACATACACATATAATGCAAACAAGCAAGATTGGCAAGAGGGCCACAAGCAAATACAAGAATACAAGTAAAGGATATTAGCAAATGTCCTAAGGCACACACAAGTAACAAGATAAAAACTGAGAAAATAAATCACATCTAGATAATCAAATCAAGAAAATAAGTCATGTAAATTCTATAAATACTATCATATCTTACTAATCAGAGCAAGAGTGAAAGTATGCAAAACATGTAGTACAAGAGTAGGTAGATGTTAAGAAATACACAAGTGTTATATACTAGTGAGTGTTGATAGAATAATCTATGTAAGCTAGTAAGTAATGTACATCAACATGATAACTAGAGTGTGTGGTGTAGGAATGACATAACCTGGATGGTGTAGTCATGTAGAAGATGCCCTCAGTGGATAGATATGTTGATGTATGTCTCGAATGTAAAAGTAGGATGCCCCCTTAATGGGTAGAGTAAAGCAATCAAAGATCTAGGTGTCACTGCACACACTCAAATAAGATCAAGTGAAGCATGGTAATGTATATAAATTGATAAATAATAGAATAGAATAGCAAAATGTAAGTCTAGCATGGTAGTAGAAATGTAAAGCATGGATAATGCATACAATTGAATTTTTTTGGTGTTTTGAGTTATTTGAACGTTTTTATATTTTAACATGTTATATTATTTTTGGTATTTTGAAATAATCTATGTACAAGTAATCATAAGGAAACTATGTACAATAAAGTAAGATGAGAAATTATGTACAAGTAAGCTAAGAAATTATGTACAAGAAAGAAATGATACTAACTGATGAGTCTCATAAGAGACTCCCTATCATGGTGTCATGTATCAAGGAGAGAGATTATGCATGATCATGAAGCATGATAGAAGGTTTGAGACTGTAACTCTGAAATCTGCATATGTTGTAAGTGCTCTAAAATCTTTGTAGTCAAAACTAATTGTGGAGTCCCTATTGGCCATTTTTGTCCCACATACCAGACTTTTTCCCAAGTGTGAGAAGGTGTATATTCAAGCAAAATTGGCAAGTTTAGATAACCGTAGGTTCTCTAAAGTAGAATTATTTAGGCTTTCAAAGTCACAAGACTTTGGGTTTCTGAGGACATAGTGCAAATCAGGTTTTCAGCAGTGCTTGACTTATTAATGTTTTTATAAGTAGAATTAATTTAGGTTTATGAACCTAAATTACTCATGGACAATGTATTTTGGGTTCTCCAAGGAGCACTACTTAATTACTCCATGAGTTGTGAGAAGTTAAAAGCCCAAAATAAGTAAAGGGGCTTGACAAACCCATTTTGGTCTCAAAAAGGTGCTTCTCGAGTTCTCTAAAGGGCAAGTCTTATCTAAAGAATACTCCAAGGATCATTGAAAAATCTGAAGGGTAGGCTCCTTTCATAAGGATCATTTATGGGAGGCCCTAAGGGTCTCTTACCCTTTAGGAAAGTCCATTTTTCAAAATCTAAAAGGTCGAAGGAAAGAACAAAGGGAAAACCAAAATAATTCCTTTGAAAAAAGTTATGAAGGAAAAATGAATGGGATGGAACCATCGGACAAAAATTCCAAAGGAATTCCTTTGGAAAATTTGTCTGAAGAAATTATTTTAGGATTTTTTCTTGAAAGAACAAAGCAGAAAGAAAAGGCCTAAGGAATCCTTTCGAAGGTCTCAAAGAAAAGTCCAAAGGGTATGTTACCCTTCAGAAGGACCATTTTAAAATTTACAAAGGGTATCGTTCCCTTCAAGAGGACCATTTTTCAAAGGCTGAAGGGCACTTGTCTCAGTGGGAGGATCATTTGTGTAAGTTTAAAGGGACATACAAGAATCTCAAAGGGTCTCTCACCCTTCGAGAAAGTCCATTTCAAAAAATTTGAAAGGTAATTTCTAAAGGAAAAAAGGAGTAAACAAAGTCTAAAGTAGGAGAGATCAGAAAGCCTAAATTACTCTACATAGATTAAATTGAGATTCTTCAATGACTTAGCTTATAAAGCTTCATAAGTCAAATAGCTTTAAAAATCTATATTATACAGCACAGTGCAAATTGGGTTTCCAATGCTACTTGACTAAATATTCTCATTCCAATGGCACATTCTAAGGATTGATAGTGTATAAGAGTCATAAAAAGGAAAAATGAGAGGATGCCAAGTGGCACAAAGGGAACCTAATTGGTAGGGAGATTGATGATCCATGGGCAGTTATGTCAAGAAGATCCATAGTGCAGGTCAAGGATCCAAGGCAACATCTAACAACGAATCAGTGCAAAAGGGAGTCCAAACACCTGGCAAGAGATGGTAGATGAGAATTTAATGAAAGCTTTCATCATTCAACATGGATCTCTCTCCTGAAAAATGGCCATTCAAACATAAAGGCAACATGGTTTAGACAGATTATCAACACATGGAGACCTCATCTTCTTTAGTAAGACACATGAAAATGAAAGTGACCACGCCATTTTAAATGCAAAGATCATTTCAGTCACATAAGGAGGTGACATTCAACTACTTGTAACATGGATCTTTAGATATGCCAAAGAAAGACTTGAAGGTAGAAAGGACTCGAGAAGGTTATTAAGTGATCCTAAGCAACACATTTAGTGGCACAAGGGAGGATGATGACACGGATCCCAGTCATCAATGACTTCTTCCCTCTTCTCATCTTCTCTTCCACCTTTTCTATTATAAATAGAGGCCTTGGAGCCAAGAAATTATCTCTATACTGGCGATAAAGTTACTCTAAAAAAATCATTTTATAATAGACCTTTTGAATCAATAATTATTAATTTTCTACCTATCTCTTTGTCTAAAAATTGTGTTAAGCAAGCTTGTGCACAAAGGCATTGTGAAGAAGTGTCCTTCCAATCTCATTGTCCTTCCTGCTTGCCTATTTTTAGGTGTTTTTTTTAGTTAGTTGTAGGTCCAAACTTGAGCTCTTTCTACCATTAATGGATGCCTAGTGTGGATTTTAAAATCCCTCTTTGCTTCATGTATGGTTCAGTGAGCCTAGTTTATGAAATATTTATGCAAATTAACTAGTTGTGAGGTTGTGTAAGAAAAATTCATCTTATGATGAATGAGTGTCATTTCCCAAACTAAGTGGATCATTTATTTTGGTGCATCACCTCCCTTAGCTTAGATTTCCTTTCATTTTATCCTTTATCCTCCTATCCCTTTTCCTTTGCTAACAGTAGATTTTAGTGTGGGAATCAAGAGCTAAAGTGTAGCACCTAAGGAACTAGCCTCATTAAAAATCCTAGAGGTTCAACCTCACTACAAGATACCTGCAGCCTGAGGTTATCTCCATGCTTTTATTTGGAAGTGAGAGAACCTAAAGAACTCTCCCACAAAGGGTGCAATTTCTAGCTATAATAGTCCCCCTGTAACTTTGAGAAATGGATGCAACTATGGGGATCTTAGGGACCCATCTAGTAGTAAAAGAATCTCTTTTAAAATGTGCTCTATGTGTAGAGGCATGAGACCTAAATGATACTACCCTAGGTGTGAATACTATAGCTAGAAACTATCTAGAGCCCTGAAATTATCACTGATGTAGTGGTCGCTCTAAGAGACGCCTCCATGGAAATGTATGAACTCTCTGTGCTAACAAGGGATGGTTATTTAGAACTAGGAATGTTAGTTTTTAGTAGAATGGGATGTTATATATCACTCTTTTTATATCATCCCCATGGCTATTGTATCACCATTTGAACCATGATGGCCAACTGAATAAGTAGCATACTACTTGTGTTGCGTAGGAACATGTCCTATATTTGATGTTATTTATAGTGCACTAATTGTAGTTCTATGTTGAGACTCTATAAGATGTAACCTTATTGGATACATAATTTAAACTGTGTACTATGAAGGAGGCTCATCTATCCACAATCGTAGTGGATTGCTATGTGAAATAATACCTTGTGGCATTTGTTGTGATGTGTATGATTGAGTAATAGATTGAGATGAAACTGTAACCTATGATGGGGGCTTGTCTAGTCTCAATCATAGTGGTTTTCTATGTGAAATAGATCCCTAAAAACTTAGTTGTAGTGAATATATATCTAAAACAATACTTTGTGATGTGGGTTCATCTAATCTTAACTGTAGTGGGTTGCTACATGAAATAGGTCCTTGAAAACTTGGTTGTAGTGAATATCTATTTGTAATAGTACTATGTGATGTGTTTTCATCTAATTTTAACTGTAGTGGGTTGTTATGTGAGATAGGACCTTGAAAACTCTTTTGCAGTTTGTATGATTGTGTTGGATATGTAGATTGAACTACACTATGTACTCCATAGACTATACTATTATATGTAGGTTGATCTCATTATACTGGTATCCAAACCCTTTGAGTAGGTGGGATAGGAGATCTCCTATGAGGCTTTATCCTAGAAACTGCATTACTCTCATGATTAGTAATCGATGATTCTTATGAAGGAATGTCCTGGGATGACTCAATTGTGGAGCAATGAGGTCTATGGATCCATGATGGAGGAAATCTTAGTGTCCCCAGTGTGAATGATATGATGTCATTATCAACACATCTATTAATATAGTCCTTGAGTCCATAACAAGCATTATCTCTATGTCCATGGATATGATGATAGTTACAAAAGGGGTGATGTGGTTGTCTGTGTAAGAGATGTAGATCTTGATGATGAGTAGAAAGTAATGTGATTAACCTCCTATCTAGTAGTGTTGATAATATGACAAATGGGATATCTTTTTCTAAATCAAACTATAGTGGTGCCCTACTATTGTTCTCCGTAGTGCATATTGTAGATGGTTCTCTAGAAATTGGCTCTATGTTCTTAACTAGTTGCTTTTCTGGCTGTCGTCTCCTATCTTATTTGGGACATGGTAGATGTTGAGTGATAGGAGCTGTAGATAGAGGTAATGTTGTGAAATATAGAGTAAGCCGATCAACTGAATCTGACTCAATCAATCCTAATTTCTTATCTAAGGCTAAAATTGTATAACATAAGTGCCTAAAAGAGAACTTTGTCTGATATAATATATGCTCTAGAAGGGGTTGGTGAAGCCCCTTAATAAAGATATGCTAGACCTACAAAAATGTTACTTTATAGATCAAGCATAACATGCGAGTCTTGAATCGTAAGATATAATCACTAATTAGCTCTAAAGGATTCTAATGCAATGTGACAAGTTTTTCATATGTAACATGAGGGCTCATGTTCGCTATGTAATATCTAAGAAATGCCTCCTCTAATTCATCATATGTATACAAGGAACCAATAGGGAGTAGATGAAAGAACCAATTATGTGCATTACCTACTAATGTCTATTGGAACAACTTAAGTAGAATCAAAGGACTAACATGATATGGCAAAGCTTTTCAAAAGCTTTAAGGTGTATGAATGGATCTCCAGTTCCATCAAACTAAGGCAATGAAGCTTTAACAAATTTCTTCAGAATAGGGCTACCATGCAAGTCATTGGCATCCATCCAAGACTTATAAGCCTTGTTTGCCAAAGTAAATAGATGTACTTGGTGTTGTAATTCACCAAATTCATGCATTAAAGAAATAATCTCTTGGGTTGGTATATTATTATCTTGAAGTGGTATATTTAAATGTTGCATTTGATCATTTATTTTATCCATGGGAATGCTACATTTAGCAATTGGATCATAGGGAGGGGGTGTGCTCACTTGAACCTTTGGAGGAATGGTAAGTTGGACCTTAGTAAAAGGATGCGGGATACCCTTCTCTTTAGGTGGAGAGTGATAAATAGGTGCTACAATAGTAGGGGGTGACTTGGGAGATTTATTTGTATCTTTAGTATTTAGTGAATCACATTCTGATTGAATAGAAGATGTGATGTTATTATTGACATGTGCATCATTTGAAATAAAATCATGCATAGAAGTAGAAGGAACATTTTGTAATTCATTATGTTTGAGAGGAGTGAGAGAAGAGTTAGAATCATGATATGTATTTATTCTTCAATATATGCATAATAGTCATCATTATTACATGCATTATCACAATCAGAATTTTATTCATTTGAAAGAGGAGAAGTAGAAGTATCACTTTCATATTCACTCTCATTGTCATGTTCATTTGTATGTTTACTATCATACTCATGATCACTTCCATTGTCACTAGGGAGAGGGGTAAGAGAATGTGTTAATTCTTTTCTAATATGCAATAAATTATCATGTGAAATTGGAATATAATGTGCATCTATATTATCCTTGAATGGAGTGCATGCATTATTTTCATTCATAATATGAGAAGTAAGAGTAAGAGAGTTATCATTAGACATTATTTTGTCATTGTTTGAGATGAAATAGTAGAGTTAAGAACATGAGATTGATCATTTGAACTATGCATTGGAAATTTGATTCTATTTAATTTATATTGTTGTAATTTGAACATAGAAGTAGTAAAAGAGAGGGAGAAACTAGTTCAAATGCAAGCAAATTATCACCAATGAGAGGTTCACTTAGAATTTCATGACTAATTTATATATTTGATGTATTGTGTATAGGAGAGTGAGGTGAAAATTAACTTTCCCATTTATCAAAATTATTTTCTTTGGAAGAGGAAATAAAAGAGATAGGTTTGAGAGAAGAAGATGCATCTACTTTTTCTTCACTATCACTTTCGTATGCATCATCATATTCCTCATTACAATAATAGTAATTGTATTCATTGTAAATGAAATTAATTCCCTCATTTTTGGCTAATGTGCAATTTTACAAATTTGTCCATTCATTGACATAATTATGAGAAAAAATTAGAAATTTATCTATAGGATGACAGGGAAGAAGTGCCTTAGTGGCCATTTTATTACTTTCACCAAATAAAGTTTGTAAAAGTAATATTAAGTAAATAAATTTAAAAATGAATACTAACATTGGGATTTTGAAAATATTTTTGACACTCCAAGCAATTCGCAGAAAATCCAAAAAAATTATCTAAAAATTGTAAGGGAAGAAGGCTTGGGATTTGAGGACCTAGTTTGGAAATCTAGGGTTTTGGGTTGGAGTTTTAGAAATTTGAAATTATTGCAATAATTTAAATTCTAAAATAAATTTGAATAAAACAAATGTACAAAAATTAGAATTTTGAAATTGAATTTTTTCAAAAAAATGTGAAGAAAAACACTAGGGTTGCCTAGGGTTTGCGATTTGTTCGAAGTAAGTCAGGTTCATCAAATGATTTTACTTTTTTTTTAATAATGGAGTTTTATTTCTATTTTATTGAAGGGTCTAGATTAATAAATCAATATAGAATATAATAATAATAATAATAATAATAATAATAGTCATCTTCATTTGTATTGCTATTTATCTCTTTTACCTTTCTAAAAATAGTAATAAATAGAAAGAAATATAACTTAGCTAGAAAATAGACTAAGACAACTGATACAGAGCTTTAAAATGGTTATGCAAGACTGGGAAGGTATCTTAAACCTAAATCTATTTTTTATTTGGTGAAAATATAAGAGCATCAAAAAGCGAACACTTTAGTGTCTAGCATTGTTATCTATTCATGCCGTTGTTATCCAACCTAATCACAGACACCCAAAACTTTTTGGGTAATTCCATTATGCCTATGTGAGCTTGCCTATGAAAAATTTAATGTTGATTATTTATGAAACTCACTATGGAGATGATTTTGTCTTCAAACCCTAACCCTCCATCATGCTTGATAAAATGATATTTGAGTCACTTGAGAAAGGGGGGTTAGTGTGTAAGATGTATTGAATGTGTAATTCACACCCCTTACGTGGGCACACTATCTACATACCAATACTCCAAAGAGGGATCAAGCCATATGTAATTCTCCCACCTAATGTATTTTGTGCAATAGTGTGATGCAGATGAAATGTCAATTTGATAGTGTTTTAGGTGGCTAAGGACTGGCATGAAGATTCGAGTATGTTTGTAGTTATGTTAGGTGATGTGTGTAGAGAATAGGCAAGTTTTCCTTAGTGATTTGTTTGTATTCTTACTTGCTTTATAATTTTTTCCACCTCCTTTATAAATGAGCTTTGAATGGGATTTTATAAGGAATAATTTTTCATGGGTTAGATGTATTCATGCTAGGCCAACTTAATTAAGCATAAAGACCAGATGAAAATGATTTTTGGGGCTCAAAGTGCAAATGGATAAGAGAGCCAAAAATGGGACACTTTGTGCCCGATGCTATAGTCCAAATGGGGTGCTCCTATCATATAGGCTTGAGACTTGGGAAAATAGGATTAGCATAGGGAATACTACCTGGCTGAGGTGGAATAAGGGTTCAAAGAGTTCTAGATGACTGGTAATGAGCAAAAAGGTGTCTATAAGGGTCATAAGAGCATACAAAAAAGACATATGAATGTGGCATTATAAGCCACACTCAAACTACCAATTTGGATATTTTATATGACTACAGTCGATTATGATCAAGATGTTAAGTTACTTAAAGAAGACAAAAATTAAGGAGACTCATTAATGTCCTAGAATAGTAGTGGAGGAAGAGTTACGAAAGAGGAAGAACACATGGATGAAAAAAATAACAAGTGGATGAGAATTTGGGGCATTAACATGCAAGAGTTCCCAAACACTAATGAGGAAATAAAAAGGCATGGGAAAAAAATTTAAGGTAGCTATATGGAGAAATCAACTTGGCAAAAAGATATGATAGTGTGTTGAAGAAGTTACTTCCACATGCGATCAAGATGAAAATGCATAAATAGGAGTAAAAATTAAATGGAAGTGAAAATATTGATGGTTCAACTAGGACTA
The DNA here is from genome assembly GCA_037957365.1 of Torreya grandis. Classification (NCBI taxonomy): domain Eukaryota; kingdom Viridiplantae; phylum Streptophyta; class Pinopsida; order Cupressales; family Taxaceae; genus Torreya; species Torreya grandis. Next base: position 5,505,186 of record JARHVA010000040.1, read on the forward strand.
GCTCACATCGACTTAAGTGATAAATTGAAAAGTGGACAATGCCTAAAGAAGAGTGGAAAAATAGAACATTCTTATTTTAACCACTGGAATAGTGGAGATAAAATGAAACTATATATTGGAGTGTGTAACATATAATGATATCCAAATCAAATATATTGATAACTTAAAAGTTGATAATGTGATTGCCTTATTTGAAGGAGGAAGGTTAATTAGATAAAACATCAATTTTGTTAATCAAAAATCTTAATAAAAAATCCAACATTAAAAAAGGAGTAGACATTTCATAAATCTAATGGGACAACACCTCTTTCAAATAATTATTTATCCCTCAATGCACCACTACTTTTGGTACCATAATTAGCTTAGTCTCAAGTCATTATTTAAAATTTTATTTCATTAATTCAATTCATTTAGTGTGAAAATGTCATTGTATTTGATTAATAGTTTTTATTTTATAACCTTTAATAATAGTCATACTTAAGCATTCCAATAGTAAAATATCATTGTACCAATGAGATGTATAAGGTTGGTTAAGCTGGTTGGTTGTGCCCAACCCCACCTAGATCTGAATCTCATAGGGTGTTTGTAGGTTGGATGTGTCATTTAAGTGGTATAGTAGGTCAATTGTGGTCATTTGAGTTAACCTAGTAATTTTGGTGGCTGGGGATGGTCATTTGAGTTAATATAGTTCTCAAGGACTACGCCCTAGTTGCACATCCCAGACCCAGTTCATAGCTCCAGACTCTAAAAAAGTTAAATTACATAGAAAAAAATAATAGTAAAATATCATTATATTTGATTAATAATCTTTATTGTGTAATCTTTAATAATAATCATATTGAAGCATTCCAATAGTAAAATATTGTTGTATTTCCTAAAATGTAAACTTCACATTTTTTAGTTTTCTTTGCTTGGACCCTTTGTAAAACCCTAGTGCCCAAGAAGCCCAAACACCGAGGAAATAATATGTAGGTGAGAAAATTGGGTATTAGCATGAAAGAGTCCTCAAACACTAACGAAGAAATAAAAAGGCATGTGAGGAAAATTCAGGGTAGCTATGTGGAGAAAGCAACTTGGGCTAAATATATATCACTATGTCAAAGAATGTAATCCTATATGCAATCATGATGAAACTTCCTAGATAAGAACATAAATCATGAGGAAGGTGTAGACACATAAATTAACATCTAAGCTAAAACAATGCACTTTTGACCATCGTTTTGACACACTTAGCCCATGCCTCATCTTAGGGCCTTTTGACCATTTTCCTTCACTTTCTGCATGATGACCCATCTTTCTAAGGCATCCAAATAGCTCCAAAATGTCCCTATCCGTTATGAAAACTAGTCTATGATCACAGTCAGACTATCCTTGGTACCAAATTAGTTATTTGTGCCCCTCAAACAACACCACCCTAAGCAAACAACAACATACCACTCTCTTATCTAAATCCACCATTGTTGGTTCCTATCAAATAACAAATAATTTTTAAAATTAAAAGTTATGAAAGGGTCAGTCTAAAAGTTTAATAATCCCCATTTGAAGGAATTTCAAAAATACCACTATAAAGCCACATTTCAAATTATTTTTCACATAAGAGGCTTCCACACTGAAAAACACCAAAATCCTAATTTCAAATTGAGAGCAAATTCCTTATTTCTCTCAATTATGATTACAAACAACCCTAATAGTCCTGAACAAAAGTTTGAATACATTTCTAAGGTCACAAGTCATGATTAAATAACTTAATCACACCAAAATTGCACCAACATCTATAAATTTACACCAATATTCACACATACCATTGTAACATGGATGAACTACATGGAGTTTGATCCCTCTTCAAAGTAATGGTATGTAGGTAATACTCAACATAGGGTGTGTTGAGGTCAAACACAACTGCAACCACTAACCCCTTTCTACCTCGTGATTATATTTCTTTCATGATCTATTAAGCTAGGGTTTTAATTGAAGGAAATGACATACATTGGTTTTCACATCAAATTGGAAGCTCTTGTATAGTTCACAAAATAAATAGGCGAAGGCAAAGCTAACTCATAAATCTTAGATCTCTATCATTTTCCAAACAATGATGCTCCTAAGGGACAATAACTCGCTGATATAGTCTACAATTACAATGCTCTTATACATAAGCCCTAACAACTCATGTTCTAGGTATGTACTTAGTTAGCACAATCTCCCTATTAGTTTTAGTTTCAGAAACAATTTGTATCTTAGTTTTCTAGCTAAGTTTATATTCTCCTTTGTAATTTCATATTTAGTATATTTATAGATTTAGTAAGTTCCAAATCAATTGGTGTCATTTATTGCATATTTGTAGCCTATTGTTGCATAATAATTTATTATGTTTTGATAACTAGTTCTTTGGTTTACCAAAATTTGATAAAACATGTTGGTGAACCCACTTATTGTTGAATATTGCAAATCCTAATCTTGTCCCTATGGTTTCCTTCTAAAATTTTGTCTTCTTGGGTTTTCAAATTAAATTTTGATTTCCTTATCATGTTTTAATGTTTTTGAACATTAGTTTGTCTCTCTCCTCTTTTTATCATTTTATTATTTATAAAATTTAAAATGGATAACAAAGAATCTCCTCCTAACCCTCAAAGTTGTGATAGTTACTTTCCCTTTAACCAAGTTCAAGCTATCACTACTCCAAGGGGTAAGATAGCCCATCCTATAGTGTCAAAATAAGGTAACCAACAAACTCTTCCTCAAACCCATCCACCTCCCACATCTCCTTTTGATGGTGTGTGCATGTATATTCAATCTGAATTACCTAAGGTTTGTGCTTGTGAATCCCTTTAATATAGAATCATCATTATTATCAAGTAGATAGAAGAATTAAAAAAAATAGTATTTCAATTCAAAGATCACATCATTGAAAAATCAAGTCACATATGTCAAGAATATAGAATGTGTTAATGTTAATCATGCATTTATATCTTCATATAGTAATGTTATGTTTAACAAGGCTTCATATCAAAATGGGAATCTACAATAAAATAAATCTACCACTAATGCTTCAAATAGTATACAAAAGGCTAATAAAATTTCAAGTGAAATTTTAAGGGAAATGATTCGAAATAAGTTGATTAAACTACCCTTATACATCCTCTAAGAATATCAAAATATTATTTTCCATATCATATAATGCATGGGCATCATACAAATAATTGTTTAGATTTGAAGAACAAAATACAAAAGATAATTGATAGTGGTGATCGTATCATTGTCACATCAATCAAATAACCCACTCACCTTATGAGTGCATCTTCTACAACACAAGTGCAAAAAGAACCAATATGGGTACAAAATGATAATTCAAAGAAAAAACACTTGTAAATGAAAAAAATAGAGAAATAAAAGATTCAAAATAAAAAAATTAGATCAAGATAAGATTCAAAAGGAAAAATTAGAACGAGACAAAATTAGAGGAAACAAGCTTACAAAGGGCACAATATTTAAAAGATAAATTACAAAAGCAATGTATTATAACAAATTAGAATTATAGAACACAAAGCAATATTAATGAAATAAAGACAGAAATAAAATGTAGAAAACATAATATGAGAGAGACACAGATTTAACGTGGTTCACCCAATATGGGCTACATCCACACAGAAACAATCAATTCTTCTCTTATTAAGTCCAAGAAATGAAGGGATAAACCTGTAATACATCCACTACAATCTCCTCTTCACTCACACACAATGCACCACCGTGATTATAATGTCCTCATATTAAAAGAGGGTTACATATCAGGGAAAAAATGTACCAACATAGTTTCTACCATTAGATCTGTGACCTAATAGTAAACGGTTTAGATTTACTATGAAAATATAATATTTTACAATGCATTTTTCCCTACCCTCTGGACCCCCATTATGACCATAGTGGGGGCAAACACCTCCACACACACCCCCCATTGGGAACTAGGAATTCTAATAAGAGCAAGCTTCACCATCTAATAATCTCTCACTTAGAGACTAATTTCTACAACTCCACCGTTATAACTCTTCCTTGGAATTTTCTTTGAACTTTGACCCTGGCATGTTTCTCATCTTTTTTGTTATCCCTGAAGATCTATTGAATTTGAACAACTCTCCAATTTTTCCTTTGTGACTACTTTTGTTAGCATATCTATAGGATTTTACCTCATATGGATCTTTTCCAACATCAGTTGACCATCTTCCAAAATTGAATGAATGAAGTGATACTTTAGTTGTATATGTTTGGTTCTTGAGTGGAACGTTGAGTTATTTGTTAAATGAATCACACTTTAGATATAGCTATATAACCTGAAATCTTCCTACTTCTACCTCAACTCTTCTATGAACCATTTCCTCCATATCATCTCCTTGTTTGCTTTTGTAACTGCAACATATTTTGCCTCTGTAGTTGACAAAGTAACTATCTTCTACAATTTTTAAATCCAACTAATTATTGTGTCACCAATAGTGAATACATAATCTATGGTGCTCCTCTTACCATCTAAATCTCCAACCATATTTGCATCAACTTATCCTTGTAAGGTAACATCTTACCCTTCATAGCATAACTATCAGTGGTCCTTCTCAAGTACCTGAGATTCCACTTGACTGCATCCTAGTGATCCTTTCATAGATTATTCATAAACCTACTGACAACTCCCGCTGCATGAGCAATGTCTAGTCTTGTACACACCATAACATACATTAAAATTCTAAATGTTGAAGCATAGGGCACTTTGGACATGTAATTGATTTCTTCTTGCATTTTAAGACATTGTTCCTTGATTAATTTGAAGTGCCCTCCCAAATATGTACTCACCAATTTTTCATCTTGCATATTAAACCTGAGTAGCACCTTCTTAATGTATTCTTCTTGAAACAATGCCAAATTTTTATTTTTTTAATCTCTTGTTATTCTCATAGCAAGGATTTTCTTTACAATATCCAAATCCTTCATTGCAAATGAACTTGCTAGTTTTATTTTGAGCTCATTTATATCCTACGTGTTAGACCATACAACAAGCATGTCATCTACATAAAATAACAATATAATATACCTATCATTATCTAATCTATTAAAATAAACATAGTGGTCAGAATGACATATACTAAAACCTTGTTCTATCATAAATATGTCAAATCTCAAATATTTTTGTCTTGGAGCTTGTTTTAGACCATACAAACTCTTTTTCAACCTACACACCATTCTCTCCTTACCTTTGACTTTGTATCCCTGTGGCTTCTCCATATATATTTCCTCCTCCAAGTTACCATGAAAGAAATCAGTCTTCACATCTAACTATTCAAGGTGCAAATCTTCTACTACTACCAAACTTAAAATAGTTTTTATGAAAGTCATTTTAACAACTGGAGAAAATATTCATCAAAATTTGTCTTTCTTTTGTGCAAATCCATTTACAACAAGTTTGGCATTGTACCTATTTTTGCCTTCATCTTCTTCCTTCAACTTATAAACCCATTTATTTTATAATACTCTTTCACCTATAGGAAAAAGAACCAAATCCCAAGCTTGGTTATGTACCAAGGAGTTCATCTCCTCTTTCATGCCTTGTCCCCACTTCTTTAAGGTTTCTATATGCATTGATTCTTCATAGCTTTTTGGCTCACCACCATCAGTTAATAATCAATAATAAAGTGAAGGAGTGTCATTTAGGGAGTCTACTTTCTTTGGTAGACATTCTAACTACACTTTTAGGAGTTTGAGGTACTTGTTGTTGTTGTAGTTGTTGCACATTCTAATTTTTTAGCACTTTTGGAATTTTATTTCTAGTGATTTTATCAAGTACTATATATTCTATCATTGGCTTTTCTTGTTTCTTTCCCTGCAATTGATCTTTGTACATCACCTTCTCATTAAATATCACATCTTTGCTCCTAATCATTTTGCAGTTTTCAAAATCCCATAAACGATAACCAAAATCATTAATTTCATATCCGATAAAAGTACATTTCTCAGATTTTGCTTTAAGCTTGGTTCTATTTTTTTTATCAATATGGATGAATTCTTGACAACCGAAAGTCTTTAAAAAAGAATAGTCTACCTTTTTACCTGTCCATGCTTCCTCTAGAATACCTGTTGACCTAATTTTGCCCCTCAGGCAAAATCCCGATCACCTCTTACACCTGCTTTACATGGCCAGTCATTTCGGGTTGCAAGGTCTGCCTTCAGGGTTCGACAGCTTCGTTTCAGAGCATTGGTTCATTGGCCTCGTTTGTTGACGTTTACGGTAGTGAAAGGCAAAGTCTTTAGACGTCCACAAGAGAAGAGAAGAAAAAATGGAGCATTTAACACTTAGGCAAAAAAGAGGGCAGACAAAATGCAGAGGGCGGCAGAATCGCCGCCCACAACACGGGCAGGTAAACAGAGACCCCCTACATACATACAGAGGGCAGCAAATTTGCCACCCACAACACAAAGGAAAAAGAAAAAAGGCCATCGACATCAGCTGACGTCGACAATACTGCCGCCATCGACATCTTACATCGGTCGATGTCGACAGAACTGCCGCCATCGGCAGGTTATCGGCCGACGTCAACAGAAATCCTACATGCAGTACATGCAGCGGGCGGCAAATTTGTCGCCCACAATAGATGGCGGCAAAAATCACCTACAGTGCACAAGAAAAAACCCACCCAACCGCCGGAGGAGAAGACTAGCACGCAAAACGAGGTAACAAGCATGGCCTTGGCAAAATTGTGACATTAGCTACACTATTTTTTCACTCTTTCCAATGAGACTCCTCTTGGCTTTTCCCTATAAATGGGCAGACTTGTTCATTTATCAGGATCTTCTCACACTTTTGTAAAGAGCACTGCTCTCCAAATTTTCCACCTGAATCAATAAAAGACAATTTTACCTCTATTTGGATGGATCTTTCTGTGTATGCATTGAATGTTAATCTGTGTCCAGTCATTATCTCTTGATGCTCTCACAGGTTCAACACCAGCAAACCTGTGATCTACAAAGTGCCACTGTCTGCTGCTGCCAGGAGTAGAGTTTTGTTTTGGAGGTATAAAATAGGTGAGGTCACTTACAGTGTGTATTTCTCAGCACCTTGGTGAGTCCCTGTTTCTTGTGCTTTCCATAAGAACCTCCCTGTCATCCCAGAGACCTGGTCTTTTCTGCCAGATCTGAGTGTATGTATGTTTTTCCCTGATCTTGAGTGTGGATGTGGAAGGTCAACCTGTTTTTGGTGTATCACCTCTTTTAGAGTAGGCTGTTTGTTTTCATGCTTTTTCTCTATCTCTTTTCATCCCCCCAGTATACCTATATACTTATATTTTTGCACTGCCTGAAACAAACAAGATACATCGAAGGGAGCTAGCCCTTATCTAGAGACTCTCCTCTCATGCTTCGCCGTCCCACAGGCGAGAGAGGGGTTTCCATGTTGTGGGGAGAGGGCAGGAATCCGTTTTCCTGCCAACTGGGTGCAGTTTCTAGCGTCAACAGTTTTGGCACGCCCGGTGGGACTCAAGTTTTTATAACGTAGTAAGGTTTCAGGATTGATGCTGGTCCTGTTACAACAAATCAAGTTTCTTCAGCATCTGGCGACTCTGAGTAAATCCACTGGTTAAGCAGTCTAGTGCCACTAAAAATCATCCACTTTTTGTATGTATAATTCTTTTATCCCAAATCATGGATTTTGTTCTCCTTCATATAATATCGATCAGACTCAAAATATTCAGAGAATCCCCTCAAGTAGCTCTCTTAGTTGCCCTGCAACTATAAGGGAGATGGCATTGGATTTTGAGAAGCAAACAATGGAAATCGACAGGCTGGAAGAGCAGCACAAGTATCAGCAGGAGCTGATGTATAAAGAGGAGTGCTTGTCTAGGCAAGCACAAACCTTGCAGTCCATGAAGGAGGAGGTAAGAAAATGGAGAAATCCATCTATTCAAGGCAACCAGCCTTGCGTACCCCCTCTTAACCTAAAGAAAACCCCCTCTTTTGCACCAAATCCATTTTACCAAATTGCACTTGCTCAATCTAACTCATCAAATACAGTTGCTCCCAATCCCGTGCGCTTGGCTTTCCAACACCAGATGGCATCAGAGCAACTTCCTATGGAGATCAATCTTTTCAACTCCTTAGATCAGGGTTCTTCCATTGAGAATAATACCACCAGCCAACACATCCCTCTTTTAGAGGCTCCTCCAATGCCCCAACAGTGTTTTCCTCGCATTCCTCAGCCTCCCCAAGTTTTCCAGCACGATGTGCAAATTCCAAGTTGGAGGAAAGAATGTCAAGGACCAGCTCAGAGCTTTGGAGAGGATCATGCTAGCCACCTCCAAGAAATACTCTTCCAGGAAAACCTAGCCAGACAGATTGAAGACTTAGAGGCTAGGATGAAGCTACTCCTTGAAAAAGAGTTAATTTTTTCAAACCTTGCGGAAGAGCCTCAGGTCCTTGTGGAAAACAAAGTTGCTCCCTGTTCACAGGAGCAGAATTCAAATTCAGAGATCCTGAATTGGGGGAAGACAGTGGAATCATGGGGCAGCAAAGAGGAAGAAGAAAAGCAAGGTTTTTCTCAAAACCTTGAAGAAGTTGAAGCTGTGCCTGCCTGTGATGATACTGGCAGCCTCCAAGAAAAGCTTTTCCAAGAAGATCTGGGTAAGAGAATAGCAGATTTGGAATTCAGAGAGATTTCCCTCAGTCAATGTGTGATGGATGGTTCAGACCAAATAGCGTATTCCATGCCTGAACACACCCCACTTACACATTTCCAAGAGAGTTATCAGGCCGTGCCTGATATAGATGAAGTACTGATTAAGTGGAGGGAGGAGAATCATCCGATTCTAGCTCAAGGTCTACCCCCTCTCCCACATGTTTTCTCCACTTCGTCCCTTCTCAAAGAATAACCTATTTTGCAAGAGGCAGGTGAGGGGTAAAAGATCCAATCTGCAGTCCTTCAGGAGGTTGTCATGAGTGACAACGAAGAAGAAATCGTCATTGATGCCCCTTGTGAAGACCTTATCAGCAGTGGAGAAGATGCAGGCCTTGCGTATATGCAGATGTTCCAGCAATTCAAAGAGGAAGAAATGCATGGTAAGCCCTATTCTCCTCTGGTCGATGAACTTTCTTGCTGTATTGATGAGGATGACTACATTGAAGACCCTGAGAAAGAGGAAGATCAGGAGAATATTTTTAAAAATCTAGAAAACCTGATCAGCAAAGAAGAAAAGGGAAGGTTTGTCTTCTTGGAGGAATGCCTTGAAGAAATGAGCTTTAAACAGGAAAGTGAAGTCTTGTGGGATGAGCAATCATTTTGTGAGCCCCTTTTAGACATCACCACAGTTGCCCTTCTTCAAGAAGGCCAAGAGGAAGCAGAAGACAAGTCTGACAGAGCCTGCAGTGACGCAGAAGGAGATGTATCGGACCATGATGTGGTACAGAAGGAATGTGCAGAACAAGGGGCTTATGGCGATAAGCTAATAGCGATTAATTTCTTGGTGAAGATCACCAATAGAATGGACCAATATCCAACAGGCCTCCTAGAATAATCAGAATACGTATATATTGGAGGCATGTTCGATTTCAATCCCCTCGGTTCCCAGTCAACTCAGGTGACAGGCAAGAAGAGCAAGTCACCAAATCTCATTCTCTTCCAGGTACTTGCCTGCCACCATAAGTCTTCTCACCAGGAAGGAGACTTGAGAAATTTTCCATTTGATCCAGGAGGGAATCAAACATTCCTGGTTAGCTGTATATAATAGTTTGCTTTCAGTTGTTTTTCTCTCGCTTTCCCTAAGTGCAGTTTGCATAGTTAGTTATTTTTAGCTTTGTGTGTTTCCCTTTGTTTGGGGGTAAATTCTATGTATTTTATTTCAGGATCTTCAAAGCTATTGTGAACTCTCTTCAAAGTTACCATCTGACTCCGCACCCAATGGATATTCAGAGGCAACTGGGTTCTAATCATAGCAGACACGCTTCCCCTTTGAGTCGCCAATTTGTTGACCCAATTTTGCCCCTCAGGCAAAATTCCGGTCACCTCTTACACCTGCTTTACATGGCCAGTCATTTCGGGTTACAAGGTCCGCCTTCAGGGTTCGACAGCTCCGTTTCAGAGCATTGGTTCATTGGCCTCGTTCATTGACGTTCATGGTAGCGAAAGGCAGAGTCTTCAGACGTCCACAAGAGAAGAGAAGAAAAAATGGAGCGTTTAAACTTAGGCAAAAAAGAGGGTAGACAAAATGTAGAGGGTGGCAGAATCGCCGCCCATAACACGGGCGGGTAAACAGAGACCCCCTACACACATACAGAGGGCGGCAAATTTGCCGCCCACAACACAAAGGAAAAAGAAAAAAGGCTGTCGACATCGACCGACGTCGGCATCTTACATCGGCCGACGTCGGCAGAAATCCTACATGCAGTACATGCAGCGGGCAGCAAATTCGCCACCCACAACAGATGGCGGCAAAAATCACCTGCAGTGCACAAGAAAAAACCTACCCAACCACCGGAGGAGAAGACTAGCATGCAAAACGAGGTGATAAGCATGGCCTTGGCAGAATTGTGACATCAGATACAGTGTTTTTTCACTCTTTCCAATGAGACTCCTCTTGGCTTTTCCCTATAAATGGGCAGACTTGTTCATTTATCAGGATCTTCTCACACTTTTGTAAAGAGCACTGCTCTCCAAATTTTCCACCTGAATCAATAAAAGACAGTTTTACCTCTATTTGGATGGATCTTTCTGTGTATGCATTGAATGTTAATCTGTGTCCAGTCATTGTCTCTTGATGCTCTCACAGGTTCAACACCAGCAAACCTGCGATCTACAAAGTGCCACTGCTTGTTGCTGCCAGGAGTAGAGTTTTGTTTTGGAGGTATAAAATAGGTGAGGTCACTTACAGTGTGTATTTCTCAGCACCTTAGTGAGTCCCTGTTTCTTGTGCTTTCCATAAGAACCTCCCTATCATCCCAGAGACCTGGTCTTTTCTGCCAGATCTGAGTGTATGTATGTTTTTCCCTGATCCTGACTGTGGATGTGGAAGGTCAACCTGTTTTTGGTGTATCACCTCTTTTAGAGTAGGCTGTTTGTTTTCATGCTTTTTCTCTATCTCTTTTCATCCCCCCCAGTATACCTATATACCTATATTTTTGCACTGCCTAAAACAAACAAGATACATCGAAGGGAGCTAGCCCTTATCTAGAGACTCTCCTCTCCTGCTTCGCCATCCCACAGGCGAGAGAGGGGTTTCCATGTTGCGGGGAGAGGGCAGGAATCCGTTTTCTTGCCAACTGGGTGCACTTTCCAGCGTCAACAATACCACCATCCAAAGAACTTGAAGGCCCTCTATTTATTAAGTAAATAATAATATCCATAATATCTACCCAAAATTGTAAGGTCAACCTTGTATATAATCTCATGATCCTTGCACACCCCATGATTGTTTTGTTCATCCTTTCTCACACATCATTTTGTTGTGATGTTCTTGGAACTATATTCTCTCTACGAATCCCATGGGATGAACAATAATTATCATACTCCTTGCTGAAATATTCACCTCTATTGTTTGATATGACAAACTTCAACTTGTTTCCTATTTTTTTCTCAACCAAAGCTTGTCATTTCTTAAAAGTATCAAAAACAACAATTTTTTTTGTATGCAATAAACCCAAAATTTTCTAGTTGTATCATCAATAAAAGTAACATAATAATAAGAACCACCAAAGGATGATATATGAGCCAGTCCTCATACATCTATATGCACAAGCTCTAACTTTTCATCCTTTTTTATCTTCCTGACTCTAAGAAATTTGACTCTCTTTTTTTTTAATACACATAGTGCTCTCAGAAATTCAAATCCACCTTCTTCAAATCTGGCAACAAATTCTTTAAGTGGAGAATTTCAAGTCTGTGCTACCATAATTTTGTATTCATTTTTGTAAAATATAAAGCAATAGAAGAATCAACATTACCAGTAGATAAATATAATGTACCCACCTTCTCTCCTTTTGCTATTACCAGTGATCCTTTAGTAACCTTCCATGAATTTTCTGTAAATGTAACTATGCAACCCTCACTTACCAACCACCCTAATAAAATTAGATTTATTCTCAACTTAGGAACATGCCTCACCTTTTTTAAGAACTATTTTTTTCCATTCTTTAATTTTATTTGTATCTTACCCCTTCCAAAAAAATTACAAGGTTCGCCATCACCCAAATAAACTTGTCCAAAATCACCTTGAACATAGTCTTGAAAATATTTCTTATGGGGTGTAGCATGAAATGAAGCCCCTAAATCTAACACCCAATAATCATTAATATTATCTAATGAAATGATTAAAGCATCTTGAAACACATCATCTGATACATTTGCTTCCTAATTATTATATTTTTGTCTATCTCCTTGTTTTCCTTTTTGAAACCAACAATCTTTCTTCAGGTGTCCTTTCTTCTCATAATGCTAGCATACCAATGTTCCTCTAGATTTGGATTTGTCCTTCTTAGATTTCCCATGATTCTATAGGCCCTTTCCTCTATGCTTTTGTCTTCCCTTATTCTCCATATTCAAAGTATTGTTTGATGTCTCACTTGTGCTTTTTCATCACATTTCCTCACTAAGAATAACACCAATAACATCATCAAACTTTAAAGTGTTTGAACTAGAGACATAATTACTCACAACCATGACCAAGCCATTATAGTGTTTTGTCAATGAGCACATAATAAAAAGATCCTTAACCTCATCATCAATTTTTTCTCCTGTAGAGCTTAACTAATTTGTGACCATGTTAAATTCATTTAAATGATCAACAACAAACCCACCTCCTAACATCTCCATATTAAGTAAATGCTTCATAATAAATACTTTGTTGGAGGTTGAGGGTTTTTCATACACTCTATCCAATGCCTTTATTACATCCTTTATTATATTTTCTTTTGAAATATTGAAGGCCACTGATGTTATCAAGCATAGTCATATTATTCCTAGTGCCTTTCTATCAAGAACCTCCCATTCTTCATCCTTCATAGTCACTAGTTTCTTTGTTATTATAATCAATGGTTGGAAAAGGTCCTTTTGATATAGATAGTTCTCCATTTGCATCTTACATAGTTGATATTTTTGGATATTGAACTTCTCAACCTTAAAATTGCCTTCTTCCACCATTACTCCCACTCGAACTAGGAACCCTCTTTTCCTGTGAGTTTATCTACTAAGTAAACCTTTAATTCTGATACCAGTTGTTATAGATATGGAACATAGAATAATATTAATGAAATAAAGATAAAAATAAAATGCAAAAAACATAATACAAGAGAGACACATATTTAATGTGGTTCACCAATATGGGCTACGTCCACACAGAAACAACTAGTTCTTCTCTTATTCAGTCCAACAAATAAAGAGATAAAGTTGCAATACATCCACTTCAATCTCTTCTTCACTCACACATAGTGCCCTAACATGATTTCAATTCCCTCATATAAAAGGAGGGTTACATGTTAGGGCCAAAATACACCAACATAATTTATACCATCAGATCTATGACTTAATAGTGAAGGTCTAGATTTACTACAAAATCATAATATTTTATAATGCATTTTTCCTTACCCCTTGGACCCTCCTGATGACCATAATGGGAGGTGAATCCCCCTTCCCCGTTCCCCCCCTCCCCATTTGATAATTGGGCATTCTAATAAGATTAGGATTCATCATCTAACAACAAAGGCAATATATCAAAAAGAGTAAAACCAGAAGTTATAGAAATAGGTTCAACCTACGTAAGAGTCTTTAAGAAAGGGTTCCTAAAAAAGGAGTGTCCAAAGCAAGAAATGCCCACAAAAGTTAAAGTTTGAAATGTGGTCACAAATTGGGCAATTACAATCCTGTCCTCATATCAAGACCCTTTCACTATCACTACTCACATAGATGGTAGGCAGTTTACAAATGTCAAAGTTATGGCTTATCAAGAAACAAATTTTTACTCTATCATTTCTTATCTATGTTGAAAATAAGCATCAACAATTTTAGATCAAACTAATGCACCTATAACATGTGTGGGATCAATTAAGTTAATAGTTTCATTTGCTTCAAAATAATGCTATCTTATTTTTTGTGTTATTTCTAATCTAAATGCATACAATGTTGTCCTTGAAAGATCATGGTTACAATCAATAGAATCAATGATTGATAAAATAAATGTTGCATATCATTTGATCATGAAGGTTAAGCTACTTCCATTTTAAAAGAGGGAACATATTTAGAACAAAAGAATAAAAAATAGAACATATCTTAAGTTAGTATACAAATAGATACAAGTAATGGCATATTAGTAGAGGCACACAACATAATACATATTGCACAAAATAAATCAAAAATATCAATACCATAATATGGGAAAGTGGGTTATTCATACATAGATACAAAAGAGGAGCACAACAATGATGATAATGGTTCCTCTAATAATGTAGATTGGTATGATCCTGATGATATTGATTATGCAAAATATGAATATGTCAATGATACATGATGTATGCATAAGCATCCCCTTGATGAGATCCTTGGATTCTAGTAACACTTTTCTTTATACATAGCTTCTTTGTTTATCATACTATAGTATTCAAAAAAAAAACAAAAGATGCTCCAAAAAATCAAAATTATGACTTATGCATGCTTATGTTTAGTTCACATTAATCAGCTAATTTGTGCATAATTATTCAATGCTTATTTATATCTAGTTTTATATCATATATGCTTCATGAGTGAGTATAGAGCATATATGATGCCATTCTCAGGCCCAATTACAGGTTATTTAATTGTCTTAGACTCAGAAACTACATTCAAACAAGAGCATCATATTCAAATAGGAGCACACTGCATTGTTGTCCTATTCTACCATTGTTGTCCCAATGAGCACATGCTACTATTTCTTAGATGTAATCCAAACACAAGCCTCTTAAAACTTGTCTATACATCAACAAGCTTAGTGGGGGCATCTTATACATAGGTTTTATCCTTCTTTGGTTATCACTTATTGTTTATAGCTCAGTTCTTTAGATTGCATAGAATATATTAATATTGCTCACTTCCTAACACATTGATATCTCACTAGTTATTTAAGTTACTAAATATGCTAGTGCTACCAATTATTTATGTTGATAAACTACATGTATCCATGCATGTTTTTCATGTTTGCTTTCATGTTTCATGTTTTATGTGTATTCTTTATTTGTCTTGTGAAGTCTTAAACATGTCCCTTGTATGTGGCCCCTTGGCCTTTTATTACATGTTTTGTATGCTTTGTGTGTACTCTTTATTTGTGTACATCATGAACATGACACTTGTTTACTCAATTTGCTTATTTTTTGATGTCATGATGGATATCATACATCCTCTCAATTTTTGATGCCATGATGGATATCATGCATCTCTCCCCAAGTAGTTTTATTCAACTTTCAATACTTAGTTTTGATCACTTATCTATGTGCCTAATTACTAACATTGACCTTGACATTATCACTATGTATGTTTGTTCTTACATGCATCTCACAATACTATTTTGAGCAGTGTATATATATGATGATGCCATGCTCCTCCATGTTCTCACTATTATTTAGATTCATATATTTTACATAACATTTTTGCATTATTTTTTATTTTTTATTAATTCATTATATAAGCTCAATAACTCACCTCAAAAGAGGGGGCATACATAGTGTCTTGTCTTAGAGACTAAGCCCCTATAATACAATGCACAAGAATAATTGTGTAAACCTAATGTAGTGGATCACATAACACACCCAAATATCACTCGGAGAGGTATTTAGATGGAGTCACTCCATTTGAACATAAGTGCACCTTGTTGTTCTCCCAATAACCATAAAATAGTCACTTTGAAAAAAAATAGTCTCAGGTAATACATAGAATTTTGCAACATGTTTCATAGTATCACCTTTTAGAAAACACTTAGTTTTGTCTCATATTTGCTCAGTTTGGGGGCATCATGTGCAACATGTGTTCCAGGTTTGTACATAGGTTTCGAGCATAATCTCAATTATTATTACTCAGTTTAAGAATCCATATACATATAGATATCATATTGGGGGCACGTGCGTGAAATATGAATTCCTCATTGCTTAGTTTTACATCGGTTTCATAGATGTAATGATAATGCTTGTCATTGTCTACATTGTATACATAAGACCCAAATTATATTAACTTTTTTAATAAAAATGAGCCTTATTTCATTTGTAATGGTCCGTTCACCTTTTTACATAAGATTTACATCAGTTTTTGCACTAGAAAAATATATTAGACTTCATACATGGATTTCAAACTAATTCATTACTCTAGGTATGCAATGATAGAGTCAAGTACACCTTGAGTTCTTAAGCACACTCTCCTAATTTATGAGGATTGGGGCATGCATAGTATCCAAGCTTCTCAACACAAATGAAATCTCTAAGGGTCTAACCCTATATAGTCCCTAGTTTTTGCACCAAAAACACAATTGTTCACGTAGGTGCATTCATTATTTTATATTAGATTTATAAGTTTATTGTCTTTTATTTCTTAATTTTCATCTTAAGTAAGGACTGATTTTATATATTTCTCATTGCAGGTTATCGAGAAACATAGTTTGATGTTGTGGCCTACATTCAAGACTACACTTCATAGGTAAGTTCAGTTAAGCACTTTTCATTTTACTCTAGTACTTTCAATTTGTTGCATTACTATAATAAAAAGCTAGGCAAATATAAACACATAAATTAACATTTAAGCTAAAACAACACACTTACGACCATGATTTTGACACACTTAACTCATGCCTCATCCTAGGGCCTTTTGACCATTTTATTTCACTTTTTGTGTGATGGTCCATATTTCTAAGCAACCCAAATAACTCCATAATGTCCCTATTCTTCATGCAAACTAGTCCAGGATCACACTCAGATTGTCCATAATGCCCAAGGTAGCTATTTTTGCCTCCCAAACAACAATGCCCTACTTAGACAACATCGCACTACTCTCTTATCTAAATCCACCACTTTTGTCTTCCTACCAAATAATGGCTAATTTTTAAAATTCAAAGTTATGGAAGGGTCAGCCCACAACTTTAGGAAGCTCCATCTGAAGGAATTTCAAAACTATTATAAATTCACATTTTAAACCATTTTGCACACAAGAGGCTTCCACAATGAAAAGCACCATAATTATAATTGCACATCGAGAGAAAATTTCCTATTTCTTCAATTCTAACTATACACAACCCTAAAAACCCTGAGTTAAAGTCTAAATACACTTTCAAAGTCACACATCATGGTTAAAACACTTAATCACACCAAGAAGGCACTAACATCTAGCATTTTGTATCAGTCTTTCACACACCACCATAACATGGGAGAACTGCATAGAGTTTGATCCCTCTTCAGAGTATTGGTATGTAGGCAATGCTCAACAAAGGGGGTGTTGACATTAAGCACAAATTCAACCATTAATCCCCTTTTACCCCCTTATTGCATTTATCTTCATGATCTATTGAACTATTGTTTCAAGTGAAGGAGGAGACATACAATGATTTTTGCATCAGATCGATTGATTTTGCACAACCCACAAAGTAAATAGGTAAAGGCAAAGCTAACCCAAAAATATCAAATCTATGTCATATATCAAACACCAACACTCGCCAAGGACAAAAATGCATTTCTCTTTAACTATCTAATTATAGTGTTCCTATCTATAAGCCCTAACAACACGTATTATGGGTCCACACTCAGGTAACACAATCTCCCTATCATTTTTCAGTTTTAGAACTAATCTGCGTCTTAGTTTTCTAGCTAAGTTTATATTCTCCTTTATACTTTATATATTTAGTATATTTATAGATTTAGTAAGTTCCAAATCACTTTGTGTTATTTATTACATATTTGTAGAAATCTGATTTTGCACAATAATTTGTCATATTTAGGTAACTAATTCCCTAGTTTACCAAAAATTGATAAAACATAAGGTGAAAATATGGATGGTTTAGCTAAGGACTATCTTGCATCATCTAAGGTGTGAAACCTAAAAGTGGATAATGCCTAAAGAAGAGTGGTAAACAAGAACATTCCTAACTTTTACCACAAGAATAGCGGAGATAAAATGACACTATATCATGGACTGCACAACATATAGTGATATCCAAATCAAATATATCGACAACTTATAAGTGGATAATGTGATCACCTTATTTTAAAAAGGAAGGTTAATTAGATAAAACATCAAAAAAATTAATCAAAAATCATAATAAAAAAATATAACGTTAAAAAAGGAATAGCCATTTCACAAATCTAATGGGACAACACTTATTTCAAATGGTTATTTTCACATTTAGTGCATCACTACTTTTGGTACCATAATTGACTTGGCCTCAAGACATTATTAAAATATTTATTTCATTAATTCAATTCATTAAATGTTAAAATATCACTATATTTGATTAATAATCTTTACTATGTAAACTTTAATAATAGTCATACTGAAATGTTCTAATAGTAAAATATCATTGTATTTGATTAATAATCTTTATTGTGTAACCTTTAATAATAGTCACATTGAAGTATTCCAATAATAATATATCATTGTATTTGCTAAAATGTAAACTTCATATTTTATTTAGTTTTCTTTGCTTAGACCCTTTGTAAAACCCTAGTGCCCAAGAAGCCCAAACTCTAATGAGGAAATAACTAGTGGATCAAAAAACAGGGCATTATCATGCAAGAGTGCCCAAATATGAATGAGGAAATAAAAAGGTATGCAATGAAAATTCATTGTAGTTATGTGGAGAAAATAGCTTGGGTGTAATATATAATATTGTGTCCAAGAATGTAATCCCATATGCGATCATGAAGAAAATGCCTATATAGGAGTAAAAATCAAGTGGAAGCCATCGATTAAGGACTAGATCACATCATTTTAGGAAAAAAGAACGTTTAAAGAAGTGTACGAAAAAAGAACGTGCCCATTTTTACCACAAGGATAGTGAAGAAAAAATGGCATTATATCATGGAATGCATAACATGTAGTGATAGTCAAATCAAATATATCAACTTAAAAGTTTATAATATGATAGCCTTATTTGAAGGAGGGTTAAAGAAAACATCATTTTTTAAAATCAAATTTCAAAGTAAAACAATCCAACATTAAAAAAGGAATAAAAATTTCAAAAACCTAATGGGTTAGTACTTCTTTAGATGGTTTTTTCACGCAATATTACTTTTGGTACCATGATCGACTTGATCTCAGGGACGTTATTGATGTCATCTTTATAATATACAATAATTTAAACTTTGAAACTACTCCCCTATAGAGTTTCATTAAAAACATAATTGAATGATGTAGATTTAACAATAAATCATGAAGTCCTTATATAAAAAAGTGTTTATGTAAAATACCTTGTGAAATAAACAAAAATAATAGTAAATTTGATGCTTAAGATATACCCTATTTTATGGGGATTATGTCTAGAAAAGGGTAGCGTCTAAATTTTCTAGGTTATTCAAGATATGCGTGTTTATGTTTTTTATTACTCCCTGCCAAGGCATAACACTATAGGTTTCTCTCAAAAAAACAATTTTTTCCCTCCAACCAATTAAATTGCATGATTTAACATATTATTGTGATAATTATATAGGTTTTTATGCAATAATTTGGAATATTCCCCAGGGTAATTGTTGACAATTTTGCCCCACAGGAAAGAATATATGTTGATTCAAGTAGTTGAAGGAGCAAATTCTAAAGATGACTTTTTTGTGGTTTTACAAAGGGGCAAAGATCATTTCAAAGTTCCAAAGGGTTTGAATCCTTCGGACTTTTTGTTCAAAGGGTCACTAGGACAAAGGACCATTTCAAAATTACCGAGGGACACTTGCAAAAACCCGAAGGCTATATGCCCTTCGAAAGAATGCATTTCTAAAAGAGGCGTAGGGCTTGACAAAAAACCTGAAGGGTCACTTTCCCTTTAAAAAAATACACTTTCATTAAAGCAAGAGGACAATTAAAATTTCTTCAAAGAAATTCTGAGGGGTCTTTTCAGGGGCAAGTGTACCATTTTATCTTTCCAAAGGGTAGTTTTAGGAAATCGAGGAGACACTTTGGGAAGGGTTCCAAAAGAGAATTTTCCTTCAAATATTTTGTTCGAAGGAAAGGAAATGGTCCATTCATTTCTCTTGAAGGGTATCTCTGAAGGGTATCTACCCTTTGAGAAAGTTCAAAACAAAAAGCCAAAGGGACATTTCGAAGAAATTCGAAGGGCACATTTTGGAAGGTCGAGACATTTTTGTCGAAGACCTGAAGGGTTCTTTCCCTTTGGGAAAGTGATTTTAAATAAATTCCAAAGAGTTAATTCATTCAGACAAATTGTTTGAAGGACAAAGTGCCCTAAGACAATTCCCATGGGAAAAAACTTTTACAAAAGGCCGAAGGGTTACCCGCCTTTTGAAAAAGGGCAATTTTGAAGACAAGAGGACCATTTCATAAAACTTGAGGGGTCACTAGTAACAATGTCAAAGGGTATGTGCCCTACGAAAAAAGGCAAGATGGCCATTGTCAAAAAATTTGAAGGACATTTACAAAAGTCCGAAGGGTAATATGGAGAGACAATTCCTGCAAACAATTTATCCATAGGAAAATGACAAAGGAAAAGTTTGAAGGAATTCCTTCAAACAAATTATTCAAAAGAATTCCTTCAGTTTGGGAAAGTTCAAAGAAAAAAGTTTGAAAGGTTAGAATCCCTTCGAAAAAGTTCCTTTACGAAATCCTGAAGGGTATATGCCCTTTAAAAAGGTTCAAAATAAGAAATATCAAGAGTTACCTGCCCTTCAAAAAAGGACATTTTTAAAAAGATCGAAGGGCATTTATAAGAAGATGAAGGGTCCATTATTTCAAAGAAGTGACAACCAAAAAATTTGAAGGGTTAGAATCCCTTCGAAAAATTCCATTACAATAATGCCGAAGGGTATGTGCCCTACGAAAAAGGAAAAGGCTACAGAAATGAATGAAGGAAAAGAAAGGGAACAAATGGCCGGAATGAATTAACCTGAAGGAAAGAATAGAAATAGAGACAAAAACCATAGACAAACAAATAGCCAAAGATGAAAACCATAAGCAAATGGTCTGAAGCAATACATGCACAAAAATAAGAGACGGAGTCAACATGGAATTTCATGCAAGTGGAGGGTCATTTAGAGTTGGTTGGGCTAAGTTTCAGTTGACTATTTATTTTATTCATGGTTATCTCCTAGTCACTCTCATGCATCCAAAGGTCCAACTCAGCTTTAAGTGGAGTTCTCAGTCTGAGATGTGGCATAGCTTTCCATGCAAGAGTTTGACTTGTCAAACTTGAGTCCACCTCATCCCTTCAAATTCCAACATGGCATTAATTTCATGTATGTGCTCTTGTTTATCTTGTTAAAACTTTAATGTTCTAGCAGTTTAAATGGAATTCTAAGTTCAGCATTAGCATTGATTTCATGTAAAGGAGATTGTTCTCTTATTTCAAGCATTTCAAGCAGAGTTCTTTATTTGGAGATTGATGTAGCTTTCCATGTATGGAACATATTAGTCCAAAATAGGCCCATTGTCCTTTTCAAATGCCAAAGTACTTTTCATGCAAGGCATAAGACAAAAATAAAGTTTATTTGAAGACTGCATTACCTTTTGATAGCTCAAGTTTGACTTGGTTAATGTGGGAGTTAATCTCCTCTTCTATTTTCAACGTCAATCTTTGGCTTGTGTATGTTTTTCTACATAAGTTGGCTTTTTAGCCTTGATTTATATCCCTCTTTTGGCAAGATAAATTTTGTCAAAGATTGAGTTGTAACCTTTTTTTAGATTAATAATATTATTGTTTTTAGATTCCAGTCCCTGGTATAGTGTATTTATGTCATTGATTTGCATAAGTGATAAAATTTTCTTCCTTGTCAAGTCTTGATTTTTACCTAGTTACTCGTCGGTCAGATTATGCAGGTCATGTTCCGTATTTAATGTCTTTTGGCTGAGTTTACAATGGATATAAGTAGCTGGTTAGTGCCTTGAATCAGGCCTATTCCATCATTTCCCTCAAGCTTTGATCACAAGATAGAACCTTTTCATTAAATACTTATGCATATTGGTCAATTGGAGTTGAAAGTTCAGTGTTTCTCTTGTCTAAATCAATGTTTTTTAAGAGCTCTAATTGAGTGGATCAACCAATCATTCAGGGGTATCACCATCATTAGATAGGATTTTCTTTCAAGTTTTCTTTCTCTCTTTCCCAAAGAGTTTTTAGCATAGAGCAAAGATCCTAATTGATACATCAAAGAAAACTAGCCCTTATAATCTAGAGATTCAATGCACCAATTAGGTCACCCATAGCCTAGAATTGTTTTCAAGTTTCAACAGATTGTGAAGCCCTGAAACTACCTTCACAAGGGTGTGAGTCTGATTGACAATAGTACTATCAGAGAATATTCCATTTAATTTATAACAATTGGATATAATTTTATTATATTAAAAAAATTTACTTTGTAAATACATTACTATCCAATACCTGATAAGTTACTATTTTTCTTTTTGCTTTCTAAAACATTACTCTAAGTCATTAGTAACTTAGTATTTTAACATCTATACCAAAAAAAGAAAGGGGGGATTTTAATGTTGTGCACTTTTTATTGCATGCAAGTGTAGGTAATATTTTTTGTAGCCTTTTTCCACAGCTTTGCAACATTTGAACTAATTTTGTGATAAAGATTGGTACAAAATTGATTTTGTGAAAAAGGTTGATGCAAAGAGTTTTCATTTATTCAAAGGGGTTCAAAATCTTTCTAGTCATTAAATATAAGTCTGGTAATATTTTTTCAGAAGCAAATTGTGTTATAAACTTTACTCTAGTCAATGAATTGTAAATACGATTTCATATTTGGTAGTATTGGCAATTCTTTATGGTTTTAAAGATATTCTTGTTAAGTTTTATGGTCAGAAATATTTTTAGCCGGTTTTATTAGCGTACATGCTAATTTTGGTTTGGAAAAGATCTCTTTTTTGAAAATGCTTACTTGGTAACTAGATGGGCAAAATTGTAAATTATGACTTCGACTTATTTTTTAGAAATTCTGCCCTCATTTGATCTATCAATCCTTTCATATTAACAAAAATCTAGCCCTACAAATTAGTGATTATCCTTCATTTTATCATTATGGGATTCTTCGTAAACTACAAAATAACCAACCCAGTAGGCAGTTCATATCGATTGTAGTTGCCTTCTATTATCTATGAGATCTGATTCACCTTCTCATTAATTCTTGATCTAGTTTGAGGTTTTCATTAATCACTATTCTTGTGTATATCATGATGCCTAGTCTCTAATTAATTGGGTAACTTCTTGATCTATCTTATATAATGTCACCCACTTTTTTTTTATTTCATTTATATTTCTCATTCATAGGCATAAGTTCTATAGATAGAGTAAGTTACATAATTTTAACATGACAAAAAATTCAGATCTAAATGGATATCAAGGAACTCATGCTCTTGACATTCTTGAATTGGTCGAGCAGTCTTAATTGTTAGAAATCTACAAGCTAAGATGAAAATTATTGGGTTTATTAAATTTTTGACATAAATTTGTACGATTATGCAATGGGTATATTGAATTATTATAGATAAATTCAAGATGAGGCAATTGATAATCTACTACTCCTCCATCTGAATGTAGAGTTATGAGATGATTTGTGAATGGGTGTGTGGTATTTTTACCCCCTCTGTAATAGTTGCCTTCTCTATGTATTAATCTTCTTTTAATCATGACAACAATGTTGTAGAACAAGCTCTGCATTATAGTTGCAGCCCATTCGAATTTGATTATTTTGTAACAATGGGGATATGGTAGGAGCTTCTCAATTCTATATTATTTTCTCTCATCTTTGTCTTTTTGGTTGTTAAGATTATCACCCTCTTTGTTTCCATCAAAGGCCAAGGATCAAATTGAATCTATCCAACACAATGCTACAATACAATTACTATTTTCTATTATAATCACTAGTGGGTGGTTGTAATTTATTCTTATATAGTTAAGTACTTTCTTTATCCCATGTAGTACCACATAAAACAATGTCATAACAACCTACAAAAATAAGCTAAAAACAAATTAAAATAAACTAGAAGAGAATTAAATCACACCTATCTACTATGGTTTTTACAAGCAAAAGCAAAGTCTCAGAGGATATCTAAACCCAAGGGGCATCATTGATATCATTATAATTTTTAATGGGCATATTTTTGCATAGTTTTTTGGATTGATTACCTATGATTTTCATGGGATATTCAAATCATCTATAGTATTTTTTGTTTATTAAGATCATAAACATCTATTAAACCATGCAATATGCGTTGAGTTGCACATAGGGCATCGCCATTAGTGTTGGTAGGAATCGAACCATGACCTTCATTGCATTGTGTGCATTGTCATTCAATGATTGACATATTAAAGGGAGCATCTATTATCCAATATTTAAGGTCTAGGCTTTGAGCTTTCCTTGTAGGTTGTAGCCACATTTATACATTGCTCAGACATTCACAATCAAATGGGATCTTATTCAACTGTGCATTACTACCCTACTAAATCTGACATAACTCATTTGTGACTGCATATATAATTAATGTCCCTCATTTCACGTGAATCATGATATATCTAATATAGTTATGACCACATCCATTATAACTAGTTGTTTCATTCATTTGATAGATATCTTGGATCATTACTAAACTCCACAATGACATTTTTCTCATTTCCATCAACTACAAAGAGTCTTTAATGTGCACCATGTGTTTTTTGATGCTATTGTCATTCCTTTTCATTGTGTATGTTCCCACATTCACCAAGTATTCCTTTATATAATCCCTAAATCTTGTGCTCTCTCATGAACATTTATTGCCGAAAATAGCCTCAAAGTATAATTTTTGATATTTTTTTTAATAAATAGTTTATGTTAAAGCCATTATAAATCTTGTGCTCTACCAAAAATATATGCAAACAACTTGTGATTTAATTAAATGCTTTGTTTTTTTTAAATATTATTTTAACACTCTTTATGTTGCTCATTCTTTCTGAGTTTGCCTTGACCACTCTTAATTTTTGGCCATGCTTAGTGGATGCATAATACATTTATGGATACTATAATTTAAACATATTTTTATCAGTAGTTTCATAGATAACTCTTGTATACACATAATTATGTTTAAACTTTATCAATAATTGATGCTTTATATTTTGTAGGAACTCATCGAGTCTCAATCTCTCTGAGTACACATCCTAAGGGGTGCATCGAGAAAGGGGTGGGCAGAATATTGGTGCTTCATAGTATTATTATCCCTTATTGCCATTTGTTACCAATCCAACTAGCTCCTAAAAACATCCCCCTAAGCTTTGCCTCCTATTTCACACAATCCTTTAGTCTTTTACCACCTTTATTAGCCCTTTCCCTAACCTAAACCTCTTTTTGACAGTTTACATGACTATGTCAGCTATGTCGACCTTGTATTCTTACTGACAAAACTTATTAAGGGTCTAGGTCGACCCCTGACAGACCTAGTCTATGATCTAGTAAGTTTTTGTCAATTACAATACTAGGTCGACCGGGTCGACCTTGTTGGCCAAAACTTTCAAAAGGACTTAGGGTTAGATCCTTCCATATAAACACATCTATTTCGCCATTCTTAGAGGGTAGGAAAGAGTTTTTATTCATTTGCTCTTTCTTTACAATCTACTCTTCCACCATTCTACTTGAGGAGTCTTAGTTTATGGTTTATACTTGGAGAATAATTTAGTCTTATGGAGAAGTCTTGGATGCTTTGACATTTCCTATTGATCCTTACAAACCATAACTACCTCTTGCGAAGCACTTTTGGCCAAGGGAGAGATTGAGTCTCGATGGGTACATCTTCCATGTAAGTATCTCTAACTTTGATCCTTTCTTTAGTAGATAGAAATATCATAGGTAATGGCTTTTGAATAATCTTTCTCCCTTCATGCATTAGGGTTTTATTTATATATAACTTAATTACTATTCTCTTATGCATGTTTACTTTTATGTTTGGTAACCCCCATTTTATGTCACAAGCTTTGATGAGTACTAAATTAGACTTTTGTTTTACTTGTTATTAGTTTAGTAAATATGAAAACATAGGACTTAGGGTTATTGCATAGTTTTGCTTGACTGGAGGCTTTGGAACCCTCCCCAGTGATATTATTATGGTAAAAATTCATGTTGGTTATGACCTCAATTATTTAATGTATCCCCAATCAAAAGTGTAAGTAGGATTTATCTTGTTCGAGCTAGGATTGATTTGTAGATATGTTACATTTCTCATTGCATACATTCTGGTGAATCTGATGTAAATCTAACCCTTGTAGGTTTTCTTTCATGCTTTTCATTTCTATCATTTTATTATTTTTATATATTCATGATATTAGGTCAACTAGGTCAGTAAAGTTCTAACTTCTGTGTGCAGGTTTAACACACAGTCGCACCAAAATGACTATTATTTTTATGTAGGTCTTCATCAGATATAGATTATTAGATTAAACAGGTCAACACAATACTCTTATTCATTTCCAGACCATAGACCATGTTGAAAAAGTTAGACTAGTCTCTTATTCAATTCCAAAATAACAAACTAAGTCATGCAGGTCAACTTAGTATTTCAATCAACATCCATATAACAAACTAGGTTGATCAGGTCTCAATCATCTTAATAGGCTTTAGCAAGCAGGGTTTGACAAAACTAGGTCGACCTAATTGACACAGTTGGTAAAACTTGCAAGCAGGATTTAGAGCACTTCAAAAAAAAATTTACAATCTTCAACATCTTCCAACCCACCAAGGTTCCTTCCTTTCTCTCTCTTTCAATTCAATTCTTCATTATAGTTTTATTTTTGCACAAGTTTGTAGTATTCAAAACTGCAGTCCTACAACAAACTAGGTTAACCTGGTTGACCTAGTTATGTAGTCTGTCTAAAAGACTAAGTCGACCTAGTCAACTTAGTTCTTAAGGACTCTTGCTTCTATAGTACAGTAGCGACCCTATCGACTATGTTCTATAATGTTTGCATGTAGTGTCATCTGAACCAACTTTGTACAATTCTTAAATTGGGAATTAATAACTATATGCTAGTAATTAATTCATACTTTCATTTTTAGTTGTTTACATGTTTAAATTAGCTCATATAATCTAGTTAGGTGGTTTTTTAATATACTATTTATTTGTACTATTTTGATCTTGTTGCATGCATTATCAAATCACATAATTTCAAAACACATTTAAACATTTATCTACCCAAGACCTACCTACTTAGATTTCATCACCAAGGGAGAAACCAACTTGGTTTTCTGACCAAGTATAAACATGTGGTTAATGATATATATTTTTAAATCACCCAATACCCTTATTACTACAAGATTATGAAGTGAGGGGGTAGGCCCCAATAACAAGCCAATATCATTGCCAACATAAATCCCTTTCAGCTTAAACATCTTGAAACCATCCATAGATTTTTTTCTAGTTCCCTACTTTCATCCAACTTCCATATCACAGTTAAAATAAAATTTTATAATAATCTAACAATACTCAAGATGATAATTTAGTTAGCGTTTACTTTTTATTCGACTATTTGCTCTCTGCTCATTATATGTTGTATTGTAAAAACTTGCATTGACCAGTGTTGATGTAAGGTTTTGTGTTGTGTGCCTCAGTTGGATCACTCTCATTGATATAATTATTTGTGTGTTTGCTTTCACTTCTTGCTTCAATTACATTGTAAAATATTTCTCTATTTTCAACACACTGTCATTATGTTTGACACGGTATTTTACAGACTATTTTTTTCTCTCTGTAGTACTAAGTCGACTTGATCAACTCTGTATCCCTTTTGCTAGTCAAGTTATAGTACTAGGTCAACCTGGTTGACTCTGTATCCTTATTAGATTGTATTTTTCTCTGTTTATAGTACTAACTCAACTTAGTCGACTTTGTACTCTTCTCAAGCCTTGTCCAACAGTACTAAGTCAACTTAGTTGACTCTGTACTCTTATTGTTGACCTTGCTCTTCTATTTGGTTGACTTAGTTCTCTGTCTCAGCCACTCATTCTTCTTGTTTAGCATCCTTTTATTTTTATCAAACATCATGAAGTCCCCTATCAAAATCATTTTGGACAACTTGAATCTATTTAGACACTATATGGGGTGTTCTTTCCTTCTTATATTTTATTTTGTTTTCTCCCTCTTTTTAGTTGTTGGGGAATATTGAGATGCCCATCCACACCATTACTCTAGCCTTTAGGGCATATTGTGATGCCCTCTCACATCTCATTTTAGACTCTAGGGCATCTTACGATGCCCACTCTTATTCTACTTGGCATGCTACCAAACTAATTCAACTTCAAGAAACCTTCCGAGACACTAGTGTGTCTCTCATATGCTCATTTTTTGATATAGACATTAGTGTAAATTTTTTCCCTTCTTTTCATGTTTTTATATGCTATCTATCTAACACTTTTTGAAGGATGCTTACATGGGTCTCACCCTCTATAACAATTCTCTCTTTTTCACAAACCTTAGTCCTTCCTTTTGATCTTTTAGTTTTCCTTTTTCTCATAAGTTGCATTGTAAAACTACAGACATGACCCGTTCTTTCTCATGATGTACTTTTATCCTCTTTGTTTTCATATTTTTTACATATTTTTTGGCATCTCTTGGGTTCCTCTTTGTGAGTTGCAGTGTAAGACCATTGATAAGCCCTGACCTTCCTCACAAATACCATCTTTTTATTATCTCATTTTATTTTTCACATGTTTTATACACCCTTGTGGGTTTCTCTTTTATGAGTTGCAATGTAAGACCATGGATAGGAAATGGCCTTCTTCATAAAATCACCATCTTTTCATTCTTTTTCTAGAATGCGTTTTGCAATGGTTACGAGTTTTTGATCTTTTGTTCTCAACTTTAACTTTTGCTTCTTTTTATAGATGAAATTTGCATAACAAATTATGTTGACATGTTTTCCTCCATTTCTCTCATTCTTATGATAATGAATCATGCTTTACTATCATTGTATCCCTTTCTTTTTCACCCTTTATCACATTTTTTGTGATTTGAAGTAATTCAAATTGTTTCATGTTTCATCCTCTTGATTTCTTTTTCTTTCACTCCACATTAGATAAAATAAGGTCGAAGTCAAGATAACACTTTTATTTTATCTAGATTGAAAAGACTCTTAGACACCATGCTCTTTGAGTTTCTCTCTCGTAGCAACCAAGTCTCAAGTATTCAAATGAAAGTCATCTTTAACACTCATGTTTGGTTTTCCAAATCCGTATGGAGGAGGAATAGAAAAAACCATCAAGAAATTTAAAAGCCAAATCATTTGAAACAAAAGGTAATGGTATATAAAAGGCAATATATAAATTTTAAAAGTCAAAATCACACCAAAAGACATGATTACAAGTACATCTCCTATCTTCAATTGAAGCTCAAACTCCACAGTTGGCCTCACAATAGAGCCAAGATCCATTGGGGTGTGGTAGGCCAATAGATTAGAATAGGAGAATTCAATAAACTCTATGGTGCTACCTATTTTATCACACAAGTATCAAATCTTCGTAGTAGACTGATGACTTTGTAAGAGGTCTTGAGGAACAGGGAACACGTTGTGAGAAGGTAAGTCCATTTTACTTTTCATGCATATATCCTTCATGGGATGATCTACATTCTTTATTTGTTAACCTAAGACTTGTGTGGCTAAGAGAAGTTTTTAAAAGTCCTTAAGGTCAAAAGTCCTCTTGTTTTGACAAACCTAATTTGAGTGTCTTGACTCCGATAAAGAGTTCCTCTACCTTGGTTTTTCCTTCGTTCTCCCCTCCACCCATTTCATTTCCCCTATTGACAGGCATGTGTGATTCTAAATCCATTTTTCCTTCTTCTAAACTTCCTTCTTCTTCACATCTTAAAAACATGTTAGCACTACTTTATTTCAACTTTATCTATCCTTAGAGTAAAACAACATGTTTGAGCAACTATGGATTACTTTCTTTGCATCATGGCTCTACATTTATAGACATGTTTTACTTTATTTTTACCATTTGTCATTGTTATACTACGCTTTTTGCTAACACCTAAGTTTGTTTCTACTTTCATATAGTTTTTTCATTGTTGAGTGAGTTTGACTTGTTGCTTCTCACTCACCAATGTTGTTTCTCTTTTTTTATGCACTTTTTTCCATTGATGATTAAGGATTGGTACTTCTCACTCATCAATGCTATTTTATAATTTTTTGCTTTCCCATCTTTGTTTAAGTAAGGATTGTTACTGTTTTCACATTGATGTTTGATTACCATCCTTTTTGACATGTATCCTTGGTTTGATTTGGTGAGTTTGTCTTTCTTACTTAAAGTTTATTTTTTTGATCTTTAGTAGCCTTGGTTTTTCGGTTACTTGATTTACTCTAGAATTTGACTTGGTCATTTGACCTAACATAAAACTTGTCACCCTAGTTTGTCAAATTTTCACGTATGTCTCATCCACATAACACTAATTATCTTGATTTTCTTGCATTTATTTGTTTTTGATATTTAGTTTTGTATGCTTGGGTTTGTCGAAAGCAATCTTTGTGCCCTCCACAATCAAAACTACAAACACAACAAACAATCATCCAATGATAAAAATAAGTCAAGGTACACATACATTTACTTTTTCAATTATTTCTCTTTCATTCATTTGCTTTTAGTTATTTTTAATTTAAAATACTTTAACCTTTTTTTTAAGCCTCAACATTGTGTTTTACTATATTCTTTCTCGAAGCACCATCCCTTGTTGCACCTAGGTGACACGTGATGAGTTTCAAGTGGGGCATATATATACATATAATATTTTCAAACTTTATCAATTACTGATGCTTTCTATCTTATAAGAACTCGTCAAGTCTTAATCTCTCTGAGTGTACGTCTTAAGGGGTGCACTAGAAAAGGGGTGGGCAGACTATTAATGCTTCATAAGATTGTTGTCCCTTATTGCCACTTGTTACCAATCCAACTAGCTCTTAAAAACATTTCTTTAAGCTTTGCCTCTTATTTTACACACTTTTATAGTCTTTTACCACCTTTATTAGCCTTTTCCCTAACCTAAACCCATTTTTGACAATTTCCATGACTATGTCGACCTTGTATTCTTATTGACAAAACTTATTAAGGGTTTAGGCTGACCTAGTCTATGACCTAGTAAGTTTTATCAATTACAATACTAGGTCGACTGGGTCAACCTTATTTGCCAATTTTTTTTAATAAGGGTTTAGGTTTAGATCCGCCTATATAAACAATTCATTTCGCCATTCTAAGAGGGTAGGCAAGAGTTATCATTCATTTGAGCTTCTTTACAATCTACTCTTCCACCATTCTACTCGAGGAGTATTAGATTAAGGTTTCTGTTTAGAGAAGAATCTAGTCTTGTGGAGAAGTCTTAGATGCTTTGGCCTTTCCTAGTGATCCTTACATACTACAACAACCTCTTGTGAAATACCTTTGGCCAAGGGATAAATCGAGTCTCGATTGGTTCATCTTCCAAGTAAGTATCTAACTTCGCTCCTCTTTTTAATATATAGAAGTAACATAAGTAATGACTTTTGAATAATCTCTCTCTCTCTCTCTCTCTCTCTCTCTCTCTCTCTCTCTCTCTCTCTCTCTCTCCATGCATTAGGGTTTTACCCATACATAACTTTATTAAGATTATCTTATGCATGTTTACTTTTATGTTTGCTAACCCCCATTTTGTGCCACAAGCTTTGGTGAGCACTAGATTAGACTTTTACTTTACTTGTTATTAGTTTAGTGAATATGAAAACATAGGACTTAGTTAGGGTTATTGCATAGTTTTACTTGACTGGAGGCTTTGGAACCTTCCTTAGTGATATTATTGTGGGAAGAGATCCCTTAATTAGGTCTAGCGGATCCATATTGGTCATGACATTGATTATCTAATGTACCCCCAATCAGAAGTGTAAGTAGGATCTATCTTCTCTGAGCTAAGATTGATTTGTAGATATGTTGCATTTTCCATTGCATACAACTCTCGTGTCTTAGTTTGGATTTTTTTAGTTCAATTTGATTGGCAATAGTCCAAATTCGACAGCTATTTCTCTCCTTGTATAAGATATCTAGGGAATTGTTGTCGTTAAATTACTTCTACAAGACACATCATAAGATTCTAGGAAATTATCCTTTCATCTAATATGAAATTGGAGACTATCATATGTCAAAACATAAGATACCAGGAACACGATAGGTTAAAATATGACCACATAAGATGATAATGAATCTAAGAATATCGTTACTGGCAGGGTTGGCCATAAATGTGTACTTCCCACACACAATAGTTTTTAATTTGTAATATATAATCTTATATTGCATATTTTAATTAGCTAACATATAAAAAAAAAATCATTTATCTTTTAAATTAATGAAACTCTCCTCTTTTTATATATATTTATTTACGTATAGCAATACGATATTTGGAAACTCTCCTTTTTAAATTAATCATTCTAATCTTTCATATAATACTATTTTATAAAAACTAGAGACATAAAAAAAAAAATACAAATTTGTTAAATGCTCAGGGAAACTAATTTTGCTACTAATAAATCAAATAAATATTTTAAAATAATCGCTCAAAACAATTCAATTCAAAATACTATATAACTCCATACCTCGTGTTTGTTGTATTATATGTTCGAATAAAATACTATGTTATAAATTATTTTCTTTATCAATCATCTAAATATATATTTTTCTTATAAAAATATTATCTATTTCGTAATTATATTAATATATAAAACATTTCTCCATCCAAATATATTTATTTTTATTTTTAAATCTCACACACATATAAATAGAGATAAAATTTCCCCCTTTTAACCAACATGTTTAACTCACATCACAACTTTTATTATAACCAAGACATTAAAAGCAGCGACTAGCGGCTGCACGCCCCTGTTAAAATAATATTTTCACTCGTCAAATTTAATTCTGTCATTAATTCAATCCATTTGCTCTAAAAATATCGCTCTATTTGCTGAACGTAAACTCCACATTTTATTGGGTTTTCTTTGCTTAAACCCTTTGTAAAACCCTAGGGCCCAAGAAGCCCTAGCAGCAATGGCGACTCCAATGGACGCACAAACGTCAAGACCGGACGGCCGTTCTCCCAACGAGCTGAGAACATTATCTTCTTCTAGATCTCTTCTTCACAGAGCCCATGGCTCCGCCCGTTGGTCTCAAGGTACTGTTCACTCTCTCTTTTTCTCTGCATAAAGAAAACTTCCAGATTAGGGTTAGGGTTTTGATCCTTTTTCTGGTGAATTATTCGGCTCTGCTTCGCATTGATGGAGAATTTATTTTATACTTGTTTTGGGGTTGTTGCAGACAACACGATTGTGCTGGCTGCTGTTTATGGACCCAAGGGAGGAGGCCCTGGAAAAAAGGAGAACCCTGAGAGAGCCACACTTGAAGTTATTTGGAAGCCCAAGACTGGACAAGCAGGTCAGTAGTGGTGGTCTTCTAAATAAAATGGACCCAGCCTTGTTTGTTGGCGTAATGCTGCACTCAACGTATTGGGTGTGAACCTGCAGCTCTGGTATGAAACCCCAGGCTCTTTACTTGAGCTCATTCCATTTGGCCCTATTTTTTATGTTTTCATTTGTTTCTCTCTCATTTATTTTATTTATATATTTTTTTTAATTGGGGTAAAAAACAGGCCCTACCCTTCATAAAAACAAGTGGAAGAAAATAAATCAAAACATGCTAAGACTGTAAATGCCAGGGTTTGGCAGCAATACTAGCTTAAAACCATGGTTTTGTGACTTGATTCGGCAGTTCCATATTGGGCTGGCAAATATTCAGGTTATTTAATTCAGTCAAAGCTCCGCCAAAATCATCCAAAATTTGACAAAAAACACCCCAAATTGCAAAACAAACAGTCCTTGCTGCAAATCATGTTATTCTCTTGCAAGAGCGGCAAAACAGAAATTTGGCTGTTACAATGAGGTGGGCAGGGGCAACTTTACAGATTTTGTGTTTGCTCACACAGGATGATGAGTCTAGCTTTTTCCTTTGCCAATTGTGTTTGCTGAGTGCTTAGAAATCCCCGAGTATTTTGAAAAAGCCCATGATGTACATATCTGCACTGATTGTGGTGCATGGGATCGATATTTTAATGGGGCATGCTGTTAAACATTTTGATAACGTGTCTATCATAGCAGTCACATCTGTCTTACTAAATTCACATCAATAATTTTTGATGGATCCCCATTCTAAGTGCAAGAGCTATCAATAGTGCACATGCTAAGAATATGTTTGCAAAGGTTGGATTTAACGTTTGTTAATTGGATTTGCTTAAAAATATTCAAGGCTTTAAAAATCCTCTTAAGGCTTTAAAAATCTTCAAGGCTTTAAAAATCCTCTTAAGGCTTTAAAAATCTTCAAGGCTTCTGAGCAAGCTCTTTTTTGCATATTCTTCATTTTTTGAAGCTGCACTTTGTTGAAGCAAATTGTTAGATAATTCATTAACCTATTTTATGCTTCCATGTTTGGCACTCGTGTCTATAAGGGCAGTCCCAGCAACAGACAAATATCCACATTTGTTTGTTTTTGATAGATCTCCGTGCCTTTTTCCAAAGGACCAGGTTTAGCACAGGCAGGTTTAGATCTTCGTGCCTTTTTGAATTATCTTTACACATGTCACCAGAAACAAAGCAATCTGTTTGAGTTCTCTTTATTTGGTAGTGACAACACGATTCTCAGAAATCAGAACTACCAATATCTTTGTTATCAAAGAACACTCATAGATTGTTAAGGACAGACCAAGGAGCTTGAAGGTCATAAACTGTCAGAAGATGAAGGCACCATTTAATTGTTCCTCTATGGCTGTTGCATTTGATGGTTCAAACTTCAGAGTCTTAACATTATCTTTGAATTTCTCAGGGCACCATATATTTCAATAGTTGTAAATTTGTAATATGAATACTAATGGAAACGTCATTATCTAGCCCTCACTCTCTTCTTGTTGCTTGCACATGAGGTAGTTCCTTGCTCCAACACCTCAGCAATCTGTCTCAGACACATCCCGAGCATGTCCAGCAAGGCCATCACAATTACCCCTAAAGATATGCTTTTATTCAATAAATATTGGGCGATGTTTTTTCCATCATGATGGCAGATTTCTCCTATTTATCATTTTAGACATTTTTTTACTCTCCTTAACTAATTTGAAGACATGTGTTTAAGAGTTGAATATATTTGAGAAACATTGAATAGTGACTAAGAGTGGCTTTGCATGCCTTATTTCTCAGTCAATCCAAATAATTTCAAGAATGCTACTGAAGCCTAATCTGTGCATAAATATATTGTTGACTTACAGTTCATTGTGGCCCATGATGTTTTTATTATATTACACCACAACCCCTTGTATGGATGTTTGAACCTTGAATCAATGGGTTAAGGTCAATTGTCATTGTTCCACTTCATTCAATTTCACTATTACTTTCCAGGTTTAAATTGATATTTCTTTATTGATATATTTATAATTCCCCATTAGTTTATAGAATGGACTACGGGCCATTTGCATTTTCCAGATAAACAGTGTATACAAAATTATCTTGAAATGACTCCTTTGCAGCATTGAACTGCACTTCGGAAACTAGATGTGACCAAGTATAGGATAAGGACGAGTGATTAAAGAGCAATGAATCAAATGATTCTTGCGGAATTGATTAAACTCAGTTTTATTTTTTTTGATTGGTAAATTGAGGGTTTCTATTGGGGCCCTCACCCTTAGAGAAATGCAGTAAAAGAACCTTACAAAGGGTGAAAGAGGAGAGAGATAGGAGAGGGGAGAGAAGAGATTAGAGAAAGAAGAGAAGAAAGGAAAGGAGGCCAAGCTCCTGAGATACTCAACGCTGAACAGAGCCACAAAAACTTAAAACAATTTATAAAAAGGGCAATACAACTAGCTTATAAACAGTCTAGAGGAAAATAAAAGGAATTACCCTAACCCTTTGTTTGACCCGAGAGTCTTGCGACAGGAAGAAGGCAGCTTGTCATGCTCTTTTCTTGTCTTGACCTTGGTCCAACCGAGATCCGTGGACACTCGCTCGTACTCCTTCAGAGGTTGGGACTGCAAGTGGGTCTCAAAAACAGAGGGACCAGAGAACGAATCAGCAACTGATTATTTTGGAGAAGCCACATTGTCTGGCACCTGTATCAAAAAGGAAGGTTCCAATGGGCCTTCACTAATGGAGATTCAGCCGAAAGAACCATGGCCTCAAGAGCCCTGTCAACAGAGGCAACAAAACCTCCTTGGGCTCTCTTGGAAGAAGAGGAAGCTTCTGATTTTAAAGAGGTCTCTGATTCATGCTTAGCCACAAAATATATTGCAATTGGCTTCACCCAAGCCAGCACCCTTACCTGCTTTTTTATTGGGGCAATTAGAAGCTAGATGCCCATGAGAGAAGCAGGCTCTGTACCTAAAAGCTTCCAGATGTGCTTTCCCACCTCGAGCAAGATTTTGTCAAACAAGCCACTAGTCAAATGATTTCGACACAAAATCTGGGAAATGTGGTGACATGCTGCTGAGCTGTATCATGGAAGCAGAAGCGAAATTTGCCCAAGTCATTCCTTATGGACCACAAGTTTGTAAGATTCCAAAACTGAAGGGGAAGGTTTGGGAGTCTAATCCAAACAGAAGCAGAACTGCTAAGTTGCCGATACGGATACGGGTACGAGTATCGGATATGGGGATACGTCGATTTTTTTTTTGGTGGTTTGGATACGGCTGGATACGGCCATACAAAAATATATATAAAAAATTAAAAATATAAAAATATAGCCATATAAGCAAAATTAACAACATAATATGCATAGAGGAAACAAAATAACTTCAAATAAGTTATATAACCACAAAATATATACTCCTAATTCAATGCCAAATATCATAATATTCAATTGTCGAACTTATATTAGTTTTATAAATTATAAAGTATTTAATGTAATAATAAAAATTAAAAAGTTAAAATAAATAAATAAAAATTAAAAAAATAAACCTAAACTATTACATTTAAAAAAATTTACAAACTATTACATTTTTAAAAATTAAAACCCATATTAATATTTTAAACCTAGTTTCAAAAGAAGAAGAAAAAAATTTAGAAATGAAATGTAAAAACAAAAAAAAAATACCTGTAGTCGCACGCAGCCGCAGGCCCGCAAGGGTTCGCGCGGAGGCGCGAGATCGCAGGTCGTGGGGAGGCGCGGAGATGGCCAGTCGCAGGGTCAGTCGCGGAGTCGGGTCAAAGTGAAAATAGTTTAGGGTTTTTACTTTTTGTTTTTGTTATAAAGCGAAAAAACTAAAAAAAAATAGTATTTTATTCGGCCGATCCGCGGGGATACGGCCAGGGTTCGGCGTGCCCCCTGCGGATACGGCCGGATACGTCCATGGACGTATCCGGCCGTATCCGCAGGGGGCACGCCGAACCCTGGCCGTATCCCCCGTGAATTGGCCGCGTACCGTACCGGACCGCCGTATCCCCGCGCTCCCAGGGCCTGCTAGGGACGTATCCGGCCGTATCCGCAGGGGGCACGCCGAACCCTGGCCGTATCCCCCGCGAATTGGCCGCGTACCGTACCGGACCACCGTATCCCCGCGCTCCCAGGGCCTGCTAGGGACGTATCCGGCCGTATCCGCAGGGGGCACGCCGAACCTTGGCCGTATCCCCCGCGAATCGGCCGCGTACCGTACCGGACCGCTGTATCCCCGCGCTCCCAGGGCCTGCTAGGGGCGAATCCGGTAACGTAGAGCAGAAGAGATAGAATCAACAGAAGGGTCAAAAGAAGGGTATTGGGGCTTTATGCATAAGCGAGAGCTTTTCCAAAACATATTTAAAAGCTTGAGATCCAAAATTAAATTTGGTTCTTAGATTTGGTGAATCTTTAAGTGTAAGTTAATAACAGATCTTGCTTATTAAGTGTGCTTAATAAAGCACACCTCTCATTTAATTACTAAGAATAGTAAGCATTTAATTTTGTTACCTTATCAATGCAAATGTAAAACCTATAGTTGTTAGGGTGCATGGTTGTGGGTCTGTGTATCAATATGTCATACTCAAAGTTCATGTCAGGGCTCGCCTATATATATATTCTATATTGCACACAATACTAACATACATCATATTATATTTGAAGTCAATCTTTGTGTGATATAACAAACGCATCAAACATTATTGAATATAAATATTTTTTCATATATCATACAAATGCAATGTGATGCAATACTTAATCTAACTTCATAAGGTAATATATATTATATTATTATGGTTGTGGGTCTGTGTATCAAATTTCAATATGTCATACTGAAAGTTCATCTCAGGGCTTGTCTATGTATATTATATAATATATATCACACACAATAGTAGCATACATTATATAATATTTAACGTAAATCTTTGTGTGTGATATAACAAACACATTAAACATTTCTGAATATATATATATATATATATATATATGGTTTTTTTTTTCATATATCATACAAATGCAGTGCAGTGCAATATTTAATGTAACTTCATAATGTGATATATATTATATTCTTATGCCCTGAGTTTATATGTTTATATAATTTATTTGTTTATTTTATTGCTACGTTACCGGATACACCCCACCCCCCTGCCTGATATGGATATGATATGTGTCCGATACGGATACGGGCAGGATACGTCCTGCACGAGGTTGATACACCTGCCCGGATCCTGTCCAGTATCCTGCAGAAAAAACATCTTTTTTATTTTATTTTTCCAAATTTTCTTAATAAAAAGCCAAACATGGATTTCAAAAAACAATTAAAAACAAAATAAAGTATACTTTCAACGCTAAAAGCAGCTTCCACACTCATTTTAGCAAAAAAAAACGACGACAACAAAATATACTCATAATTCAATGCTACATATCATAATATTCAATGATCAAACTTAGTAGTATGGGACTACTACTGACTTGGATGCCACCGTTGCCTACCTTTCATTGCTTGACACGGAGCTAGATGGTACTTCACACGACCTGCATAGTGGAGCTGCTAGTAGGAGTGGCACTGCTCCTGCTTGTGGTTCTAATGAACCACATGATGATTCAATGAAGACATCGCAGCTGAAGACGAATATGAATACAGTTAATAATGAACATGCTGATTTGTCTTTATTTTTGTCCATACAATGTAACATTTGCACTATGTACTTGTTATAAGACTAATCTAAGTTCGACCATTGAATATTATGATATTTGGCATTGAATTATGAGTATGTTTTGTGGTTATTTAACTTATTTTGTTTGCTCTATGCATATTATGTGGTTAATTTTGCTTATATGGCTATTTTTCTTATATATATTTTTGTATGGCCGTATCCAAATACATATCCAGCCCCTCCCAAAAAATTGCCATATCTACATATCTGATTCCCATACTCGTATCCGTACCTGTATCCATATCAGCTACTTAGTTTTATTGGACAATTTTGATTGACTGGGCTTAGGAGGCTCTCAAGAACATTGTGGATGGACAACTGCAATTGCCCTCAAGAGCATTGTGGGTGGATACCTGTAAGTCCTCTATCTTGTATCAGGGACATGAGACATGCCATTATCTTGGGGACATAGTCCTACCTCCCCAGGCCATGTGCCTTGGCTTCGGTGCCCTTGAACATGGTCTCCTTAAACCCCAGATATCTGCTCGTGTATAGAGAAAATTATTGAGAACTCTTTTGAAAATGGTAATGAATATCCATATGCCATAATGGCTTATCACTAATGAGGTTGACTAGGGCCATTATGATTTCATAAGAGCCACTCTCTTTCAAAAGTTAATTGGACATTGCATTACTTGAAAAATTGTAGTTGTATATATAAAACTTTTTAAGCAGTCGGTTAAACTTCAAAATGACCATAAAATTCTCTTACCGGGTTTCTTGATGGATGCTTGCTCAATTAATTTGGGATGATGAGCTTAAGTAGATAGACTTAAGCTAAAAACACTATATGGTGTTAAGGTGTCTATTGTGGAATGGATCCAAAGACAGTTATTCACCCCTTCTTAGTTTAGCATTGCTATGTTTCTAATGTTGAAGTAATGGGGGTGCCTACTACCAATATTATTTTTTTATTTGTCAGGTAAGGCGGAAAAGGAATGTGAGATAATTGTGAAGAGAACTTTGGACTACATTTTTCTTTCTACAATGCATCCAAATACTATTACGTCTGTTATACTTCAGGTAAGCTATTGTCACAGAAAAACATATTCCATATTTGTATTTTGAGTTTTTAACAAAATATAAATTTTTGTTTTTTTGATTTGGTGGAGGAAGTTCTTAAAATGTCAATCTTGAAATGATCCATGTGTATTGCGAATTATACAATATAAATGGAAAATAGGAGATTACTTACTTGGTTACCTTGTCAATAAATTTATAAAACCTGATATTGGAGACTAGATAAATCTATCGAAAAACCTTCACTTAGAAACCTATCACTACTGTATCTCATAATTTTTATTTATTCATGTGAAAACCATTATTGACTTATAGTTGATCTCCTTTATTTCCGAAGTGAAATCCATGCTCTCTCAAGAGTTTCCCCTGGTACAGTTAGCTTATTGCCTTCAGTTTCTAGTGTCTAATCTTAGTTTTGACATATTTGGTATTTTTGGTTCAAATTTCAAGTTTTCTTTTCCACTTGCTCTGAATCAGTCTCTTCTCTTTTTAACGACTTTTTCATCTAAGTTTTCCTATTTTGGGAAGAGAATCAAAAGTGAATTTGAATACAAGTTTTTTTCTCCACATTTCATGTGTCATTACTTCTATGTTTGGATTTTTTTTTACAGGGTTGATCAATAAGACTGCCTATTTTCCTTTTTAAGAGTTTTCTAATCCTTTTGGGTATTGTTCACTTGCTTCCTCATCTCTTCTGGTTTTTGTTTACCATCTTTAATATTTGAAAGGGATTACTGTGTTGCATGTGATCCTAGAGTTGATCTCGAGTCTTTTGAGTGCTACTTTGAGGTTTGGCTTGCCTGTTTCCTAAAGCCTCTGTCTTTCTCTTTGTCTTATCTTTTTCAAGTATTGGTTTTTCTCTTTCAATTTGCTCCCTCCTCTTTTATCTGTGCATTTCTGTTTTACGATTAGGATTACTTGTGGTTTTCACTAGTCTTTGGGCATTCCTATCAAAGCCTCAAGTATGGGGAAGTAGTCCACTGTTACCCATGAATTTTCTTCTAATATGCTTGTTTCCAGTTTATTAACATACATTTTAACAGAGATATTTAAATAAGGATCCCATGAATAGAACCTAATCAAGACA
Organism: Torreya grandis; assembly: GCA_037957365.1. Lineage (NCBI taxonomy): Eukaryota > Viridiplantae > Streptophyta > Pinopsida > Cupressales > Taxaceae > Torreya > Torreya grandis. The sequence continues at coordinate 5,546,628 of JARHVA010000040.1, forward strand.
AATACAAGCTCAACAAACAGAAAGAGTGGATACTTATGATTTTATCTGGAGCCTAACAAGGGCAAAGAAAAAAAGCTTGATAAGGTAAACTTGAGAGGTGCCCAGCATTTATATATTGACTCTTTTATTAAAATTAAAATTTTGGAGTGGAGGGTAATTTAGCACTTAACTCATTTTTGGATCTGAATGCGCTAGCAGTTGTTGACAAATATGTGTTTAGATGAAACGCTTCAATTTGCATTATAAATTGGTTTTGTTTACTTTATATGATGCTCTGTTATTTGGCAAAGAATAATGCATAATGGATCACGAGTCAGAACGTATCTGTCAGCTGTTCTAGGATCTTATGCCAGTTTTTTAAGCTTTCTTGTTCGTTCATCTTTTCTTCCTATCTAATTATCAACACACTCAACTGATCATCTTTTCTGTTGATTTGTTGCTTTCTTCTTTTTTTTACATATTGCAGTTCTTTGATTTCGGATCATGTGTTTTGCAGGTTGTCAATGATGATGGAGCTGTATCTTCCCCATGCTAATGTTCATTATTCATCTTATTTTTCAGTTTTGTTTCCCAAATACTGGAAAAATTTATTGCTTACAATTCAGCTTCTTCAGAAACAAGCCGTATTGTTTATGTAGTTTGAATACCTTCTTTTATTTTGTGCTCATGTGTTTGAAATAAATGACACGGCTTTTCAAGTCTTGGAGCTTGCTTTGAGTATACGAAGATTACTTAATTGTTTAAATATTTAGCAAACTAAGTATATCATAAGTCAGTTGTACCTTGACAGTGAATTCAGCTACTTGCATGTGCTGTCAATGCCTCATGTGCTGCTCTTGTGGATGCTGGAATTCCTTTAAGAAACATTATTGGTATTTTTTGTCTATTCCTGTTCCTTACGTAAGTTTCTTTTATATTTAAGTTCCTTTTGCAATTAAGGGTTTGTTTATCCTCATAATGCTTCACATTCTAACTTAAGTTAGATTACTAATAATGCTTTCCATTTGATCAGCTGCAGTTTGCTGTGCTGTGAGAGACAATGGAGATGTTATTCTTGATCCTACAAAGCTAGAGGAGCAGGTAAAAACATGCCATTCAAGCGTTTATTCTATATATTCTATATGTAATCTTCATGTTCAACCCCTTGGCATGGATCAATAATTTATTAATGTTTATGTTGTGCTGGGTAGTGTGCTTCCCTCAAACTTTATCTGTAGTTTGGATTATATGTTTGTATGAAGGTTGTTTATGTGCTTGTTTCTTTCTTGGGATGGACCAATAATTACTTTAGGTTTATGTTGGTCTGGGTAGTAAAATTCTCTCAAACTTTATTTTTACTTTGGATTATATGTTTGTGTGTAGGTTGTTTATGTCTTTGTATCTTTTTTGGGCTCCACATTGTTTGCTATTCTTGATAGCATCAACAAATCCTTTGCACAAAATGTTAAGGATTAATGATTTGTTTAGATTAATTAGGCTACTCTGTATCTTGTAGTCTTGTATCCTTCAGTGAGAACTAGAAGGGTTATTAATTGCTGATTTAATATTTTTATGCAGTATAAAGTGTGGAAAGTAATTTGTTCTTTGTTTCGTTGCATGAGCATTGGTTGATCTCACTTTCTTTTTGATCTCAGAAAGTTCAGGCGCATGCTTGTCTGATTTTTCCCTGCCGCCCCCTAACCGTTGTGTCTGAAGGACCCCCCACCGTTGACAATGAGCCTCTGGAACGTGGAATCATCTCATCCATTACCCATGGAGCAATGACGGGTATTGCAATGAATTTTGTCCTTGTGATTCAAAAGGATGATTATGTAATTTCAACTTCTTAGGTATCATGCTGCGATCTTTGATGATTTATGTTCTCTTCTAAAACTATTGTTACTTCACGTCTTTTAGTTGATAATTACCTTGATTGTTTGGAGCGGGGTCGTGCTGCCAGCTCAAACATTTCTGAGTTTATAAGATCAACCATTGAAAAGGGCCAGGTTGATGACTTTTCCTTATATGTTATATAGCCACGATTGAATGCTTGGTTTGTATACCAGTCATTTTATTGCAGAGTAACTAGCTGCCAATTTGATTTGTGTTTTATGTAGTCTGACAGGTCTGATCTTTTTGCAACTAATTTTCATTGCTTTTACTTTTTTCAGCGAGCTATTGATTTGGCAACTTCTTCATGAGGCTGTCACTATTGACATCAGTGAATTTGATAAAAAGTTCAAAGGGTGAAGTCAACCCATTGACCTAGTCTTGTATATTTGAGCTGTATAGAATAGCAGGCTTTTGATATCATAACCCTACCTGCGTAATCTGAGGCAAAGCAATTATGTCTTAGTGTAATTCAGTTTGTCTTCTATGGATGTAAAGATGGGGAGGACTGGAATTATGGTCTTGTTTCCAGCAGCATTTATTATTTAACGCTGGTTAAAATGAGAAATATACATTGCATTTAAACTGGGTCCTTGGAGGTATACTACTAGGACTCAGCACCCTTGAAAACATGGATATGTTTTAAGACTCTGAACGATTCAAATAACTGGAATACAAGCATTGCAATTTGATGTCAGTTTTAAACGACAAAATCCATTTAGCAAATTTGTAATTTACTGTACCTTTTTCCACATTCAAATAGAGTGACAGCACTGCAAAGGAAAGATAGTTGATAGGTATAGAGTTTGACATGAACTTATAGACCAGGCCACTGGAATCTGCATGTATTTTTCAACTTTTTAGATGTGGATTAAATAGTAGTGTATTGTTTAATAGAATTCATTTTTTGGGGGGAGAAATTCCAAAGTACAAAACTGTAATCTTTTTCAGTGTGTTGTATGCTTTTACCTTGTGATTCTTGTCTCCTATTTGTTAGGAACAAGTTATCAAGTATATCAATGATTTATTCATTGTCTACTGTTGTTAGCTTTGCAATTGACCTAGTAATTTTAGGCAAACACAGTTTCTAATTTCCTGTATTCAAATTATTTCAGTGCCAACATTCAAAATGTAAATATGTTTTAAGCTGTTGATGATGGTTTATTTTGATGTTTTCTATTTCCTTAGGCTATGGAAGGAGACAACTAGCTCTTGGGTGTGAACTAATGGGACGGGCAAAGTGTGGCTCCCCTATTTCCTTTTGATGCCGATTCTTATCTAGGAAGGGTAGTTATATATGCCTCTTCCAAATAGCACGACATTCAAGTGTAGGAGTATTCTCACTGCATGATAATTTTAAGTGTATCGCCTTTCGTTTTTGTGTCTTAATGTTTCAATATTGCATTTAATAGCGTTTAAGTGGATTTTTGTAAGACACCAAAACTGGAAAAGCTTACCTAGTGATTTGAAGGCCATACAAGTGAGAGCATGGGAGTGAGGTTTGTTGATGTTCTCCTCCTCCCCCGAGTGAAAAAGAGTTCCCTCATGGTCTGGATATGCATTAGGCTAAATAAATAATTTAACAGAGTTGAAGCCTGGCTAAGAGGCTTGTTTTCTAACATGCTACCTCATGAAAATGCGTAATAAACAAAGTAACATATCAATGACTTACAGAGATAAGTGGTCAATGTCCTAGATTTACATTTCTAGGTTTTCTCGTAGTTGTTGAGCATGTTGAATCTGGCCATATTGGTGGTTTGTTAACTTAGCAATGCTATTTTCCTTAAGTGAAAGGCATTAGCTCACCTATCATTGTAGTAAGTTTTGTAGAGTAGGCTTCTTCTAGAGTTTTGGCCGTTAGATATGTCAACAGAAACTGACAAAAGTTTTACATTTTTGCAGCCATGTTGATATAACATGCATGGAGACTGTCCAACCTCAAAGATATAGGGCATTGACTAACTGCCACATTTACTTTGTGCCTATTCGGCCTATTTTCTTTAAAAAGAAAAATTGTTAAATTTGCCTAAGGTCTACTACTTCAACAATTGTTGCCAAAAAACACATTATATATGGCAAGATTTTTTAAAATATCATTACTATTGTCTAATTTCTTACCTTTCTCCCTTCTGTGGGAAGACTAAGCAGGCAACCAAATGATGAAAGTTCAGGAAATATCAACCGCATGCAGTACTTTTATGTCACCCGGATGAAGGCAAGGGTTTATTGTAACCACTACTTTTCCATGCAATATGCACGTTGTCTTTTTCGTTGAATCCACATGTGGAAAACCCATCATTGTAGAGTTCAGTGCTTGCCTTAGAAACTTCGATAAATACCTCACAATTGTTTAAGGTCCTAGTTTCATACAAGCATCCCATTAGTATTTGGGCTTTAGGGACATCTACGGGACTATTGGGACAATAACCCACCATGAGCATCTCAGTGAAACACTTATGATCATCCCCAGAGGAAATTATCTCCCATCATTGTAGAGTTTAGTGCTTGCCTTAGAAACTTTGATAAATACCTCAATTGTTTAAGGTCCCAGTTTCATACAAGCATCCCATTAGTATCTGGGCTTTTAGGGACATCTACGAGACTATTGGGACAATAACCCACCATGAGCATCTCAGTGAAACACTTATGATCATCCCCAGAGGAAATTATCTCCCAGATATCAAAAGCTATGTTTCTATTGACCAACATTTGATCTAAATACACCATTGCCTTTTTCTGTATGCATTCAAACTTATGGTTGGAACACACCCAAAGCTGACAACTATGTGATTATTTCACTGTTCAAGTAGGCAAAGAAAACAATGCTCTAGTTTAAAATGTTGAGTGTTGTATTATTGAAATTGAGCATGCTTGGTGTCAAAGAGAGTTTGTGATAGGAAGTAGGATCAACTGTTATGGCGCCTTTATAGCCACCATACGTTATCTGGAATGCTAAAGGGGGTGGCATGCTAAATCCACATATATGGGCTATTTGCTTTGCCAAACGTAAAGAAATCTTCCCAATTCCATCTGAAAAACAGTATTTGATGCTGTCAGTACAAACATCAATATCAGGGATGACAAAAACTTCATGCTCTTGAACATTTAATGTCTTCCTAGAAGAGTTACACAATTGCCCCATTCTTGTTGCATACTTAGTACTATGATGAGGCTTTCCAAAGAAAAGACTTGAATTTTATACAGACAATCAGGGCAATTTGTACAAAGGTGGAAGATGGCCACCTCATAAAGGTGTATATGACGTGTTGTCAGCGATTTCTCTGTAGTTTATCAGCGACAAGGTGAAGCAGAGCCCTTAAATGAGTTTAAACAAAGGGATTATATGTCTTGATTCAATGCACACTTTGCAGAAAATTTTGATGACCTTTGTAAAGATGTTTTGTACATAAGACAACCGGAATATGCTAGCTATTATTGAAGACAATACTAATCATGTTAGGCAAGTTTGTAATGATATTCACAAATATACAGAGCAAGCTCTTAATTATGTTTGGCTTACACATGATAAGGTTAATACGATGCACAGTACCATCTTTGCATTCAATACTCAATTGTTTTCTATAGATACTAAGTTAGCAGCGTTAGAGGATAGTCTTGACTGGGTAATAAAACAAGAACAAAAAGAAACAGTGAAGATTGAAGTTCCAAAACAAAAACCTATTTTACCTCATGGAACTAGTTCTATTAATTTTAACAAGAATCCTAGTACTTCTCTGATGCAACAAACTCAGATTCCCTTACAACTATGGTACTTGAATATTGATGATACTCTGAACCCTCTGAATGAGATCACTGCTTGGTGCAATTCTATGAGAGTAATCACTGTTGCATCTAATCTAGTCCATCTACCACTACTGTTTTTGCTTCAATTTTTTTTTGGGGAATCGTTACACAATGGTGGTATTCAATGTTGAACAAAAATAATAGACTGATGTACATAATCATCCTGATCCTTTAGTTGCATTGTATAGTTTGTTGATAAATGAGTTTGCACCTCCAGTAGGAAATCGAGAACTCAAGTCTCGAAAATGGTTGCTAAAAATGGAGCTTTGTGATTTAAAGTAATTTGATGCTTTTGCCAAACAATTCAGAGAATTGGCTTTTGAAAGTCGTTTTGGTTCGATGGAAACAAAAATGAAGTTTTTACAACACTCCCTTATAATCTCATTGATAAGGTGATTGCTTATGTTGACCTCAAAGGCTTAACGCTAGCTGACATGTCTTTTTTAGATGTAATTGATTTTGCCAAACAACAAGCCATGCAGTTAGTCTCAGAAACCAAAACCATCCAGAGACTTACTAAACATCAAGCCTCCAGGATTGCTTCTGTTTTCCCTGAAACTGCGCCATTTGACTATCGTCAATTTATCTAGCCCCGCAAGCAACAAAAGAAACATCGCTCTCATTTATCCTTTAAGCGCCGCTCCTTTTCTCACAAACATTTCTACGCTCTTCATCGCTTTCTAAAAAAGTGCAAAACTCCTCATCCTTTGTCCAAATCTCTTATTTGTTACATCTGTCGCAACCCTGGTCATATTGCTCCTCAGTGCCATTGCAAAAATTTAAATGTTAACGCTGTATTCTCCTCCAACGCAGCAACGTGATGGGATACAGTTGACACCGATGAAGATCTCTACCATCAAGATGACATCTATGAACCAGTGCTAGATGAACTCTCAGATAAAGACTTAGATGATGACGCTGACGCTCTTGAATCATCCGTCGATGATTTGGAGCAACCACTCACCAACATGCAAAGGCCATGGTCTCATGACTCTTCTAGCATCCCATTTGAAGCCTTTGGAAGATGGTCTCATCATCATAATGAAATACCGAAAAGGGATTCCAGACCAAGGCCTAGAGGTTACCACAGAGGACAAAGCCAATCCAGAGGAAGGCAACCATTCATGCCAAGAATGCCTTCTACAATGCAAAGGCCTACTAATCTTCCTTTGCAATTCCAAAGTTCTTTTAAGCCAAGTAACTCTTGGCTTAGAAATAAGTTTACCAGCACCGATCTCCCAAAAGAAATTCATTCTCCAAGAATTGAACCCCAATGGGATGTACTCTTGCCTACAAAAGAAAATGAAAAAGAGGTCGAAACAGGGGATTCTTTCTATTCAGAACAAGAATACTGCCCTGATCAAGGAGAATGTAGCAACTTCCAAGAAGATGAAGCACAAGCAAGAGAAAACTTCTATTAGGGACAAATTCTAGTCCAAGATCCAACAAGACATAAGTTGGTATGTACAAATATTCTTCCTTTGGAAATACCCCAGCGAACTTATCTTACACAATTGATCAATGAAAAATTTGTTCAGTTTATTAATGTTGAAATTAATGGAATACTGATAGATGTACAAGTAGACTCTCGTTTGCCACACCTCAAATCATCCAAGATTGAAAGAAATTGGATGATTCTCTTACTTATAAAAGCCTAGATGTCCAAGGGAATAGTTTTGTCTGCAATATGTATAAACCCCAGCAACCCTTCAGGGTACAAAACAAAATCTTCCATTGTGATTTCTTTGCTTTAAACAAAATGCATTTAGATATCTTATTAGGTGGAGCTTTTATTGATAAGTATTCACCCTATGGGTCAACAACCAAGAGTGTCATGTTCACTATTGAAAATAAAAGGCTCATAATTCTTCGTCTAATATATGCTATTGAACAATTCCCAAGTTCAATGAATCAGACACCTGAAAATATAATCCCTGCTGAAATACAAGAATTAAGAGAAAGGATTAAAACCACTATATGTTCTGATAACCCTCAACAGTTTTGGTCAAAATCAATATTTGAAATGGAAACTAAACTTATAGAAGGCAAACAGATGAAAATTGGGAAGAAAATCTCAATTCTTTCGCAGGGTTATAGTGATATGGAAAACCAAATAAAAAAATTAGAAGCTAATAGCTTTATTGAAAAATCAACATTTCTTTATTGCTGTTACGCTTTCATGGTAAACAAACATTTAAAGCAGAAGAGAGGCAAAAAGAGAATGGTCATCAATTATCGATCATTAAATGCCATTATCCAACGATATCCTTATCCAATACCAAATAAGAGTTATCTACTTGAGAAGGTTGCAAAGTGCAAATATTTCTCACAATTTGATTGTAAATCTACGTTTTATCAAATTAGGGTAAAATAAACTAATAGGGAAAAGACATCATTCAACTGCGATTTTGGTCATTTTCAATGGACAATAATGTCATTTGCCTTGATGAATGCTCCAACATATTATCAAGCATATATGGATACCATATTCAAATACACTTTCAATTTTTTGTGTGTATAAAGAGATGATATACTAATTTTTAGTAATAGTCTATCTGATCATTACTCCCATCTATTGAAATTCTTAGAGCTGACAGAAAATGTAGGAATAGTTTTATCTGAGACAAAAATCCAACTCTGTAAAACATAATGTAATTTTCTTGGAATGATTGTCCAGAATTCAAAATTACAAGTTCAGCGGCATATCAAAGAAAAGATCATCAATTTTTCTAAGAAACTTGATAAACTAAAGCTTCAAGCATTTTTGAGATTGTTGAATTATTTGAACAATTTCTATCCTAACTCTGGTAAAGACAAATTCATACTTCAAAAACTTCTCTAGAGGAAGAAAACATTTTAGTGGAAAGAAGAACATACTGCAGTAATTCAAAAAATAAAATCCAAGGTATCTTCACTTCTAGATCTACATATCCCAAACTCTGATGAATTTATAGTATATACTGATGTTTCTGATATTGCATGGGGAAGAATGTTAGTTTGTTGCTCAGATAACAAAGAATTTGTGTGAATTTTCTAGTGGAGTGTTTAGTTCTGATGTTCTGAAATAGATCTCTTCGGATAAAGAGATTTATTTTGTCAAAAAATGCCTTGAAAAATTCATGCTGAAATTACTTAATTTGTCACATTTCATTGTAAGAACCGACTGTACCAGATACTTGACCATTCGAGAAAAGGATCATGGTAGAAAAGATGGTCGCGTAAAGTATGTTAGGTGGCAAGCTTTTTTAAATCAGTTTAATTTCTCTATTGAGCATATAAAAGGTACTGATAATATCATGGCAGATTGGATCAGCAGAAATCCTCCAACAACATTAATGCACCAGTGCTACCCTGGTTTTAACTTAACCAAAATCTATAATCAAGCATTTGCTTTTTTAATCCAAGAGCAGATTTTGAGAGAAGGGTTGCATCCCTGTTTTACAAGGATTTCTTATGCAGCAACTACAGATCTACAAATGTCTTATGCAGCTTCTATCAAAGCAGATCGCCACAGAGGAACAAGGGTTCTCATTATTAATCACCTGAATAGTGAATTACTATACAACTAGTTCACTGCGCTGGTAAAACGTCATTTGTGGACTTGGCGGATCAAGATCAGATCATCACACAATGAATACCTTTACAGATGGATTGCACGGTATTGACCACATTGTATGTAATATCCCCTCCAAACAGGAAATATAGCAACACAAAAAATCTGAACCAAGATATAATCGCTGTTGAATAAATTCAGAAAGATCACAATAATATAGTCTCTTAATAACAAATTACAGATTGTATCACTTGTCCTTCTAAATTATTACAATTGCAGTCCTCTAATATGCATATAAATATGAAATACAGTCTTGAAAACCCTGGCTTTGCAAATCTGGAAGTGCGAATTGAATTCTGGAAAGTCTCGGCCCTTCTGTGTCGACACACAGTCGCCGTCGTCGGTCGATATCTCGCCGACGTCGGTCTCTGTCGGTCAGATTTCTACCGACGTCGGTCTTCAGTCGACCGATGTCGGTCACTGAAAACCCTCTGTCTGCCGAGGTCGGTTCCTGCACTGATCTGTACGAACCTGTACGGATTCTGTACGGCCGTAAATTAAGCACAACTTCCCTGTTTTCAACCCCTGATCTGAAATATATGTCTCTAGCACAGTAGATCTCTAGCTGTATAATTTATTGAATCAAAACATAAAGCAATAAATACCTGGAATATCTGTGATAACTTCTGTGTGAAGTTATCTCTCAAACCTGAAATTCTATGATAACCTCTGGATGAAGCTATCTCTCACTTTGGCAATAGATCAACTGATATTCCACAACCTCTTAATTGCACACACTGAAGAGGGAACGTTCTCCAATGCAAATGGAACCCTGGAACCCTAGGCTCAGTCTTCACAGAAGAAATTCTTCAATATCAAAATCAATAATCAATAGCATAATCCTCAATGGCCTCCATGAGAAACCCTTATACCCTCCAAAAAGATATGCTTGCCCTAATTAGGGTTTTTTAAATTAGAATTAGGGTTTCTAATTAAAATTAGGCTAAATAATTAATATTTGATTAAATCAATCAAATATTAATATTTCCCTCAATACATGTCGGATCCACGAACCGATCGAAGCTAGTGAATCAGGGAGTGATTCCGCACATAACCATGCCACAATAAAGGCGCTCCGCTGCATATCAAATATCCCTAAAAAGTAGGAGCTCAGGCCAAATGTGTCTGAAATACCCTGAATGAAAATCAAATGAAGAAATCATGTGGATCAAAGTCGAGCCAAGCTCCATTATGACCCTCTATCCATCTTATTAGCCTACGAAGGTCGCATAATAGGCTAACCATGGACTCAGAACATGTCAATTGAAAAGGGGACATGACAATCCGCCCCTCCTGGAATTGCTTGCCCTCAAGCAATCACTGAATGATAAATCAATCAATCCACCTGGATCCCAAATGTAGTTAGGATCTCCACCACTGTCAATTAACACGAACCCCATGCCATGTCCATCCCAACATCCAATCCATAAATGAAAATCTGCAAGCAAACTCCGTACCTGAATAATATCTAAAACTGGATTGTGAAGGCTAGACATAGTCATATCATCATCAACTTGTGTCCCGACTGTAACAGAAAGTTGAGTCCTCACCACATGTGACAACTCCTGAACCGAACTCACCTCAAGACCAAGCTCGTCCTCATACCTCTCCTGTGTTGGTGCCAATGTGCTCTCGTCATCACCCTCCATCATGTTATGTGGTATAGGTACCTCCATCCGATGAAAAACCATATATCTGAAGCTGCTGCCCCGTATTGCCTTAAGAATATGTGTTGTCCCATCAACATTAAAGAGAACCTCCATGTCCTTGAGACGAAGAGTAACTTCCTCAAATGAATGAAGCCACTTCATACCCAAGACTAAGTCTATATCCCCCATATTTACCACATAATAATCAGCCTTGAACTCATAGTTGTTCAAGCGCAATGGGAGGTCTCTAATCATACGCTCACACTTAAGAGTGTGACCATCGGCTACCTTAACTCTGATGCCCTCAAAATCTTCTGTAGTGAGTCCACGCTTCTCCACAAATCTAGCATCTATGAAATTGTGAGTGGCTCCTGTATCAAGGAGGGTGATAACCTTCTGCCCTGCGAAAACTCCACGGAGTCTGAATGACTCATCCGACTGAATGCTGGATATGCGTGCCTCATGTAGGTGAAACTCTAACTCTGCCTCTGCATTAGGCCCTGAAGCCTCTGCCTCTGCCCCCTCAGAACTGTTATGCTGTTCGGAATCCTCAGGATCTGAATCCTCATAATATATCCACATCATACGATTCGCCTTGCCCGTAGGCCTCAAAGGACAATCGTGATGGATATCATATGGTCCTTTGCAGTAGAAGCAAAGCTTCTTCCTGCGTAGATCATTAAGCGCCTCACGATCCAAAGGTGGTGCTGCTGGATTGGCCTTTGAATCATTTTTAACTCCGGATTTATCTATGTTAAAATCCGGTCTCTCCGTATCCCCGTGGGAGTGCTTATGGTCTCTAGAAGAAGAAGTACCTTTGGTGTTAAATTTATTGGATGGGGCTGCCATCTCCATATCACGTGCCTTCCTCATAGCTACCTGTAATGAAGGAGGATCAAAGGCTTTGATCCAACCCCTCAATGGCTCTGTCAATCCCTCTATGAAGAGAACTACCAATCTACGCTCTGAAATATTGGGTACCATGACTGCTAATCTCTGAAACTCACCAATGAAGGACTCCAAGCTACCTGTTTGTCTCAACTGTGCCAGATCTCGGAAGTAAACCTCGGGATCTCTCCTGTCAAACCGCTCAACCAATCTATCCACAAAGTCCTGGTACTCTGTTACCTGATTATGCTGAAGTGTTACCATACCATGGTACCACCAATCATGTGCTACTCCATCCAGGTGCAAAGTGGCGTATTTGATGGCATCTATCTCTGACATTGGTCTCAATGCCAAAAAAGTGTCAAGCTTATGAACCCAAGCTTGAGCTGTCATCTTACCGCTGCCGTCAAAAGTAGTCAAAGAAAGCTTACCAGTAGCCTTCTGCAGCTCACTGAATTGGACTCTAGGTCTCCTGTCCTGTCTAGCCAATCTATAGTGCTCTCTCCTCAAATTGACAAAACGATCAAAGGTTGTTCTCTCCTGGATATGAGGAGGTAATAAGTCCCACTCATCATTTGCAACCATGTAAACATCTGCAAATGGAGAATTCCCTGCCTCCTCATCTGCTGGTGCCTCTGGTTCTTCTTGAACAAATGAAGGGCGTGTAGGTCTATCCGCTGTTCTGGAGGGAGTCTGTTGTGGTCTCTGATTAACCGTAGCACTCCTGTCATCTCTTTGGTCCCTGTTCTGTCCATCAGGTGCGTTCATTCTCTCTATCATGGTCATAAGTCCCTGTAGTGTCTGAGCCATCTGTTGTTGGCTTGTCATCATAGCACGCTGAAACTCTCTGGTGACCTGATCAGCATCATACCTGTGGCCCCTGGGTGGGCTGCCCTCACATCTGTCACTCATGATGATCGGTGTCTGATCTAACAACTGGATACCTTCAAGCAAGGCTCGGCTGCGTGTGTTATACCTGTGTGGTCCCAACTCTTGTGGCTGCATAAGATCTATAGACCCTCAGGCTGGCAGGATTTAGCTCTGATACCACTGTAATATCCCCTCCAAACAGGAAATATAGCAACACAAAAAATCTGAACCAATATATAATCGCTGTTGAATAAATTCAGAAAGATCACAATAATATAGTCTCTTAATAACAAATTACAGATTGTATCACTTGTCCTTCTAAATTATTACAATTGCAGTCCTCTAATATGCATATAAATATGAAATACAGTCTTGAAAACCCTGGCTTTGCAAATCTGGAAGTGCGAATTGAATTCTGGAAAGTCTCGGCCCTTCTGTGTCGACACACAGTCGCCGTCGTCGGTCGATATCTCGCCGACGTCGGTCTCTGTCGGTAGGATTTCTGCCGACGTCGGTCTTCAGTCGACCGATGTCGGTCACTGAAAACCCTCTGTTTGCCGAGGTCGGTTCCTGCACTGATCTGTACGAACCTGTACGGATTCTGTACGGCCGCAAATTAAGCACAACTTCCCTGTTTTCAACCCCTGATCTGAAATATATGTCTCTAGCACAGTAGATCTCTAGCTGTATAATTTATTGAATCAAAACATAAAGCAATAAATACCTGGAATATCTGTGATAACTTCTGTGTGAAGTTATCTCTCAACCCTGAAATTCTATGATAACCTCTGGATGAAGCTATCTCTCACTTTGGCAATAGATCAGCTGATATTCCACAGCCTCTTAATTGCACACACTGAAGAGGGAACGTTCTCCAATGCAAATGGAATCCTGGAACCCTAGGCTCAGTCTTCACAGAAGAAATTCTTCAATATCAAAATCAATAATCAATAGCATAATCCTCAATGGCCTCCATGAGAAACCCTTATACCCTCCAAAAAGATATGCTTGCCCTAATTAGGGTTTCTTAAATTAGAATTAGGGTTTCTAATTAAAATTAGGCTAAATAATTAATATTTGATTAAATCAATCAAATATTAATATCTCCCTCAATACATGTCGGATCCACGAACCGATCGAAGCTAGTGAATCAGGGAGTGATTTCGCACATAACCATGCCACAATAAAGGCGCTCCGCTGCATATCAAATATCCCTAAAAAGTAGGAGCTCAGGGCAAATGTGTCTGAAATACCCTGAATGAAAATCAAATGAAGAAACCCTGTGGATCAAAGTCGAGCCAAGCTCCATTATGACCCTCTATCCATCTTATTAGCCTACGAAGGTCGCATAATAGGCTAACCATGGACTCAGAACATGTCAATTGAAAAGGGGACATGACATTGTATCTATGAAGAAGAAAATCATGATCAAGATACCGTAGTACATACTATTATCCGAACACAGCTGGAATGGGAATCTTATTTTTATACCAACACCCGCTATCATACATGTGACGTTGGACCTTAGCATTGGCATCTTTCAAGTACTTTCTAGCTAAGATGTCTCTTTTAACCGATTAGTGAAGATGATATTTTAACTGAAGCGAAAGCAATGTTGGACCCATCAAGGCAGAGGTCTTCATCTAGTTCATCCAACAACATATCACTGTAGCTAACTTTTGAGCTATAAACATTCCTTATACAGTGGGAATCCCCCATTCATTTTCTGATGCTGCCAGCGCTAACCTTGTCATTTGAAGCAAACATATAGACTGTATTTTCCCTCGACTGACTCACAGAGAAGCCTAGGAATTCAAACCTTTTGTTGCCTATTATAATGCCTTCCTTCAGAAATGACAATATTCTATTGTATACTTGATTTTTTTGTGGTCTTGCATGAAAATCATATTTAGTTTTTGCAGTAAGGGCCATTGAGTGAAACTTATTCCAGTCCTCATCAACAAAAGAGATTTTGAGGAAATCATTAATGTTCTTTGCAAAATGCCTTAGTTGCTTGACTTGAAATATTAAGTTTGGGGCCAACAAAAAATAGACCTTTGGAGGAGTTACTAGAGCACTAAATTTTTTTTTGATTAGAAAACGGAGATAATTAAAACCATAAACATATAAGACGATGGTTATTGAAGCCCAAACGCACTTTCATTAATATAACAAGATATAATACCTCTACATCACTAATTATTAAAAAAATGGGTGGAAAAAACACCAAAAAAATCGATGAGCTTATCCAGCACGCTCCAACTCCCGACGCATGCTGGTCTCCGCCGGTTGACGGTGACAATCTTTTCAAACCCCGACCATGACAAACTCAACTGCGATTCTGACCCGACCGCCAACAAAAAACTTAATTGAGAGTCCTGACTTGATCGCCAATGGCAAATAAACAGTGACCGCGAGCGTAGCAGCGTCGACTGTTTAGGGCGGGATTTATTCAAGCGGGAAATTTAAAATTCAAAACTTGTTTGCTAACTAAAGATCGAGGACTGATCATTTCCCACTGCCACAGGGTTATATTCCGCCACAGACCATTGGGATTTTTGTTTGGGTTGCCGTTTACCTTGTTGTCTTTGATATTTGCTGTTGTGGGTGCAATCGTCTTGATCTTGAGGTAAGTTTTCGTTGGAATAATATTCAGAATCCATGAATCTATCTACACGGCTTAACTATTATTATTAGATGAATCTATTTTGCAATGTTGCCAATAGAGGCATAATTGTTTGCAGGACATTGTTAGGCTGCATATGTCCATGCTGCATATGCTTTTCTGGGTTGGTAAACATGGCGGATGGGCTCTTGAAGCTTCCTCTCAAAGTCACGAGATGGTTCATTCATCAAATACCCTGATGATTCGTTTTTTAGGGGGAATAAAAGAGTGTGGTCTTCGCATTGTGACTCAGGGTTTTTTTTACCCCAACTCTGCCGTCGTTTGAAAGTATTAAATAAATTCAGCTTTGAGCCATTGGAGAGCGGCTATAAGATGATGACAATGCAGATCAGGGGGCTTTAAGCATTAAATAAATTTAGCGTGCTAGTTAAGCTCATTGATGGACATGCACATCCTGCTCTCCTGCACTTTCCCTGCATTTAAATCTCTTGCCTTAAACTATTTGCAGATTGAGGAGCATCAACTCTTTGGAGCCGTGGAAGATAAGATGAGGTGTGGTGCTGAGATGACTCCAGCAGAAATTATAGAAGTTCTCATGAATAAAGTGGACGATCCTGACGAAGCATTGAACGATGTGATCTTTGCAATCGATGCAAAGATATAGGTAAGGGAGGCTTTGCTTACATCCCAATCTGCACAACGTGATGATGATGAAGAAGAAAGCCACGTACTGGAAAAATTGCCCAGGCAAAACTAGGTGCAGAACATGCAGGCATGTTAAGAGACGAAGGGAAGGATTGTGCCAAAAGCATTTCGATTGGACATTCTTTCTTGTCAATTTAGGTCTCAAATCATAAGTGTTTCAATTTAAGTACACCTAGTAAAGTGTTTTTATTTTGGGATGAAGTTAAGGTCAACTTTAGCAACGATAAGTCTTTTTATTCATGATATATTATGACCTTTACTTTTAATTATGTATGGTATTTATGTATTATTGTCACTTAATAGTAATAGTTATATATTGTTTATGAAATATAAATTTAATGTGAATATATTTTTTTAAAATATTAAATTATTTGAAAGTAATCGAATTTTTTAGTCTTTTTTAGATATATAATATTATTTTAATTATAATTGTATTTTTTTTAAAATTTAATATAGATTATTTTATTTCAATCAAAATTTGTCTAAAATAAGCAATCATTAAAATTGAAATCAAAGTGTAAGACTCAACATGAATATTATACCATCTAATAATTAATTCATTAACAATATGATATCATATATCAAATGAATGTTTAGATTGTTGAAAATTTGGTTCTCAATCTATAATACTAAATATGTTCGATTTAAATGCCATTTATTGATGGAGGGAACTTAGGTGAGTCTTGATATTCCATGACATGATATTCAATATAAAAGAAGGTAGGGATTTTGTACCAAAGATGTTATCCAAATTTCCTTTTTCCAAATTTCTCAAGAATCACTTGTTGATGAGGAGTTAAAAGAGCTCTTTTTAGATACTTGAACTATGTATTTAAGTGTTGTCAACCTTCTTCCAGTGATAGGTGTTTTAATAAGTATAACTTATATTGAACTTATGTCCAAAGATTTTAAACATTACTTAGAGTATCTTGAGGATCATTCATCTTGGCCATCTTAGATGTACCATCTATAAGTGCATTTAGAAGTGAAGAAGTCATCTCATGCACAAATGGATGAGCTTAAACCAGGTCAATGCATTTGTAAAACTAAAGTCCCCTATGAGTGCATTTAGAAATTGCTTGTATTCCCTTGCAAGTCCCATTGCATTCATCACAAGGAAATCGTTGATGTTCCTCGCCTTTCTATTTTTTTCATCCAAAGTCCTAACTTATTTTTTTTGAAAACTATTCAGTATATAATGTGATGATATGGTGTGCATATTCTATGATTGATTTCTATTTATCTCACCAAAATTGATTACATTTAAAACTCGAACTAAGAAGAGTGATAGGCTTAATTAACATGTTGATTTTATTAATTTTATTCTTAATCAATCTTGAAAAATAAAATAGAATAAGAAAATCTATCCAACACCCATCCAAAATTTGTTCTATTATGAAAATGATGGAAATTATTAGTTTTTTTATTGACATTGTTTTTTTAATGATCTGAAATAGATAATGTGGATGAATGTGAAGGAGATTGTGATGATTAGATTCACTCAGAAGACGAATTTAAGGATAGAGAACAATATGGACTTTATAATCTAGATAATGGATGTATGAGTGCTTATAGTGTTGATCATAATAAAAAAAATTAAAATTTGTTTCATACCATCTAGTTCAACTTCTTATATTGATTAAAGTCATCCAAGAACTTTGACCTATGGCTTTTGATGTAGTCATTTCTTAAATTTCTTCTAATCCTACTAATAATCAAGTTTTTATTGCTTCCAATGTTGATTTTATCCTTCCTATTGTGTCTCATACTTCTCAATATGTTATTTCTTTTCAAGGTCTTCCAATTTATCAACATGCCTCTACACCTTAAGTTCTTCCAATTTCTCAACATGCTTCTATTCCTTCTTATTTATTCAAAATCCTTCAATTGCTAAGGTTTCTTTAACTTCTCAAAAACCACTTTCTTGTAATGTTCCTAAATTTGCCACATGTTGTCGATCCTTTTCTTTTAAAAAAATATTTTATTCTAACTTATGCCACGTTTTCACCTTCTAATTTTATTCAAAACACCAAAATAACTAACTCGATGAATACATTTAATGACTTGAATAATCAAATAAAAATAAATTGTCAAAACTTCTCTTTGTTCCTAACGACACACCTCACAAAAGACTTAACATGAAGGTGCATTACACCAAGAAAACATGATAATTTAGCATTAAAATTATTTTTCGAAACAACTATTTATTCCAAATGGCACACCTCATCAAATAATTACTCTGAAGATGCATCACGCCAAGACAATATGACACTTAAGCATTAACAAAACACTACAAATGCTATAACATCACTTATATTGACCTCATAAGCACATAGTCATTGAGTTCCACATTATGTATTAGATGCCCTATTGTATTTCCAAGTTCACAAATAGGAAGTTTGGATTCTACACACATTTTCTAGTTCCATCCAAGCCTTCAAAATCTATCAACATAAATATCATGACTAGGCTACCTATGGCAATGCACCATAATGACTCTTGATTGTTTCATTGGATAGGTATTTGAAGATGGCCATGATAATATTTTTCAACAAGATCATCGATATGGAGGATATCATGCATTTATTCTTCAATATTATCGTGGTTCACTTTGGACTTCCAATATTGATTATGTTTGACCATAACTCAAATATTGTCAATCCTTTCTAGGCGTGATGGATACCTAATTAACTAATTCTATAGGATTTCATTTGTTAGGAATATTTATAATTATAAGTTTTCAACCACATATTTATCCATATACTACTTGATGTGGGAGCATCTATTTTCACGAAAAAACTTGCATCACCTAAAAAATGGGATTGAGTTTTTTTACATGTTTGTGCATGTGTGTTAGTATTTTTTCAACTTACATAAAACATGGAGACAATGTTGCACATGTGGAAGAAGATATAAAAATATCCAAATTATATATTTTAGAGTTCAACATGCCAAAAATGTGATGGAAGGATGGTTTTAGCGGTCTCCTTGAGGCTAGATGATCCCTTTTTCAGACAACAATGAAATCAATATTTAATATAGGAGGTAGTTTTGAAAATGTTAGTTTACATTAACTATTGGTTACAAAACCACTATGGAAGTTACATGATAGTTAGTCTGCTATAATCGGCAACTTCACTCGTAGTGAAGAGATAGGTAAATTAACTACCCATAACTAAAATTTCTTGGAATAACCTAATACAATGATATACTATGTCATGACATCTAAGGTACAAATCTTCAAAGATATCTATTACAACGATGTATAGTCATCAAAATTTAATATGCTAATTAAAATTACAATTATTGATTAGATTTATACTTTATAATATAGGTACTTATTACTTGAGATTTATATATGATACAACTAGTTTTGAGATATATAGATGTATTCCTTTAAATTTTAATAGCTTAAAGTGTAATTATATATATATTAACATAATATATAATATTGTTTTTAAATTAAAAAAATAGGTATGTTTATGTATTTTGGGTATGCCCTCTTCAAAGGGAATATTTTGGAGTCAAACAAAATGTTGGGCTTTGTGTTGAGACCGGTCTTTATAAAAGACCCGAACAAAAACCCTGAAGACCTAATTCTTGTTAGACAAAATATCCGTACAAAAAGTTTGAAGCATATACAAATATTTATGGTCTATTGGATAAAATGTCTACAATAGAAAGCCCGAGGACCCTAAATTCTGTCAGATAAAATGTTCAACAAAAATCTTGAAGCATTTAAATTTTTTGATAAAGGCAAGTCATTTTTGGGATAATTGTTTCAGTCAAAATGTCTGACACAAAAAACCTTGAAGACCTAAATTTGTCAGAACAAAAGTTCTAAAGACCAAAAGTCTCGAATGAATAAAATCTCAAATGAACAAAGTGTGGATAAACAAGTGCGAAAGAAGTTTCCAGACAAAAAACCTTGAAACAAAAAACCCAAAAACCAAACTTGTCAGACAAAATGTCTGAACAAAATGCTCGAACAAAAGGCCCGAATGGATTTCTCTGAATAAACCAAGTCTTGAAAAATTGCATAGTTCAACAAACTCCCGAAAGGCATTAATAGAGTTAGCTCATAAAATATGTAATACCATGCTAAAATGCTAAATTCTTCTAAGTATGAATACAAAGAATCAATCTGATCAAGAATTTGC
Source organism: Torreya grandis (assembly GCA_037957365.1). Taxonomy (NCBI): domain Eukaryota; kingdom Viridiplantae; phylum Streptophyta; class Pinopsida; order Cupressales; family Taxaceae; genus Torreya; species Torreya grandis. The sequence continues at coordinate 5,566,812 of JARHVA010000040.1, forward strand.
ACTAGTGTATAGAATAAAGGCTCAACAATCAAGGCCAAAAGTGGGTCCCCATCTCTTCAAGAAGAAAAGGGAGATGTTGGGTACAATAGAGTGGTTCACAACAACAAGGGGAAGGAATGCCTAGTTCCCAACCACAACAAGTTACTCCCACTCCTCAACCAGCTGCTTCTTCAAGCATGCAACAATAATGGATAAGTAATTAGATACCATCGAATGTATTACCTTAATAAGTGGTGAATGTTATCCCACCTCAACAGGTGAAGGATAATATTATGCAACCACATGCATAGACCAATTTACCACCTCAACAAAGGCAAAACACTATGGTACCTCAAAAGGTGCCAACAAATGTTCCACCTCAATAGGTAGTGACAAATGTACCTCAACAATCACAAACCAATGTAACTCAATAATCATAGACATTGTCTAAAAATAACATATTCTTATTAGTTAGTGATAAATACCAAACACCCAAAAAGCATCCAGTTCACAACAGGTGTTCATTCAACAAAGAGGTGCCAATGTCCAACAAGTACCTATTAGGAAATTTTTGCCTTTTACCAACATGTGCCACATATTCAAAGATAGGTCCTCAGTTAATAACAAGTACCATTTATATAGATAGGTTCGAATAGTCAGTAGTAAGTTCTTACTCAAACTCAGTAGGCACAATACCTTCCACAAAGCCACATACTTCCATCCCAACCTCAAGTTGATCAAATCCAAGGCCATATTTCAAATCCAAACCAAAATATGTACCAATAAAGCATGCATTATCAATAGCCTAATCCTAATGCATGGATGCATATTCCTGGTCCATTGGTCCATCAAACCAACATTCAACAATACTCTTTTCCTCCATTGTACCCCAATAAAGGTAATACACTTTTGAATGCTCAGACACAACCACAACCTAATGTTCCACAGAGTTTCTAGGATTGAGAATTTTAACAGATGAAAGATGCAATTGCATCCATTCAAATAAGAAAGTAGACCATGAAGTTCAAATTGGATGACGTGTGTTCATACCCATTTAACATGGAGTATCTACAAATACCATTTCCTCTAGGTTATCAACCACCAAATCTTGACAAATGCAAAGGTAAAAGAGACCCTAAAGAGTATCTAAAATAATTTTTTATTCCTTTCTATCCAGTGGCCTATAACAACATCTACCTACTTCTTCTTTTTCCTCAAAGTTTAGTTGGATAGGGTATGGAGTGGATTCTTAGGTTGCCAAAGAACTCAGTGTCTGACTTTGATGGTTTGTTGGATAAATTTGTACAACATTCCTCCTATAATCTTGAGCATGATATTTCAGTAGTGGATTTAAGTCAAGACAAATGTAAATTTGGAGAGAGATTTATTATATACTTATAGAGATGGAGAACGATTACTTGTCATTTCACCCATAATCTACTAGATAAATAATTGGCAACTATGTTTACAAAAAATTTGTACAACAAAATATCTTATCACTTGGATATTTAGTGTTCTCACACATTCAAATAGATCATTGATAATGACATATTGATTGAAAAGGCCCTTATCAACAAAGGATTATCAAGTTATCTTCTTCAAACTAGAATTATAATTAAAGCCAAAACTGAAACTTAGGACCAAGTCAGAACCCTAGCCCAGTCCAAGTGCAAGTGTCTATACCTGCTGAGGATAATAATTATGAAAAAATAAACTATATAAAAAACAAGAATGTTGTAGGTAATGGAGTAATTGAGTCATGTCATGTCTAAATGGTGCAAACACTGTCTGCTCAGCTTATGCTACTAATGCAACTTATTCTATAAATGCAACCTATCCAAAAAGTCTAGTCTATGCCTCAACTTAGACCAGTTCCTCAAATACTACAACCACCACCTTTTAAAACCCCTCCTTCAAGAAGAAGACCCACTCCTAGAGTCTTTAGTGACCTTGGTGAGCCTATTGAATTAGTGTTTCAAAATCTAGCTATGAACAACAAGATTAGTTGGCTGATTCTAAAACACTTTCGTAAGGGAATATCTTATCCATATTGGTACAAAGATCATGATTTCTATGAATACCATCATGTTCATGGAAATTCTATATGCCGTTGTCTTTATTTGAAGCACCTCATTGAAAATATGTTGTAAAATGGAGAGATCCAATAGGATAATAGAGCATCTACTTCTAATCAAAACCTAGTTATCTACTAAAATCCTTTTCCACAACATAACAATACCAATCAACAACATCAACAATGAAGACCAAATCAACATCTATAACAACAACAATATCAGCCACAACAATAACAATAATAACAATATCAATAGTATCAACAATAACATCAACCATAATATAGAAGGAACCAAGGAAAAAATGACCCTAATAACCAACAGACCTATCACATAGTTTCACATGACTACAATAAAGTTATAGGTTGTCTTGTGGGAGGTTATGTATTTACCATTACCATCAATCCTAGATTGAGTGATAATATACTAGGATCATTATCTAACAATGCTAATAAAGCTACCAATGCCGACAATCCTTCCTTGACCTGTAACAATATCCAAGTGCAATAATAACCAAGGATTACCATTTCAGGACCCTATGCTGATAACTCTTCATTGCCTCATGACTATATCCAAGTGCATCGACAATAAAAATTTATCCTCTCTAGACAATATCCATCATTTTTTAGTTACGATGGTCTTGTACCCAATCTGGATTGTGTAATCGTAACTTGGTGATACAAAATCACCATCCCAGGCTTGTAACCCCCTAATAATGAGCCGATCCAGCCTACTATGCAGACTAGGAGTAATCCAATTAGCACTGTTAAAAAAAATGTATGACATTGTGGAACAAGTCCAAAAGACACCCACACAAATTTCCATCTTATATTAGTTGTGTACATTTACCATCCATAATAATATCCTTACTCAACTCCTAGGCTAATCCTAAGTGCCAAATGACATCACACTAAACAAATTTTAGGCTCTAGTTGGACACCTAGCCTTAGGAAAAAAAATTGAACTTCGACCAAAGTGATATGTCATCCTTTGGCTCTTTCCATAATAACCCATTTTACATTGAATTTGTTATCACGTGACATAAATTTAAGCATGCCCTCATAGACAATGGATCAGGCCTAAATATTGTGTCAAAGATAATCAAGCATCTTGGATATATAGTAGCTGATCTTCAGCTAGAGACTATTACTATCAAAGCCTATGATAATGAAGTGCATAATCATAAGGAACCATTAGTTTTCCAGTGATCGTTGGGCCTTTGACCCACTATACACTTTATCATGTGATAGACTTGGATTTATCATATAATTTTCTTTTGGGTGGACCATGGATACATGAAATCCATGCAATTCGTTCAACATTGCACTAGTGTATCAAGTTACCTCACTCTAGGATGTAGGTAACTATTTATAGAGACTTACATCCATATGAACATTACAAGCATTTGGAGGCCGAATATGAAAGTTACAATTACCATTATGGTCTAGATATAGTACCAAATAAGGACAAAGACAAAGAGATACTCATTGAATTGTAAGAGGCCAATTATATAGACCCTGATATCCTTGCCTCAACCTCACATACACCTCTTATTGAAATATCTAATCATTTTACCATTTCAGATAATGGTCCAAGAGAGTATTTTACCCATGACACATTCCATATAGCCAAGCTCCCATAGAATCCCAATACCTATGGAAGGCCCAAGGCTAAGCTAATTTTCATGGAATGTGGATGAAAGGGAAAAGGAAAGCTTCATCACCCTATACCCATTATACTCACACTTGCCACTAGCTAAGAACAAGACCCACTTACCAATGATGATTCGTAGTTATAAAATGTCAAATTGGTTGATTACTACCAAAGTAAAAAGTATCCCTTCCCTAACAAGATCATGGACAACCAAGCATATGAAGGTGGAGCCTGGGATAAATCAGTAGGGTACTCTTGAGCCCATTTTTATGACTAGATAAAAAAGAACTCATGGTATTAGATTTAAACCACCTAGGGTTGACCCCACATATTTTATTTATGTTCCTACGCTAATGACTACTAACGATGATGCCAACAACAAAGCATAGTCTGATCATAACATATACAAAGACCTTACCAATATAACCTTATTTGTCTTATATACCATTTGCACAATCACACCAATAATATGACATTGCTTGCTTCTCCTTTATCATCCTCAAATTATAGACCGGGACCAACAAGAATCTATAATACCTTTAGATGAGTTTGAGAATAATAAAGCCTTTTGTGATTTTCTAGGCTTAAGAGATAATGCTCCATTAGGAGACCAAAAATAAGGATTTCATATCAAATTAGATCGTGCAACATATTTTGGAGAATGGGTGAACACCCTTAGTCAAAAACAAAAGAATAAAACATTGAGGTCCTAAAGTGAAAAGCTCTTTGAGGTACTTTTAAACCAGGGTAAAAGTAAATAAAAAGGCTAGTCTCTTAGTGAAAACTTGTTTCAGGCACCACTAGATAGGAATGTTCACCCTTCTTCGAATGAAGCTAAGGTGACCACCAACAATGAACTTGATTTTGGGTTTGAGTTGAGTACAGAGGAAAAACATGACTTTGATCAAATTGTCCAATAATGTGAGAGCTTGATGAACCAATCTGACCATAGGACTTTTCCATTGATGGCCAATTCATATCCTTGCCAACTATTATAGAATATGGCTCAACTCTCCTAGTAGAAGATACTACGAAAGTCAACATTGGGACTCTAGATAACCTAAAGTGGATAAAGTTAGGTGCATCTCACTAAGGAGGAACATGACACTTTTACATCCCTTTTTAGGGAGTTTGTTGACATCTTTGCATGGGCCTATTCAGACATGCCAAGTTTGGAACCTTCCTTGGTTGTACACCATCTCGTTGTACATCTTGATGTCAAACTTGTGAAGTAAAAACTACACAAACTAGGTTCCAACTGGACTTCTAGTTGATTTCTACCAAATAATGCAAATTAAGCCTATGAATCGCTGAATGTCCTAATTTTGTCCACACATCAGACATTATGCTCAGAATCATGTTGAGGCATACCTATTTGGGTTATTATCCTATATGCAATAATAACCTCTCACATATTTATATCCAATCAAATTATGACCTAGAAAATTAAGAGTTTGGCCTTTGGATTCATTAAGCAAGGCACTTAAACAATTCCTAAAGTGCAAAAATGCTAAGCAGAATGAATTAACTAAGCAAATAAAATTAAATTCTTAAGTGAAATTTCCATGTGTAATTAATGAAAATCAATTTTAAAAGATGTAAATTGTAATAAAATTGAGGTCATGATAATGTCATCATCCTCAAAGTCAACGAATTGAAAATATCTTCCTAAAAGCCTTAAACTCAGAAATGGAAAGCCATGCTTAAGAAATGAGATATCTATCCCAAATATTAGTTACTTGTCACCTCTTTAACTTAACTAGGGTTAATCTAAACATAATCATGGTTAAATCTAACCTAATCACATTTGGGTTAGAATTAATTTAGAATGCTATAAATACAAGGCTTCACCTATTGTTCAACAAACTCTTTTGGTGTAATATTATGATGCAAAAATATATTCAAAGACCCTTGTTATATAGTGTTATAATGCTCATTTGTTGAGAGAGCCAAGCCAAAGCCAAAGCCAATTCCAACATTGTCAAGGTGATAAGGAGAGTTGATGCAAGGAGCACCATTGCTAAAGATTCCTTGATCACACGACTAAGCACATTCCTCCTTATCCAACATACAAGTCTTGCTCTCAAAGAAGGTAAATAATAGTTGTTTTGTCTTCTATTGATAGTTACTTGTATTTTTCTCTTACTCCTTGAGTGTATATGATTGAGGTGTTAGCTTTATTTATGTGTTTTTGTTTGGTTTTCATCATACTAACACAATACTGATCTCCCCTCCTAGATTCCTATTGATCACACTTATAAGTGTTTTAAAATATGAAAATGATTTGAATTTTGTAATATTAAGCACTCATTACATAGCATATGCACCTTAGGTATGTCTCATGCTAAAATTATGAATAATTGCTAGATTATTTTAGTTAAGTCTAGCTTTAACACTGAAGTCTAACCCAACGTGCTAGCACACTATCCCTTTCATGCAAAACCTGGGTCTTGCACACTCACTTGAAGCATGCAGTAAAACACTAGTTCCTGTAGGTTTTGTAGCACAATTTGGATAACTTGTTCATATTCATCAATTAAACAAAGATTATATAAAATCATAAACTTACTACTTCAATCCTATGAGTTTGAGATTTGATTAGCATTATCATGCAGATTATAGTCATCTTCTTACTTAGAATTAAGATCCTAGAAAAAAAATAAGATCCAGTTTCTTTCACAAAGAGTTTAAACACAGTTCCTACCATCACTGATAGTAACACAAATTGATACAACAATATATCATATATTAAGCTTAAAAATTTACCACCATAACACTATAGAATTTGTCCATATATCCTCTCATAATCAACCACACAATAATTTAAAATATGGATACTTATACTTATTTTGACCTGACCAAGTGTTACAATCATTTATGGCATGTAGAAATGGCACACAGACTCTCAACAGACTGAGAGTCATAGTACTTACAACTGGTTCTTCCTAAAGATCTAGGCCTCAGTGTCCCTAGATCCATGCTCTATGCTATAACTCGGTGGTCATGTGTTCCTTTCCTTGTGGGATGATTCAAAACTTCCTACCAACATCACCCCACACTATGCTCTCAGTCTATCCAAGACTAAGACATGCTAGTGTCTTACAAAACTTCAGGCCCCTTCTGCTCGAGTTCCTTCTTCAAATTGTTCCAATGGGACAATGCCTCAAGAACCTTCATAATTATTATGTCTATGCTTTTATCTCCTCAGGTTGGGTTAGAGTCTCACTAGTCTTCTTGACTTGTTCATCTAGGGCTACGATGGCATCCTTCTAGACATCTTCGAGTGTAGAGACCTCCTTGTCAACCTATCCTTGGAGAGATGAAAAACTTGCATTTAGCTATTAATGACATTTATTAATGGCATCCTCCATCATCTCTACATCTATAAATGCTTTGGTACACTCAACATAATATTTTATTAAGAGTGTAACATCAGTCGAGTGTTGCCTCAGGTCCTCTTCAACTTAGAACCAAGCCTCCAAGACTTTATTAGGGCATACGAGTCATGCAAAAATGCCATCCAAAATGGGGACAAATTCCCTAACTCTCTCTAAAGTATGCTTATATATGTCAATGGCCATGGTGAACTATTTAGATAATTCTAATCCCTTATCTCTCAACATGGGTTTCTCTTTGAGTTTCTTGAGTGGTAGTTCCACTAGGGTTTCTAGCTTTCTTATGGCATCCTCGTCAAGAGGTACATCATCTGTTAGCACTGGATCTTCCTTAAAAATTATTTTACAAAGGGTTAAGACCCTTACTTTTGCCTCTGTGGCCTCTTAAAGCTTTTGTTTTAATGTGGCCACTTCCTTGGTGAGTGCTTGCTTCTCTACAACTTCTTTATTGTGCATACCTACAACTCTAGAATGTTTTTGTTCAACTATGCATGCATCAAAATCTGACAAAATATTCTGGTATGTTATTTACATGCCCAACTTCAACAATGTAGTGTTTGTTAGAAGAAAGGAGATCTTTTAGGGATCTACCCATTGTGGTTTCAATAGTGTTGGAGCATTTGGGCCCAAGGAAAGGCTATCTGGTGGGAGTTCAAACTCGTGTTCCTCATTGTACATGTCAAGTAGGAAGGACACTTGATTCTTCATTTTAATAGTTATCTCCTTAGGGATGAATTATGGACAAAGATAGAGCATATTTTCCTGCACATCAAACTGATAATGTTTATGCATATTGCTGGTTATACCTTCATCATGTCTCTTGAAAGTCTCAGCTAAACCCTTCCCCTTATTAGGGTCTCATTCAAGCTTGATCTCTTTGTGGCCATATGTAACCATCTTACTTTCTTCTTCATCACCCCCTTCATTATGTGGTGATCCAACATCAAGCAGGGAGTCATTGGAGGTGACGTTATCCTCCCGCATTAGGGAGGGAGTTCTCTCAGAATTTAAACCCGAGTCATGAACCTATACGTTAGGAATGTCTAGTTGGGGTGTTTAGCTTGGGGGCTACTAGTGGGTAGCTCTTGTATTAGTACTTGGGGGAGACGATGGAGGTAGAGAATGTGGGGGTGAAGAAGGTGGAGGTAGAGAAGGTGGTAGAGAAAGAGGGAGAGTGGGATGAGGAGATGAAGGTTGAAGAATCAAAGTGTGCAGAGGTGTAGAGTGTGAAGGGGATGTAGAAGTATGGGGAGGAGATAGAGAAGTGTGGGGAGGGGATGGAGATGGATGAGGTGGTGAAGGTGAAGGGTGAGGTGGAGGTGGTATTGAGGGATGAGAAGATGTGGGTATAGAGGGCTATGCCTCTATAGTCTTTTGTCACTTTTGGGGGGCCTATTACCCACTTGTACTTACACCCACACCCAGTCACTTCTTCTTCTTCAAAGGTGGCACTAGAGGGAGTTTTTCTTTAAGATCTCCACCTTGTGGGTCCTTATAGGGGAAAAACATGTAAAATAACTTATGAATTTGTTCCCTTACCAAAGTCTACTTGACTTAGATGTTGGTCAAGTTTGTCTCTATCCTCTCCACATAGGCCTTCTTGCCTGGATACACATATAGTTTTTAGAGAGTGTGAATCTCTGCATCTATCCTTTCAACCTGTAAAATGATGGGCTATGCATCATATATATGATTGATGGAGTCTATGAAGTATTGCATGGATAAGGAATAAGGTAGCTTAAGCCATGTTGAAATCTCTCCAGAGGGATTCATTCAGAGCTGCATGAGGGAGAAGTGCTAATTTACAATAAATTGTGCCTATTCTATAGCCAAAGGGGGTAGGTCCTTGGGGATGCACCAATTATTCTTGAATGCCACCTTCATCTCATCGAACAAACACCTCATCTTAATCTTGTAAGATGGGGTGATGTGTTTAGGGCAAGTGAACACCTTGTATTGCTCAACGAGGGACTTGTGCATTGGGGGGTATACCCACTTCAACACTCTAGAACTATAATTTGAAACCCTGATTTCATCAAAAACCAATAAAAAGAGGATCGCCCCCATGAAAACTTGTACTTTGGCTCCTAATGAGCCCTCTGCACATCCTCAACAATATTTTGGGTGAAGTACATGGCCCGGTTGTACTTCATCCCTTGTGAGACTTGGTGAGAAATGTAGAGGTGTGTCATGTACACCTCTTTTCATCGATTGGTCCCTCTGATCTTGGTTGAGATGATCCACACCACAACTCAAAGGGTGAGATCTTGTAGGTTTTTGATGTGCATAACATGCCCCTACTTTTGATACATCAGTGTTGTGGTGGTCTTCTGTATCTCCTCAATGTTGACCAAGTCATCAATTACACTTAGTCCTAAGCACTGTAGCCCCATGATTCTACTAATTCTTTTTGGGGTAATCTTCATGTTGCACCCAGTGAAGTAGATGTAGTCCTCATGGATGTGCAAAAGAAGTAATTGAACTGCCTCCATGGGCTTACCAAAATAGGTCAAGTTGAAAAGCTAGAACAATCTTGTAGCATCCAACTAGTTGAAGATGGTGAGGTCATACACTAGTTGGTTCTTGGTGTTGGTGGTCTCCAATCGATAATATTTTTGGAGCTTAACCTCATTCCTATGTTAGCAGTGGTTGTAACAAAATAATAGAAGTTGAGACCTTGGAGACCCAATTCTCTACATGCAATACTGAATCTAGGTATTGCATCTCTTCTATCAATAGAGATGGGGGTGGGGATGCTTGGGCCTTATGCATCGTAGACATCTATGCTTGATTTCCTTTTTGCACCATTCTTTCCTTCTCTTCTTTTGTGCATTATTTCTCATTTCCTTTTGTGCTCTATACTTGTTCTTCTAGGCACCGTGCTTGTTCTTTTGGGGTCTCTTCCCTAATTGGGACCTAGTCTCTTTTGCTCACCTCTTCCTCTTCAGGTATCATTGGTAATGTCTCAAGTTTGTTAGCCTTTTTCTTAAGCTGCATTACCCTTCGAGGAGCTTGAAGGTTAACATGCAAATGTCCAACATTTCAAAAGGAATACGTGTTTGCAGAATAATGCTTCAAAATTTTGAGCTTAAGCACCCTTTAATGGTGGATTTGCAACCTATAACTCTTGAAACTAAAGCTTTTCCCACCGAACCAGAGTTGGAATCTCTTTTCTCAACTTAAAAGGTAAAGCATCGAGCCCACTGCTAAAAATAAAAATAACAAAGCATAAACATCATGAAAATATAACTTAGATAGTAAAGGGATATTACACATAATCCAAAACCTACTAAGCAACACAACACACCATATTATGCAACTACAAAATACCTCAACCAAAAAACCCAACCCTACCCCTATCAGAGCATCAGGGAAAAAAAACCCAACGATTTATAGTTAGTAATTTAATTTGGTTATTATTACTTAGGCTATGAGTTATATGTTGTTATGGGATAGTATAATGTTGCTTATATTACATGATTTCATTGCTATGAGTTAGTTGTAATATATATTATTTACATTGTAATCATGTTGACTTGTTATTAAGCAGTATATATATATATATATATATATATATATATATATATATGCGATGATGTTATGGACTAACTACCTGCTTGTTTTGAGTTTGATGCATGAGAGACTCATCCCTTCGAGTATGATAGAGGGAGAGCATCATTGGAGATGTTGACATAGATGGATTTGCTGGTGGACAATAGAGGAATGGCTATAACCCTACACATAACACATTAAATAGTACATAATAGATGCATAGTAAAATTATTAATGTTAGTATGTTTTTTATGATTTGTTGCATTTGGAATTATTTGTGATTGGTTAGCTTAGTTTAATGGTTATATGGAACTCATCGTATGTGTGATGATATTTGTGTTGTATTTCTAACCTTTAATATTTTTTGGAGATGTAATTTGCATAATTAGAGTAAATTCAAATTTATTAATTAATGAATTAATCATTAAATCATCATGACTAACTATTTGTACTAAATAGTTATTTATTATTAAGATAATTAGAAAATGTAAAAATAAAAAATAAAAACAAATAATAAGAATAAAAAAGTAAGTGTTTTAAATTAATAAAATATAATAAAACAAAAAGAGAGAGAAGTCCTAAAATAAACAAGAAAAATGATCAAGCTTTAAATAAACTGCAAAGCTCATAAGGAAATGGAGGGAAAAAAAAAAAGAAAGAGAAATCATATACTCATTAAAAAGATTAAGATAAAGAGGAGATGGGTGTAGTAGAGAAAAGCATAGGATAAGAACGTAGCACAGAGGAGAGGAGAGATTGGAGAAGGAGAGAAGACAAGGAAGCAAAAGGAATAGTCGAGTATACTGCCAGGTAAGCAATGCATTTGATTTATGTGTATATTCTTATTAAATTATGTTAATTTTATTATGTGCCTTTGTATATAAGTAGAGATTTAGACATATAGTGATCTACATACAAGTAAAGTGTGATGTGTAAAACTAGTAAACTATTATAAACCAGTGCCCTACATAGGTAAATAAGAAAATAATAACAAATAGAGTAGTAGATTACAAATATAAAATGTTTTAATACCATATTTAGTTTGGAAAACATATAGGTGAGTCGTAGATACTAGATATCAATAATAGATAAAAACCAAATATCCGACTCGTTACATGTCATAACACAGAAGTAAAATAAAATATCATTGTTGTAACATATACAACAATGTTAAATTTTGGTGAAATGTAAATAAAGCAATAAATAAATCACTATATTATGATAAATCAATATGATACAATACAATATAATAATGATATAGAAATCACTATATTATATAACCTTACAATATAATAGTATCATTAGAGAATAACATGAAGGTAAATTGACATTTACAGTGATGTTAAATAAATTAAAATAAAATATCATTGTTGTATAAGCTTATAAGCTCAGTGTTATATGTCAGGCGACTAAGTACATTCATATAACTATATAGGAAACATGGGATGATTTGTTTGTCTAAGAAAAAAAGGTACCCATATGGCAAATTATGTAGGAAAATAGTCAGTGAAGTGTTATATTGATAGCTTAAAGGTAGTATTCAGTCTAAATAGTTAGTAATATATTCATAGATATTATCAAAATAGTATTGTAACTATTAAACATGCAGTCCCGATCATTTAACAATACTTTAATGTCTGTATTGTTCATGAGGTAGTAATGATTATGTTTTTAGGTATATATGATACAATTATATAACCCCAAGATTAACAGAGAGGTATTATTTTGTAAAATCAGTATTAATTGACTAATTTAGATATTTATTATGCCTTAGTTATTACATTGAATGGATTTTATTTATCTATCAGTTACTGATCTTTCACAATCTTAGAATATATGAATGGTTATTTTTTTAATCTGCGTGATCTAATAAATCTGTAATGTATTTTAAATAGATGAAAAACATGTAGCATATGTGGATTTGTATAAAGATAATGGTGACTTATAGTTAGAGAATTCCATTATTTGGTAGACCATTAATGACATATTTATTAATTGAGTTTATCATTATAGCATTGTAGGAAAACATTCATATAAGAAGGGTCATGATTCATGGTTGTAAGTCTATTATACATTGAGTTACATGAGCAAGTCATAATTACATAAACTACATATGCAGACATAGCGATATGGAGTAACCTATTCAGTAGTCACTTAATTAGTTGGAATGCATAGTACTATATGTTAAGATTACCAATTTTTGAACCATTTTTATGTTGTATGAGAGGCCTTAATGACATATTAATTAATATATTCAAAAGTTTAATCTCTTATGATATTAATTAGGTACTGCATGGAATGCACAATACTTGTAGTTAATTATTGATTTGATAAATTAATTATACACTTAATAGATATAGTGAATTGAGGAAGGTGAAATACATACATAAACCATTGAAGTGTTTGATGAATATGTATATAAATGGTCTTTTCATTATAGTACCTAGTTTACTATCATGAATGTATAGATTGATTGAAATCAATGTGAGGACGTGTATAATACATACTAAGAGTAGACTAATTTGTATAGATGTATATGAAATATAGTATGTATTGGTATATGGTGGTATATGCCTATAGTTTTATTAATTATTATAAATTAAGTCATGGATTCCAGAAGAATAGGACATCAACTATATATGTACACATCTCCCTAAAACATAACAAAATGTATAAATAAAATATCATGTTCAAACAAAACATTATTAGGATTATGGGACCTTTGATTCTTGGAATTATTATAACTAGTTATTTGTATTTGAGTAGTTGTGCTCAAGAAAAATGGACTATGATAATATGAGTTGTCATAGAGTACATTATATTTGGAATCTACTTATAGTAATTAGAAAACTATAGTTTAGATGTCTATTATACCTAGATGGTATAAGTTGTAGTTGTTATTCTCATTATTTATGTATTAAATAATGTTGTAGAGATTTATTCATAAATTTGACAGATTAAATGTATGCATTTTGATTATTCCTGTACTTAGCATGTTTTATGATTGCTAATAGGAGGTAATCTATATAAATCTATTAGTTATATTATGTTAACTAAATCTCACATTGTTGGTACTAAGTAAGTAGTGAGATAGACTTCACTAGCTTACTAGCATCATAATGCTAGATGAAGGTAATCCGATCAAGTGGTGTGTTTGAAATTGACTGATTCTAGAGATCAATGACTATTAAAAAATTTGACCAAATTAATGTTAGTTATACATTGTCATTTTATGTGTATGATCTATATGTTTATGCGATATCTTGTTAGAATAGATTTTTTTATGGTACACTGCATGTTTTTTTAGAAATCATATAACACATGGGTAATAGTTTGTCTCTCTAGATTTTTGCACCATTGCTATCTACTCATCTATGAAAGGAGGGACATTACCCTATGGGGAATTGTGTAGGGGATCGATGGTCTGTAGTTGGTATGAAAAAGTACTCAGATGATGCTTTCCCTCCCCACAATAGTACTTCTTTGGAGATGACACTTAAGATTGCCATATATACTAGAGTTCTGGAAACTCATGCTCCATGGAGCCATGTATCTTGTATTTGTACAATGTATTGTATTTATTATTGAAACATTCCCTGATGAGTTGTAATTGCTTACTTATTATACATTGACAACAGTGGTTGTATGATGATACTAGCCGTGGTTGGAAGTCTGTAGTTACTTTCTATATTCAGTATGATGTGTTTCTCATGGTGATAGTGATCAGTGATAAATAATGTCACGTGCCTATTTTTTAGTTATCACAATTGTATTATTATATGGATCACTGATTAGATTCTTGTGGTCTAATCTAATGAAATAATATGTGGTTAAAATTAAAAAAAACACATAATTCTAGATGGATCCTAGTAGGAATGCTATAAAAGTGATTTGTGACTGAGTTGGGCCCAATTTCATCATTGATTGAAACAATTAATAGATTGGTTTAATCAGTGATATAATTTAGAAAAATATTAGCTCTTCAAGCCTAATTAAAAGTACATAAAGTGATTTGGGACTCAATTAGCCCCAATGTAATCATTGATTAATCTAATTAATAGATTGGTTTAGTTAAAAATCATAGATTAGATCAATTTAAACTTAATTGTGTCTATACAATATTATTTGGGGCTTAATTAGCCCTAATTTCATTGTTGATTGAACTAGTTACTTTGTTGCTTCAATCAGTGACATAATTTGGGCCTTGTGAACCTAAATGAAACTATGTGATGTCATTTGGGGCTCAATCGGTTGATATTTTATGCATGATTGAACCAATTACTAAATTAGTTAAATCAGGGATGCAATCTAAGCCAATTTTATCCTCGTGAACATATATGGGACTATACGCTGTGATTTGGGGCTCAGTTGGCCCCAATTTCATCACTGATTGAATTAATTACTCGATTGGATCAATCAGGAACATAATTTTGGCCGATTTGACTTCCATGAACATAATTATGAGCATATGATATGATTAGGTGTTGAATAAACTCTAATTTATCACTGATTAAACCAACTACTTGATCAGTTTAATTAGGGATTTAAATTAGATAAATTTGAGTCACATGAACCTAATTGAGACTGTGTGGTGTGGCTTTAGGCTTATTTAGCCCCAATTTCATCATTGATTTCATTATTGAGTCAATCAATCATTAAATTGGGGCTAATTGAGTCCAAAATCATATTATGTAGTCAAAATTGTGTTCATAAGTTTCAATTTAGCCTAAATTTCATTTTGTATTGAACCAATCGAATAATTAATTCAATAAGTGATGAGATTGGGGTTAATTGATCAATAAATGACATCATGTTGTCAAAATTAGGTTAAGGAGGCCAAAATTGACTCAAATTGCATCCAAAATTTAAAAAAATGAGTAATTGGTTCAATTAGTGATGAAATTGGGGGCAATTAATCCCAAACCACATTGTATAGTCACAATTAGGTTTAGGGGATTCAAATTCACCCACATTGCATCCCTTATCGAACCAATTAATTAACTAGCTTAATTGGTGCAGAAATTATGACAAGTTGATTCTTAAATGACATCGTACAAACATGATTAGGTTCATGAGGCTCAAATGGGTCTAAATTTAGTCCTTAATTAAACCAATTGAGTAATCGGTTAGATCATTGACAAAATTAGGGTAATTGAGCCCCAAATCACATTGTACAATCCCAATTACATTCAAGTGGCTCAATTAATCCCAAATCGCATCCCTAATTGATTATATCGATTAATTGGTTTAATTAGTGATGAAATTAAGAACAATTGGGCCTCAAACCACAATGTATTTTTAGAGTTAGGTTCACAAGGTCCAAATTGCATCCTCAATTGAATCAATCAAATAATTTATTCAAACAGTGCTAAAATTGGGGCCAACTAAGCCCCGAATCCCATTGTATAATTTCAATTAAGTTCACAAGAAAGTAAGTGGCCCAAATTTTATCTAATTGAACCAATTAAATAATTGATTCAATCAATAATAAAAACTAGACCAATTTATCCCCAAATCATATTATTTTCACCAATATACCCCATTTAAAAAAATAAAATCAAGAACCCTCTTTTATAAAAATTAAGATATATTTTATTTATTGAATTTTCTTGTCTCAATTTTTAAACTAAATCAATCATAATTTCATATAAATATTTAAGTTCTAATAATCACTTCAGTTAATAATTTTAATTTTAAAAGTTCATACTTTATCAATTTATTTATATATGTATAATTTTAATTTTAAATTCACATTATTCATAAATATTTATTTTTCAATATATTTAATTCATAAACTAAGATCGGTCATATATACATTTATGTCAAAAACTGTCAGAATGACTTTAAAGTCTAAATTGTTAAAGTTCATATAATCACTGTCCCCGTGTATACATCATATATGTGATATGGAGTTCCTTTATATTATAATTTTTGAACTCACAAACCCATGACCTAAATTTAGTTGGATTCATGCCACATGTCTTCTCTAAACCACAATATTTGGTTTATATTTAGAATCGCAGTGACACTTTGGCTTGTAATTATGTTCCACGTGTATTTTGGCAGTTTTTGACTTTGTGATTGTGTTAACTTCATGAATTGTTCTGTGCTTGCCACGTATTCGCTTTGTGATCACAATTATTTAATTAATTGTGATATATATTTTTTAATATATTTTGAAGTTAATTGAGGTCACTTTTATTTTTAAGTGTGCATTACGGACCCCTGGATAATATAGAGTAGATTGGAGAACCATAATGCTTCTCTGCAGTTTCTAAGTTCTAGTCGTGAAGAAACTTTTTGAAGGATATGTGAGTAAGAAGGGACCAATATGATCTCATCATGTGGAGGGTATTATTATTATTATTATTATTATTATTATTATTATTATTATTATTATTATTATTATTATTATTATTTAAATTTAAATTTAAATTTATAGTGGTAAATATAAAAATGTATTGGTGGGGAGTGATAATGACATGTTATTTAAATATAAATTTAATATTTTTTTGGTGGAGAAAAATATGAAATTTAATATTTGTTAATTATCATTATATCAATGGAGATAGAGATAATAATTGTTATGTATTGCAATAAAATATTGAACGATTTGTGAATAAAGTGGTCATTACATTTGGTATAGTTAACAATAGGTCAAAAAGTTTCCCCTCTCCATCTTCTTCAACTATTCATTCCAAGAATGCTAAGATATCATAAGATGTTCATTTAAAGGATCCAATGATCACTCAGCCTTTTATGGAATGTCCCACTAAAAGAAAACCTTCGTCTAGCTCACATTTTACAAGATTGATCTTTCCCAAGACATTCCTAAAAAGGAACCAATGGTGAGTTGACTTTTTATTAGAGATGAATATACGAAAAGCATTGTTTTAGATGATAAGGAACAACACAATGCATGTATGATTGACTTTATTAAGGATTTGGGATACACTGATAATGGCATGGTGAATGTTATTATACCAATTTTTCTTAGGGCTAAGATAATAAACACATTACTATATATTAAAAAGGCTATTCCATGAGGCAATGTAATACTAGGGCAATCATGGTTACAACAAACGAAAGCAAATTTTAATAACATTTTCATGACTTTTTCATTTACTTTCCAAGGTGGTTTTATTACATATTATAGATATAGAGAAAGTGCAAATAAAAATACAATTATATCTTCTCCAACACAAGTGTGGGTACCAAAGATGAAGCCAAAAATTAAGGATCAAGGAATGGAACAAGTAAAGAACATTATACAACAAGAGAATGAAAATAAACCATTCCAAATCGTCATAGGATGGATACATCAATCAATTTTAAATATTTTATCACATAAATATAACACACAACTCTTATTTCCGAGTGGTTGGTCAAAGGATTTTTATAGAGCTCATACTAATGTTTGTGGGGAATCGATTGGTTTGTTGCTTTACATGTATGCATTATGCTTAAATTCTATGTCATTTTATGCATTTCCATCCACATATTAAATAACAAATTAAAATACATAAAATAATTCAAAACATATGACATCATATCATAAATTAAATATTACAACATGGTACATAAAATATAACATCATATACATCTCAAATGAGTGTTTACAATGATACCAATATCAATCAATAATGTGGGCATGTTGCCCCTATCCTTCAATATCATTCTCATTCTAAAAGATATCACACCACTAGCTACATGAGGACATTAAGATCAAGACTTACTACATCTCTCATAATGCTCATAAATATCTAATCTAGCCTAAACCCTACCATGCTCAGACTGTAATATATTATGCTCTATCTAAAGTTGTATAAATTTTGCATACACTTTTTAGTCCAAATCACCACCTACAACTAGTGAAGGCATCTAATGTCTCCTTAACTGTGCTATGAGCCCATCTTGCTCACCCATATCATGTACACATGCTACAGTCTTAACATCAACTCAGTCAAACAAAGGTGCATGCATTCTAGTGATATCATCTACATGATTGAGTAAACCAAAAGGTATGACACCATATGGGATATGCCTTGTTAGTGTCTAAATAGACTCATAATTAATCACAATATTTTAGGCATCCCTTGAAAATTCATGTGACATTTTAAAACCATTATAAACTACATTAAACAAAATATAATCAAATACAAAAACCAATATGCATATATACTTACATCTATCCATAGTGGCTACACTATGTTTCCTCATTGCCTGACATGCTACTCCACAATATCCACATTGAGACCGAGGTGTAGTTGCAACTCCTTGAGCTACAATAGTAAATAATAGGGGCCATCATGTCTACATCATTTGTATCAACTATCACCACTAGGGGATCTACCTCTTCTACAAGATGTGGAGTTAAATTAGCATCATTAAGATGGTCTCTATCACCTAGATGTCAGGCAACTATGTGGGTTAGTGTCCATTCATGTACTTCTATGGGTGCATCATATCTGATTAAAAAAGCTAAGTCACATGATTTTATTGAAAACTTTCAAAAACACCAAGAAATTGGTCATGTAAACAAATTTTAACCTGCATACACCATAACTTTGCATCATCCTCAGGCTAGCCTACAAACCCTTTATATGATCTCCATATGATCGTATCTATAGCCAATAAATCAAGTAAAACTTGATAGTCCATGGTAGTTTTACCAATATGAGTATTTCCCACACATCATTGTGTATAGATATGAGGATGTGCCCAATTGGCATGAGAAGCTCCAACTAGATGTGTGCCTGTGATATGTTCAAAATACCATACATGAATTAAATTGGTTGAACTAAAACCTCCACTATAATCCTTTTGTGTAAATATGTATAGAACCCTATATAAAATGGATAACATCATGCACCCCAAAGAATACCTAGTACCATGATCCTCTATATTTTTTTTATCAAAATTTGGATTAAAAGATAAAATAAACCTAATTAGGATAAATTAAATGGAATAATGTATAATGTTATAAATGAACTTTTGACACATAGAATGAAAGTAAAATATCAAATTTGACAAGGTGAAAGTGATATAAAATATACTAATTATGAAATGAAATGACAAACTTAGTTTTTTTTGCCCCATATTTAATTATGTTGAGTGATAGATGACTGAAACATAAAATCATGAACAAACTGTACAAGTGGCTAAAAGTGGGAACTAAGACTGAAGAATGATAAAATCATCCAACTTAGGATACGATTGACTGCCACTATTGTCCCAAACTAGATGACTTTATATTTTATTGAAAATCATGAACTTGGGGCACAATCACTTTCACAAATTGAAATTAGGTATGTATGCATACATTTAACCTTCATAAGAGTGTGAAATACCTATAAATATCTTCTCCAAGGTTGAAACCCTAATGGGGCATGCAATTATTGAAAACCTAAAAATAGAAAAGTGTAACTAGGATGAGATGATCCCAATCACCCCCATGATGATGAAATGTTGCCTATGTATCTAATACTCTAAAGAGGGAATTTAATCCCACATATTTATCCTACTTACAGTTCTTTATGAAATTTTGCTCCTTTGACCATATGAACGAATCAAATGATGGATTGAATACTTGATCATGCTTTGCTTTGGGTTGGATAAAATAAAATTTTAAGTTGGCTGAGGACTGATTCAAATTATTTTAATTAAATTGGGAAGAATAGGGAATCTTTTCTCAATATGTAATAGTGTAAGTATTCCTTTGTATTGAAATTTCCAATTTGGTAAAATGAGTGTCTTGAGTGTGCCTTTATACCGATCCAAAATGGTAAAACCTTATGCTTCATGCCCTAAAAGTACACACCAAATTGTAAGAGATGAGATAAATTTGAAAAAATGACCATTATAGGGGCAAAGGATATGATCAATGCATAGGGACAAATCCTATTGCCACTATTTTCCTTATTGGTCAATTATATATTGAAGGGAAATGTGTGAAATTTGGGTTCTAGATTGGCCGTAAAGATGCTTAAGGGTTAGTTTTTATCAATCAATTTTTTTTTGTAGGCAACATATAAAAATTTAAAGAAGAGAATAGGTCTAAATAAGGGCATATGATAGAGTGAGGTGAAAAATTAGGTATTGATCAAATACATAATTTAATTAAAGTTAAAAGGGGATAAAACTAACATAATCAAGTTTTTGTGATCATATTCAGGTGTCTATAATATCCTGTAAAAGTTGGTGCATGAGATATAATATTGCCATACCACCTCCATCCACAGATATGAAAGACATTGAAAGAGCATGAAAATATTTCAATAGCTGTAAAATATAGGATAACACAATATCTATTGAAAAAAATAGTATCACTTGCTTTTATTGTGCCCCTCGAGAATGCCTAATTATATAACGATGCACACATCTAATTGGGCCTTGACCCTCTACACTTCCTACGACATCATAGGTGCCCACCACTAGTAATTTTGAGAAACTCTAGACATCCTCCAAAGTCATTGTAACCTCTCCCATAAGGAGCCAAAAGGTATAAGTATCTGTGTTCCATCTCTTAGCTAACACAACCATCAAATTCATGTCATATGGCATGTGACCATGATGAGCAATATGGCTTAACCCAAATCTATCCATTATCTACTACTTGACATATGTAAGGGCTAACCCACACACGGTCTCCATATGATAAATTCCACATAACTTTCACATATGCATATCATTCTGTATAAAAAAAATGACATCAAATCCAACATATATCACTTATGTAAATAAAATATAATAAGTTAGTATATCATAACCAATATTTTTATTAGACTTGGACTCCATCACAATGTATACCTATGTGGTAGACACCTCCAAAAAATATTGGAAGGATTCAACAAGATGAAAACACCTTCGTCAAAAGTAGGGCACCTCTAGAAAAGACTAAAACTATTCAAAATTACCTAAATTTTGACTATTTTTCAAAATTAAAAACTTATAAAAACTTAAAATTAATAATTAAAAAAAAACTAATATTTTTTTAACTTTCTAATTATAGAGGTTATTGAGCTTGCAAGGCACTCTCTAGTCACTTGAATAGAGTCAAAACAACATCATGTCACAAAGGCATTATAAATCTTAGAGCACATATCTCAATAAAGTAATGTTCAAATGAATTGTCAAGCTTAAACAATTCAACCTATTTATATTTTGTGACTTTGAATTATAAGTTGTGAAAAAATTAATTTGCCAAATAATACCTAAAAAACCACACACATGATATTTTGACATGTGTTATTGATTTAACTCCCCACTAGTTGTGTTGGGACACATGCAATACATTCTTTCATGTGGTCATATTTTCATGATCATTTATGACAATTTCTAATATACAAAATTATCAAGCATACTTCTTATCCACACATTTTCCTTGATCCTATGGAAAGGGGTAAAATTCATACATATATTAAGATATAATCAATATTCCCTATGGTAATTATCCATACCATTTGATGAGAAAATCCATTGCAAAAATGCATTTATCACATCAAATGGTTACAATGTTCATCATTTGATAGGAATTGTGTATTGTCTAATAAACCTTTACAATGATCACATATTTTGACATGATATATTCACAAGCCTCATCCTTTATATCAAAATGGGGGCATATGTTGGGATTTCTCCATTTACACACATTAATTAAGACAATTTAGTTTTTAAAAATTGGTACAAATATTCATATTGGTTATTTTTTTAGATTAGGTTAGTTTATGAGAAAAATACATACAATATACATTACATGTTACATTTTATTTTTATATATTAGGGAATATGTAGTGTATATGCTACATGGGCTATAGATTATAAGATTTGTCAGATTATCCGATTGATCAAATTGAAGGACATATTACATCATTTTATATCACATGTCGGCACTGATTGGATCAAATTAAGGGGCATGAATATTGATTATGCACACACACTATTGCATTTTTTTAATTTTCAAATTTGGCATTTATTTTACTGAAGTTGGCATTGATGGTACTAAAAATAGCATTTTGATTCTATAAGTTTGTCTACAATGGTTGATTCAATTTACATACAAGTCTTAGTATGGGGATTCCATCCCTCCAATATTAGGGGTTTAAGAATAAGTTAATATGATCCTAGTATGGGCTTCCCCTTCCATCTCTAGGTTCAAGGTCTAGTTAATTTATTAAGTGTAGTTTTGGTTTTGTGATTGCTTAATATCTGAGCACGTCTCCCAAAACCACTCAAAAGTTTATTCAATTTCCTCACTTAGAAATGAGAAAAACTAAAAGAACTTTATCCACATGGATTGGGTCATGTGAGACCCCTACCATCTTCACTCATTAAAAAAATAACATGCTCCATGAGTATCATAATATCACACACTTATTGGTGTATTCCTTGTCATTCAAATTTTGAATGTTTCATTTTTATGTTTTATTTCAGATTTCATGTTGTATATGGAAATTGATTATCACGTGTTTCATTGTAGGTTTTTCACAAAACAAGATGGACCTTTAGATTCTTCTCTAGAAAAAAAGGTGTGTTTTTCATACTAAGGTACATAATTTATTTATCCATTCAAACTAGTGTTTTTAGTTACACTTAAATACTACATTATAAGGGGGTATTTGTAGACACCTAAATTTTGTACAAGCCTTGTTTATGGAATATTTTTCATGTGAATTTACATATATAGATCTCTAGTTGTGCATAGGGAAATTATTGGCACATTTTTTTAGTCTCTTGTCTTATGCTTTGATTTACTTGGTTGTGCACTCATTTATTTCCTCTTTCCATCTTTATTTTCTGTCACAAGGATCTTGGGTTTTATTTTACCTATCTTCAGTGTTATTTTTATTTTAGATGAATCCATAATTCATGGATTGATTCATCCAATGTAGGCCTCTAGAATTTATAAAATCATCCAGGTTTATTTTTCAATTTTTTTGGGTCATATTTCCTTTTAGACCATTTATTATATAGGTTTTGTTGTCCTTTGGGTTAGGATTTTGCACACCATTAGTTCCCCAAATAAAATTGAGAATCATTTATATAAAAATCCCTTAGTGGAATTTCTGACAAGTATTCAATGTGATAAAATTACATAAAAAGTGCATACTACTCTTATCTCAATGTTCATTGTGAAATCTAAAGTTTCTAAAGGTAGATATTTTTTTTGTGTGCTTGTATCAAAGGTGTTCCTAAGTGAAATAACACTTAGACTTACATATACATAATTTGGGACACACTCACATTAAAGGTATAACTATATGCAGCTTGAGACCTCTTTATATTATTAGAAATGTAAGAAATGCCTAGTTTGTCATTAGGCATTAGCCAAAGTTAGTCCAACCCAATCCACTAACCATTTTATAGGTATAATAAATTGAGAAGTAACAAACTAGGGTCTCATCAAAGGAGAGAGAATACATAATTATGTGTGCATATCTAAAGGCAATCAAATACTAAAAATACATCTAAAAACATATGTGCAAAGGCTTGGATAAAAAAAATCAATTTGCCCATCTTAGATGAGTTCCTCAAAAGTAGATAAATTTGGAATTCTACAGGCATATGAGAGATTACATAGACACCCTGTGTAGATTGTCATAGTTTGTTCCTGCTACTTCAGGGCATATTCAATGACTATTTTAGAATACATAGACTATAACTGAGTTATATCTAGATAAGTACTTATTCCTTAAATGCTTGATCATTTTTATATTGATCATGTGTAATGAATCATAGGTAGATTTTGATTTTGTATGATTATTGATGTATATTATGTTGAATAGTTTGAAATTTTTATGATTGTTTAGATACATTGTTAATAAAAAGTAAGTTAAATTAGTATTGTACTACATGTGGATCATTCAACCATTATAATCACACTTTCCCTAAACACAATGTAATAGAGGATCTTAAATACATGGTATTGGGATGAGTGGTGGGAGTAGTTTCTCCATTACATCCTATGGCATACCCACCACATAAATAATACTAAAACCCTCCATCGGTATAATATGCATCATCCCAAGGGTATCAAACCCAATATTATAATAATAACCTAGGAGGTTATAGAGGGGGTGGCCAAGGAAGAAATTGATGGGGCTATTACTTAGGAAGAGGGAATTACTAAGGAGGTCAAGGAAATAACCATGGATATAGCCAAGAGAGGCTATTTCCAGTGTGTTATAATTGTGGTAAGTTAAGAAAAAATGTGAGAGACTACATAAAATAATTCCAAGTGGATTGTCTGTTCTACCATGAGAAAGGAATACATGACTCATTCTCTTTCCCAAAAGTAGCTAAATGCTACAAAAATGGAGACATGAAAAGTAGAGGAGCTAACAAGAACACCTCCAAAAAAAGGATTAAACCATGTCAAAGAAAACCCTAAGGTGAGTAATCCCAAATGAAGTTACAGTGAGGTAAGGAAGAATGCAAAAGATAACATAGTTAAGGAAGAGGCATAATTTTCCTATCAGAGAGTATATTTCCAAAATACTTACAGAGTGTAAATTAGGAGTGAAGGAACATAAGAAACATCCTAGTGTAGATACTAATATATGGTAATTGATACCTTGTAATGTCAGTTTTAACTTACATTAACCCTACATGACTTGCGCATATATACATGACTAGCATTCAACATTCTTTCAAATCCACATACTTTTTATGGTCTAACCTCTCCAAGCTATCCTCAATCACCTACAATAAATCCCATAGTCTATGCTAAACTAGTTAAATATCATACTCAAACATCTCCATATCATTAGATCAATTTTCCTTTCTTTTTGACATTATCATCAGAATCAAAACATGTCATCTGATGATATTGTTTGAGTCTGATGGTTTCATCCCCCACCAATAAATGGTCACATTTCAAATTCAAATATTTCTTATGGGTGAAACTGTACATTTCACATGTAGGTGGATTGAAAAAGTACTTAAACATTCATGTATAAATATAAAATAGGTATATGATTATTACAATATTATCCATCTGACACTTATCTAGCAAACACTTACCAATCATATTCAAACATTTACACATTCAAGAAGATTAATCTATTCTTCCCAGTTTACTAATTAGTCACTAGTAGTCTTAGCCAATTTGAAGCACTCAAGATCAAATCCAAAATTTTTAATTACCAAGAATTAAATGCTCAATTACATGTTGCATACATTGAATGAGCATTATTGCACACATTCACCTAATAGGGAGAACTGTATGTAGTTTGAATTCCCTCTTGGGAGTATTGGATATATATGCATGACTTAACCATTCAATAGGGAGTGGTTGGGGTTATCTCAAACCATGTTTCTTCCCCTTTTTCAAGTTTTAATCTCTCATTGCAAGTGTTTAACCTTAAATTTAAATATGTGTGGTATCTAGGGATAAGGGGTATTATATTAGCTTTTACACAAGAATGCTGAACTAACCTAATGATCAGGCCAGTTAATAGAAAACTTAGACAAATAGTATTTTGAATTTATACAACATAGATTTATACAAATAATGAAGTAAAATAATTGATAGATATTGTAATAAATTTCCAACAAATGATACTTAGCTTGTTTACTATGCACATGAAAGTATGATCTAAAACAAGATGGAAGTGGATAATAAGTTGATCCTAAAATGATCATCATATTCTATGAATATTCTTTATATTACCTCAGAAACTTGTGTCATATTTTGATAGTTGCATTGACATGTGTCTAAACCTATTGTAGGTGTCATATACAAAATACTAACTTAATCAAAATGTGACCAACTAGAGTATTCTAGGTTTCCTGTCACCTTTCTCTTGATGCCTTCAATTTGCATGCATAGGTTTTCTCTATTTATCAAATTATCAAACCCTATCTTCTTCACCCTTAGAGTGACTATGGGAAAAATGGGTTAGTAAGATCATGGTTTTGAGATGCCCCAAGGATACCTCTATTAATAGGCACTACCTACATATCCAATACTTCAAAGAGTCCCTCAAATTTATGTATTTACCCCCTACATGTTGTCATGTGTATTCACAAGGATTTAATGTGTGATAAGCAAAAGACATGTAGTGATGTAGATTTTAACTTGGAAAATATGGCTCGTGAACTACTCTCAAATGTTTTATACTTGGGAAAATTTTAGTGGCCAATAATAAAATAAACTTGGGGTTTTTTAGGTGAATCTATTTAAAAATTATGGTGAATCAATTTGGAAGGTGGATAATTTGGGTTCTAGGGATAAAAAATCAATTATTTGAGAATAATATATCTATATAGAGTGGGTAGTGAAACAACCACTCTTGATTGAGTGTTGAGCCATTGGGTGGGTTCGACTAGGACTCAAGGACTTTATGATTGGATTGATAGTGGTCCTGAAGAGTGCATGCATATGATTATGAGGTTGAGTCCATCCTATCCGAGTGGAGGGTGAGGTTGATGTTAAAGGTTGAGCATAAAGGGATCCATGATTGATTGAAGTGCATGTGAGCCAGAGACCCTATCTCCCATCCCATCTCATCCCATCCCATCCCATACCATACCATCTATGTAGAGAGGGAGAGGGAGAGGGAGAGGGAGAATGTGTCATATACATAGATAAGGGCTATCTCTCTATCTAAGATATGGGGCACTCACCCTACCCTATTCTATAGTATAGATCTATTTGGCTATCGAGATGAGGCCTATATCTATATATTGGTTGAGTGTAGTGTATATTGATATGGGGTGTTGTGCTTTTAATATCCAAAGATAGTTTTGGGAGACAACAAAGAAGTCCTGCCCCCTAATGAAAAGGTTAGTATATGAGATAAATACACAATTGGAGTGCTTGGAAGAACTTAGGTGTTGACAACATTAAAGAAGATAATAGTTGTATATGATAAGAAATTAAAATGGGGATTAATGGTAGAGGAAGAATAATACCACCTAGATGCCTATATAATATATATATATATATATATATATATATATATATATATGGCTTGGTAACTCCCATATATATAGATATGCAACCTTGAGGACTAGTCCTCATCCCCCATACATAGATACGGATAGGTGGATTGGCATCTGGTATTTTTCCATCTAGATGAGTATGTGGATTGAGGAATAGTTGTTTTACCATCTCCTCCTCATCCTATAATCCCCCATCTATATAGGGATAGATTAGATAGAGGGACCCCCAGATAGATATATAGAGGTTGGCAACCTTGATGATAAGTCAACATCCTTGGCATCTAGTCATCAACCTTGAAGACTGGATGATTGTCATTAGGATGAGAATCAATTGTATGACATCTATGGCCTGACATCCTACCTATATATATATATTTAAATAATGATGACTCTTTGGATGTTAGATAAATATATAGGCCCTATATATGCACAATTGGGTTCTCTAAATGGATAATCTAATATCCCTTCCCCTTATCAATAAGCAACCTCTATTCTTGGGTAGGTAGGGTACAAAGAGTATATATGGGGGTGTACCCAATATCTTTGTACTAGAGAGAGGAAGGGAGCCAGGGTGGTTGAGGTAGGATATCAGGTCCCCTCTCCCAAAAACTAACTCTCAATAGTAAGCGTGAGTTGATAGCCCCTTTGATAATAAGAGTTAAGAGTTGATAGTCCCTATTTATCTCCCTATTGATCGATAGTAAGGGATCTCATTCCTTGAATTCAGATGACTAATATAATATCCCCCCTCAAATCTAGGCCTCTAGATAATTTGAGGCCCTAGAAAGGCACGTTATAGCTCTATATGGCCCCCAACATAGAATTCCCTATATTTATAACTAGCCCCCCTATCTACTCTAATATACTCTAAATCCATATCCCCATTAAAATACATATGGATATATATGGGGTTCCCATATTCATATATAATATATACCATGCCAAAATAATTGTGAGATATAGATATATAGGGTGTGCCCTCTCTCCCATATATACAGAGGGGGGCTAGATAGGTATATAAGGGATTGATCATTCATGCACAGATTGGAGTGATTCATATATGTCTCAGCCTCCCAAGTCCATCCCATATCTATTCTATATAAGAGATGTGTTTGGTGACATATCCATCTATATACCCATATCTAACTACTAATTATATGGCTTGGCCTCTTGAGAGCCATTTATATCAACCTTATTTATAAAGCCTATTAAAATTAACTCAAGACTGAGTTAGGTTGCTAGAGAAATAGATAGGGCAATAGGGCCAGACTCTATAGAATAGTATTAATATCCTCATGGAAACACACCTACACCCACACCTAATTATCTTACACCTACACCCAATCAGTCTACACATACACCTAGACCTGCACGTACACCTACTATTCTCTATTCTACTAGGTAGATTATCTATCTACCTAGTAGATAGAATAGATAAGGGTTGGTTGGTCCACCTACCATAGATATTATTGGTGCACCCACCATAGATATGGTTGGTTAGTTGGTCCACTCCATTCTCCACAACTAGAACTTCCACCCTATAAATTTCTAGGCCATGACCATATATAAATCATGTCATGATGAGCCTTTGTCCCTTTTTGGTTCCTAAAGAATAGAGAGGATCTATTAAATCTCAAGTATGTTAATTAACCAGTCGAAATAAAAGACTTACTAAGCATTTGGACCTACACATAAGAGAGTAATTATCTCAAAGAGGTTTGTGGCAAATTATGGGTAAACATAGGTGAATTCTAATTTATCTATTCAAGAAAGATAGAATTCATTATGATAATTTAATTGGTCAATTAGATATTCATTAATTACATTAACTTTGAACAAAGTTTTTTGATCCAATTATGGTTTATTAAATTTTGAATCCTATGAGTCATTATTTTTTTCTCATTGATTTCTAAAAAAATGGAGAAGAGTTACGATTATTGGATTGGCATTGATCACAATATAGAGCACATTACACTCTATATGGTGTCCATCCATATATATCTTATGTTAGATTGATTAGGATTAGATATCTACCCCACCCCTTCTTGGATCAATCGATCACACTATTTTACCCCCACTCTATATATCTCGTAGTGCCCCTCCTTATATATCTTAGTTATTAACTATGTCTATGGGGTCAACCAAGCTATATATAGTAGGTCTCAGGGCTTTTATATATCTTATCTCAAAGATATGATCTCTTAGAGTTATGACATCTTAGAGCTATGACTGAGATGCATACTCACCATCCCAACCCAACTTTTTCTCTATAGTGTAGTTGGGGCCCCTAATAAGGTTGTAAGCTTTGGAGAGATTAGTAAGTCCTCAACTATCTAACCAATCTAAGAGAATATATCTATCTATATGGGGCCTAGTTCAAGGGATTGTATATAGTTTTTTTGGCACTCCTACCCCTATGGTAGAGTAACACCATGGTAAAGCACAAGTCATCAATTCAAGTCTAGTAAAAGGATCCTATAATGATTCATACAAATCTCAGTGTCTAATTTTTCATAAGAGGATGTTTACTTAAGGTAAAAACACTATGGAAAATAAATAATAAATACTTGTCATGATTAGTTTTAGGTTTAACATTTTTTATGCTTGGAATAAATCACCTAATATGATTGAGGACAACTATAATGCTATATAGACTATTAAATATAGTATTTTTCTCCATCTTGATACTATAAGATGAGAAATAGTATAAGAATAGACATAATATATTTCATTTTCATAATTTTGAGGCACCCCATTTCAATATATAGGGACATATATATATATATATATATATATATATATATATATATATATATATATGTATGGGATGGGGGAGGTTGAGGATAGCTCTTCACGTTAATCTAATAATCAATCCATCAGCTTAGAATAAAATCCCAACCTAGTGTTACACTCGCCAAAATCTAGGAATCACTTGGGATCTCCTAGGGGGAGGTGGGGTGAGCTAAGTTAAGGTGGGTATGGGGTGCCCTCCTCCCATACCTACCCTACCTAAGTGTAGATGGGTGATAGGGTATCACTTTTCCCCTCCCCACCCTACCCAAGGGGGGAGGGGAGTTGGGGGAGGTGGATATGGGTTGATGATTATTGATCTAGGATGGGGTGAGGAGGTAGGGGTAAAGAAGAGGTAAGGGAAACCTATCCTTATCATTTGATTAGTTAGGTTGGGTATCAATGCCTCCAACTCAACTAGCCCTGGTTGTGTTCTAGTGAGATGGAGGGCACCTAGATAAATAGATAGATATATGATATAAATCAAAATAATTTATAGTAGGGTTGTTGGGCCCTTATCTATATATGGGAATAAAAAGTATCTCCCTTCCCCTCAAATTTAGTGATGGCATGGCCCCATCTAGATAGATCTGATGAGTGCCAATTTTAGTTATATATATATAGGGCCATTAGCCTATCCCTATCTATATATGTGCCTCTTAACCTATCCTAAAGGAACTCTATGGGCTAGGGTGGGAGGTAAGTGATCCATCTCAGTTTCCAATTCTATAAATGGGGATGGGGATGGGGATGGGGATGGGGATGGGGATGGGGAGGAGGAACACTTCAAACTATATATGTTATATGATGAGTCTTTATAGATCTTCAAGACTAAATTTATAGATATAGATTACCTAGATAGATATAGACTAACTAACTCTATTAGGGAGACCTCTATCTGGTCAAATAATTTGTATTATGTAATAGTCTAGATAGAGAGTTAGGTCAGTTGAGGTGATCCTAGACAGTTAGGTTAGTATCAGGGAGATTAGATTAGAGTCTCATTCTCCATACTATTACCCTCCATAATATCCCTTCATCTGTAATGGGGTGGAACCTTAACATAATAATGATGAAAATATACATGCCCCATATATAGAGTCCCTCATATGACATATTAATACTTGTACTTGTATAAATTGTTCAAAGTCATATTATGTAAAAGCTACCATATATAGTTGGAGGTGAAGAAGAAGGGTTCCTAGTAATATTATGTATAAGCTACCATATATAGTTAGAGGTGAGGAGGAAGTATTCAAAGTTGTATAAGTGTTCAAAGAATTACTAGGAAAGGATATGAATATTTATTTATTCATGAAATACTTCCTTTCATGCTTACACTTTTGTTATGCTCTATTTACTCATGTTCATGCTAGATGTGACTATCAACATGGTTGATTATGCTATGGGGATTGATGCTATGGATCAAAAAATGATAAGAAACTTCTTGAGATGCTAGAGGGTACAAAATTAATAGGTGTCAAAGCAACTATAATTTCTTCAGTGGGATCTATTTCTAGTATTAGAAACATTCCCAGTACCTCAATTCATCCCGTGGCATGAAATCCATCATTAGATAAATGATCATTTAGACATGCCATTTTGGGGTTTATTTTAATTTAATCTATTGCATCATTTGTATAGATGATTTCCTTTATGATCCCATTAATATTTCAATCTGAGTGACTCATTCATGTTGACAAGTGTTGTCATTAAAGTCAAGGTCAAGGTTGATGTCGTTGATGTCAATATACATTTGGTAAAGATGCATGGTGAAGTGGAATGTGACAAGAGAGAATTTAAAGGTAACTTTTTGTATCTCTATTAAGAGATAATTTGAAGTCAACCTAATGATTATTCTATGGTTGATGTCAAGGTTCAATACAAGGTAAGCATGTTTGAGTACCAGTCCTTGAGTAAAATCTTCTTAAGAAGACTAGTCACAAATATCATAGTCATATAATGCGCATGTGAATGATGAGCATGGAGAGGTATGTATAGAGGTATGATATTGTCTAAGGAACATAATATTCATGTGATCAAGGTGTACAAGTATCAAGGAGTTTTTAAAGGTCAATTGTCAAGATTCAAGTACTTGAGAAGCCTAGTCATGATACTAGTCATATCATGAAGAGACCCTATGAGAAGATATGAGCTTGATGGCCTAGTAAAATGAATGCATAGTGAGCCTACAGGGGTGAGATCCATAGACCTAGTATGCAACGATACCATCTCTAGACCTTGCTTGGCCTAATGAGGCATCATGATCTATTGTCAAGGCATATGAAGTATGTTTGACATTTTTTGAGAATGATAGATGTTTTGTGAGCATGTGAATTAGGTGGAGAGTGCTTGGATAGTGGTTATAATGTTTGTTTCAAGGCCTTATGTGAGTTGCAGGTCAAAGCCAAGCAAGTAAAGAGAGAGATGGTGGCCAAATGAGGTATGAGTTTCAGATTTCAAGATAAGAATGAGAATGTGATAATTTTTCAAAGGTGTGATAGGTTGTCCCAGGTGTGTTGACCAAGTCTGAGGTCAAAGTTTTTAAGAAAAGGCATGAAAAGTGGTTTTGAGGTTTCTCAAGTTCACATAATGAAGGGCTCTCAACCCAAGAAGAAATTTCAAGTGCTTATTAGAATGCTTAACACCTACATGGGAATATAATACATTCATGGTAAATTGGGAAGGGTCATAGATATAATTTCCCAACATTTTTTTTGAAATGAAGGGCTAAGCTTTATGAATAATCATTAAGACTAGAAGATGGTTTAATCCCTTAAAGAACCCTAAGAGTGACTCGATATGAAAGATATTTTTATAAAAGTGATTAGAATGGATTGGCATGGATATTTAAGCTATTGGATCATGTATTCAAATCTCCTAGGTACCTCTAAGTGTGATTGATTTGTGAAGTGAGTGAATGGACCTTGAAGGAAAGGCCTTGTTTCTCAGAGATTTATTGTAGCAGTCAAAGTTGATAAATGGATGAGGTTTAAGATTAATAATTTTATTAAATGTCCATTGTGGTTCATAATTATATTATATCCCTTGAGTGTGTTAAAATATTCATATAAGTTGACCTATCGCTAATAGGCCTAATGGTGCAGACAGTGAGAAAACCAGGTTGAAGTGAGAAGTTGATTAGGGATGTGGTATCATATATTAGGGATGAATTAAAGTGTATGTATAGGTTTTTAAATAATTTTAAGACATGTTAATTTTGAATATATATTTTTTAGGTCGATGGATATGATGAAAATGTTGCTCATAAGTTGACCTATCTAGTGAAGATGAGATAGTAAAGGTGTAAGTTCATGAGATTGGTATACAAGACCAATATTGTCAATTGAACATGGTATATTTCTATCTGAAAGTTTCATAATGATCTCATAATATCATTCACATGCATCATAAATCTCTGAAAGTGTCTACACATGTGTTTAAGGTCATTATCACCATGATTGTGTTTGAAGGTAAACTGACAGATCTGGGTAAGCAAGTTGTAGTGATGAGTTGGAGACTATTTTACTTGATATGAAGAATAAAATTAATATTATGTTATTTTTAGGAAATTAATGTCCTATAAATTATTTTCAAAATCTTTTAAATTAGTGAAAGTGATTGAAATGGTAAAGCCAAAATGGGTTGATTGGTGCAGGTTTGACTATGTATACTAAAGACAAAAGATTGGTTTGCAAGACTAATATTTGGCATTATAAATTATGATAATTGTATTTGAGAGTGATATATATATGTTAAATAATATCTTGAATGTTTAATATGTCATATAAATTATTCTTTCAAGTGTTGAAGATCAAGTTTGCATGATTGTGTTTTGAGGCTAGTTGGTACTTCTAAGTGGGCTACTTGTAGAGAAGGGTTTGAGTACTTTTGCCTTGATTTATGAAGTATAAAACATATGGTGATGAAAAAAAGTTCATGTATCTTCTGTATACATAATTTTTTTTCATGGTTTTTTGGAAAAAAATTGTTTTACTTTAGTTATTCAAAATAAACTTTCTGAGTATGCACAGGTCTAATATGATCAGTACTAATGATGTGCTTCAAGTAGTGGTTTGAGATAAAAAGTGTCTTGGATAAAATATGATCCTATAAGGGGTATATTTTAATGGAATGTTATGTTTTCCTCATTTTTTAAGTGTTTTAAATTGGTCCAAGGAAGACAAAGTGTAATGTGTCTTAGAACAAACCTAATGGAATTAGGTCTTTATGAGACCTAAAGGTAAGATAAGGCCTAATTGAGGTAGGTCAGACCTAAAGTGACATAAATAAAATTTGATACATGTATATTATATTTAATATGATCCATTTAATGGCTGAACTAATACATTTAAGGGTGCTTGGCTGACTATAGAAGGATATGAATAAGAAAGACTTGTATAAATACTAGGCATTTTTAGGCCTATTAAAGAAAAGGAAAAGAAAGTGAAGAAGATAACACATTGATAATAATAATAAGGTATCATAGACCATAATAAGATAATATAGGATCAATAATTAATATTTTATAGAAGTTTTTCATATGAGGATCAAGGTCATATGACCTAATCAAGTCAAGAAAAGGGCTAGTTGAGCAAAAAAGGCTAGAGGGCAATTTAAGAGGGATAAAAGTGTGTGAAGAGCTAAGAAAGGATATCATCATAAATTGTATGATAAAAAATGTATTATAAAGGTGATCAATTGTTTCAAGTGGATGAGTTGTTGCTGGTTTATCTAGGGGGTTGGTGCCCCCTTGCAAATGGGTGCTTGCTAAAGCCTAGATGAGTTGGTGCTTAACTAGTTGGGGTTGGTACTCCATGTGAAGTTGGTGATTTACTAAAGTTGATGTTCATATTATATTATGATATTATATTTGAATATATCAGTGTGTTTTCATCCAATTGATGGTTTTCCACACATATGTTGTGTTATTTTGTGTTCTTATGTTTCATGCTTATGTAGTTGATTGCTTATGCATTGTTTGATTCACATGCTTGAATGAATGTTCATGAATACTTAAGTAGAATTGAAAGAAAGTTTTTTGAAGACTAATTCACCCCCATATCATTCATTTTTATTAAAATATTTGGTATCAAATCATGGTCCTTTAAAGTAGGTATAAAAACCAAAAGGAGATCCTAAAAGCAAGGATGGCTAGTTAACAAGCTCAAGGTGGTTTCTTTACCAATAAGGGTATATTATTCAATGGATATAATTACACCTTTTGGAATGTCAAGATGAATATATAATTTATGTCTCAATTTCATGATATCTGGAAGCTAGTTGTGGATGGTTATAATGCTCTTCCTATTCTACCAATTAATGCAACAAGTAATAAATCTAGTAAAAACAACTCTAAGGCAATGAATGTTATTCTTTGGGGCCTATCAGAGGTATATATTATGAAGGTAATAAACTATGAATCATCTAAATATATATGGGACAAATCAAAAAATATATATTAAGGAGACACTAAGGTGAAGATGGCCAAGTTTCAGACTCACTGAAGATAGTTAGAAAGCTTGAAGATGAATGAAGATGAAATCATTACATCTTACCTGTTGAAGGTTGATGAAGTTTTCAATATCATTAGAGGATTAGGAGAATAAGTGAAATAATCTATTATTTTTCAAAAAGTGTTGAGATCACTAACTCCTAAGTTTGACTCTAAGGTGCCTGCAGTAGAAGAGAAACAAGATTTGGACAAGCTAGAGATGGATTGGCTTCATGGCATCATGACTGCCTATGAAATGAGAACAAATGAAATAAGACCTCTCAAAAAGGAAGATGATTTTAAAGTTGAGAATAAATCAAAATCCAAGAAGTTCAAGGATGAAGAATGTTCAGATGTTGATGATGATCAACTAATAGCCATATTTGGAAGGAAATCAAGGATTGGATCAAGTAAATACAAGGGTAAGCTTCCTTTCAAATGTTTTAACTATGGCAAGATTGGTCACTTTTCATCTAAGTATCCAAATAAGGATAATACTGAGCATGTATAAGATGATGAACATCATGGAGATGATAAGAAGGCCTACAATCTTGACAAAAATAAGGAGTTCAGGAAGTATCAAGGTAAGAAAGGAAATTTCAAGGACAAGAGAAGCTTTTATACTAAAGAAGATAAATCTTCTGATGTAAGTGACTCAAGTGCATCAGATAGTGATGATGGTAGTAATGAACTCAAACATGACAATAATGAAACCTTATTCATGACCATAGAATTAGACAACTAGGGTTTCTCAAATAGGAAAGGCCTTATGGTTGATGTAGAATTAGATGAAGAAGAAGCTGAAGTGAACCTTGAGGCAAAATTGGTAAGTGCCCTAGAGGATTTGAAGTTTCAAAGGAGAAAGAATCACAAACTAAGATCATTAGTTAAGGACTACAAGGAGCATATCAGCTTGTTCGAGTAAAGGCTGAGTAACACTTCCAAGGAGTATGATGTGATCATCAATCAAGTTGAGGCATAGATGAAGGTAGTCAATACAAGCCTAAAGGCTAAAGAGGAATAATGAATCAGGTATGAAACTAAAGTTAAATCCCTAAAAATTGAGTTAGATCAAACATCTAGCAAGGTAAATAGCTTTGTGAAGTTTGAAAAGAGCACTAAATCTCTAGATGATATCTTGAGTATTCAAAAGTATGCAAGTGACAAGACAGGTCTTAATTTTAAAGAAGACAAAAAGGTGGAAGCTTAGGTCAAAGAAAAGGTTATTTAAAACAAGAAGGTCAACATACAAAGACATATCAAACAACTCAATGTTATAAGGTATGCCAATTCATTCAATGGTTACTATTTTATGTGCATTTAGTCTAGTCATAGAGCAAGAGAATGTATAAGACCTTCCAAGAATGAGTATTTATTAAACTATGTAAGGAGTCAAAGTTTACATCAATCAATTGGCATGTATAAGGTGGTTTGCTACAATTGTCATAATATAGGATATATTTCAAGATTCTATCCTAACAGAGGTAGAAGGTCATCAAATCAAAATAGGAGTTTTAAAGCTTCTAAAATGCAAGAAAGAGGTAAAATGAATGTATGGAAATGAAATATATCATATATGAGTCATGGTCAATATACAAGCTCGAGTGGACTATTTTATATGATAGAACATGCTTCAGATGTGAAATTAAGTCAAGAATGCTTATTGTCATCACACATTGATGCCATATTAATGATCAAATGTTTGATGAAGAGATCAAGCCTATAATGTCAATCAAGCCCAAAAGGATATTGAAGGACATTTAGTCATGTGAGATCATGGAGATATGGGAATATCCTTAACTTGTGATGTTTTATTTCTCTATGGAAAGGGCTGACTTCATTAGGATTCATGAAGACACTCTTTTATTAGGAGAAACATGGTGATTGTTTGGATTAAGGGGGGCTATTCAGGTTGATGATTGAGCTTGATCTATGTTGAGAAGCAAACTTGTGTTCTAATTTCATCAGAATGAGGTATGCATGAAGTAAGGGGGAACATGCTCCTATTTTTCTTCATAACCCATGTTGTAAGAAGGTGTGATTAAAGATGGCAGTTTGTTGAAAACCCTTTGTCATTAATGTCAAAGGGGGAGGAAGTTCATGAAGGGAGTATGACCAGATTGGGAGAGATGAGAGTGATCAATTTGAAGAATGTTTTACCATCAATGATAAAAAGGGGGAGTTTTTTGAGAAGTGTTGTCATTGATGTCAAGGTCAAGGTTTATGTCATTGATGTCAAGATACATTTGGTAAAGATGCATGGTGAAGTGGTTTGTGACAAGGGATAATTTGAAGGAAACCTATCACATTTATATTGAGAGAATTTTAAGGAAACCTAACGATTATTTTGAGTTTGATGTCAAGATTCAATACAAGGTAATCATGTTTGAGTACCAATCCATGAGTACAAGGTTCTTAAGAAGCCTATTCATAACTAGCATAGTCATATCATGAACATGTGCAAGATGAGCATGGAGAGTTATGTATATAGGTATGATACTATCTAAGGAACATAAAAGTTATGTGATCAAGGCGTATAAGTATCAAGGTTAGTTGTCAATCTTCAAGTTCTTGAGAAGCCTAGTCATGACACTAGTCATAACATGAAGAGACCCTGTGAGAAGATATGATCTTGATGGCCTAGTAATATGAATGCACATAGGAATAAGAGGTTATATGAGATAGTTAAATCATGCATATGATGCATTAGAGCAGTCATAAGATTCTCAGAGTGAGCCTATAGGGGTGAGACCTGTAGACCTAGTATGTAATTAGACCACCTCTAGACCTTACTTGGGCTAATGAGGCATCATGATCTATTGTCAAGGCATATTAAAGATGTTTTAAATTGTTTAAAGATGAGATATGTTGTGTTATCATGTATATTAGGTAGAGATTGCTTGGAAAATGGTTAGAAGGTTTATTTTAAAGCCTAATGTGACTTGGAGGTCAAAGCCAAGCAAGCAAAGAGAGAGATGGTGGCCAAATGAGGTATGAGTTTCAGATTTCAAGATAAGAATGAGCATGTGATCATTTAAAATTATGTGATATTTTTTATTAGGTGTGTTGACCAAGTCTAAGGTCAAAGTTTGTAATAAAAAACATGAAAAGTGGTTTTGAAGTTTCTCGAGTACATTGAATGAAGGGTTCTCAACCTTAGATTAAATTTCAAGTGTTAATTGGCATGTGTAACCTCTGCATGGGAACCTAATCCATTCATGGTAGATGGGTAAGGGTCCTAGATCAAAGTTACAATAATTGGTTTTTGGAATAAAGGGCTAACCTTTATGAATAATTAATAAGATTGAAAGATGGTTTAAACCCTCAAAGAACCCTAATAGTGATCTAATATGAAATATATTATTCTAAAAGTGCTCATAATAAATTGTTATGGATATTTAAGCTATTTTATCATGTATTCAACTCTCCTAGGCACCTCTAGATGTGATTGGTTTTTTAGGTGAGTGAGTGGACCCTATAATAAATGCCTTGGTTTTTAGTAAGTTCTAGCCCTTAGGTGTGCTAAACTGGTCATACAAGTTGACCTATCCTTAACAAACCTAATGGTGTAGATAGTGAGAAAACCAAATAGAAGTGATAATTTGATTAGGGATATGATATCATGGATTAGGGATGAATCCAAGTACATATATAGGTTTTTAAAGACTTGTAAGACATGGTAGTGTTGGATAGATGTTTCAGAGGTCAGTGGATATGATGAAAATGTTGTTCATAAGTTAGCCTATCTAGTGAAGATGAGATAGTGAAGGTGTAAGTTCATGAGAATGGTCTACAAGACCAATATTGTCAATCTACCATGGTATATTTCTATCTGAGATTTTCCTAATGATATAATAATATCATTTAAATTCATAATAAGTATCTAAAAGTATCCACACATGTGTTGAAAGTCATTATCACCATGACTGTGTTTGAAGATAAATTGGCAGATTTGGGTAAGCAAGTTCAAGTGATGATTTGGAGACTCTTTTCCCTAATATAAATCATAAAATGCATATGATGTTTTTATTTAGGACATGAATTTCCTATCCATGCTTTTTATAATCTTGGAAGTCAGTGAAAGTGATTGAAATGGTAAAGCCAAAATATTGGTTTGCAAGACCAATATTTGGCATTACACCTTGTGATATTTGTATTTGTGAAATATATAGAGATTTAAAATAATATATTAAATGTGTCATAGGTCATATAAATTATTTATTTAGGTGTTGAAGATCAAATTTTCATGACTGTGTTTTGAGGTT
Source organism: Torreya grandis (assembly GCA_037957365.1). Taxonomy (NCBI): domain Eukaryota; kingdom Viridiplantae; phylum Streptophyta; class Pinopsida; order Cupressales; family Taxaceae; genus Torreya; species Torreya grandis. Next base: position 5,606,956 of record JARHVA010000040.1, read on the forward strand.
AATTGGCAGTTTTGAGTGGGCTACTTGTGGAGAAGGGTTTGAGTACTTTTGCCATGAGTTTTGAAGTATAAAACATATAGTGATGAACCTAAGGTCATGTAGATTATGTATATTTTTTTCATGGTTGTTTGAAAAATTTATGTTTTTACTTTAATTATTCGAAATGGACTTTCTGAGTATGCACAAGCCTAATATGATTAGTATTATTGGTGTGATTCAAGTAGTGGTTTGAGTTAAAAAGTGTCATGGATAAAATATGAGCCTATAAAGAGTATAATTGAATGTCATATGATGTTTTCCTTCCATTTTAAGTGTTTGTAAGTGGTCCAAGGAAGACAAAGTGTAATGTGTCTTAGAACAAACCTAATGGAATTAGGTCTCTATGAGACCTAAAGGTAAGATAAGGCCTAATTGAGGTAGTTCAATCCTAAAGGGACTTAAATAATGTTTTATCCATTTATATGAGATGTCCTATGATCCATTTCATGGCTGACCTAATGAGGGTAAGTTTTCTTGGCTGACCAAGAATGACGTGAACAAGAAAGACTTGTGTAAATATTAGTCATTTTATGCCTATTAAGAAAAGGAAATGAAAGTGAAGAAGATAACACATTGATAATAAAAAAAAGGTCTCATAAAACATAATAAGGGAATATAGGATCATTAATGAAGCTTTGACAAAATTTTTGTATATGAGTGTCAAGGTCATATGGCCTAATTAAGTCAAGAAGAGGGCTAGTTGAGCAAATAAGGCTAGAGGCTAATTTGAGAGGGATAAAAGTGTGTGAAGAGCTGAGAAAGGAGATCATCATATATTATATGAGAAACAAGGTATTTTTAAGGTGATAAAGTGTTTTAGGTGGTTGAGTTGGTGTTGAGTCATCTAGGGGGTTAGTGCCTCCTTGCAAGTGGATGCTTGTTAAAGCCTAGCTGAGTTAGTGCTTAGCTAGTTGGGGTTGGTGGTCCATGTGAAGTTTATGTTTATCTTATAGGACTATAATAAATTTTTATATATCATTGGGTTTTCATCCCTTTGACAGTTTCCCACACATATGTTGTGTTATGTTGTGTTCTTATGTTTCATGCTTGTATAATTGATTGCTTATGCATTATTTGATTCACATGCTTGAATGAATATTAATGAATACTTAAGTATAATTTGAAGATAGGTTTTTGAGGAATTATTCACCCCCCTCTCAGTCATTTTACTTCCAATAATTCGTCTTTCGAGTGAGTCTAGTCACTAGTCTTCGGTCTATGAGAGTTACTCATCCTATCTATAGGCGAATCAATCATTGGAATAGGGTGAATTGAGGATGGTGGCATGGAGATTAGATGAATGTTTTATGTAGAATGAATGGATATATAGATGGGAATTTTTATATGCATGTATATGATCTTCTCAATGACTACCTTGAGCTCATCCATATATGTTAAAACACACTACACAAATTCAATGTTCATGTTAATCCTCAAACTTCTCCAAGAATAAAAAGATACATACAATGAATGGATCTAAAAGTGCAATTTCTAAGTGATTATTTACATGCCACAATATGACACATATATTTTCTTGTTAAAATATCTCTTGGCAAGCTTTGACACTATGACATTGAAATTTAAAATTACCATTGACTCGCATTCTTTTTCATTTGGGATAAGTTCTGAGGACATCCATAGACTAACATGCCTACCGTAAAAGAATGTGAACCATGTTCATATGGAGGCCTTGCTGTCTGATGTGGAAAAAAAATATTTGGAGTCCCACTATGTCTTGAAAATGGATGGTATGATGTTTTTATTTTATAATTCATCAATTTTGTAGATTAATTTTGCTTTTGTTAGTGATTATTAATAATACGCTGTTAATGTTTTTTTATTTATATCTATCTATAGTCACTAAAAAAGGGGGATTAAATTTGAATCTATAACATATTCTTTTCTACTTACCATGATTAAAAATTTTCAAGCCAGATTAGTATTATAAGGAAGATCATCAGATATTCTCTTTTGCGATCTTCTGTGTATCCTACATACTGTCAGTGGTCAACAATTTGATTAGCATTCATTTATATCTAACATAATTAAGGATGATTTAAATTTTGATCTTCAAAATAAAAATCCTACATTTTCATGTACAAATTTTATTATTACAATCTAAAATGATATTTTTTTCCAAATCGAGGGCACAAATATTCCAACCACTCTTCATCAAAAAATGGGTTTCAACTCACTCTCCATTAGAGAACAGGAGGTTAGGTTGCAAACTTGAAATGCACTATAATTATTTTAAAATGATTATATGATCTCTTTAGTATAACTAATATTTTCTTTATTTATTACAGAAAAAATTATCTCAAACCATTGCTAGAAGAAAAGCAATAATTAGGGGTCATCAACCAACTAAAGCCTCTACTGAATTAGAGATGGATGTAAAATCATCTTTGCAACCATTGCTTAAACAAAAGTGCATGAGAAGCTTGATTTCACCTCCAACACATCTTAGTCAAGTTTACTCTTATGCTATCGATATAACTTCTTACACAATGTCATTCTCAAAACTGATAATTTCATTATAAAAAATGATAAGTTTATCATTGTATTATTTTAATCATTTATATTTACAGCATCAGCGTCTATACCACAAACTTCCTATCATCAATCATCGGCAGCTTCTAATTTTTTTTTACAATAATCTTCTCTAGTGGTTTTTCAACATCAAAGTACGTAATTTAAAAATTTTAAGCTTTTTATTTTTGGTATATGTTAATTTAATATTAAATTTATTTTATTTTCATTTTTATATGAGATAATCTTATTTGATTTACAGGTCCAACTCCCACTCAAAGGATAAATATACCACCACCCCACACTAAAACTAAGGAGCAAGGGGAATGTTTATCATTTATCGGCACAAAGTGGTGGCACTCTACATTTAACAACATCTAAGTTTACAAAATTTTCACTTGGTGGTCTCCCTAGTGCAATGAGAACCACATTTATTCAACAAATTGATCTTGATGATGAGTTTTTAGAGATTAATAGTGGGACCCCCATACCATTTTTTAATCCTCATGAAATGGTATAGGGTTCTCATCCAAATGTAATAAATACTTTTCAATGACATTCTACACCCACCTCTTCGCCTAGTACAACTACTCCTACTGATGATATTCTATAATATGGTGATCAACTTACATTTTTTCGATTGAATAATTTATTGAAAGATAATGCTAAGGCCTTCATTAATGATTTTTTTGTTAGTAACATTGATGGTTTAAAATCATGGGAGTATCAGGTGAAATTTTTGATTCAAGAAATCAATGTCTATTTTCACAACCATTCACAACACAATCAATTGTTTTCATTGGTTGAATTTAGTTTGAAAAAACTAATGTTTTTTTAACCAAATAGTTTCTAGATCTTGAAATTTAAAATGCTGAAGTTTGAGAATAATAAAATAAATGGGTGAAAAATAAAAGCCTTATAACAATTACAGAGGTAGAAAAATAAAAAGTCACGGTAAGTTTTACTCTTTATTATTTTTGGTAATTATTATTATTTTTTTATAATTTGAGCTAATTGATATTATTTTTTAATCATTAGAGAGCATGGCTTGGATCTTGATGTTTTATTTAAATAGAAAGTTGAAGTGGACCTCACCTTGATTTTATTAGGAGATGCTAATAAATAAGAACTTACAAATCTTGCCAATAACAAAGGATCTTATGGAATTAGGAATCCTGAAAGATAACACTAGCAAAGTGGAAGGTCAAGGAACCATAATGTCTTCCATTTAATAAATGTAGACAAACACCCAAGAGTCTAACAAATAATGATATTTTAATTATTGGTAATGTATTTATGTTTTGTAAATATTGTAATCTGAGGAATCGGCTTGAGCCTAAAAAATTGTAATTTTAATTTTATCTTATCTATAATATTTTATATTTGTGGCTTCATTAGTGTTTATTGTATTTAAATTTTACATCTATATTTTCATTTCAAATGGTTATATAATTCAGTGTATGTTAAATTTTAAATAATTCATAGTAAATATTGGTAAAGAAATAAATTTCAAGATTCACAAACAACATAATTGTGAGCCTATGAGGTACCATTTGATACAATACTACTAGTCACATAATACATTTATGAATTAAAAATAGATAAAATATTATTCAGTAAATAACATAAATATATCGCATGAATAAGAATTTAATTTCTATATATTCAGAGTACATACCAAAATAAAACTTAGGTAGTTGAAACAATCCTTTTACAACCCATTCTTCATAACTGACATTCATATGTATAGTGTCAGAGGTGTTTTCAGTATCTTTTTTGGTCACTGTATTAGTGACTATTCTTCTTTCAGTGAGAGAAATCCAAATTGAAAATGCTTTTTCAAATGGAAACACATCCACTGGATAAAATGAAAAATACAACCTCAAACATGTCTCAATATTTTTGTCCAATTTATTTTGAAGTTTTGATCTAATGAAAGATAATGCACTAAATACCATTTCATCTTCCATGAACCACAAAATCATTGTTTATTACAATTCATATAATCAAAAATATTTACTAATATTTTCTTCCAAAACATTACTGTGATACATTTTTTTCCATAGCTTTGTAATATCACCACTTTTTATTGGTTCATTTAAGCATTGATATTGATCAATCATTAGAAGTTCAAAATATGTTGACTGAGATGTTAGTAAATCCTTTTGAAAAATACCCTTAGCTTCAACTCCATTGAGCTCTATAGATTTACTGAAATGATTAGTGATAGTACCCATGTGTTTAATAAATAAATTAATTGTTATTTCTTCACCATCTATAGTGTTTCAAAATATAGGATTCATCATTCCCATGGCTTCAAGTAAGTCATCCCTTTTATAAATTATCTCAAATGTTAGTAGATAAGCTTTTTGAAATATTTATAAATTTTAGTTGTGTCTCATACATAACATTATCATATAGAACTAGTGTTACTAGAAATTCTTCAATTTCTACTCCAACCAAATCAATTCATTATTGGAAAGTGAGTAGTGGTATCTACTTTCCATTAACAAAAATAAAAGATGATAATTAATATTGAATTTCAAATAGTTTTGAGGGTCTTTAATATCTGTTAAAATTTTAAAACTACTAAATACTGGTTCCTTAAAACTTTCTTGCGAGAAGTATAACATATCTAGAGATTAACCAACCCATTTCCTCAACCATATGAAGTCAATAATATATGGATCTCTCTTGCGAATATTTCGTAAACAATGCATTTCTTTCAAGATGGGCACAATACCACACAATGTTATTAGAGTTTAAAAATATGTCAAATAGTACAACAAAGATTTTGTGTTGTCAACTTCTTTTTGGTATTTAAACATAAAACCTGATAATGATAGATATTCTTCAAATATTATACATGCATACTCATACATGGAAATCCATCTTGTATCAACATTTAAAAAAAAAAAATCCATCAGTCACTCTAATTAATTTTTTTTGAAACTCTAGGAATATCTTTGGATTGCTTGACATGTATGCATGCAAGTCACAGATAAGATCCCACACTTTTGTGACATTTACAAATGTGATAATAATTTTTTAATAAAGATTCATTATATTTTCCATGAAATGAATTGGAATCATATATGGGGAAACTATTATTTGTATTCAAACACATAGACTAGTTCTATTACCTTGCATTACTGATGCACCATTTGCACCAATACACACTAACTTGGTACCTATATCATAATAATCCATCCAAAATATATATTTCAAATTAGAAATAACTAATTTATAAAGGTTATTATAATTATAATTTTACATCATTTTATGTATAGATAATAAGTGAGGTTTCCTTGAATTGTTCTCAAATGTATAAACATGCATGCAAATCTGTGATGTGTTGTTACCTCATCAATAGAGAGTGAGATAAACTATATTGTTTTAAATTTTTCTTTCAAATATTCCTTTTCAATCATCACAAGAAATTTCACCATTTCCCAAGCACTATTATCTGACCAATGTGATTGTTGAATGTTATGAAATCCATTATGTTGAAATAAAATCTTATAATCTAAAAAATCAAAGATTGGTTTGCCTCTTTTCAAGATATGATATATAGTGAAGAACTATATATTTTTGGCATGTAGATTAAACTGAGAAACTTTATCAAATTGATTTTTAATTATTCATAATTTCACATTGAGTTGTCATTGATGTTTCTAATGATTTTCATATTTTTTACATTACATTGATACATGCAATATTTTGCATTTTCACATCTCATTATTCTTTTAGTTTGTCCATATTTTTATTTCACTAACAAATATATTTTTTCACATTGTTTCTCAATTGTGTCCAAATTAAGTTTCAATTTTTGGTCCTTTCCAAGTTTCCAACTGGATATTGTGCATTTACATTTTGTTGGTGTGTCAGTATTATTTTCTAGCTCTACAAGTTTAATGAATGGATATTTAGCTACCCAATTGAACATAAATGACCTTCCAATTGTCCATGTAATTCTCTTATTTCACAAAAAGTTTTAAGTGTTGTTTATAATTGAAGTTTATCTTGGATGAGTATAAATCTCATTCAGTATTAGGTTCTCATCATCGACATCAGTAATATCCTCCAATCTTTTTTTCTTGAATTGTATTTTTGAGTTGAATTTTATATCAATGTTATTATTTCATGAGATTAAAAAATTGGTTGTAATATTTCCACATATAGTTTGTAATTTTCCTTCGATGGTGGTATTTCATAGCAAAGTATGTCTTCTAGAGGAGGCATTATATTCAAAAGGGTTATCAGTGGGTTCTGTATGAAAAATAGTTTTAGACATTGTAATTATTATTGAACCTTAATATGAAAGTGAAAATAAATAACAATACATTAAATCATTTAATATTTAGTGCATGTGTTTGGTGTCTAGATAAAATAAGATAATAGGTTCATTTTATTGCCTCTTATATTTTTAGTAAAATCCATTGAATCACACCTGTAGGCAAATGACAAAAGTACAGATGGTTGACAACACTCATATAAAAAATAAATGATTATTTAGAATGCAGGTGACCAACTATAAATGTGGATGATTGATAATAAATGTATGTGATTGACATCAAATGTAGATGATTGACAACAAATCCATATGATTGAATGTAATCAGGGTGTCTAATATAGTATAAATAGTGTCGAATGTACCCAAATTGACTTTTGAGGTATTGGTGAAATAAATTTATAATAATGTAATTTAATTTAAATAGTAGGTGAGATAACCATAAAAAGTAACTTACATCCCAAACATTTAAGTGATTATGTGTTGACTACCCCATAAAATCACCAAATGTTGACTTCTAAAACCAAAATATTTGTGAATTAACAAAAATTCACCATTAAAATTTTACATGATTTAGACCTTTGGGAATACTGATCCTATGACTTTTATGGAAATAGTGATGAATAAGGCATGTTTTCTCACTTGAATACTTGATTGAGTGCTTCTTGGTATGTTACCTGCTAAGTTTCTAGTGTTTGCTAGATGAAGAATAAATGAGAGTTGATATTGTATATATACCAATCCTTTTGGAAATATCTCTCACTAAACAATTTAGGTCAACCTTTTGGATATGCTTAATTTGAAAATTGGATGAATTTTAGGCATTTGACACTTTGTAGGAAAATTGGACACTTACGTCCATGTAGGACTCTGTCTGGGATGTAAGTGTCTAGGAAGCTAAAAAATAGGTGTAGGTCTAGAACTAGTAGTGAAGGATAATGATGAGGTTTTAGAGATTTTTGCACATTATAAAAGGTCTGGTCATTAGAATAACAATACTCTGACTAAGATGTATGTAATTAGGCATAAAGAGACAATGAATGTGAGCCTTTTAGTAGCGGGCATGTCTATAACTTAAAATTATAATCATGATAGATATTTCCAAGTGTAAAATATTGAGGTACTACATAAATAAGATTTTTGTATCTACATCCCCCTCCTTTAGTCTAGTAATGAAATTGATAGTTTAAAGGAAAGAGATGTATACCTAGATATGTATAGGGTAAGTGCACAAAATTGGGGAATAAAAAGGGGCCTACCCGTGGACATGATTTTCCTGAAATTTCAAAAATGTGAAATTTTATAGATAATTTAAGATATCTACACTCAGAATTTGAAGATGGTTTAAGCACATGAAATGTAGTATTTCAAGTCTAGTTTCCAAAATAATATATATATTTTAAAAATAGTTAATTATAACTAGGTCAAACATCTAAATTTTGAAGATAAACTCTTATTTTTTTAAGAAAATAGAATATATAGATGGCCATGTGGCACACAATTTTTTTAGAAGCATTTAATATTGTTCAAAACACTTTGGTGAAAATTTAGATAAGATCTTCTAGTTTGTGACCTATATTTTTTTGTATTTTTAAATGAACACTTTTTAATAATTTTTTCAAGTAAATAGATCTTAAAAACTGACAAAAAAAATGGATAGCCGCCTGTGTGACACGCCTAACTACCTAAAAAAAATGATTTTTTTTTTTTTTGGAATGTGTGTATAATTAGGTCTAGTTAGTGACCATATATCTTGTTTTTCACTTGGATCAATGAAAGATAAATCACATGAACGTGTATGGGCAGTATGTTTGCAACATGTAGTGGCCTAAAAAAGGTATAGTTAAAAATCAACATAGTTTGAAACCTTAAATTAGACCAAAAAAATATAAAAATCATAATTGTGGAAAAAGGAGAGTGTGTTCATTGTGATGGTATTAAGTTTTTGAATTTTACCATTGAAATTCATAATGCATTTGGTGATCAAAGTTTAATTTTTTTATTTTTTTATCAATACTTTTGGACTCAATTGTAGATTGATAGGTCCAAGCCTTTAGCTCAGGAACCAAGCCATTCCCATGCCAAAAATCTTAGTGTTTGAATTCAAATTCAAATTACATGATCATGTTAATAATGTGATTACATTATTAACCATGCTAGTAATACAATCACATTAATAACATGATTGTGTTATATATTCATAACACCCAAAAACATGAATTCACTCTTGAGCTTAAATTTTATATATGTTCTTATATGTTCTTGAGCTCCCTAATAGTGGTGTTCTTTCATGTGATATGGGAAAGATCCCTAACCTTGGGTAGTGAATTAAGGTGTTATGGTATCACATTAGACTTCAAAAATTTTATGGGAATTTTAATATGTTGACTTGACTACTTATATTTACTTGGATTTAAGGTGTAACTCATTATACATTTTATGATATAACTGATTTTATCATGAGATGCCATACAATGCATTTTTTAAACCTATGGCCAAAACTCAGCTTTTAAAGTGCTAATCTAACTATGTATCTGAATTAAATTGGGGATATTTAGATCCCATTCAACCTAATTGCATGACTATAAAATGTGATTTGGGAGTTGATCAACTCCAATTTAATTTTCTCTATTGAATCAAAGAAACATTATTTATTTATATACAATTTCTACATGTATAGAATATGGTTTTGAGCTCAATAAACTTGAAGTGATCAATTAATGAATGAAAATCTTGATTAGTTAAATTGTGGAGGTAATTAGGGTCAAAATTAACCACATGAACCTATTTTAAATCATATATTATGTGATTTGGAATGAAATTAATCTTAATGTCATGTCATATATAATTAACCAAAGAGTTGATTTATTTAATTGAGGAGGCACTTGAGGCCAATTTGAACCCATTTAAGAGCAAGATATGATTTGGGACAAAATTAAGTTTGATTCTATCATAAATTGATCCAATTAGTCAATTTGTGTAATTAGGGGAATGATTTGGAAAAAAATGATCCCTTAAACCAAATTTATGGCTCAATCGATTGTATAATATATGCAACGTATATGGCTTAACTGAACCTAATTTTATCAAAAATGAAAACATGAAGGTAATTGTCATAAATAGGTGAAAAAACAACTAAAATTTTCTTCAATTACCTTAGTGATTGGACCCTATGTCCACTATCTTAAACCATAAACCCTATATCATTTAACTTAAACCCTAAACCCTGTACCATTTACCTTAAACCCTAGGCCATAAGTCCTAAACCCCAAACACTTTAAATTGTAGACCTTAAACCCAAAACCAATAAATTTATCCCAAATTAACATCCTTTATATAGTAAGAATTAGGTTCATACGGATGAACTTGGTAAAAATTAAATCACTCATTACCATAATTGACTTAATTGGCTCAATCTATGATGATGTAGGGGCTTGTTAAGACTAAAATCACAATCTTTACTCACAAATATAGGTTTAAGGAGATTAAATTTTCCATAATCACCTTCATGATTTTACCTTATATACCCTAAAAGCTATACCCTAATCCCTAATCACTAAAGTTCCTAATCCCTAAACTCTAAACCATAAATATAAACTCTTTAAACACTAAACCAATCATTTTATCCCAAATTAACATCATTTAGACTAAGAATTAAGTTGATAGGGCTCCATTTGGCCTAAATCACATGGCTAATTTCCCCATTTGAATAATTCACTCAATCTACATGATGACATGGGGTATAGTGACAACCCAAAAACACATTATATAGTCACAAATGGGTTTAAGTGGTTCAGATTGTCCTCATTTATCTTTTTGATTGACCCTATGTACCCTAAACCCTAAACATTATACCTTAAATTTTAGATCTAAGATATTAGTGACTAGTTAAGAGCAAACCTAATGAGTAATTGACTAGTTTAAAAAAATATTATTTGAGAGTGGATTTTGAATTGAATTGAGAAAAAGAGTGGATAAGTGAGGTTGAAATTTTTCATGATCTTAGAGCATATGAATAGGACTTTAAAAGCTTTCTTAAACATATAAATTCACTATGCATTAGGTGGTATTATGGGATGATAAAGGGTTTTGGTAAGATATAGATCATTATCTCATGATTGAATATTCTATTTTAAGTCAGTAAGGTTTCCTTTTATTAGACTAAAGACATTATAGTCAAGGCCATGTAGAAGTTCATCTTGTAAGTTTATCAAAGATAAAGCTACAAAGAGGAAGAACTGAACCATGTACATGGTCACCAAAAGGAGTTGATTGTAGAAGAGGTATTGATAGAGATTACTCGATAGGTGAGGGAAAATATAAAGGAATGAAAATCATAGAAGGCATAAAAGTAGTAGGCCTAATTTCAAGAAAAGCTAGTTAAAAAGGCATTCGATCCAGGTGAAGATGAAAAATCTAGTAACTTATAGGTATAGGTATGCAAGTGAGAAATTTGTAGGGATTTATGAATGTTTTTATGTCTTTACCTTATACAAGTATGAACATGATTACGTATGGGCCTTAAGTGAAATAAAATTATGCTAATGATCAATTCAAAATTTATAAATGGGTGATGAGAAATGCAAAATATATAAGAGTGTCATTAGTCATTTCCACTACCCACAATCAAATCAAAACTTTAATTTAAAAAAATATGGGAGATCAGAGATTTATAGCATTGAAAAGAACAATTTTTTAATCCTTCTTTTTGTACAACATTAAATATGAGATCTAATAGATAATAGATTGAAAGATCAAAACATCACTATACAATAACATTTTAAATTAAAATTGAATATAAATTAAATATATTAATATAATTTAGATGAAAACTCTAAAAAATAATATAGGGACATATACAATGTTAATAATACATAGATTGCCATGATAGGCATACAAAAAGTTACAACATCTACCAATAGAGTATCTAATGTTAGGTGAATGTCATATATGCATATACAATACCAAAAATGTGTATATTGCTATATAGGCATATAAAACATCACATCTCATGTAATACATCCTAATTATAAAATATCCAACCTCTCTTTTCCTTCCTCATAGAAGACTCTCCCTTGGATGCCCTACTGGTAGATGGATATCCCTCTAATTCTTTGAAATACTCCAAGGTCCAACTACAGGTCCTATGCTTATAGATCTCTTACAACTGAACCTATTCAAATACAAGTATTATTACAAAATTAACATAAAATACATTCAACCAATTGTTAAGAAATTAATTTTAAACTAGAATAAAAAATATTTAAGTATGCACTTATTTCAAGCTCATGGTCCTACTCAATCTATTTTTGATCCTCAAATGAGTCAGTGGCAGGCTCAGTTGTTCAAATAGGTGTCTAAAATAAGGAAAAAACATGAGAAGTTACCACACTAATCATTTGACTAGGAATATTAGTTGTCATATGACAACCCTGCATACATAATACATTCACATAAGTTATATTTTCCCCAATTATGTATTGAATTATTTAAATAAGTCCATTTTTACAATTCAAAATTATAATTTATTATATACCTGTATCAATGCCTATGCAGATGAAATTGAAAAAATAATGTTGTTGGAAGCATAATCACTGAGAGGGGAGGTGAATCTATGTCTTCAAAACATTCATTCAATTCCAATTAAGCATACATGAACCATAGATACAAACATGAACATCTAGCAAAGCATATGCAACTATACAAAATCATGAAACAAGATAACAAATCATATATGTGGGAAACCCTCAAGGGGAAGAAAACCCACTAATTTTTGTAAATGGAATACAATCTTATAAGACAAAAACCAAGATTTTGTGAAGCACCAATTCCACATGATCACCAACCCCAACTAGCCAAACACCCTCTTGTAAGGATGAACCAACCCCATAAATGACTCAATACCAACTTAGCCACCTAATTGATTTAATAACATTTAGAACACTTTTTATCACATAATAGATGATTACCACCTCTTCATATCTTCACACTCTTATCCCTCTCAAACTACCTTCTACGCCTCTTCGCTCAACTAGGTATCTTCAAGACTGATTAGGTCATATGAAATTGATCTTCATACTCAAAAATAATATCATATCTTAATTATAGATCATGTATACCCCTCTAATGGTCTACATGACCTATTTTTTCTCACCAATATTCTTTATCATTTTCTTCCTCTTTTTGTATTCAAATAGGCCTAAAATTGCCTTATATTTATACAAGCCTCTTACTCATATACCTCTTGCTAAGCCACACATACTTTCCCACATATATTTTCCACATAATATGCCTTAGGAAACATTACAATAATAATCAATTAAAATCTTAGGTTGGTCACAACTCAATAGGCTACATTACTTTTTTAGGTCTTATAAAGACCTATTATGCCTTCTTAGTCACACGTTACACTTTGCCTTCCTTGAAACACTTTAAAACTATAAATACGATAGGAAAGCTTTATATACTACTCAAATATACCCATAATAATCTAATATTAGGTTCATGACACTTTTTATCTCTAACCACCACTTGAAGCACACCATTAGTATTGTTCACATTAGGCATGTGTATATTCAAACACTATCTGATCTCTCTTATTATTGATCACCTACATGTCCTATAAACATAACATAAAAAAAATGTTTATATAATATTTATGACCTTAATTTCATATTAATTCACTTGGTACACTCTGACTCAATGACCAACATTGGTCTTACACACCCTTTAGGTCTCATGGAGACCCACTTCATCAGGTCTGCTCTCTTGACACTAAGAATTGATCTTCTTAGATATAGATAGCCTTATCAAACCATAAAAAAACATTCATACACTTTTAAAATGAATTATTATAACCTATTACATGCTTGGTTAGATCTGAATCCTTTGTTCATACCTGAAGCCGTCTTTAAGACAAACTACCCTATTAGGCTTGTACACCTCAAAAATTATCTTACAAGAATGAAGTTTAATCACTCATTTAGAATATATAAATGATAAATGAAACATATATGCATATAATAAATGAACTCATGAACATCCCAAAATAATTTTAACAACTTCACTTAGGCAATAATGGCTCAAGAACAACTCTATAACTTGCTCACTCAGAACTACCAGAATACTCAAAAACATAGTCATAAGGAATTGGAAATCAACCACCTATGTAGATAATTTTATTAAATATTTATGAATTAAAATATCCTATTAGTTATTTATAACATCATTAAATGAAAATCTCACAAGGTATAATGGTAAATATTATTTTTACAAACCAATTCCTTGACTTATAGTCTCACAGTCCAATCCTAAACAAACAAGCCATTTTGTGAACACATTTTATTCACTTATATTAACCTTAAAAAATTATAAAAATAATTATAATTAATTAAAATTGATTAATAACAACTCCATTCACTAAATTTCATCAATGTTTCATGAAATAACACTCAAATCTAACTTTTCATCACTGCAACTTAGAATTGCCAAGACTGTCAAAAATATAGTCATGAAATATTGACCTTATAAAAATTGTATAGGGACTTTAAAATAATTAAAATTCATGAACATGATCCTATTAAATATCCATAACATCTTAAAATATAAAAATAATATGGTCTAGTGATAACTATTGGTCTTACAGACCAATTTATTGACCTCACTACACATAGTCCTCACTGAGCTAGACAAGCCATTTTGGATTCATCATTTTCACCACTTTATCTAACTTAAAATATTTATATCAAGCATTAATATGAAATACCAATCCCAAAAAATATCTCTATCCACTTGGTTTCATCAATCTATCATGATAACACATTCCTATTCATCTTCTCACTACTGCCTCGGTTTTTCACTATTTGCACCATTAGGCATGTTAGCAACTAGCCTAATTGGATCACCAGTTTAGCACACTTGAGAGATATATAATGTACAAAAGCTATCTTGGACTTAAAATACAAGTCTATACCTTATCCATTCAATGATTTTTAAACTTTATCCAATACAACTTTTGACAGTTATAATTTCTTCAAAAATAAGCTTGGAACTCAACATTTTATCTCTCCTCTCTAACCAATACCACATGGAGGTACCTGTGAGAGTCCAATAAAATTTTAAATAGATTATCTAAGCAATTTAATCCATCCTAATCACTTTTGAGTAACATATTCAACATCAACTCCTTATTAGGGTTCTAAGAGGGTTTAAACTTGTTTTCACTTTTAACGATCATTCATAAAGAATATCCCCTCAATCCAAAAACTAGTGCCTAGAATTTTGTTTTAGGACCCTTACACATATACCATGAATATATTAGGTTCCCATGCATAGGTTTTATGAGCTAAAAAACACAATAAAATTCTTCTTAGGTTGAGAACCCTCCATTTTGCACACTCAAGAGACCTCCAAACACATTTTCATGAATTTTCTTGAAAACCATGACCTCAAACTTGGTAAACATACTTAGAAGAACAAGAAAAACTTTTGGAAACACTTACCTAGCCATAATTTCCTTGGAAACATAACCTAATACCCCATTAGGCCTCTCTCTCTTCATCATGGTCTTCATGCTACATTAGACCTAGAAACACACCTTCATGCCATTATAAATGCAATATACACTCCATATTTGTGATTAATAAACCTAATAAAACCTCTCATGCCTTTGTGCATCCATATTACCAATTCACCATACACATACCTTCTCACAAGGACTTTACATGCCATGACTAGTGTCATGACTAGGCTTCTTAAGCACTTGAAACTTGACAACTAACCTTAAAACACTTTTGAAAGTATCTACACTTTACTTATATGATCAAATAATTCCACATAACTTGTCACAAGATTGTGATCACGTAATTTATCAAACTTCACTATGCACACCTTCTCACAGGATCTAGACTAGGCTTCTGAAGACACCTTATACTTAAGGACTAGTACTTAAACATGCTTACCTCAATGATATAAAAAAATCACTCTTCAAATAGAACTCTCACCCCACTACAAAAATATATTTTTTTATTAACATTCTCTCATGACCTCATGTAGACCTAGAGCCTCATAACCATGCTTCAATTCTCACTTGACCATCATACCTCTTTTTGATAATCAGGGCTTACAAGATGCAACAACAACCTTAATGACATCTCAGTGACATCAATGACAACTACAAGCTCACTTTGTCACATACCTCAATGATCACTCACCATGCATCATGACAAGAAACTTTGACATCAATAACAACATCAATTCCAAAACTCAACAAACAATGAGAATGCTCAACAATCTCCCCCTTTGTCATTGATGGTAAACACACTAAAAAAACTATGGCAACCACTCTTGATTGAAACTATCTCCTAGATTTGGCTCTTAACTTTTTGAGCCCTTTCTGATCTTTCTCCCCCTTTGAAATTGATGACAAAGGGTCACATTTAAATACTAGAATCACACTTTATTCCCCTGAGCTGATACTACCTCTTAAAGACATTAGATGACACACAATCTTATGAAACTATGGAAACCACTCTCAAAAAATTCTCTTAATCAGGTCATTTATCCCTTAAATCTATGAATACCTCTATTCTAAGATCAAAATCAACCACTATATTGACAAATAACTTAGAGCTACCAAGATCCCCTTTAGACTAAGCATATCTCCTTAAAATGAACTAGGAACTCAAGATCACTTACCTTCCTTGACATGACTTAAGAAGATCAAAATCTTGATCACACACTAGGAGACCACACTCTTGACACCAACTAAAAAATTATGGACTCCTCCTTTATCTTCATATCTCAACACAAGAGTTAATAAGACTCTTAAACCATCCTCATATTCCTTTAATCATCTTGACACCAATACCCATTTTTAACATAGATTAATCTCAACTACTCACACAAACATATACCAAAAGCTTACCTCTCATATGCCAATTGACTTCACTTTGAACTCAGATATTTGTTGTCAACCTTATATATCTAATCATGCTACCTACTACACTTGGATCTTATGAACAACTTGAATAGTTACCTCAAACCAAACATCCACCATGCTTATGATAACTGAAGAATGTCTCCATGAATCTTAATGGAGTCACCTATTTCCATAGGGCACTAAAACACCATGAAATTAGGAGATTCCTAGATCTCCAGTTCACTCTTCTTAACCATCTTGCAATCATGAGACTAATAGTCTCTCTTTAGAATCTACTTAGGCTTGACTAAAGTAATTGACTCATCCACCTTATCATCCTTCTTCTCTTTGACTACCTTGTCAATAGATGTAGATATCAAATGTTCTTGACATTCATTCACTTTTAATACTTGATCTACCTCAAAAAATAGTCCACCTTGGTTTATGGATTAATCATGACTGACCTTAATTGTCTTTGGTTTCCATACACATGTTTGACCATTCTCATGCACTCTATGAGATCCATATACCTTGTTATGTCTTGAGATCCTTCTAACTCTATTATGACAGAATCTTGAAATGTGTCCCAAATTATGACAGCTATAGAAAAAAACATTAATATTCTTACCTCTTGATTGATCATTCCTTCTCCCATGGTCCCATTGCAACTCATTCTTGGAGGATCTTATATACTCTCTTTCTCTATGGCCAAACTAACTACATGAGAAATAGTAACCATTGAATGAATTTGCATACCTTGTGGCATTAGGTTATCTAATAGAGTTTATCTTTATATTATTCTTGAGGTTGAACTTCTTATTCATATTAGCATTCTCCTTGTTTTTTTTTGATCTACTTTGAAACCAAGACCTGCCTTATCATTGGTAGACTTTTGACTACTCAAAATGTCATCTAGAGTCTCAATGTTCTTTTCAAAATTTTCATAGGTCTTCATCTTGTATATGAGCTTCTCATGCTCAACCTTAAATGAATCTAGCTTTGTCTTCAACTGATCATACTCAACTTCCTATGATCTAAACTTTATATTGACACCTTATAATTGATTCTTGAGATCATTGATGATCTTCTCATCCCTTTTAGTTTCTTTGACCCGGTCACTCTTCAAGGTACATATTTGTTCCTTAAGATAATTAACCATAGATATCAACTCATGATTAATCTTATTTTGATGCTTCAAATCATCTAGGGCACTTATGAGCTCATCTTCAAGGTCTACTTCAACTTCTCCTTCTTCATTGTCATAGTAGACTTCTTCATCATACATATTTTTTTCTTGATCACTAGACATCTTATGCTTATTAAGATCACCTTCAAATTGTTAGACCTGATTCAAAGGACTAGGATATGATACCAATTATTGGAAGAAAAATCACTGAGAGGAAGCATGAATTAATGTCTTCAAAACATTCAATCAATTATACTGAAGCATACATGAACCATTCATACAAACATGAACATCTAGCAAAGCATATGCAACCATACAAAATCATGAAACAAAATAACACATCATATATGTGGGAAACCCTCAATGAGAAGAAAAACCAATGACATTTTCAAATGTATTATAGTACTATAAGATAAAAACTAATATTTAGTGAAGTACCAACTCCACATGGAGCTCCAACCCCAACTAGTCAAGCAATCACTTGACTAGGCTTTAACAAGTATCCACTTGCAAGTAGGCACCAACCCCATAGATGACTCAAAACAAACTCATCCACCTGATTTCTTTGATCACCTTTAGAACACTATGTTTCTCACACAATAGATTACGACCACCTCTTTATCTCTTCACACTCTTATCCCTCTCAAAATCCCTTCTAGGCCTCTTTGCTCAACTAGGTCTCTTCAAGATTGATTAGGTCATATGATCTTGATATTAATACTTATAAATAATATCATATCTTCATTAAAAATATTATACACCACTTTTATGGTCTACATGACCTCCTTTTTCCATCTTATTTCTCATTCACTTCCTCTTTTTTTATTTAAATAGTCCTAAAATCCTTGTATTTATGCAATCCTCTTGCTCATATACCTATTGGTATCAAAAAACACTTGAACACATATAGTTTACACATAATATGCCTTAGGAAACATTACAACAAGAATCAATCACAATCTCAGGTCAGTCACAACTACATTCCTTCTTTAGGTCTCATGGAGACCTATTAGGCTTTTTAAGTCACATGTTACACTTTGTTTTATTTAAAACACTTTAAAACCATACACATGGTAATAAAAATTCATATACCACACAAATATACCCATACCAATCCCATATTAGGTCCATGACACTTTTCAGCTCCAACCACCACTTGAAGCACACCATTAGTAATGTTCACATTAGGCCTATGTGTTCTCAAACACTATCTGATCTCTCTTATACTTGGTCACCTACATGTCATGTAAATAGAAAATAAAAAACATGTATATATAATATATATGACATTAATTTCATCTTGATTTACTTGGTATACTCTGACTCAATGAACAACATTGGTATTACTCACCCTTTAGGTCTTATAGAGACCTACTTCATTAGGTTTGCGATTTTGACACTGAGACTTGATCTTATTAGATCAAGATAGATTTATACAAATATAAAAATCCACTAAAAAAAATTTAAAATGAATTTTTATAACCTCTTCCATGATTGGTTATATCTTCATCCTTTGTTCATAACTTGAATCCCTCTTTAGGATGGATTACCCTATTAGGCTTGAACACCTCAAAAATTATCTTGTAAGAATGAAGTTCAATCACTCATTTAAAAAATATCCCATGAAAAATGAATATATATATATATATATATATATATATATATATATATATATATATATATGACATCATGAACATCCCCAACTACTTGGAACAAATTCACTCAAAAAATAATGGCTCAAGAACAACTCTACAACTTACTCAGAACTGCTAGAATACTCAAAAACACAATCATAAGGAATTAGAATTCAACCACCTATGTAGAAAATTTTAATAACTCTTAATAAATAAAAATTATCCTATGACATTTTTATATCATACTTAAATGAAATAATCATAATGTCTAATGGAAAATATTAGTTTTATGGATCAATTCCTTGACTTACATTCTCATAGTCCAATTTTGAATAGACAAGCTATTTTTTGAACACATTTTATTCACTTATACTAACCTAAAAAAATTATACCAAGAATTATCATGAATTAAAATCCATTAATAAAAAATCCATGCACTAAATTTATTAATCTTTCATGAAATTACACTCAAATCCAAATTTTCATCACTGCAACTCAAAACTACCAAGACTATCAAAAACATAATCATGAAATATTAACCTTATAACACTTGTATAGTCAATTTAAAAGAATTAAAATGAATTAAAATGATCCTATAACACCTCCAAACCATTTTAAAATATAAACATCATATGGTCTAATGGAAACTATTGGTCTTATAGACCAATTTGTTGACCTCACTACACACAGTCCTCACTAAACCTAATAAGCCATTTTGGATTCATCATTTTAACCACTATACCTAACTTCAAAGATTTATAAAAATATTTAATAGGAAATACCAGTCCCAAATAAGATTTGCATGCACTTATTTTCATCAATTTATCATGATAACACATTCCTATTCATCTTCTCACTGTTGTCTGGGTTTTTCACTGTTTGCACCATTAGGCCTGTTAGCAACTGGCCTACTTGGATCATTGATTTAGAAAACTTGAGAGATATAATATATCCAAAAACTAACATGGACATAAAATATAAGTCTCTACCTTCTTCATCTAATGATTTTCAAAATTTATCCAATATAACTTTTGATAGTTACAGTAACTTCTTCAAAAATAAACCTATAACTCAACATTTTCTCTCTCCTCTCTCTAACCAATGACACTTGGAGGTACCTAGGAGATTAAAATACAAGATAAAATAGATTACCTAAGAAATTCAATCCATCTTGATCACTTTTGAGCAACATCTTCAACATCGACTCCTTATTATGGTTCTAAGAGGGTTTAAACTTGTTTACACTTTTAACAATCATTCTTAAAGCATAGCCACTCAATCTAAAAACTATGATTTTAATTTTGAGATAATACCATTTACCATATACCAGTTCCCATGCAGAGGTTTTATGAGCTAAAAATCATAAGAAAATCCTTCTTGGGTTGAGAATCCTCCATTTTGCACACTCAAGAGACCTCCAAACACATATTCATGACTTTTATTATAAAACATGACCTAAAAATTCATAAAAATATTTGGAAAAAACATGAAAAACTTATAAAAACACTCACCTATCCATACTTACCTTGGAAATATAACCTCATACCCCATTAAGCCATACTCTCTCTCTCTCTCTCTCTCTTCATCATGGTCTTCATGCTATATTAGAACTGGAAACACACCTTCATGCCACTATAAATGTACCATAAACCTCATACACATGATTAATTAACCTAGTAAAACCTCTCATGCCTTTTTGAATTCATATTACCAACTCACCATACACATACCTTTTCACAAGGACTTTACATGCCATGTTTAGTGTTATGACTAGGCTTCTTAAGCACTTGAAACTTTGAAACTAAGATTGAAACACTTTTGAAAGTATCTAAACTTTACTCACATGATCAAATAATTCCAAAAAATCTCTCACAATCTTGTGATCACTTAAATCACCAAACTTAACTATGCACAGCTTCTCACAAGGTCTAGACTAGGCTTCTCAAAACACCTTGTACTCAAGAACTAGTACTCAAACATGCTTACCTCAATGATACAAAACAAAAACACTCTTCAGATAGCACTCTAAAACCACCACAATAATCTATTTCTGATCAACATTCTCTCATGACCTCATGTAGACCTAGAGCCTCATAACCATGCTTAAATGCTCACTTGGCAATCATACCTCTTTGTGATAATCAGGACTTATAAGATGTAACAACAAACTTAATGACATATTATTGACATCAATGAAAAATAAAAACTCACTTTTTCACATGCCTCAATGATCACTCACCATGAATATTTATAAGAATCTTTGACGTTAATGCCAAAACTTGATAAACAATGACAATGCTCAATAAGTGCTTATGTATGTCTCAACTCGTAGTGATGGAGGAGTGTCTACTTGATAAATCAAATGAATGTAAATAAGGTCTCACTTTTCTATAAATTATCAAAGATGTATATGGAAAGTTTTTCTCCTTTATTAAACTAAGAGTGTATTTAATAGTACTGTACTTGAATTTTGATATCCTTGATATATAAATTTAACTTAAACTTACAAGACAAATATACATAGACTAAATATACATATAGCATAATATTAACTTAAAATTTTACATATGTATAAGTAAAAGGTGTCATACTAATAGAGATATATGAAGTAGTGGATGGGCAAACAAATAGATCCAAAAATGTAAACAATGAATGCATCAAATCAAATGCTATAAATGTCGAATATGATGATGAAGATGCCTTCACCTCCTGGGACATAAAAATGACATATATATTATTTAATTTATTTGAAAATTAATTTTTAACTAAATTAAATTTGTAAATATAACATAAATTTAACATGACAATTATATAAAATATACCTACATCTTTGTAGTGGTTGATGTCTACACACCAAATGTGTGTGCCAAAAAATCATCACTTGTAAGTATATTATCCAATCCATCTAAACCACTAGCACCATATTCATAAAAATTTATAGTGTATATAGCTCCACAATATCTACAAGGGTGGTGTTAGGTATCCACACTAGGTGGTGTATCTCTAGCATCAATATGTGAGAGCCTACTCGTATGCTGAAAGAGTGTATCAATGAGAGATATAAGTGTATGTAGAGTGTTGATATTTATAAAATACTTAACTATAGAGGGGATCTCAGGTTCAAGTGGATTTTGGATATAGATCCTTATAGGTTTATTGGGTTCATGATGTGCACCTGGTCGATCCTGTGCAGAGCCTTTCCCTATACCCTAAAACTCACTATAATTAAAATAGTTTGGAATCTCATTGAGGACAAAATCATAGTAGAGTTTTATAAAAAAAATAAAATGGGACCTTGTGGTTGTTACATAGTGGATAATAAAAAATGATCCACCATCATTCCCATAAATTAGTTGTTATTAAATTATGTTGGTAGCAATGGATTAGAAAACATTTAGCAGTTACTATAAATGGTGCCTTGGTGGTTGGGTTAATGAATAAGGCTCAAATGGAGGCTTTTGATATGTTTTTTTTATTAATATCATGTGCTAATTTTTTTTCAACATAATAATCCCTAAAAATATCTTGATATGAATCCCATCTGTCAAGCTGACTCATTATAGAATCAATTTGACCTAATAATGTCTCTAGGTAATTAACTAGATAGGTGCAGTGGGTATTGGTCAAAATGGGATCCCTTATTATCCTAATTAATTATTCAATTTAAATTTTATCTTCCAAAATTTGGTTTACTAGACTCCCTTGACTGCTTGGGGGATTTTATGGAATTGTAGGAGGGTCAGGAGGAGGGTTGGGTGGAGGGTTAGGAGAAGGGTTATGCTGAGGAACAAGAGGGTTAGGTGGAGGAATAAGAGGGTTAGGTGGAGGTTTAGGAGGAGAAAAAAGAGGGTCAAGTGGAGGTTTATTATTTTTCATCAAATAAATAAGAGGGTTATCAAGATGAGCTATTTAAAATAAATAAATTACCAATTAAAAAATGAAAATTATAAAAAATTACTAAAATTTAGGGTTAAAAATGTATATTTTTAGCACATACCTATTATACATCGGTGCATCATCAATTACCAACTTCTTGGGATGATTGAGGTAAATTTTAGCCTCACTAAGGTAAAATGAAATCACAAAGTGGAGGAGAGTGAAGGGAAATAAATAAAGTTTAAACACAGAGCATTTAGGTTCAATTTTCTAGTGACATAGGGAACATGATCCTGTTATTAACATGATCACATTATTTATTTTGATTAATGTGATCGCATTATTTTTTTAAGTAACAAAATCAAATTATTTAATAATGTGATCACATTATGTCTCATTAATTATCAATCCATACTCTAAATAATGCAATCACATTGTTTTAATAATGTGATTGCATTATGGGAAATGTCCATGAAATTATCCCCCAACTCCATATACATACCCTATAACACACCTTGTCTTTGTGTGAGCCCAACTTGAGTGATTTTCTAGTGATCAACTTGTAACCAAGCGCATGCTATGACATATGATCAATGTATGAAATATGAAATTGAAATAATTTTAAATGGTTTTTAATTGAAATAATTTTGATTTAAAAGGATGCCTCATTATGAAGCATTGAATCTATGATTAGGGAAAATATGAATCCATAAGTGTGTACATATATAGATATAGGAGGAAAAATGCCCACAACTGTGGTGTGAAGGTGGATTATGACATGTACAGTGAGCATGTTTCATCTCAATCATGCATGATCTAGTGAGTGTGAGTGATTAAATCAACTCAAAATATATATCTAGTGAGATTGAATGATTTAATAAAATCCAAGCTATAATTATGGTAAATTTATATAATTTAATCAAATCTAACTTATAAGTTTGGTAATATTGAGATATTTAATCAACTCAACCTTCCAAAGGTGAACTAACTCCTGTAGTAGATTGGCTTGATAACAGTCCATCTTGGGTATGATAATAGTCCATAACAATATTTTAAATCTATAAATAGACTTGATTTTAAAATTTTGGGTGCCCTTTGCATGGCATATGCACCTCATACATGTCTCAAGCTAAAATTTTTATGTAATAATAGTACCAATGTATATAATGCTAAAAAAAATGTCTATCAAAACCATATAAATATGAAATCTGATGAATATGTGGAGGACATATTTATATGAATGCCCCCATTGAATATGAAGAAACTAAGAACTTGTGCAAATGTGGAGAACATGTTTTCATAACATGCCCCCAATGTAATTTGAGATTTTGAATATTGAATAAGTGTGGCGGTAATGCCTTTTTGACATGCCCCTTATAATCAATAACTATGAAAGTGTGGAAATCATGCCTCTATGACATATCCCCACTAATATACCCCACTTTTGAGGTGAGGGGAAGTAGAATCTAGTAGTTTACCTTACCTAAAAAGGATAATATAATTGTATAAGATGTGTATAGGCCATGTAACATCACTAGAGAGTAAGAGGCACAATATATTAATCATGACATCCCCTTGATACAATAACATGATTCACTTTCTAATTCCACTACCTTGTTGAGACCAAAAAGTCTTATGATATATATACATAGCATCATAGAGAAATCAAAGGCATCTTGGAACAACATTTTTGTTAAACCTAGAAAACACCTGGAACTCACAAGGTAAACATACCAAGAATAACTCAATCATGAATTCAAGTGAGAAAAAATACCCTATTAATCCCTATTTATATATCAATTAAAGAAGTATTCCCATGAGTCTAAAGCATTCAAAGATCAGTCCATGAGCTAGCTTTTACAAGTTACAAGCTAGCTCACTACATGTCTTTTCATATCACACATTTCATCCTTATGTATATACAAGACAACACATAGGGGATAACTACATAAATCTAAGGTCCCCTTTAGAGTATTGGCTATGTAGGCAATTCCCATTAATTGAGATTTCCTTGGGACAACTCAACACCGTGAGCCCACTAACCCATTTTCCCAAAGTCACTCTATGAGTAAAGATGATAGAGTTTGATCATTTGATAAAGAGTGAAAACATATTGATGAAATATAAATACATCAGAAGAAAGGTGATAAAAAACACAAAAGGCTCTAATTGGTCACATTTTGATCCAATTAGTATTTTATATAAGACACTTTTAGTAGGGTTAGACACCTATGTTGACACAACTATCCAAATCTAATGCAAGCATCTAAGGACACAAAAATAATATTTTTATAATCTGATGATTGTTCTAGGATCACTATCTAGCCCACTTCCATCCTATTCTAGATCAGACATGCATGTGCATAGTAAACAAACTAAGTCTCATTTTTTCCAATTCATTGTAATATCTATCAATAGTTGTAATTTACTAGTTTATTAATCTTAATTTTATAATTTTAGAATATATTTTTTGAGTTTTCTATTAATTGGATACTCATTAAGTTATCTCACCATCCTTCTGTAAAAGCTAATCTAATTCCCTTAAACCTAGATACCACATATATCTAAATTTAGGGTTAAACAAAAAATAGATTTAGGGTTTCAAGTGAAGGAGAGATATTTCTAAGAGTCTCGCATATAATCAAACCTCAATATTTCACATAAAGGTAAAAGATAAGAAGATGCACCTATTTGTATAATAATAGAGAGGTAAAATTTATGTAGACAAAACTATCAAAATTAGAATGCATCATTTAAAGATAACAACTAGAAGCTGATAATAGTATCTCAACACACCCAAAACTCTAGCTTCTAATCTAAGAGGCTCATAGTCTAGTCTTATGCCTTTCTTACCACCTGCTTGTAGCCTTAGTCCTGCATATTACAATGAACCCTTAAGTATCTTATCCTTTGTTGTAATTTCTAGATTTAGAAAGTTATAGTCACATATCAATTTCAATATTTTACATTTAAACTTGTAATTTATTATATATCTTTGTAATCTAAATTATTTTACATAGTTATGTATAATTCATGGTTAGTATGCCACATAAATCTAAAAATAGATAAAGCATATTAGTGGACTCGTATATTATATCGAACATAGCCAAAACCTAGGTTTCCCTTAGGATTTATTCATCCATTATAGGGTTTTATATTTATATATAAATTTAATTTTCATTTTTCATCTCTGATTTTCCGTTATACATAAATTACACATTGCTATAATGGATGTACATAGTTTATATTTCTTCAATCAAGATATGAAAGTAATTATTACATTAATTTCCTTTGATATGTAAAATATTAAAAAAACATGTAATTACAAGGACCAAATGCATGTCACTAATAAGGCTAAAATAACTAATGAAAAATCCCAAGCCTTTCCCAAATCATATTTTTTTGATATTCAGTCTGAATTATTTTTTGTCACTACTAGGCACCAAAGAGAATGCATGATTATTTTTTGTTCCTCCTTATATTAATCATCTCCATGGAACTTGTTTAATTTTTGAATTTTAATTTGATATTTGTCATGAAAAAATTACCATGAATGCTATTAAGAGAAATGAATATGCATACTTTCCTAATAGATTTGATGACATCAATGAAAGAGAATTAACTCTATTTATTAATATGAACCCACAAATACATAACACATTGTTATATGTCACAAGAGATGAATAAAAAAATAGTTATGGCTATATCACTTTTTTAACAATATGATCCCTTTAATTTTATTAATCAACCTTTTGGATGTACCATTTCCACCATAGGTGTTCACACATCTACCATTACTACTATGCCTACATGTACACCCTTGATTACACATGTATTTCCCACCCAAGGTGTGGAGACAACACAAGGGTTATCTCATATTTCCTTGATTATTTATACATTTACAACCTATGAATATCCTATAATGAATACGCATGTTACAACCTCAGCTACTACAAAATTCCTCAAATAAATTATTTCAGCTCTATAGGCTAAGTGTTATAGTTAGAGAAAGGTGCCTATAGATATAATGATTCTACATATTTGGATGCTTTATTTCATAATCCATTAGCCATATATATTTAAGCCTCACATTTTCCTATGGGTTTTTTAGCTCATAATCTTCTAATGTATAACATTAAAGTTGATCCATAGTAACATGTATGATCCTTCCATATAACATGCTTGGAATATGCATCTAATGATAAATTTTTGACCAAGATCTTACCATAAAGTATTTTGGATTATTATTTACAATGGTTTAATTATATCCTATTATAATCAATATGTAATTTTAATCCATTGGTTAACCAATTTCTAGCACACTTCTCCATTAACATCAATGACTTTATATCTTATGCTCAAATTGCTAAACCAAAGCAAGAACCCAATGAGCCTTTAGTGACTATGTAATATGGTATAAGACCATGCTATCCAAGATTACCAACCATATGGCCAGTAATTATCTCTAACACATATTCAATAAAAAATTTATTTCACTACTCCATGATTCTATTGTATTCAATAAATTCAAGTCATTTGATGAACTTTATCATACAACCATAGATTGAGGAGTAAAGTTCATAGCTTTTAACAAACTCAAGTACATGCCTAATGTCACAACTAATTCAAATTATAAGTTTCAAATAAAACCAAGATAAAAGGTTAAATCAAATGATACCAAGAATGAAGCCAAACTAATATTTAAGATTGTATCACAACCTACAAATTGGGTTATGTTACCACCCTACCAAATAGGAAGTTTTCATGATTACCTCAACGTCATCCTATTTTGTTGTAAATTTTAATAAAATTCAATCTTGTATCTATTAATCTACCACAAGAGGTTTATATGAGCTGACCATTACCTATGATTCATGATAAATGCATATTTTTATTATCATTGATGTGCTAGACATTCTACAAACTAATGCTGTAAACTAATGCATAAGATACAAGATCTCATTGATGACAATACTATTGATATTTACACAACCCTAGAGAATTCAAGATCACAATTTAAAACAAGTTCAAAATTTTAGATCTTTTCTAATCCTCCTCTAAATCACATGCAACATAAGCTAAGGATACTTCCGAAGTGCAGTATACATATAATGCTCATCTACCTCCTACATATGATCACCCCTTCAATAGTATTAATTACACATTAATAAGAGTCATAATAAAAAGGACCATGATTAAATGTGATGATAGTGAGATTGTGGATGATGATTCATTTTTAAATTCCCTATTTTTGCAAGCCTATGTGGATTTGTAACCCATTCATAGTGTGATGATAGAAAATGGTTCAAGTGAGAATGTTTGTACAATGACACTTTTACATTATCTTAGATACACACATGAAGATTTCATAGAAATGACCAAAATAATCAAAGGTTTTCATAGATAAAGGTAAATTCCCTTGGGACACATTGTTCTACCTTTTAAGTTAGGCCACAATAGTTGCTACTCCATTCATATTCATACCAAGTACATGGGTCTTTCATATGTTATTGGGAAACCCTTAAATACATAAAATCCATGAAATACCATGTTTAATACATCATTTTGTTAATTATATAAATTACACTAGGGTGGTGATAGATTCAAGTATTCCATATGACTACCCTATTTTACCATAGGCATTTCCTCCCCCACCCACACCACCACCATAGTTGGTTGTTACACTTATCTAACATTATTCTATATATATATATTTGTTTCACCTACTCAGCTTAATTATATAAAGTTAATTATTATACCTATTTAAGATTATGTTATAGTGCCCATTACATTAGAGGGTCATTCAAGACTCACGTCAATTAGTATTCATGCCATGCCCTAGATTATAGTCACTAATAGTTCAACATGTTCTATAGTGAACACATGTACATGTTTCTCCTAGGATACAACACATTTCATAGGATATGTTACATCCTCTAGTTACTCATCATACATAACAAATTATGAGTGATGATGATGAGGGTTATTGTTTAACATGAAATCATTTTTCATATTTTTATTTGGATTCGTATCCAATTGCATGTCATGATAATTATTCCCATAAGGTGAAACTTCCCATGTTTGATACATGACCTCCCATGACCATACCCTAAACTGATTAATTATTTAGAATCTTCCTTGAGCACATATTCTAAAAATAAAAAAAATAAAAAAACATTCAAATATTCCAAAAAATCAAAATCAAGACTTCAACATGACATGATTTCTACTTTACATCATTTAAATATGTCATTTTTCACATGTTTGGTAGATTACAAATAATTTTTTATATACACATGCATTTCACAATTTACATGAGTAACATGAAGGGTATATAAATACACATGATACATGGATACATAGATGTAAGACCTTCCTATAATCATAGGCCATGCCAATGTTGGGGGCATATTCTTCCACATTTTACACTATTACAAGTTATATCTTTAAATAACCTTTCCATTTACCATGTTGAGTTACCTTGACATTTTACACATGCCTTGTTATTGTTCATACTTTAAAAAATGTTACGTTGATAACTTATTTTACTATGATGTGACATTTACATGGATGATGTAGAATACCTTATATTTTCTATGCTCCTTTGTTATTGCTTCTTTTTTTAATAGGCTATTCATTACTTGTATATTATTTGTGGCTCATTAGCCTTGTGTGTGCAACTTTTACCCCTTAGATGTAGTTCCTTCACCTTATGAGTGTGACATTTATTGTCCCTTATTTATGGATCCTTATATTTTTATGTGTGACATTTATTGTCCCTTGTTTTTGGCTCCTTAGCCTTGTGTGTGCAACAATTTTCATCCCTTGTTTGTGATTCATTATCTTTATGTGTGAAATTTTTATCTCCCCTTGTATGTGGTCCCTTGGATTATGTGTGACATTGTCTGCTATTTGATGCATTTTTATTATATGTGTCATGTCCATGACATTTCTTGTTGATCTTGTTTTGATTGCTAAGTTTTTGAGTGCCATGGTTCATATCACTCACCTCCCCCTTGTGTGTGGTTCCATGAACCATAGTAAGCACCTCTCTTGTATAGTCTTATTGAATACATTTATCAGTGATGATTCATAATGTGTGCCTACTTGATATATATGTATTACCATGCCATTTATATGCCTTGCACTACATATGTTTCATACATTCTTTGATGATATATTCATTACTATGATGACATATTATCCACATGTTGCCATGATTATACATGCTTACATTTTTATACATAACATGATATATCTAACTTTTTATTTTGAGATGAGTAAATTGGAAACCACATCCCTCACCTCAAAAGGGGTCATATTAATGGGTTTGTCATAGAGAATAAAGCACCCATGAGTAGATAATATAGGTTTTGGAACATATTAAACATATTACAAAGATTTTAAAGTGGTTTAAATATTAGATTGGGATAAATATTGACAAATTTAAAATAATTTTTGGGGGCATATGCACCCACTTTATAATCCATGAGTTGTAGTTTTTATAAATGTGCATATATTCAAATAATTTATGTGCATATGCATTAATTTTATAGGTTATGAGATATAGGTTTTCATATTTTTTAGATATGGATCACAAATAGAATATAGATGCATAACATTCTCTATGATATTGACACTAAAAAAATTTAGATAATAGTTCATGAAGTTGATTCATGCATACATATTATTATAATTTTACAATGTTACCACCAATTTTGTGGCATGAAGATTGTTCATGCACATTCACACTATTGAAATTTATATTTTCCATGAACATTCCATGGTACCAAGCGGTGAGTACCCTTGAATATATAAGTTTATATATAATTATTAATTTATTTTTAAATGAGTAATGCATTTTTGATTCAACAACCTCAATGGCCTATGCATCACCTTGAAATCCTAATATTTGTCTTCTACCTTCCATTTTAGGGTCACAATATTAGTGAAATATTAGTTACATGGTTTAGTGTGGTTGAGGTTTCTACGATGCTCAATGGTCTTGACACTATTACCTTTGCTTTTTCACTGAGGGTTGGGCAATTTTCCTTCCCAATATATGGCCTTACCTTAGTTACAAAACATTTTGGATTGATTTCCCCAAATTATCCATAAGGGTTTAGCAATATGAACCTTTATCCAATGCTTTAACAAGGAAGCATCAACTCCATAAAGTTATAGGGAAACATGATTCACCTAACTAAAAATGTACTCTTTCCTTGTTCTTCAAATTCAAGTTTTAATTTATTCATTTTCATATTTCATTTTATGGACATAGAGTGCCACATGTTCATTACAGGTTCATTAGGATCATGATGCATGTTTAAATCATTCCCTAAAGATAAACTATGTTTTACTAGCTCATATACATCTCTTGATCTTTTTACTCTAGTATGTGTATTGCATTTCAATAATAAAATAAAGGGGGAATTTGTGGACACTAAAATATGGTATTTGATATTTATAAATGTTATTTTTGACTTGCCTTAACCTTAAATGACATGTGCATACATATATGACTCTTATTCACCATTCTCTCACATCCACAAGCCTTTTACAAGTCTAACCTTCCCAAGTTTCTCTCAATCACCTACAAGAATATCATAGTTTATTTCAAAATAGTTATTTATCATACTAAAACATTTATAGATCATCATATAAAGGTTCTTGTCTCCTAGACAATAATTTTAGACTTAAAATATATTATCTGATAATACCATATGAGTTTGATAGTTTCATCTCATACCAAACAATGGTCGCATTTCAAGCTCAAATCATTCCTATGAGTCGGCCCATATATTTTTCATGTTGGTGGCATGAAACTTTACCCAAAGAGTAATATATAAATAAAAATATTTATAATCCTATCATCCATATGGACTTTATCTAGAAAAAACTTACCAAACATACTCAAACACTTGTATATTCAAGAATACTTCCCTATTCTTCCCAAATTACCAATCAATTAAGAAAAGTAGGTTTTAGCCAATTCTAAATCACTTAAGATCCAAGCCAAACTTTTCAATTTCCAAATATCAATGGCTATATTATATGTTTCATACATTGAATGAATATTATTTGACACATTCAAGTAATGAGGAGAACTATATGTGGTTTGACTTCCCTCTTTAGAGTATTGGATATGTAGGAAACATTAAACCATTCAATGGGGAGTGGTTGGGGTCTTCTCAACCCACATTTAATTCCATTTTGAGGGTTTCAAGTTATCATTATAAGTATACCTAGGGTTTCACATTAAAGAGATAATTAATGGGATTCACACACATCACATACACTATAATCACACATAAAGATGAAATAAAATTAGGTATGCCTACCTATATCAAAATAGAGAGGTAAAATCTAAAAATTTGAAATCATTAAACTTGGAACACAATGTCAAATGGCAGTGACTAGAATATAACTATAGTGTCTAAACACATTCAAAAGTCTAAATCTCAATGTGAGAGGCTCATGATCTAGTCTTTTGCCTTTCCTATTGCCTACTTGTAGTTTCAATCTTGCAAAATACAATTAACTACTAAGTATCTTATCCTTTGTTTCAAAATTTTAAATTTAGATTTTTTCTTTACCTTAATCTTTCTAATTTGAATTAATTTACAATTTCTATCTAATTAAGGGTCAATATACCACATTAATCCAAAAATAGATTTATAAAACTGAGAAAGAGATAATCTAAGATCATGATAAAATAACCAAAACAAAGGGTCATGGTAATCACCACTAGGAATGGTAAATGTAATTTGGTTAATCTTGATGAATATTCAGATGAGAATGGTAATGAAAACCATACCAATACCTGGAAGCATAATAAATTAGTATATAAAAGTAAAAAAATAATTCAATAAAAGCAAGAGCATGATAACATAAATTTAACATATTCTAATGAAGATTATATTCAAAACCTGAAATAAATGTTATTATCAGTAAAGAAGAAAAGATTATTAGATAAATTAATGTAATTTATCAAATATTGGAATACACAAGAGTGGAAACACAAAGTTAGAATCATGGAGAAAGGAAAAACCAGGACCATAAAGAATGCATTTTCAACTAATTGAAAATTGAATAAAACAAATATCTTTTTGGATGGTAAGATAAAGGGCCAAGTGGTGAAAAATGCATTGCTAGATCTAGGGTTAGATACCAATGTGATACTAAGGAGTTCATGGGAGTTTATAGGTAAACCATAGTTACATGTAGAAACCTCTGACATCATCATGGCCAATAGAACCCCTAGATCAACCCTTAGAACTCTTTAAAATGTATCAATCAATTTCATGGGGATCAATATGAAATTAGACTTTGAGCTTATCAACACATATGCTCTGCATTGTTAGATTTTAAATGGTTTATGGATTGAAATGGCACACTTAACTTGGAGGATGAGGAAATAATATTGGAATGGAATGGACTAGTTTCTCACTTTCCATTAGAGATTGACATGGCAATAACATGGTTAGAACAAATCTAGCTAGATGAGGATGAGAGTGATTATGATGAGTTACCTAAATTTTAAACCATCAAAAAATAGGAGACCTTAATAAATAATAAAAATAAAATGAATATGGGGAGGAGATATTGAAAAGTAAAGAATTGGAAATGAAGTTAGATTAAGATGTCAAAGATTGGCTATATGGGGAGCTATAAACATGACTGTGAAAATTGATAAACATGAGAAAATTATCATGGAGAGTCTCTAATAATAACTACATAACATGTTTGTCTTTGTATACCAAATTAAAACAAGAGCATCACATGTAAAGTTACCCAAGTTTAGTGATACTAGGAATGTACATGGAGAAAATGGTAAAATGAATCCCCAAAGAAGAAATAAGGATGAAACCAATAGATTATATTCTGACTATCAATTCTAGGGGCTGGTGGAATACCTATAAAAATAATATCCCAAAATGTGAATACTTTAAAATTTATTAAAGATAGTTTATCAAACATGAAGAATATTTTAGGGAGTATAGTAGGCCAAATAATGCTAGGCTTCATATTCCTAATTGTGAAAATAATTAGACCATAAAGGGGTAGTCACAAACTCAAATCTATATCATTTACATTATTGAAGTGGATTATTATCTATATATATTAATTCAAGTTAAATCAAGAATCATGAGACACATTAATTACTTTGGGTGCATTTTATCTATTGGACCCTAGAATCCTACCCTAAAGCCTGGTATATGTATCAGGAATTGTCGAGAGGCATCATGGATACAAATGAATTAAAAAATATTATTTTTTAATCAAAAATTCAATATTTTAGGACCCAAATACAATATTTTGTAGGGCATTGTGAAAGATCAAATCAATTTTATTTATGCTCAATAACACAACAAAATAACTATGGAAACTATAGGAATGGGGCATATGGATTACTAGGAAACAATTAAGTTTATCACAAGGAAATTAAAATTTTATAATGATCCATTTTAAAGTTTGGATTTTTTTTCCAAAATATAGGAATAAATTAAGAAAGGTCATTTAGTAAGAAGATGACTACGAAATAACTTAAAGATGAGGAAGGCTAACTAGAAAATTTGAAAGTGGAGATTGATGAAGGTGAGATAGATTTGATTGAAATAGTAGAGGATAAAAATAAATATTTTTTCCAACCTATAAAGTTAGAGAGGGGAATATAGACATACAAGGAGACCCAAAACTAGCTAAAATAGGAAATTATTGGGTAAAACATGGAGATAGAGAAAATGGTTGAATTATTAAGGGAATTTTAGGACTTATTTCCTAGGACATTTACATAACTCAATGGAATTAAAGAGGAGGTAGGAATGATGAAAATTTAGATAAAATAAGATGTTAATCCACTTAAGAAGAGATCCTACCTCCTTAACCCATTTTTAAAGATAAAATTAAAAATAAAATTGGATAAAATACTAGCTGGAGACATCATAACACCTATGAAATATTTAGAAAAAATTAGTCCTAAGGTCATACAAAATAATAAATATTAACTACATTTACTACAAGGAGTTAAATAAATAATGTGTACATAACCCCTTCTTTGTACTTTTCATAGATGAAATATTAGATAATGTTGTAGGAAGAGAAGTGCACTCCTTCATGAATGGCTTCTCAGGATATCACCAGGTGAATATATCTCCATAAAATTGACCAAAAGGCACTTTTTCTATGGAATGGGGGTAATTTATGTACAAAATGATTCCATTTGGTTTGAATAGTGCACCAACGGTATTTAGACACCTTATGGTGAATATTTTCATAAAATTCATTCATGAATTTTTGGAACTCTATTTAGCTCATTGGATGGTGTATGGGTTACTGAAGGACCATGTCCAAGCTTTGTGTTTGACATTAAAATAATGTACATAGTTGAATATATCTTTAAATTTAAATAAATGTGTCTTTACAACCCCATTTAGGTTATTACTAGGACATATTATATTTAAAGAGGGAATAATTGTAGACATTCTTGAAATGGCAATAATCATAAATTTTCCACCACCAAAGATACAAAAGGATCTAAAGACCTTGTTCAGATATATTAGATATCATTTTAAGTTTATCTTAAACTATTTGGCAATCAACATTCTTATTGAAGAGTTATTTAAGAAGACTAGCAATCAATTAATAGAATGGAATATGTAATGCCAAGAGGCATTTGAAACTTTGAAGAATATGATATCTAATGTGCATATACTTGTTGTCCCATATTGGACAATCCCTCTCCATATCCATATAGATCCATCTGGTTTAGAAAAGTTGTGGTGCTAGAATAACCATGAAAACATATAGATCACCCAATTTATTTTGTAAATATAAAATTGGCAAGGTCAAAGATGAGTTACTCAACCATATAAAAATGAGGTGCTTTAAATGGTATATGTCATACGTAAATTAAATAATTACTTATTAACCACACCTTTTATGTTCTACATGGAACACAAACCCTTAAAATATCAAATTAATATACTAGTAATCTAAGGGAGGATATGTCAGTTGCTGATGTCATTCTAAGATTTTAATTTCAAAATTGTTGTATAACCTAGAAGAAAAAGTAATGGACCTTATTAATTTATGGGATCCAATATTGGAGGAATAATACTAAATTTATTCAATCAAATCATTATTTTCATTTACACAGCATGTAAGATTTTAAAAGCTTACATGAGTTAGTTGTAAAAAACCAACTAATGGGTTAACCAACTTGAATAAACAAAAGATAACTAAACAATTAAATAAATAAACAAAATATAACTTTGGATCATAAATGACCTAACAATATTCCCCTTGATCCAAAGGGGTATAGAATATGAATGAACTAGAGTAATGCCTCTAAAATCATCATAAAACTTTGATGCAACTACAACTAGTACATTATACCTCCTGATAATGATCAAAATTAAAGTTGATTCATAAATAAGTTTCCCTATGAGTTATGGCATAAAATATTGATAAACATGATAAAAAAACATGCTCACCTCCTATGATCATTTGTACTATACTATAGTATAACTATATCAAATAATCTATATCTAAATCAATCCACATAAGGTTTCACATAGAATCCTATCAAAGTGACCAACCTATACTATGTATGGCACATCTCCCTGATGTCCAACAAACACTGACAACATTTTCATAGCATTTAAGGTTATAGAAACCCATGTCAACTTGTATTATCACTGATGATTGATTAAAGACCAACCAATGTTATATCTTCTCCCTTATCAAGTGAGAGGTGTGAAGCTGTACAATGTGATAAAATAATAAAACAATCATGTCTAATCCATGTCATGAATATTAAGGATATAATTCCAAAAGTGGAAGAAAGCAAGAAGAAAAGCCAAAAAAATGTAAATACAATAAATTCTAGCCTTAAGCCTAGTATCTCACACAAGATGGGTGAATCACTGATTACTCAAAACGAGTTATCAGTTCCATTGGGACCATATACATTAGCCATATATGATTCTTCTTGATCAAAAGAAGTGTTAGAATAAATTGAATAGTTAGATTAAATAGAAGATATACCACTAAAATGATCCACATAATTTTCTTTAGCTTTATTTTTTTGTGGAGAGTGGAATTGTCAAGAAAGACATACATCTGCAAGATGTCCAATACCACCAAATTTAAAACATTTGGGATATTTAATATATTATTGAGATCTAAAATAAATTGAATCATAGGAAGAACAACTAGAATGAGAAAATTGCCTATGGTGATGTGTTCATTTCGAAGATTTTGTAGAGTGCTAGTGAAAATGTTATGGATACTATCTAGAATGATGTGGAGAGTGTCTTAGAGAATGTATCAAAGAGTGTTTCAAAAAATATTTCTGAAACTGATTCTATACATAGAGATAAGCTTTGTAATGTGACTAGGACTTTGTATAGTGAGCCTCTTCATTAGGTTTACTCTTCTTTTTTACAAACTATCGCTCATGTTGACTCAGTAGCTCACAAATAGAGTCAAATGTTGCACCATTGAGATTATTACTAAGTTGTAACATTTTTATAATGTTGGTATAAATAAAATTAAGACCATTTAATGTGATGTAAATGAGCATTTCATCAACGATCTTTCCATCTATAATTCAATATTTTTCTTTCATTGTTTTCATTCGTGATATATTTTCAAAAATGTCTTCATCATCTACTTTTTATATTAAAAAATTTGCATAAGAAGGTTACTTTTATTTTATGAAAGTTGTTTGTCATATAAGTCCGTTAATGCTTTCCATGTTTTCTATGTGTTTTATTTAACAACACCAATGTGAATAATCACTTGTGTACTGCAGGATGATTTTAGTAGTATAAGTGTGTGTTTATCACATTTTTGGAATTCAACCAATTTGGCCACTTCAATGGGTGGGATGGTTTCTTTTTCTATTATTTCCCACATTCCATTAGAAATGAGCATATTTTCCATTTGTGATTTCCATTCCTTATTATTTTTAAGTGATAATCAACCATTTTTGGAGATCAAACTTATAATTTTAGCCATGGTGCTAAAAAAAAAAGAACAATCAAGTCAAAAAGAGGGAATGTGATTGGGGTTTGGTGTTTACCATCAAATAGCTTCTGATTATGATGCGATGATTTTGTAACTTATAAAAAATATGAAATAATTACACCCTTATATCTCTAGAAATTAACTTTTCCACCCCTTCTAACTTCTTTACAAGTTTAAATGAGATCAAAAATAAATTTTGATCAAAATATAAGACCAAAGGATTTTGAACCCTTGACCTCTCCATACCAAATGACTAACAAAATTTGATTAACCACTTTGCCTTTAATTAGTTTGAGTAAATAAATGCAACAAAATTATGTATCCTTTATTTTTTGGATTGTGAAAAATAAAAATATATATATTGACGAAAATATTTTACCAAGTATTTTTAATTTGCATGTAAAAAACATGTATTGCACTGGCTTTCCTGGTGGAGTCCATAGACATAAGAATAATAATATTAAACATATCTTATTCAAAATTATTGCACCAAATGTGATCTACTGCACCATTTTTTTGGTTTATTATGTCAATATGGACTATTGTTGATCTCCTTTTTAAAGTGTCATACATGTTTGAAGCATATATCTCTTGAAGGAAGGTTTCACATAATTTGAAATGCTTATAAACTTTTGTTAGCATGTCATGGCTGAGCTACACACTATACAAGTGGATTTATAGTAGAATATCTCAAAAAAATATAATTTTATAGAATGGCATTCATTTCCAGTTTGAATATCATACAAAGGTAGTTGTTGACCAAGAATTAAAAAACAAAACTATATTGAGGGCACTCTACAAATAAATTTGAAAAAATGTTAATTTCTTAAAAATCTATATAGAAATCAGATTTTTTGTGTCATACAAATGTAATTTTGCCACTGCAAAAGAAATTTGAGGCCATACAAATTATTTGTAGGTAGATAAAATAATAATTGAAACTTCTTATCCATACTAAAAGGCAAAAATTTGAAATTTTATAATTGAAAGTAAATGTAATCAAATTCAAAACTTCATAACAAAGTTTGTTTGCTCAGACTCCCAAAAAACCCTATAAATGTCTTCAATCCTCCTACCAAGCTCTTAAAAAAAATTCAATCATCCTTTATTGGATAAGATCTAATACCACTGATGGGATCTAATGTTTGAGTAATAATACTAAATCTATTATAGCAAAGCATTATTTTCATTTACACAACACGCAAGATTTTTAAAATATATGGGAGTTGGTTGTAAAAAATCAACTAACGGGTTAACCAACATGAATAAACAAAAGATAAATAACTTTAATGATTTCATAATCCATAAGATGATGAATCACAGAAGGTGATTTGAAACACATCAATCTAAAAACATTTACATAGTTTTTCTCCTAGAAATCATTATGTTAATAAAGATAACTAAACAAGTAAATAAAAAAACTAAATATAAATTTGGAGCATAAATGACCCAACATTACTTTTCTAGAATAACCATAGGGAAAGATAAGGGACCATTTGATGATGAATTCCTTTGAGCACATTTTTTCACATTGAGGCTATAGTTAAAGATATGATGAATATTACTAAGTTCCTAGCAATGGGATAATTCCTTGATGGATATGGGAAGATTGAATGCAAGAGGTTGCTAATACAAGCATTCCTATTTACATTGATATAAGAATCACTATGTAATAAAATAAGAAATGAGGTAAAAATAAGATGGGAAGATTGAATGCAAGAGGTTGCTAATACAAGCATTCCTATTTACATTGATATAAGAATCACTATGTAATAAAATAAGAAATGAGGTAAAAATAAGAGTAGTATTGTGTAATAAAACATATTATATCATGTGACAGGTACACAATGGAGTTATGGTAGGAAACATTTCATTGGAAGGTACCACAAATAAAATTATCTTGGCAGAATTATGGTGGCTAACCTTATTTCAGGATACCCATAAGTATGCAAAGGCTTTTGAAACTTGTCAAAGAGTATGAAATATTAATGTTAAAAATGGAATGCCATTACAACTAATACTAGCCTTAGTTCCATTTAAAAAATGGGCTATTGAATTAATTAGTACAATGAAGCCAATAAATAAGAGAAGCAATGCTAAATTTATCATTATAGGGATAAAATATTTTAAAAAGATGAGAATAAGTAGTACTCATTAAATATTACATAGCTAAGAATGCAAAAAAAAAAAAAATTATAATATTATTACAATATTTTGATGTCTATTGAGTATCGCAAGTGATCATGAAAAACACTTTATGAACTAGATAATTGAGGAGTTATTAAGACATTTTTTATTACACACAATAGGATTACCTTATATCATCTACAAACTAATGGCACAATTGAAAATTTTAATAAAGTCTTGGAGAAGGTATTGACTAAAACTTTTAATACAAAAACAAGAGATTGGGACACCAATATACCTATGGTACTTTGGGCTTACAACACAACCTATAAAAGAGTCACTAATTATTATCCCTTTCAGTTATTGGAAGCCACATTACCAAAGGAGATCATCTTATTATACTTATGGATATTAGTCAAGTACATAATAAATGAACAAGATTCCTTGAAACAAAGACCAATGGAACTTGAAAAATTAGATGATAAATAATTCATAGATGCATATAATTAGACCTAAGAGAAAAGACAATAAAAGGAATGACATGACTACCATATAAGAATAAAGGAATTTTAGATTAATGATAAGGTATTTTTATATGATAGTAAATAAAAAAGTTGAGTAAACTAAAAATTATAAGGTTATGACCTTATAGAATTGAAGAGATTTTGGATTCATGATTTATAAAATGACACACTTTGTGATGAATGCTATGTTAGGATCAAATCCTACCTCAAAGTATTATGTGGTAGAAAAGAAGAATCTAAAAAAAATAGATTTAACAAAAATATAGATAAAAATAAAAATAATTTTAGATTAAAAAAATATAAAACAATAAAATAATTTTTAAAAAAAATATGGAAAAGATGACAATTTAAAAATAAATAAAAAAGAGTTAAAAAAATAGAAGAAAAAAGAGAAAAGGGGAAAAAATTAAGTACAAAAACATTGGAATTTTTTTAAAAAAAAATCCCAGAGACAAAAATGGATAAAAAGGGGAAAAAAAAAATCCACCACTAATGTTGAAAACCGGTAAATGGTGAATTAGTGAAGAGGGTGAGTGAAAGTTGGAAAATGAAGCTTCCCCTAATGAAAATAAGAATACGTTTATTTTCCACACGAGTCAAATCTTTTGGATTAGTTAAAACAAATATGGTGTCCAACTAAGAATTGAATAAATGGATGGTTGGTGAGAAAATAAGCTTTCAAAAGTAATGGAAAATGAGAAAAATAAAAAGGAATAAAGACACAAAGAACTAGAGGATAGAGAAGATAAGATAGGATTTGAAGTAAAGAGGATAACAATAAAAGTAATAAATATAGGTAAAAAGGTTTGTTTACCCCTTGGATTTAATGGTTGGATAGATGAATATATAAATAAGAACTTACCTCAAGGGTAAATCATGTTATTGTCTAAAAGAGTGAATTCCCACCCAAAAAAATTGCCAATAGAGAAATAAAAGATTTTAAGAAAATAAGATATGCACAATGAAAATTATTTAAATTGTTGTAACTGAACAAATCAGATAACTGAAGTATATAAGACATTTGATGAAGTTTGAGTAACCATATACCTAAGGTGATTTCTTGAGTGTCCCTGTTGGGTAGATGTAGGATAATGGGGGACAAAAGGAAGGGTATAAAGTGACACCTTTTTTTTTTTTTTTTGAAAATAACAATAGTTGAACTTGGAGTAAATGTTAGAGACATTTCGAAAAGAAATTTGACAATGACATAGAAACATGAATTGTGGAATTCTAAAT
This sequence comes from Torreya grandis, assembly GCA_037957365.1. NCBI lineage: Eukaryota > Viridiplantae > Streptophyta > Pinopsida > Cupressales > Taxaceae > Torreya > Torreya grandis. The sequence continues at coordinate 5,649,350 of JARHVA010000040.1, forward strand.
GTTGTTTATAAATATATAATTTTTTCCAATACCTAGATGATATAAGTGTGTGAAATAGATGCATTTATGAAAATAGGTTGGTCATTTTTTCTAAAAAGATAAGGAGCGTGCATGTGTACAAACATACTTTTTCTTAGTAAATGATTAAATTTTTGTATGAAATTTCATATATAGATAGGTGAAATGTCTGAGATTGTTGAGAATAATTTTTATTAATTTTTATTATATATATAATTTTTAAATAATTTTACAAGTCAAGACAACTGAAAAATTGAAACTGCAAATGTACGAACACAACTTTTTAACCTTAACTTCATGAAAATCAATTTTTTTAAAAGCATAGTTGATAATCTGTATATTGTTGAGATATAAATTTTATAAACTTTTGATTAATATTCAAAAATTTATAAGGGAATTTTTGATGATATGTATATAGTCCATAATGAGGTATGTTATGTATAAATTAAGTAATAATTATTAATAATATTCTAACATTATATATATATATGTATATATATATGTATGTATATATATATATATATATGTATATGTATATGTATATATATGTATATATGTATATATATGTATATGTATATGTATATATATATATATATGTATATATATGTATATATATATATATATATATATGTATATATGTATATGTATATATATATGTATATGTATATGTATATGTATATGTATATGTATATGTATATGTATATGTATATATATATATATATATATATATATATATATATATTAAAACTACACTTTCTCATATACAAACCCATATATATATTTTCTAAATAATAAAAGTTTCCTTATTAGATATGTCATTAAAGATGAAAAAGACTCTTAAATTTCTTAGAAACTGAGTGGGCTGCTCCATGACCAGTTTCAAGGTAGGTTCAGACCTCTCCAAGCCTATACCCAAGGCAAATTTGGAGGGAAAATGAAAAAAAATTGAAATGTTTAAAGGGCGTACACCCTATGCAAAGGACACATGCCATTTTCAAAAGGCATGCCTCCTTTTCAAAGGGCATATGCCCTTTTTAGAGTGCAATTTTTTAATTTTTTAAATTTGATGTTATTGAATATATATATATATATATATATATATATATATATATATATATATATATATATATATATATATATTTCAAGTAGAAGTTGTTAATAACCTTGGACTATAATTTATTTTGCCATGTTTGATGTTTTGTAAGCATATATTTAGTAAAATAAATGTTAAGTATAATTTGTGGATTTACTACAAAAAGTGTTATACATTTTACTTTAAGGATTTTTTACTAGAAGAAAACAAATTGTTTGTACAACATGCAGAACAACTCTAAAAATGACTAGTTCGGAATAAGAAAGCAGAGAAGAAATCGAACAAGATAAAAATATTGATTACAAGTGTTTGTGGATTTACTACCAAAATTATTATACCTTTTACTTTAAGGAATTTTTACTAGAAGAAACTAGAACTATTTGTAAAACATATGGACCAACTCTGAAAACAAGGATCGTTACATTTTATATTCTTATACTTTAAATTTATTTTACTAAATATAAAAAATTAGGGCCACTCAACATTTTTTAAAATTGATTACAGAGCTATAGGAGTTACCATTTAGAAGTTAGTTTTTCAAATTCCATTCTAGCCAATACTTAGTTTTCAAAATTTTAGGATGAGAAGATAGAATGATAAACAAGGTTAAAAATCATGTTATGTATGTAATAGATCTATATAATTGATTATGCCCCATTTTTCACCTAATTGAGTATGCCCTACCCAATTGAATACCTAAGCTTGAAGGTGGATTCTTAAATAATTTGTGGGTTTTTCAATCAAAGGGTCTATCAATATGCATAAATGAATGCCCTATATCATGTAACTTGTAACATACCTATATTCATGGTATGGTCATTCATATATGACATCTATCGCATACCTATTACATATACGTATGCATTCACTCATACATGACATCTACCTATAATCATGATATGATAACTTATACTTGACATGAATGTAACTAATCACCATAATAGACTCCATTTGAAATAGAATAAATCAACACACCATTCAAATTTATTCTAAAAAGATACCACACTATAAAATATCAGATAAATGGTCAATCCATGCATTCTTCAATTTCAATCTCATGCATTATTCCAAAGTCATGTAGAATAAAGTCATATTCTAACACTCCAAATTCACATAGGATACTCTCTTATTGATCATCATCATCCCTAATCACTCCCTCATCAACCCTCATATTCACTTATCATCCCTATGCATTCCCTCACCAGTTCTCATTGTCCCTCATTATCCTTGATCACTCCCTCATTGGCTATCATCATCCTTAATTATTGTTAATCACTCTCTCATCAACCCTCATCATCCTTAGTCACTCCCTAATCATCCCTCATCATCCCTCATTGTCATTTATCATCCCTAAACACTCCAAGTCATCAAACCTCATCAACCCTAATCATACCTAATCACTCTCTCATCATCCTGAGCATCATCCCTCATCATCCCTAATAACTCACTCATTAACCATCATAATTTCTTATCATCCCTAGTCAATCATTTATCATCTTTAATTGGACCCTTCATCATCCCTAATGACTCCCTCATCAACCCTCATCATCCTCAATCATCCCTAATCACCCCCTCCTCATTTTTCCTCATCCCTCAATGTCTATAACAATTCCCTCATTGTCATTCATCATACCTAATCACTTTATCATCATCCCTAGTCACTCCCTCATCTAGTAGCATGTGTTACAATCTAATAGTCAGTATAAATTTGTTTTAGACTGAATAATATCTTTTTTAGATGAATCTTGAATGGTGTTTCAATTCCTTTTGTTTTAATTGGAGTGTACTAGGGTGATTAATCTCATTCATGTTTAGTAGATTAGATAGGGTCATGATGGATTACTTTATGGATATTATTAAATGACTTACATGGTGAAATTAAGTTAATATACTCTTTGCACTTGCATGGAAAAATTCATTTTGAGTGATTTGGGATGATGAAAAATGATGATAGATAAAAAAATTACCTCTTTGCACTTACTTTGTATGATGTGAAATCCTTGTTCTAGACATGGTTATTTCCAAATCAATGAGCAAAAGGTCCAAATCATTTTGGATCTTCTCATTTTTGTGATTTATTCTCAAATAATGACTTTGTTATGGCATGTTTTCTCCTTGCATTAAAATCTTTGTGCTTCTGTAGGAATTATGATAGGAAAGTGGAGAAGGGATTGAGCTCAACTACCAATGCTTATATCATTCCTCTGTAGTGTGGTCTCCATAATGTATGTTTAGTTTTTGTCATTTTAGTTTCATTTTTAGGATTTTAGGTTAAGGGTTTAGGTTTCAAATTTTATAGTTCAGTGTTTGGAGTTGATTGTTTGGGTTCTAGAATTTAGGTTTTAAGGTTTATGGTTTATCCATTTTTAGGATTTAGGGTCTATGGTTTTGGGTTTGAGGTTTTATGGTTTTGTATTTGTGTTTTATGGTTCAACTTTTAAGGTTTAGGGTTTAGTGCTTAGGGTTTCAATATTAAGGTTTGGTTTTAAAAGTTTAGGGGTCAAAGTTTTGGGTTTTGGGTTTAGGGTTTAAGGTTCATGATTTTGAGTTTTGTGTTTAAGATTTTGTCAGGATCTACACATAGCTCTGATACCACTTGTTAGGACCTCCTTAGAGTACAATTGATTACTTTTGTATAAGCAACTAAACATGGAATTTAACCAGAAGTAATAAGTAACTTGAAATCAGAAATAGCAAAGAATAGGAGATACGAGAAACAATAAAATCTTATATTAAACTCTTCTAAAAGGAAATACAATGAAGAAATCTCTCTTCTTCTCACACCTCTTGGATGTACAGTAATTTTCCCTTAAGGTTTCTCTCTCTCTCTCTCTCTCAATTACAATCAACTCAATACTAGTTATTCCCTCCAGTGATAATCAACCCAATGGTTGTTGTTGCCTACTTCCAAGTGACAATCAACTCAACCGTTGTTGCCTCCTTGTTCCATAGATCTTCTTAATCTTGCACCTTGTAGATCTTCTTGATATTGCACCCTGCAGATCTAATTGATCTTGCTTACATTACAATATAGCCCCATGGGTCTCTTAAATAGAACCCAAAACAAACAATAATTAGAAACACAGACTCAAGACTAAAATTAGTCTTTACATGCAAACTAACTGTTCATCTAAAATTAGAATAGTTCTAGAAACACACATGTGACCGATGTCGATTCCTATCTGACTGATGCTGGCCGACCATAATCAATGCCAGTTACTATATAGCTAAAGATAATCGATGTCGATCGACCCTTAACTGATGTCAGTTGGCTTTGACCAATGTCGGTTACTGTGTAACCCAACAACCTCCACATTTGCACATCAGTGAAGCTTTTAGCTCCACAACTCAACAATCTCCCACTTGGAGATAAACAACTGCACTTGTACCTGTATAACAACATCCTCTAATTTGTTTTTGGCTTGTTTCTCCATCTTCAAGTTCAATATTGAAGACCAACAAAAGTTGAATGAAGATTTAACTTCTCCTTTGTTACTAGCTTTATTAGCATATCTGCAGGGTTCTCATTCATATGGATCTTTTCCAGTTTCAACTGACCATCCTCTAATACCTGTGTAATGAAGTGGTACCTAAGCTGTATATATTTGGTTCTTGAATGAAAGGCTGAATCCTTTGCCAAATGAATTACACTTTGACTATTACTGTACAATTTGCAACTCTCTTTCTCCTTTCCCAACTCTTCCATGAATTGAGTCATCCATATCATTTCCTTGCTAGCCTCTATGACTGCAATGTATTCTGCCTCTAAAGTAGACATGGAAACAACCTTCTACAACTTTGAAATCTAGCTAATTGCCGTTCCACCAACAGTGAACACATATCCTGTGGTGCTTCTCCTGCCATCCAAGTCACCTGCCATATCCGAATCTACATACCCATGTAAATGAGTGTTTGACCCTCCATAACATAAATGCCTATTGCTGGTCCCTCTCAGATATCTGAGAATCCATTGAACTGCTTTCTAGTGCTCCTTTCCTGGATTGGCCATAAACTTGCTGACAACTCCCACTGCTTGGGCAATATCAGGCCTAGTACATACCAACCTGGCCTTATGTCTCACTTGTCCATTCTCTCCTTCCTTTAACCTATAAACCCATTTATTTTTTAGTGCTTTATTTCTGGCTGGCAACTCTACCAAATCCCACGTTTGGTTCTCTTCCAAGGAATCAATTTCCTCATTCATGCCATGCTCCCACTGTTTCCTAGATTCCACCTGCATTGCCTCATCAAAACTTCTTGGTTTTCCACCATTAGTGAGAAAAAAGTAGTATAAAGAAGGGGAATAATGAATTGGAGGTATTCTTACCCTTTTGAACCTCCTCATGGGCATTTGAGACTCATTCACAGCTTGCTGTCCACCCAAATTTCATTCTAACAGTGACTGATCCTAATCATCTCTCAATCTGCACCTGACTGATGTCGATTACACCTAATCGACATGACTGATGTCAGTTTCCATCTGATCAACGTCAGTTTCCACCTGCCTGACATCACCAACTTTTATCTTCACCTGACCAACATCGGTTCCTGCCTGATCGACATCGGTCTCTGCCTGACTGACATCAGTGTCTGTGTTTTCCTGTGAGTGATGATTTTTACCCATGAGCTCATTTTGGATCATAACCTTGTCCAAATCAACATTGCCCTGCTCAAAATTATTTAGCCTCTTGAGCTGATCACTGTACATCACCTTCTCATTGAAAATCAAGGCTTTCCATTTCTTAAATGTGTCAAAAACATCAGATTTCCACTTTATGCAATAAACCCATACCTTTCTTGTAGCATCATCAATGAAAGAAATATAATACTGTGATCCTCCAATAGAAGCTCCCTAAGCTGGTCCCCACACGTCTGTGTGAACAAGCTCCAACTTGTGCTTCTTATTTGTTGATCCAGTTTCAAGAAACCTCACTTTCTTCTGTTTCCCAAAAATACAATGCTTATAGAAATCTTGATCTATGATTTTCAAATCTAAAAGTTTACGTTTTGACTTAAGAACATCTATTCCCTTCTCACTCATGTGACCAAGCCTACAGTGCCATATCTTTGCATCTACATCTAAAGTAGATAAAATAGAAGGAGAATCAGTAATACAAGTAGATAGATAAAGTGTACCTACTTTCTTACCTCTTACTAATACAAGTGCACCCTTGGAAACTTTCCAAGATTCAGCTATGAGAGTTACTGTGCAACCCTCATCACCCAAATTTTCTGTAGAAATCAGATTCCTCTTCAGGATGGGTACATGCATGACATCCTTCAACACCCATGTGTTGCCATTCTGCAATTTCAGCTGCACTTTTCCTTTGCCAACAATTTGAAAAGGCTCACCATCCCCTAAATAAACTTTTCCAAAGTCTCCATGGACATAATCATTGAAAAATTCTCTATTTGGGGTTGCATGGAAAGAGGCACCATAATCTAAAACCCAAGATTCTACTTTATCCAAGGAAAATATAAGAGCATCCTGTGTAACAATACCTACATCTTTTGCTTCTTTATTACCTTCATGCTGATTTTCTTTCAACCAACAATCTTTCTTTGCATGCCCTTTCTTTCCACATTTCCAGCAGGTTATCCTTCCATTTCTAGATTTGGATCTACTTCCCATCTTTGACTTTGATTTCCCTTGCTTGCCCTTCTCTCTTTGCTTTCCCCTACTTTCAACACTTAAAGCATTACCTGATGTTTCCCCTATGCTTTTCTTATGAATTTCTTCATTCAATATTACACTAACAACATCATCAACTTTTAAGATATTTGAAGCAGACGCAGTATTACTAACTGCCATTACCAAACTATCTCAACTTTCAGGTAAAGAGAATAAGATTAAGAGAGCCTTAATTTCATCATAAAAAACTATTTTGACTAAAATTAACTAATTTACTAATCCATGGAAATCACTAAGATGACTATATACAGATCCACCTTCCTGCATTTGCAAATTAAATAATTGCTTCATAAGAAATACCTTATTCAAAGCTGAGGGTTTTTCATATAAATTTGCCAAAGTATCCATTAACTCTACCATTGTCTTTGCCTGTGATAAGTTGGAAATCACAGATGATGCTAGGCTCAACCTTATAGATCCAAGAGCCTTTCTATCAAGAACATTCCATTCTTCATCTTGCATATCTATGGGCTTTCTTGAAACCCCACCCAATGGTAAGTATAGATCTTTCTGATACAAATAATCTTCTATCTGCATCCTCCATAATTGATAATTCTTGCCATTGAATTTCTACATTCTTAGTTCACTTTCTTCTGCCATTGCTTTACTCCCACTCAATCAGAAACCCCTGAGAGTGAACCTGTAATCAAAAAACACTAACCCACTCTAAGCTTTTCTTCAACCAGGCTCAGTGAACCTGACTCTATGCTTTTCTTCAACTTGGCTTTTCTTCAACCTATTTTTGATGAACCTGGCTCTAATACCACCTGTCAGGATCTACAAATAGCTTTGATACCACCTGTTAGGACCTCCTTAGAGTATAATTGATTAATTTTGTATAAGCAACTAAACACAGAATTTAACCATAAGTAATAAGTAACTTGAAATCAGAAACAACAAAGAATAGGAGATACGAGAAACAATACAATCTTGTATTAAACTCTTCTAGAAGGAAATACAATGAAGAAATCTCTCTTCTTCTCACACTTCTTGGATGTACAATAATTTTCCCTCAAGAGTTTTCTCTCTCTCTCAATTATAATCAACTCAATACTAAGTTATTCCCTCTAGTGACAATCAACCCAATGGTTGTTGTTGCCTACTTCCAAGTGACAATCAACTCAACTATTGTTGCCTCCTTGTTCCGCAGATCTTCTTGATCTTGCATCTTGCAGATCTTCTTAATCTTGCACCCTGTAAATGTAATTGATCTTGCTTACATTACAATACAGCCCCATGGGTCTCTTAAATAGAACCCAAAACAAACAATAATTAAAAACGCGGACTCAAGACTAAAATTAGTCTTTACATGCAAACTAACTATTCGTCTAAAATTAGAACAGTTTTGGAAACACACAGGTGACCGATGTCAGTTCCTATTTGACCGATGCCAACTGACCATAATCGATGCTGATTACTGTATAGCTGAAGATAACCGATGTCGGTCGACCCCTAACCAATGTCGGTTGGCTCTGACCGATGTTGGTTACTGTGTAACCCAGCAACCTCCACATTTGCACATCAGTGAAGCTTTTACCTCCACAACTCAATAGGTTTAGTGTTTAATATTAAGGACCTATAAGGTTAAGGTTTTATGGTTTAGTGTTTAGGATTTATGAATTTAAGCTTATGGTTTGGGATTTAGGGTTAAGGGCTTAAAGTTTAAGTTTTAGGGCTTAGGGTCAAGGTTTAAGGTTTTAAGGTTATGTGTTTAGGGTTTAGGTATTTGTATTAGGGTTAAGTGTTTAAGGTTTATGATGTTTAGGGTTAGGTTTAGGGTTCAAAATTTAAGGTTATGGTGTTTAGGGTTTGGGGTTTGGGTTTTAGGGTCAATGGTTTCGGTGTAAATGGAGTGTACTAGGGTGATTAGCTACATTTATGTCTAGTATGATTGAATGTACATAAATAAAGGAATATGTCATGTATGAGTGATAACATACCTACATGTAGTACTAGGTATGGGGTAGATGTAATGTTTGAATGATTGTATCATTATTATATATATGTTATAGGTTGAATGTTATAGGCTATCCATTTATGCATATTAATAGACCTATTAATTTAAAAACCATCAAATTATTAGGAATTCATCTTGAATCCACCTTCAAGCCTTTTACATAAATTTCCCTAGTCATTCCTTTCTCTATATAGGTTAAAATGATCCCTATCCTTTCAAGATATGAGGACAAATGATATAAGATCTAGGATATAAAGTATAGGGTTTAAGGTTTTAAAATTATCCCTATCATTTCTTTATAGGGTCTAGGATATAAAGTCTAGGGTTTAAGGTTTTAAGGTTCTATGTTTAGGGTCTAGGGTCTAGGTTTTGGGATTTATGTATTATTATTTTGGGTTTATGGATAATGTATTAGTGTTAAGTGTTTAAGGTTTATGGTGTTTAGGGTTCAAAATTCAAGGTTTATGGTGTTTAGGGTTTAGGGTTTAGGTTTTAGGGTTAATGGTTTAGGTATAAATTAAGTGTACTAGGGTGATTAGCCACATTTGTGTCTAGTATGATTGAATATACATTAATACAAGAATATATCATGTATGAGTGAAAACATACCTATATGTAGTACTAATTAAGGGGTAGATGTGATGTTTGAATGACTGTATCATTATTATATGTATGTTATAGTTTGAATGCTACAGGCTAGCCATTTATGCATATTGATATACCATTTGATTAAAAACCCCACAAATTATTAGTAATTAATATTCAATCCACCTTCAAGCCTTTTACATGAATATCTCTAGTAATTCCTTTCTCTATATAGGTTAAAATGACCCCTATCCTTTCAAGATATGGCTTAACCAATGCCCCCTCTCCTTTCTGTATATAGGTGACAACTGAAGATTATGGTTTATGGATAAAAGTTTAGGATTTATAAATTTATGGTGTAAGGTTAATGGTTTATGGTTTAAGATTCACAATTTAGGGTTTAGTGTATAGGGATTATCATTTAGAGTTCAAATTTTAGTGTTATGGCTTAGGGATTAGGATTTAGGGCTTATAATTTATATTTTATGATTAAAGGTTTGGGATTTATGGTTTATGTCTCAAGGGACCAAGATTTTAGCTTTTAGGGTTTGGGTCTTAATGTTTGGGGTTAGGGTTTTAGGTTTATGGTTTCACACTTAGGGTTTAGGGTATAAGCTTCAAGGTTTTGGTCTTGGGGGTTTATAGTTGAGGGTTTGGCATTTGGAACTTAGTGTTTAGTATTTAGGGTTTGGGATTTAGTGTTTGGAGATTAGGGATTAGGATTTAGGACTTGGGGTTTAGTGTTTATGGTTTAGAATTTATAGTTTAGGGTTTGGGGTTTTAGGTTTAGGGTTTAGGGTTAAGGGTTTAAGGATTTGGGTTTAGTGTTTAAGGTTTTTGATTTTTAGTTTTTGATATGGGTTTAGAATTTTCAGTTTAAGAGTTAATATTTAAGGTTTATGACTTATGGTTTATAGTTTTAGGCTTTAAATTTAGGGTTAAGGGCTTAAATTTAGGTTTTAAGGTTTAGGGTCTAGGGTATAAAGTATAGGGTTAAATGTTTTAAGTTTATATGTTTAGGATCAATAGTTTAGGGTTTATGGATTATTGTTTTTATTTTAAGTTTAATGTATTAGAGTTAATGGTTTAGGATTTAGGGCTTAGGGTATATGATTTAGGTATATTATTTAGTTTTCATGGTTTAGGGTTTATGGCTTAGGGTTTGGGGTTTAGGGTTTAGTTTTTAATATTTAGGGTTTATGGTTTAGTATTTAGGTTTAGGGGTTTAGGGTTTGGGGTTAATAGTTTAGGTGGAAATGGAGTGCACTATGGTTATTAGTTGCATTCATGTCCAATATGATTGACCATATCATGACTACAAGATGTCATGTATGAGTGAATGAATACCTACATGTAGTGCCATGTATGTGGTAAATGTAATGTATGAATGACTATATCATTAATATATATGCTATAGGTTACATAATTTAGGTTATTCATTTATTCATATTGATAAATATATTAATTAAAGTTTATTTTCTAAATTGAGAACAAGGTTGTTAAGAAGATTTTAAGGCAAAGATAGCAAACTCCAATTATAGTACATCTCCAACTTTGTTGATTGAGTATAAACCTAATATGAAGGTCTAATGTTATTATGTAAACACTATATAATACTTAAAATTAAAGGGATTCAAAGCATTTGATAGTTAAACCAAGTCAATATCCTTCCAAGTAAGTAGATTAGGCCATCTGAACCTAAATAGTAGATTTTCCATTGAATTCTAATTCTTAAGAAAACAATAAAGGAAATTGGTTTCTTATCCTCAGAGATAGTTTCCGAACATCTTAATAAATATTTATAAGAATCATTTGATAATTTTAGTTTATAAAAATTTAGGGTTTAAGATTTATGGTTGATGGTTCAAAATTCACAACTTAGGGTTTAGTGTATAGGGATTAGCATTTAGGGTTCAAGTTTCAATTTTATGGCTTAGGGATTAGGATTTATGGATTATAATTTATATTTTATGCTTAATGGTTTATGGCTCAACAAACCAAGATTTTAGCTTTTAGGGTTTAGGGCTTGGTGTTCAGGGTTAGGGTTTTGGGTTTATGGTTTCACACTTAGGGTTTAGGGTGTAAGGTTTATGATTTTGGTCTTGGGGGTTTGGTTGATGGTTTAGGATTTGTAACTTAGTTTTTAGTATTTAGGGTTTGGGATTTAGTGTTTAGGGATTATGGATTAGGGTTTAGGATTTGGGGTTTAGTGTTTATGATTTATATTTTATGGTTTGGGGTTTGGGGTTTTTAGTTTAGGGTTTAAGGTTAAGGGTTTAGGGTTTAGGGATTTAAGTTTAGTTTTTAAGGTTTTGGGTTTTCTATTTTTGATTTGGGTTTAGAATTTTTAGTTTAAGAGTTAATTTTTAAGGTTTATGACTTATTGTTTATGGTTTTAGGATTAGGATTTAGAGTTAAGGGCTTAAATTTAGGTTTTAGGGTTTAGGATTTTAGGTTTGTGGTTTGGGGTTTAGGGTTAAGGGCTTACATTTAGGTTTTAGGGTTTAGGGTCTAGGGTATAAAGTATAGGTCTTAATGTTTTAAGTTTATATGTTTAGGTTCTATAGATTAAGGTTTATGGATTATTATTTTTGGTTTAGGGATAATTTATTAGGGTTAAGGGTTTAAGGTTTAGGGCTTAGGGTATAGGGTTTAGGTATATTATTTAATGTTCATGGTTGATGGTTTATGGATTAATGTTTAGGGTTCAGGGTTTAATTTTTAGTGTTTAGGGTTAGGGGTTTTGGGTTTGGGGTTAATGATTTATGTGGAAATAGAGTGCACTATGGTTATTAGTTTCATTCATGTCTAATATGAGTGACCATATCATGACCACATGAAGATGTCATGTATGAGTGACTGAATACCTACATATAGTACCATGTATGTGGTAGATGAAATGTATGAAGGATTGTATCATTACTATATATATGTTATAGGTTACATGCTAAAGGATATTCATTTATTCATATTGATATAACCATTAATTAAAGTTCAGTTTCTAAGTTGAGAACAAGATTGTTAAGAATATTCCAAGGCAAAGATAACAAACTCCTTGAGATCAATCCATGGATCAATTATTTAATTAGGTGGATCATACTCAAGTAGATAAAGTAGATAATGAATAATTAAGTAGGTAAAATAGAAATTTAATCCTCAATGGTATCTATATATATTACATATGTAACATGATCTATAACCTCATGATACAGGAGTACCAAGCTAAAGTTGTAAAATTTCATGTTTTGGTCATTTGTGGACAAAAATGGGTCAATTTTGGAGATAGTGTGTGCCAAGAGACATTTAAAGGTTCATTCATGTATTTAAGGTTTTTTGGAGTCATAGGAATAAGTTTAGGTGAGTGATTGAAGTTTCCCTTCAAATGCAACAATTTGAAAATTCAAATGTTGTCACTAAGTTTAGAATGGCCCAAGCATGATACAAAGGTGATCAAGAGGGAATATAATTTAGAGGATCATAAAGATTTTTAATAAGTTTTATAAGACATATATATTTCCATGGTTATAAGGGTAAAAGTTAACTTTAGTCATGATTTCCAAAACCTCATGTTGAGGTAGTTACGAAAAAGAAGTTAGTATAACCAATCAAAGACCCTACATTGAAAAGGGGAAGAAAGAGTAATTTTTGAGAGAGTTTGGAATAGAGAGGAAAAATATCCAAGAAGAGAGAGGAGAGTCTGATAATGAAGAAATTATATAATACTCCTTGTTAATGATAACATAATCTAGATGGATCAAAATTGTATGTTTTGTTGAACACAATGAATAAAGAAGCATGTAAATTGATGTTCTTAACTATATTGAGTGTTGTGAATCATGTATATTTCCCTTGAAGTCCATTTAGGCCTTGTATTTGTTCATCTTTATGTGAAGCTTCAGGTTATAGAATGATTGGTGGAGCAACCAAGAAGGACTCTAGGTTGCAGTCTTAAAAAGAAGATATTGGAATGTCTTATATAGAACAGAGTTGGAATTTAGTGTGGAATATATCCTTGTATAATTTGAGAAATTAAAAATCCTCAAGTATTTGTGATAACATAATAAACAAGTAAGACTAAGAGTACATTGAACCATTGATTCCATTAGGCCTTGCAGGTTGTTATCACAATCATAGAATGAGGCAATCCTTAGGTATTTAAGATATCAAATATATATGTGAAAAGATTATGATTGAGAGATCAATGTGTAATCCCTATAGAGATAAATATTTTTTATTTTAATTCAATTAAGGGGATAATCTATATACATGGTTTCCATAAGGAAAGAACCCTATTGTACAGTCAATGAGAACCTATTTGTGTGTTGAGTGCCACATATGCAAGTGAAGGTTGAGAAAGTGATGATAATAGATTATGGTGATTGAAACATAGTTTTTTTTTGTTAAAATAAAGATTTAAAGGATATTATATAGGTCATATACATTTGACAAGTCTATTATAACTCTAAAACCCTATTTCTTAGTTAAGAAAAACCCCTATTTTAGAGGATTGAAAAAGATTTATATGTTGACCAATGAATGGGCATAAGATTAATGTATTATTGGAATGAATGGAAGAGATAATAAGGACTGGGAATGAAATTAAATAAGAATAACCCTATTTTGTAAGATATCACCATAAAACCCTTGTTTCTTGTAGGTTAATTATTATTTTATGATTATGAACACCCTATTTGAGTATATAATCCTTGCAAGAGATTGTTAAGGCATAAGGAAAATCATGAAAAAGTGTTAGGATGAAATTAAATTTTAAATAATAAGGATCAAGTTTAATATAACCCTTTTATTACTCAATAAACCCCTACTGTTTGCCTACACCTTGCGTAGTCATCAAGGTATGCATAGTTAGTTGTATATTTATTGTTTTGAATAAGTGATAAGTGGAAAAAGGACTATATAATAATGAAAAATAAGAAGGGAATGAATATAGACCTAATCCAAGTTATTTTACTATTTTAAACATTATTTATCCCAAGTTATGGAATTTAAAGTGCTCACGGGTCTATGTAGGTCTAAGAGACCCTAGGATTAGGATTTAGCCATTATAAAGAGTTCCCACATCCAAAAGGGGAAAATTTTGTATTTTGGTTTATATTGACATGGTTAAGGTTATTTTATGTGTTTTGGGGTTGTAAATTCTCTATCCATATAGAAAAGTTGACTGTGTTTGTTAAGGAGACCTAAAAGGCCTATCCTAATGAGGGAAAAGACAATTAGAGGAAGAGAAGGTTTTTGTGACTTTAGGGGGAGTTTAAGGGTGGTAAATTATGTCATAAGGTGTTTTTATAAATTTAGATAATATTATAGGTTAACTAATCAAAGGGAAACGACCAAAAATAAGGCTACAAGCCTTGACAAGACATAGTTAGCCTAGTGAAAAAAAATGAAGGGTAAGTTGTGATCTAAGAATTGAAAGGGGTTAAAATAGATTGAACATGAATATTTAAGATCATTCAAGATTAAATATTGAGTTCTTGATACCTATTTATTATTTATGTGCTTGAGACCTAAGTGTGTAAATCCTAACAAGAAGGTAGTGGGAGCATAATGGGAAGTTTGTGAGAGTAAGGAATGCAATGAGATAGTTGACAAAATCAAGTGTCCTAAAAGAGGTTAGTACCATAAATCAAGTGCTTTGAATATGTAAAAATAATAGTTACATAAATAAATTGACTATCAAGACCTCATCAAAAGAGGAAAACTAGATTGAGACAAGGACAATCAAGAACAAGAATAGCCAATGAATGAGATCAGTTATGGAAACTAAAGAAACGAGTGAATGTTTTGATGAATTCTACCCATTCCTTTTTATCACATCATTTCTCATTCTATCTTATAATCTTGAAATTATGAAAACTAAGTATTGACTAGAATGAAATTTGAAAAACTAACTTCTAAATGGTAACTCCTACAACTCTCTAATCAATTTTAGAAGATGTTGAGTGGCCCTAATTTGTTATATTTATTTAAATAAATATAAATTATAAGAATATAAAATATAATATAAAATTAAATTTAAACTTAACATTTATGTTACTAAATATATCCTCTAACACTCTTATACAACCAACTCTAATTGCAACATCAATATATATATATATATATATACATATATATATATATATATATATACATATATATATATATATATATATATATATATATATATATATATATATACATATATATATATATATACACACATATATATATATATACATATATATATATATATACACACATATATATATATACATATATATATATATATATACATATATATATATATACATATATATATATATATATATATATATATATATATACACATTTCTTTCAATGTAACTCAAATTGTAAAAAAATTGAATCTAAAAAGGGTGTACACCCTTTAGAAAGGACAGACGCTCTTTTCAAAGGGCATACACCCTTTATAAAGGGCATACACACTTTGAAAAGGCATGCATCCTTTGCAGTCTAAATAGTGTACACCCTTTGGAAAGCAAAGGGCATACACCATTTGGAATACAAAGGGTGTATGCCCTTTAGGGTTAGAACTGACCCACTATCATTTTTGCATTGTTTTAAAAAAAAATAAGGGCGTACACCCTTTACAAAAATTTCTTTGTATTTTTTATTGTGTCAATTGTTTATCCCCCAACTTTGTGCATCTACCCTACTCTAGTATCTCACTATAAGGAAACTCATAATTATATCCATTCCAAGTTGGGAGAAATATATCACCACTTCATGGAGCCAAAATGCCTGGACATGATCTAACCAAACCTTAAGAGTCAGGCATTGGAGTTACCTTCTTTGTAACTAGATTTAATACAAGTTAATTAAGTTATTAAATTTATATGTTTGGATTAGATTTACCTTCTTTGCAATTTCAAGGAACAAAATTAAGGTGTTCTTCAGTAGAGCACATGATAATTCCATGTATTTATATAAAACCTACTACATCACACTTAGAAAAATCCATATAGTGATGGGATTATTCAGTTAATTACATAATTATTGAAAATACAATAATAATAAGTCAATGAGTATCAAATTAATATCAACACTCATAGGGACACATTTCAACCAAAAATATCTATCTATTTATAATATCTATAGCCCCATAAATTAATACACAATAAAGTCTATCACTTGAAATGTTTAATACACTAACTCAAACGATTATGAAACAACTAAGAGCATGTAGGTTATATGGGATATGGTAACAAGTAACATAAAATAAGGCCTTTACATTGCACTTTATGAGTAATACATGGAGAGCTTCACTAAGATAAAACTAAGTAACCATGAGTTTTGCTATGGTTCCCTCTTAATGGTATTAACTATGTATTTTACAAACACTAAACCATGCCATCCAAGGTCAATATAATCAGATCCCAAAAGAACCGTATGAGAAAAATTTAAGAACTACTTAGATACACACAAACAAGAGGACATTGATATAGTATAAATTTTAGGATGGCAGAGAATGATAAGGGGAATTTTAGCTATGAAATATAGGATCTCCATAAGAATAGTGCATAAATACTTCATAGAAGTCCGATTTATAGTAGATGTTGATAACTTATACATTAACCCATTTGAGAAGAATATAACACCTCTCCATCCCATACCACATGAAATATCAAATGAACAAGTAGAAAATATGAAATTATGAGCTAGGAGAATACCTGTAGATCCCACATTATTGTAATATAAAAGTGGTAATGTAGAAGAAGCCATTGTTTCAAGAATCCTAGTAGTAATCAAATCAACAAGTGTAGAAGCTAAAATTGTGGTGTAACTTTAGGATACACTATAGACTAAAGAGATAGTGGTAACCCCATAAGTTATACCAACTCCATGCATATCATTTTGGTTATAAAAAGAGAACCCCAAGTGCTAAGCTAGAGCCATACAAACTTGAGGAGAAGGTTAGTATATTTATGGTGAAAGACTCAACCACTAGAAAAATTATTGAAGAAGAAATGAAATAAAAAGGTTCTCCAACCTAATCTTTGATGACAAGGAATAAAAATAAAAATGAGGTAGGCATATCAAGGTAGGCAAGAAGGAAAATATATATAGAGGATCACCTAGAGGTATCTATAACCTTCCCCCATGGTGGAGATTTAGAAAATTATGTTTTAGATGAGTGGAAAAGATGAGATAGAAATAATTTACCCCATGAATAAATAAAGTATAAAAAAATAATAAAATAAAATTCCTAAAATATGGGAGAAATGAAACATTGGTTTCCTACTTATAGTTAGAGTCCTCAAAGGAAGAAGAACATGGAACAAATTAGTGAAGTGAGGAAGAAGATGTTAGAGAGGCAATTCTTGACATGACTACACTAATGGTGGAGTGAAAAATAAAATGATGAGTAATGAGGGTAAGTAGGGTGTATGATGAGTAAAACTGTGAAGATAAAAATAAGGCAACAAGGGAATTAATGAACTACATAGATATAACTCATTTACCTTGGATGATATAACAGAAGGACTCCAACCTACCCTCTAACAAATAATAATTGATATATAAGATAAAATTAAATAATAAAAGAGAATGATAAAGGAATATTATGAAGCTGCATTAAATAAAGTGACAAGAGAGACAACAATGTATCTAGAGGATAAGGAAAGGCTACCAAAACTCCAACAAACAAAGCTGCAAACAACAAATAAAATTGAACTAGTAGTGGACTCTAAAAAATCAAAGGCAACTTAAAGCACTAAATGAGATGGAAGAAGCAACCACATAATAAAAGGGGGACTTGGAAAAATAATTAGAGGATGAAAAGTAAATAATTCTATAAATAGTTGAGTTGGGAACCAAACAAGCCCAACTAATTCTAAGAAAATAAAAAGCAAACAATGAAAAGGTGGAGAAATAAAAAGCCGATAAAGAAAAAATAGAGGAGAGGAAAATAAAATATGAAATAGATAAAGAGATTATAAATAAGGAATAAAAATATGAACATAAGAAGAGATTAAAATATGAGGAGCATAAGAGAAAACAAGTAGATGAAAAAAAGAAAAAAGAGGAAGAAGTTGAGAAAAAACAAGAGGAGAGAAAAAATAAAAAGGAAGAAGAAGAAAAATAAAATAACCAAAAATAATAAAAGGATAATAATGAAAATATGGAGAGAGAATAAAAATAAAGGAAGGAGAAGGATTAAAAAGATAAGGAAAGTAAGAAGGAAATCCCAAAGAGAGAACAAGACAAAGGAAAAACTAAGACAACTAACAAACTAGTGATTTAGGAGATCATGTTTGAAATTTCCATAGAGACAAAAATAAAAGGTAGAAAGATAAGTATATAGTAAATTAGGGGTCATGGGAGCTATAATATCCCATTCAATGACACCTAAATACCCTAAAAAAATTTACAGTAGAGTTGATGAAATATAAGCAACAAGTTTCCAACATCATAGTACCACATAGCCTGCTATAACCCACACCACGAGGGTAGATTAGAGTGGTGATATATAAAATAATTCCAATATAAGAATATCAAAAAGACTTTGATTAAATGTGCTAGTGTTGACTGTATGTATAGGTGAGTGAATATGGAAGAGGGGATAAAGTGGGCATTGAAGGCCCTAGTAACTACAACACCCAAGTATGACCTTGAGAGTACTTTACCAATAGCTTAATAACTACCAGATATAATGGAGAAGTTTTATAGTGATATTAGATTAGTAGATAATGAGATAGTAAGGTTAGAATAGAATTTAATGCATGAGGCAATTCTAGTAGGACCACTTCTTGGTGATAATAAAACTAGGAGGATGAATACAAAACAAAAGTTGAAAATATTCATAAATCCATGGGGGATGCTCCAACATTTTTTACATACTCCATTATTTGGCCAATATTTACTCAATATAATAAAAATGAGTTGGAAGACTTAGAAAGGTAGCTTAGTGAATTATATACCATCTATCACTCCAGTAAAGTTCCCACCAAATAAGAGTGGAAGAAACTAATTGAGTTAGGTGATGTTTACAAACAAGAGGATGCAAATAATCCTTATCTTTGAGGAGATGGATAATTTTGGAACATTAGTAAGTACTAGATGGATAATGTGGAGGAGAAGAGTGAAAATAATGAGTTTTACTTAAAAACTTTGGACTTACAACAAATCCAAAGAATATTATGAAGATGGCTAAAGAGAACACCACATTTGAATAAAAGACTATAATAGCAAATACATTACTATTAAATTGGATAAAATTATCCAAGACTATGGAAAATAAATATGAAAAATATCAACCCAAAGAGGGATAACTACCAACAAATAAGGTTTTTAATAGACAAGGGGTGAAACTGTCTTATAAATCTAGCAAGGCAAGTAAAGAGAGGATATAACGGTATCTTATCCTAGATGTCTAAGTTTTTGGTTGTTGATCGTGTTACCCTTTTGTAGAAAATTTTTGATCATTTTTTTATACATAGTAGTAAATGTGTTTCTTTGGATTGCTCTTACTATAATTATTTAGAGAAATATTGAGGATAAGACAAAGGAATAAAAATAAAGAAAATTTTAGTAAGATTCTTTAGTACAAAATAGAAATATATAAGATCACCATGGAAACTCTACCCTTACCATAGCTATAGAATACACTTAAAAGATGACATAACAGAGGATTTATCTTCTTGGGCAACATGGTAAGGTATAATACTTTAAGGTAATATAATGACTAATGCATGATGAAGATACATATCCTATAGGACATATCCATTGGTTTTGTATAGGTATCAATTTGGTAATTTTACTATAATATTTTAAAAGATGTAATATAGGCAAATATATAGAATATATTGGAGAATAGAAAATATATATATTATTGATATATTTATAGAGGTTGATATAAGTGATTAAATGTGATAAAAATTATTTTAATATAGAGATCAGAGGTATAGAGTAAATAACATCATGTGTGTGTGTGTGTGTGTCTATATATATATATATAGAGTGGGAAAAAATAAAGTATTGGTCTATATAGGATCAAATATAAGAAGCTAAACTATATGGAGTAGTGAAATCTAAAGAACAACTCAAAATGGAAAAAGCTTGTCTTCACAACCAAAAAGTTGTATTAGCATAATTAACCCAAAATTAATAAAAAAGGTACATTATATAGTGAGGAATTAGGTCACCCAGAAATATAATTAACTCAATTTATAATTATAAAATGACTTAAAGTATGTTTCCCCTAATAACCTATTATTAACCTAAACAAGCTAATTAGATTGTGTAGGTAAAACCCCATAGTGAAAAAAATCCTACACTAACACCTTCCCTTAAGAATAGATTAGGTGGGTAGAATAATTTGGGTCCTAACATAAAGGCTTGATGTGGTACCCAAGTACATATAGATGATCCCATAGAGGAGCAAGAAGTCAGAGCTACCTAAACCCCAAGAAGACCATGCAAATGAAGATACTTTCTCTCAGTGAAAGGTTTAAAAAATATATTAATAATTTGATCCATTGTCTAGATGTAGCAAAGATCAATGAATTAATCAAGGATGAGATCCAAAATGAAATGCATGTGAATTTTGATATTATTGGTTCGTTTATGGAGGACCAAATTCCTAAAAATCTAGATTGTGCTTTGGTTGTCACATAAGATGGTTGTTGGTCATCAAAATTAGATGCCAAACTCAATGAGAATCCTAGGAATCCAAATAGCCTCAGTGGTATCATTAATAATTCCTATATATTATACATTAGTATAAGATAAAATAATAACATTATACTTCTTGATTGACCAAATAATTGGAACTAAACCAAGGGAGAAACTATATCCTGAAGTAGACTTACGATTCTAAATATTTCTAGCCCAATTTGAATTTGTATACCCAATTAAGTCAAAATTAATGCTTGTTCCATAGTGAATATTGAAAGTATGAGTGACCTAAATATAGTGGAGAATATTCTTATCTACTTTATAATGCATCTCGTATGGTTCCTTTATAAATCTAGAGATCATACCCACCACATATGAAATGTTCAGTCTAGTGTGTGTAAGATAAATGAGACTACCAATAAGTTGTCAATATGAGATAACATCAATAAAAGGAGATGGAAAATCAACCTCAAGATTCACACTAAATAGAAAATAATTTGGATGTGCCTTACATTAAACCATGTTAAACCTTAAAATCCAATCAAGAGCATATTTAAATTGTGCAATAGTGATCCCAGAATCAGAGTTATAAATTTCAATCCTAAGGAAGTAATGCAACAAGCCCAAGTCAGTCATTGAAACCCTATAAGGGAAATTATTTTCACTATTGCAATGGTGGATTAAAAACTCCCTGTGATCAATAGGTTATCCACATAAAGAACTAGAGTCGATAGTGAATCATCATGCTGCAAGATGTAGACATTCATATCAGAATGACATCTAATGAACCCAATTAAAAGAAGAAAGGAGTCCATCTTGGCATACCAAGCTCAAAGATCTTGTTTGAGGCCATAGATATATTTTTAATATTTTCAAATTAAAGAATAATCTTATAAAAATCCTTGTGATTGATCAATTTATATTTCCTCTTTGAGTTCACCATGAAGAAAGGTACTCTTCACATCCATTTAATTAACATCCAAGTGATGTGTTGCGGTAATGGAAAGAGTGAGTCAGATTGATTTCATTTTGGAAACTAAGGTGAACGTCTTGGTATAGTCAATGACAAGTACCTAAGAAAAAACCTTTGCTACCAAATGTGCTTTAAAATTGTCTACAGACCCATATGTTATAATTTTTTTGGGTCAATCCATCTACATTGAACAAGTTTTCTTCCCTTATGAAGAGGGACAAAATCCTAAGTGTTATTCCTTAGTAAGGAACCATACTCCTCTTCCATAGTACTATCCCACTCAAGAGTGTCTGATTCCTCATGAAATGATTAAAAATCAGAATCAAATGCAATGAAATCACTTAGGGCATCCTATAATTGTGAATGACTTTGCCTGGTATTTGATGAATTGCCAACCCATTGGTCAACACTTTGCAGTGTGTCTTTAGCTTAGAGAATACTAGATGTAGGAGATTTAGGAAGAGATTCCTCATCCTCTAAAGATATTTTTGGATAAGGAAGAGGTGAGTCCTCATCACTACTCTCATCATGAGAACTAGAAGAAGGATTTGTATCATAAAAAAAATGCTCAGGCATTTTGAATCACCAAAACTCTCATCAGATCCCAATGTGTCCAAGGAAAAGGGAGAAGTGTCATGTGCAGAGTCTAAAGGACCCTATTGAAATTGAACACTCGTCTTAATGATCAACTCATGAGTGATGGGATGGATAAGATTGTATCCCTTAACACCCTTAGGATATCTAATGAAGATGCCAGGCTGACTCTAAAGTTGCATTGCCTTACATTTCTTCTTCAAAATATGGGCCATAACATGAGATCTAAACACTCATAAGTGCTTCACTATGCATTTTTAACCACTCCAATATTTAAAATGAGTTACTCTCTTCAATGTATTATGAATAAATTGATTTTAGATATAACAAACATAGTTGGCCATTTCCTTGAAGGACCTATTATTGCATTCTAAAACACCATTTTGTTGAGGACTATATGAAAATGTATATTATAGTGAATCCACTTTGACGTGAAAAATTATTAAAATGGTTGCTAACATACAAGCACCTTGACATCCTAGAAATAATCAAAGACCTCATATTTTAACTTAATAAAATACAACCAAGAATACCTCAAAAATTAATCGAAGAAAGTAAGCATGTATTTAGTCCCATTGAATGAAGGAGATAGAAATGGTGTAGCAATGTCATTATGAACTAGTTCCTATATCTATGTAGCTCTTGAAAATTTACATGTGTCATAATTCTCCTTAAAATGCTTACAAAGTATGTAACCTTGTAAAATGCCATCATAAATATGAACACAAGACAACCCTTAAACCATGTCATGACAACTAAGTTACTCTAAGTATTGATATATGGGCAAATCACTCATGTCATAGTTTACTCACCCCATCTGAATGAGTGAGTAGTGCAATAGAGGGTTGATTAGGAGAAAAATGTGATAAAGTGTACAATTATGATTGGTAATCTAATTTACCAAATACAAATATGGATTCACTGACTATTTCCATAATAACCATTGAATTTGGTGTGAATTTAACTCTCTTCCCTGAACCGATGTGAGTGATATGATAAATAGATATAATATTAGTAGATAATGAGGGAACACAAAAATATCTTGAAATGTCACATCATTCACTTAAATAGATCCTCTCCCACTAACTTTTATGGAAGTGTCATCACCCAACAATACAGAAGGTATATAACAAGGATAAAGGATGAGAACATGTCTTGTGATGAATCCATGTGATGTGAGGCACCAAAGTCAATTACCCATGTGGAATGTTGGGATGTAACTACAACCAGTGCTTTTCTCTTATATTTTCCTTTTTTATTATTTATGTACTTAGAAGACTCATATGCTGATGAAATCTGATTGGAAGAATTAGGGACAATGATGTTATACTTCTCAAACATATTAGTTATTTGGTCAAACTACTTCTTCATGTATTTGGATTCATTGTGCCCAAATTTATTGTAGTTTGCACATGTGAGTCACTCTTTATTAGGCTTCCCATCTAAAGAGGAGGACCCTTTTAATGTTTTTGACTTAGGATCATATTTATAACCCTTTCTTTGCTATAGGTCATTCTTATTTTATTTAGTCTCCTTGCTATCATAAGCCTTATGTTTGTCATGACTCACAATTAAGGCATGCATTTAGATGACTTCAATGTATCCATTTGAATAAGTTTGTCTTGCTCTTGAGTCAAGTTAGCAACAAAGTCAACCAAGAATGACATGGTCCATGTAGCTCCAAGGGAATGCTTGGTGGCATGGAAGGTATAAATGAAGATAAAATAGTTACACCTCAATTTGGCAAGGATGGAAAGAGTCAATCCATCATCATTTTTGTCAATGCCACATAGTTTCAACTGTAACCTAAGTGATTTTAACTTTATGAAGAAATATTGTACAATATCAAAGTCACCTAGGCTTAAATTGATGAGCTCATTATCCAACTCATGACTTTTCATTATGTCCTACTTCCCAAATAATTTTTATAATGTTGTCCAAATTTAATTAGGAGTAATTGTAGATTCAATATGAAAGATTAAATCGAGAGACATAGATAGACATAGTAGACTATATGCTTCATCACTTTTTTAAAACCTGTTACCTTCTATACATCAAGTGTCAATTTTTTTTTGTACACATCATGATTCAATGTAATCCTTTACTTCTCAAGAGGAATTTCACTTTGAATTTCCACTCATGATAGTTGAATAATGTAAGAAGCAGAACCATGGTGCAAAAAGGAAGTATGTATTGAAATGCACGTGCTTGAAAGAATTGTGTGGAACCCCTTAAATATAAAATGGTGTAATTTTTCAAGGCACAAAAATATCACCAATGTGTAGAGATTGAAAAAAATTTCACTTTAAAAAAATAGCACTTGAAAAGGAGCTATAGACTAAAAGTTATGGAAGTTTGATTGTTTTTTCTCATAAAAAATAATAATCTCCTCTTTACAAAAATAAATGGGTGTGAAAATGTTTGGCCAAATTTTGTGATGAAAATTTAAGCCTCCTTGGGTTTATTGTGACCAAGGGATTAAATTACCATGTGACCAATAGGCTAAGGCATAGGATGAGGGTAACACCTTTTTATTGATTTGATTGATGTAGGGGTGATGTCATTCCAAATTTGTCTCCACTTTTCAAATGAATAGTACAAATTTTCACTCAACTAAATATGACATCCTCGTGGCCATCATAGGGTGAAAATTAGGTAATAAGGATTAGAGTGTGCTCAAACAAGGGTCAGAGTCTACCTAGGTTATGTACAGTGAGGTCAAAGACTGCCTATGTTGTAGGCAAGTGTGTTAGATCTCACTAAGATTTCACATAGGACCATCAGGTTTTTTTGGTTACCTACAAAGGCATCAGGTTCTAAAACAAGTGAAAACATGAAGAGAGTCATCTGTTAAATGTGAAGATAGGTGTATTAGAGTCCATAAAAGGTGCGTATAAGAGGATATGAGTTTGTTGAGTGTTGTGATAGGGGTCATATTCTTCTTGGTGTGCATGCAACCACCCAAATGTCTACCTAAACTTATTTTTCTACCAAAAAAAAAGTTTTCCAACTACCACAAACTACAAAAATTGATTATTTGGGGTGGAAACTATGTCAATTTGAATAAACCTCCAAAATTGTAGATTTTGTATGGGTCTTCAATCTATCAAAGACCCACTTATTTTCTTGACAAACCTAAAAAAAACCAGAAATATTTTTTCCCTCAAAGTCACCAAATGTATGAATTTTTGTACAATTCAAAAAATGGCCTTGAAGCCCTCCAAAATGGTCAAAACTTGGTTTTTATAGAACTAGTCATGTTTATAGTCATTCCTAGGTTTTTTCACCTTCTAAATTCAATGACACTATCCATTTTCACTTTGAGACTCTAGATATGTATATTTACATGGATTTTAGAGAAACCCCACCAAACCCTAGAAAATTAAAATTAATGAAAAAATACTGAACAAGCTATAATGCTAGATCTTTCAATAGAGGTTATGTCATTTAGCTACCAAAAAATCTGTGGTACCATGTTAAAGTGGGCCAAAATCAAGGATCAATCTAGATAAGATCAAATGCACAAAGTTGAACTGTATAAAGTAGTGAAATCTAAAGAACAACTCAAAATAGAAGAAGTTTATCTTCACAACTAAAAAATGGTATTAACATCATTAGTCAAAAAGTGCATAGGAAGTTAAATTGTATAGTGAGGTATTAGGTCACCCAAAAAAGTAATTAAGTCAACTCACAATTATAAAATGACTCAATGTATATTTCCTCTAATGACCTATTATTAACCTAAGCAAACTAATTAGACCATGTAAGTAAAACCACATAGTGATAAAAAGCATACATTAACATATATGAATAAAAAAATTAAAAGAATATTTATATACTATGTATATACATGTGTGGATAAAAATACATCTACTTCACATTTTATGAATCCATAACTTAATATGAACAAATAAAAGCTAGAGTAATACACACACACAGAGACACAAAGAAAATCTAAAGTAGGAAATGTTTGTGTATTGTGTATATACATGTATAAATAAAAATACATATAATTCACATTTTATGAATTCATAACTTAATAATAAATAAACATAAATCCTAACCTCCATGCTATGTTAGCTCCAAATAAAGTATTAAATAAGGGTAATGCGAAAAGTTGAAGGACAAATTTGTGGAAATTTTTGTATATTTGCTGCTAACATGTATACATTATATTTTGTAGGTTTGGTAAACACCAAGCATATAATGTGTGTGCATTTTCAATGCTTAAAAATGTGTGTGTGTTATAACCTAGACTCACTCTTAAAAGTATGCAAATATGAATGTTTTTGAACTATGCATGTTTTTAGAATTATACAAAATAGAAGCATGTACTCGCATTCCTAATACTATTAAAATTAAATATAATATGACATTTACATTGATAAATTTATATTCCTTATAATTTAAATTTATTTTATTAAATACAATAAATTATTGCCACTCTACATCTTCTAGAATTGGTCTCACAGTTTCATGACTTATGCTTTGGAAGATAGTTTCTCAAAATTCAATCTGGTCATTACTTAGTCATTTTTAGGATTTTAGATGGTGTACCCTAACATGCACACCCCATTTTTAAATATAAATAGGGACCCACTATTGGTTGAATATCCTATTTTGAGGTCTTGTAAATCATAAATCCATGACATGAAATTTGAAAAGTATAAACTTAAGCTCATTTCATAATTTGCAGTATGTTTCAAAATTATAGGAGAATTAAAGCTATGTACAAGCCATATTATACGATTCACTTTTCATATTTGATTTCTGTTTAACTTAGTACTTATGTGCATGTTTTGATTTATGATTTAATAACTAATCAGGCTGATGCGTTACATTTTTAGCTGGCTCTTTGCCTATGTTTTGTCTAAAACAAGTTATTTTGTGCTTAAATGTCTCTAAAGGCATCCTAAAGCTCATACACTTTTGACACATAGAATTATTTTGATAAATCAAAGCCTAAGTGAAGAACATAAGTATCTTAAGTATGTGAATCATCAAGATCCATCCACATGTCATCATCATACTCACCCAAAGGTAATGTTAGCAGAGTCATTCATACAGATATCCTAAGCAAGCGAAACATCAAGAGTCATCCATGTGTCATCATCTGACTCACCTAGAGGTGACATCAGTATATTTCCTTGTATGGATTATCCAAAGCAAGCAGAGAAATGAGATTCATCTACGTGTCATCATTCTACTCACCCAAAGGTGATGTCATTAGAGTCCTTTGTACATATATCCATGGCAAGTGGAGTAGTGAGATCCATCCACATGTCATCATCTCTTTAACCCATGACCAAAATAACAAAGTATAGTAGGCCATAACTCAATTAAAATTAGAGTAGTAATATGTAGACACATGTCACTCAGCCACATAAATAGATAACAAGACATGAAGGTCAAGCCTAAAAACACAAAAAAGAGACATATGTCACACAATGTTGACATGACATCCAGGAATAGGTAAAAGAAGCCACATAGCAATAAAATATGAAGAAATAAATGTCATTAGATTCAAATGGAAAATAAAAATAGATAGGGAATGGAGTGAAATCTATTGTTACCATTAATTCACATGAATTAATGAATTAATACATTTAATTATCAAGGCCAATGCATCCAAAGCAATATAATTTAAGTTACCATTTCCAATATAATTGCATTACCTTCTAGCTATCAAGTGCACATTATGAATTTAGATCTCTATTGTGACCAAAAAAATTATAGACTCTTCACAAAATAGATCTTTTTCATGTAGAGTTTCAATGCCTTCCTGATCTTACACTCCAACTCCTTTTAGATACTCAATTGCATGTCTAACTAAGTACATTGACACAACTTTTGATTCAATAACTCTCAACCACGACTTCAAATATTACTCTACTATGTGGGATGAATTTGATGTAGTTAAGCCATACAACATTGAATATCATCTTTTAATGTTCACATAGAAGTATAATGAAGATTTACTAGTAATAAAAGAATTTGGTCTACATAACGTAGCATCCAAACCAGAGGTAATGCCCTGCAGTGACCTATTATTTCATTTATTTGTAAGTAGGAAAATTTATGGTAAAATATTACATTTAAGGCTTAGAAAAAATCCAAAAATATACATAAGAGGAAATGATTTTGAGAGATACTATAGACTCCCTCTTGAAAAAATGACCTATAGACAAGACATGGTCAATTCATGGCTCATCTATAGCAACATCCATAACAAATTGAAAGAATATAATGGCAACCCAAGTAGATTTTTGATTCAAGGTGTATGAATCTAATTTCTCTCACCAAATTAACTTATTTGATTATGGCTAATATCATCTAATATCTTATTCATTTGATCTAATTAACACTTAATCCCTATGTCCCATATTAACATCACCTCTTCATGCTCTTAATTCAATTAATTAATTTATAATAACTACATGAATACCCCACTCTCCACATATTAATATTCTAATTTCTAATACACCCCACTTTCTAAAAATAAATTCTAGAGATTTTCAATCTCTAGAACTTTCTCCATTCGAAAAACACTTTTCTCAAATTTGAAATTTGGGAGGGAAATTTACTCTCCATTTCCTTCCCAAACCTCTATAAATGCAAGGGGCATCCCAATAATTTGGATAAGGAATGGATGCAAGTATATGCTTCCTCCATCACTCTCCTCCATTAATTTAGTCTTGAGCTTGTCATACCTGGAAATTTTACATCCCATTTCATGTTTTTTATTTATCGATTTGGTCTTCAAGAAACATTACGAATTCTTGGAGAGGAGATGAAAAGGGAACAAGATGATGGTAATATTATTCTGATTGCTTCCTCTCTTTAATTCTTTCCATTTGATGATCATTTATAATTTAGATTTGATTAATGGTCATTTCTTAATTTTAATCCATTTCATCCAAATTATGGGTGATACATTCTATCAACCATATTGGATCCCTCTTTTTGATCTAAGATTTTCTACTTTTAAGTGTGTTTTCTTAAGTTTATAGGTCAGATTGAAGCAAGATTAGGTGGCTCAACATTTCATATTTTTTGTTCATGGTAGTCTACAAGACTCTTTTTCTTATAGATGTGCATATATTAGCATATTGCATAGCCTTTTTTTAGTTTTAATATAAAATAGCTATATGTTTCTTTGTTTTTATCACTCATTGTAGTAAGTTACAGGTGTTTTATCTATATTCAACAATATATATATATATATATATATATATATATATATATATATATATATATATATATATATATTTTCCCAAATTGGTAATTTATCCTCATCTATAAATTTTTCCATGACCATAAGATATTCAAGCTTAATAGGTGCTACATAAAGATCATCCTCTTCCTCCCTAGATTGTCTATGTTGTTGCTAACATTATAGATTTCCCTCTAGTGCCACTCACCTCTGAGCAATGCTTCTTGTTTGTGGACAATCAAAATCATCAATAACACTTTGTAAAATAAATTACTTCTTTTTATTTTGATGACCTAGCATTCACAGACTTTATGATTTGGGTTGATTCACTTCCTATTATTGTTAATGGCCTTGATCTTGTTTAAGGCTAGATTTTCATAGAAACTTGTGTAGATGTTAAATTAGATGATGTGGACACATTGGTAATAGGATCAGCCAAACCACTACTATAATTGATTTTAGCTTCATTATTCTATAATTTAGGCCAAATATAATTTTTAAACATTATTAATATTAGCCAAAGGGTCAATATGTAAAAATCTTAACATGTGATAACTAGAGACATTTGTCCTTATGCCCTATGAAATTTCAAAGGTCATTTGAATGTATTCAGTCTTGCTAAACTACTAGGATTATCATTGTGTGACTTAAAAAACCTCATTGGGAACCACCAAGAAATTTTCTAAAGAAGCAAGTCCTTTGGATACACAACTTTCCCCTTTATTATTTATTAGCATTGTATCAAACAATTCTCAGGCCTGTGTATTCTTCCACATTTTGCATACAAGTCTACCAGGGCACTCTAGAATACATCTAAAAAAGTATAATTTTATATTTTGCTTTCATAAATGGCCATGACCTATATATATCCTGTGAACCTATTGAAGGCATTTTGTCAAGCAATTTATGTGCCTTATACGCTGATCGAAGCCCATGTTTGTTACAATTTTAAAAGATAAAATTTTGTATTAAAATAGGGCATTTGCATTTCTATTATTCCATTTGGGTCCTTAGGATTCATGGCTTTGATGGCCTTCTAGATACTCCCCACACTTGACATATAAGGTAGCATATATCAGCAATGACTGATAACTATCCATTCTCAAACATCTAGGTTTTACACCTGTTGTTAATCTAGTGCCCATCCTATTTTGTTGATATTAGTCTAGTCTCAATTTGAATTGTATTGGTCTTTAGTTTGTATTTTTTTCATGTAAAAACTATCTTAGTTACTATAGTTTAAAATTTTAGTAAATAATAGTGTAAATAATAATAAATGTTCATAGTAGTAAATTTTGATAGTAGTGTAAATTATCATAAAAAGCCCTTTTTTAATAAAAAAGATTTATTATCATTATTTTATAGATATAAAATTTTTAAGATTATCTTTTACACTTTTTTAAAATAGGGGAAATTTTCTATCTAACCTATAGGGATATTATCAATGAAGACAAAATTATAAAATTATCAACGTTATTATTTGCATCGGTCACAAGTAAAAAAAAATCAAAGCTGATAATGTCATATCTCTACAAGTTCCTTGTTAAAGAACATGAGTCAAAACAAATAACCCTCTATTTGATTTCAAATTATTATTTTTGAGTGTGTTCCTTTTTGACAAAATATGGTGGATTTTGAGTCATTCCAAGGATCATGTAAGTCTCAAATTAAATTGGTAATAGGGGTGCTGCCCCTCGACCCTACAAGGGGAACTACCCCTTGACCCCATAAGGGGTGATACCCCTTAACACCATAAGGGGTGTTTACCATTGATCCCACAAGGGTATTCCAAACCTAAACCCCCACATCCTAGCCCCTCATTCAAAGAGTTATATTGTAAAACTCATAATTATTTTTTGTGTTTTTATTGAGGCTTATTGGATTAACATGTTGTTTATATTTTCACAGGGACAAATTTGGTGGCAATCTCTTTATTTTATCTATTAAATTACTAATGATGTGATTGATAGGGTGATCGGTCAAAGTTTAAATTGATAAAACTATTAATCATTTATTTTGCAGGTTGATCGATCCCAGATTTGGCTAAAACATTATTTTTTATCATTTTTTCATTTTACTTATCAACACATTAAATTAACTGGGTTAAATAACTTTTACTTGCCTAAGTGTCCCCTAAGGGATATAATGGTGTATGCTCTCCTCCTTACATCCTTTCATCAATTCTCAGAGGATAAAAAACCACTAAACAAACCCTCGCCATTTTCCTTTATAGGGTGTAATGTGATCAAGAAAGTGACATCCATGCACTTATCATTGGTCTATAGGGGTTGGTGATGTTGATTTCATCACCATGTACTAGACCATACTTTATATTCTAGTGGATTATAAATATTAGGACAATTATCATTAGGAACTAAATAAAAATTCCTCGTAAAGGGTTCAGTAGAGTGAGGGGCATTTTGGATCCAATACATAAAGCAATTAGACAACATCATACATAGATTTAGACCCCACCATACCTAAAATATATTAGGGACTCCCATAATGAGCCTTTATAAACCTAGAATAGGACCTTTGACCTTAACAAGTGACTTGTCGGAGTCAGTATCAGCTCCCATAATGACCATTAGCCTCACCATAGTGACATGTTGAGAGGATTTGAGAGGTTCTGTAATTGTTAACCAACCTATAGCCTCACTTGGGAAGATGTTAGATGGTTCAGTCATCGAGTTACACTCCCAAAGATAGTTTACTAGTCATAGGCTTGTGGTTTTCTTGATTTATTTGAGTGTTGTAGAAGACTAGTGTTATTTTCAAACCTTATATCTTACACACTCAAACCCATATATCTAGTTGTCCTTTAGGTTATAAAATTGTACAAATCATACTCATCATACCCCAAATCATCATTTCATCACCATAGACTTATCTTGATCTCAAATCATCATTAATCTCTCCATATATCCCCATCTACCTTCATTGCATAATCTTATATCCACTCCATTTTGAGTAACTTGGTCTAAGTCTTGAGCTAGTCTAAGGTCATGCTTCCACCCTTGCATCATGTCTAAGTCCTTCGTCTACTATCATCTTGTTTAATTTTATACTCAGTTAATAATATAATCACTACTTGTTACTTTTCCAATTTTTGAACTAGCACCTAATCATCTTTAAATCTAGTTGTCTTGCCTATTTATAGCTAGAACCTATCTAAGTCATCACATTATAAGTTTAAAATTAGAAATTAGTCAAAAACCCATCCTTTTTCTAGTTTAAATCATGGTATTGTTAATACAATAATATCACCTATCATATTGTCAATTTTAAATTCAACCCTAGTTTGGCATTACAATCCCTTTTTGTTTATCTTGTCTTTGTCCATCACCTATCATACCAGCTCAATCATTTAGGTTTCCCCTTTTCTCAAGGATCATATTTTACCAATACCACAATCCACCTGCATATCGGTCTATATTTCATCTACCATCCATCCACCATCATGGATTTGGACCCTATCTTAGTCAAGAAATATATTTTTGCCAACAAGGATGCATACCTTTATGACTCCTCAAGATGGGTTCCCATCTTCTTGATGACTTTGAATCCATACAACTCAAGCTATCTATACCACAAGAACCTCATGTCCTTCCTCATCAACCTCCATATACATCCAACACTTGTGTCAACCAATCCCAATCCATTCCCATATACATTAGTCATGACATTTCTCTTGATCTTCCCTATCCTACTAGTAAAGAGAAACTAAGATTGATAACTACATCCCACACATGTTCATCTCCAAAATCACCATAATAAAAAGTATCCACCCCTAAGTCTAAAATCAATGAAAATCAATATACCCCACTCCTAATATTTGTGGAATCCCTCTTTTGGAAATATTTTGATGTCAACATAATTATCTACCCACAAATAAAATTGTTAAATTGGACCAAACCCAAACCATCATGGTATCACATGGATCAATTTTATCTATACCATAGAGTCTCTAGAAATTATATTTATCAAATTTCCCTTTCATAGATTATGTTCAAAACCTAATTGACAACAACAACATTGAAATAGAGGGTTCATCCAATGAGGTTACATCTAGAGATGAGAAAAAGTAGGTATGCTAAAATCATGGTCAAGCTCTTTCCCACATTTTTTAATCCCCAAAGTCATCAACATTAAATTATTCCACTCTTAAGTCTAACATCACCAAAAATCAATATACCTCACTCCTAATATATGTGGATTCCTTATTTTGGAAACTAGAGGCCATAGGCATGATCAAATATCCACATGAAAAACCTCTAGACTTGTCCAATCCTAAACCCTCATGGTATAGATCAAACTAGTTTTGTCTATATCATTGAGATTTTAAGCATTCCATTTATATATGTCACCATTTTAGAGATTATGTCCAAAGCTTAATTGATAATGGTGACATTGAAATTGAGAATGAATCTAATGCACCTGTACCTAAGAGTGAACAAAAGGGGGTATGCCTAGAGGCACTTCTTAACCACAATCAAGTTTCTTCCCTCATCAACCAAGGTCATGACCCCAATCTTCACCATACCAAAACCATCCCTCATTAAACCATCCCCATATCTTATTCACATCAAATCCCCCATTTTCACAAATCTATTTAGCCTAAAACATCCATTCACAAACACAAGGTGAATAAGGTACTTGTGGATAATGATGCTATCCAAAATGCCCTATCTATGGATAAAATTAAATAATCATCTATCAGTAGCATTACCACATCATCATCTAAGTCATAAATAAAGTCAGAATCTGCATGGTCATCAGACTCCAAGATATGCATACCTTCAATTGCTAAATCGAAATGGGACTCCCTATCTAACAACCTAGAAGTAGATGATTCTAGTTAGTATAGTAATAGTGATCAAGGTAATTCCCCCATGAAATAAGATGCATATGACTCAGATATTTATACAAAGATCCTACATAACCTAGTTGAGACTCTTAAGGAGGTTCTTTCTGACATTGAAACTGGGTCTCTTGGTACCTTTTATGAGGACCATGTTGCACATCATCCAGTCAATCCACCTCCCTTACTGAACATACCTAATAATTTTCCTTCCATCAAAAATTTATCCATCCCACTCCCCAAATGGAACAAACAATAACACACATCATTAGATTCCCCTCAATATACAATCTCATGTGTTGAATATATAGGGATCCAAGCCCATAATCAATTAATCAAGATAAATATCAAGTTAGCTATGACTTAAAAGTAATCAATCAAATTAAATAAGAGTTTCATAATCAACCAAGTCAAAAATAATCATCCCCTAGTGAAAATATCCTTGAGATACCATGGGATCATCTAAGTCACCATAATCATCCTCCAAGTCTAACATTAGATATCCCTAGTGAAGCTCAGTTATAGGCACCAAGGGAAATAAAAATCCAATCAAGTCATAAAACTAAGAAGTCATTGTGGCAAAAATTACCACACAAATCAAACAATTCAAAATTATTATGGCTGATCACCCTTCTAATATTTGGATCAAAGAGCACAAAAGTTAGATAGTCTTAGATTCTTTAACCTTGTTCAACATATGGTACCAGTCAAAAATATCCTTTCCACCATATCCAATGGTGTGTGTAATTATTTAACCCCATTTCCACTCTCATTCTCTTCACATTTTCCATCATGACCATATCACTCATTCACATCCTATACCCCACCATCAAAATCATGACATAATCTTATCCAAACCACACCTCAAATCCCTGGGCAATATTGTCTCTTTTAGGGGTCATAAAGACACTTGGTCTAAATGTTTGGAGAAGTTTAAATAAATATTCAATAAAGGTCACAAGGACATAAATACATATAATAACATTAATGACATGTTATTAACAATATGATTCTCCAAAACAAGTGTTGGTTCAAGATTAAGAAAGCATCTGCATCCTGCATCTCACTCGCTTCCAATAAATTGAGATGCCACTAAAAATTAAAAAGTCATATATATATATATATATATATATATATATATATATATATATATATATATATATATATATATATATATATATATTCATCCAATGGTGAAAAAGAGTCTTTTGGTGCCTTAGGCAAATACCATGGTGAAAATTAGTTTTCAACATCGTGGTAAATAATAAATGTTGTCTATAGGTATATTGAAACTTAAGGGGAAGAATATTACTTCATCTATTTAGTCACTTGACGCATCTTCTTCATTATTTCCATCCCATTTTAATCTTCCATTTCATCCTATCTCGACCTTGGCCATAGGAGTGGATGGTGTCTTGATACATGTTATTATAATATTCTTGGTATATCCTTATTAGCAAAATTAAAGGGACTAGATAATTGGTACCCTTGAATTGTGGTCCTTGGAGATTCATAGTCCATTTCCCATCATCCCTTATCCTCCTTTGAGCATCATCCAATACATTTTATCCATTTGTCATCATTCCTCAACTTGGTTACTAGGCTTGGTATTCCCTTTGCTATTAACCCCTCTTTAATCAAAAAATTCCCCAAAAAACCTTCAAGTTATAAAACTTAAAAAAATCTAAACATATTCCCCATTTTCTTGTCACATGTATCATCTTTGTTAATTCCCATCCAATGTCTCTTTATTAAAACTTGGTAAAAATTAAGCCTAAACTAAGCTAGTTCTGACATAATCTTACACCTATCTACCTTCAAATAGAGGTCAATGTGTGAGTTGGTTAGCTCTTGTACTTACATCAAAAACATGCTCAATCACATCCACTCATGATCTAGACACTTCTATCTATCTCCTTCATTCCTCCCATACACCTCACTTAAATAATGGTCAAAATACTATTTGTTATATATATATACATATATATATATATATATATATATATATATATATATATACATACACACACACACACACACACACACACACACACACACACACACACACACACACACACACACACACACATATTGTGTGTATGTGTTTTGTATGAGGTGTTTAATATTGCATTTGTCACTTATTTCTTTGTCTCTATGTGTTTTGTTTGATCATCAATATTTGTCTTCTTTTGATGTTAATTTTTTTACCTTGTTTGGTATAATACCTTTTTCAAGGTTTCAATAAATGAGAATGCTATGATGACACCAAAAAATACAATGATGATTTTAGGTGCCCTCAATGATGTAGATTTCATTATTTTCCCCCTTTATAATTATGCACTTTGGCACCAATGATACCTTGATTACAACATATTTGGGTTCACCTTACCTCGTGCTACATTAACATGGATTACACAACCTACATGGCTCAAGACGTTATCATTCCACTTTTTCCACCAATTCAAATATCAACCATATCTAAACTTAGCCTTATCTCCCTACCTTCGTTGATTGGGTAGGAGGATCTCACCTAGCCATATTATGAAACCAAAAACCTTTATCACATTATTCATGATTGAAAAACCACACACCATAACATTATCTAAATAAATATGAAAATACTATAGTAATCACAATAATAATATTTGGTTATTATATCAATAACTAGTACATAGCCCACTCAAGCCCATACATCCTTATTTCATGGCTTGGGAGGTACCTTGGTCAATCTTGATGTACCCATAAGCCAACTACCTCACCTATGTTCCATGGATCCAACATCTGATAGCTCCCTCTAGGGACAATATTGGCCCAAATGGCCAACTTGTCTATAATAAAAACACATGCTACACATAATCAATTCTTACAACACCTCCCTATTTCTACTAGTTATATCATTTTTTTCCCTCATGCAAGATCCACCAGCTCTCAAGATCCCTATGAGTCTCCCCTAAGAAACAAAGGGATGCCTTTAGGTCCTATAGGTCCTTGGGCACATCTTCTTGCTCAACATCTTATGTAATAAAAATGGTACATCCTACTTTATAGCTAGGGCTTCAACTCCTCCAGTTGTTGTTGCCATATTATCACTTCCAAAAGATCCATCACTTGATATAGAGTGTGGAAAACCTACATATTCACTTCATAGATGTGCTTAAGTGGTAACACTAGCCTATCTTGTGACATTATTAAAGTGTCAAACTACCTGCACTTGACCACTTACATGAATGGTTACAAAAAAATTCATTGAATAATATCCTCATATCCTCAAGAGTTATATAACACCCATACCCCATAATTTGTGGTAGTTCCTGATAGGCTCTACTAGTCGGATGGGCCCAAAAGCGATCATTGAACCCTCACCATTGTGTCACCACTCACCTAGTGCTATCAAATCATCTTTTGGATTCCCTCAACATACTTATCCACATAAGTTGTGACCCCACATAAAATCAATAATTAACTTACCAACTAATTCAATATCACATCATAATCATTCCATGACATTAGAAAACCCATCCCATTTTCCCCATTATTATCATCAAAATCACATACATTATCTCCTTATACATCCTTACATTTATGCTATGCATAACCATGAATTCAAATAATCACATAATCATACAATACATCTACACCAAATTGTATCATTGTCTATATATATATATATATATATATCATAATCATTTTGTACAAAAAACTAAATTTCCCATTATTATCCATAACATCATTTATTCCATAATTACATACATTTACTCATTATTATCCTCATATTACATATAAGCCTATCTCTATGCCAATGATTTATCATGAATTACATCCTACTTTGTGGTGGTGGCCTCAAAGATTGATGAATCGATTGATTAGATGACCTATATCCTAATGACCTCTCAGATTGACTAATTACCCTATATGATGGATCCCTTTGTCCTACTAGCACCACCTTCTCATATAAGGATCTCCAATATTATGTTTCTTGAGCCATACTTGCCACTTGGGCTTTCAGGTATCCTAACCCTAGTGTATTCAATAGTATCCAATCCATATTTCTCTCCATCCTGGCTACTCATGCCTCTACCTCTCTCTACTCTACTTGTGCCTAAAGTTGCATATGGTCTACCTAAATTTGCTCCACCTATTCTTGTAACACTCCACACTTTGCCTATCATCAATTCACTTGATCCATTAATGTCATTACCTAGACCAATACATCTACCATTTGTATATATTTATAAATAATTTGATCCTACAAGAGTGACACCTAGAATTATAATCCTATTATCTCCTTTCGTGTAGTCGTTGATCAGCTCAGACAATCTCCAATGACCCTATTATTTTCATTTCTTCTCCCATACCTCCACATTTAGTATCCATTATTTAGCCATTTTCCACATCACCATCTTCACCACCATCATTACCTTTGACACTTGTTCATCCTCTAACACAAATATAATTACTAGTTAAATAGTGTCATAACATATCATGACTTAAACAACCTCCCAACCCTTTCCCAAACATCTGATGTTACCCACATACAACCTCTCATCCCATGACACTTA
The DNA here is from genome assembly GCA_037957365.1 of Torreya grandis. Lineage (NCBI taxonomy): Eukaryota > Viridiplantae > Streptophyta > Pinopsida > Cupressales > Taxaceae > Torreya > Torreya grandis. The sequence goes on from JARHVA010000040.1 coordinate 5,688,550, forward strand.
TTCCCCCAACATATTTTTCCCTATCACTTCCCAAATATGGCCTCCTATTCCACCACCCCTAATATGCCACCCCTTCCTAAAATCCCCTCACCAACCATATCCCTGCACCTGCATCTCTCTTGTTCCCCCTACCCTAACCTTGTGCCTTTTTCTATTCTCTTACCTACAAACCATAACTTCTCCCTCACTCTTTATCCTCCTCTCCTCATAATTTTTTACTCCCCTTTCCCCTACGACATAGCCTCTTATAACCCACACAATCTATACTCACCTAAGTAACTCCTTTTCCCCACTCCCCAAACCTATAAATTTCCTATTCCCACCTCATGATCTTCCCCACCGTGGTTTCATACCAAATATCCCCCATTTTTCCCAACCCATGAATATAAAAACCCTAGTCCCCTATACACATATAAATCCAAAATAATTCCAACAATAAATACATACCTAATTTCTATGCTCACTTCGGTGCTGATCCTCTTGCCCGTCCTCCTCACCATTCCACGCACCCAAATTTTTTGCAATCTACCTAAACCACAACCTCTCATAACATGCTACACTAATTTTACATTTCCATTTTATTTCCATATCCTATGTCTATATTACACCTTTTATTTTCTTTTCATCTTTTTATTAATCACATCCAATGTTTCTTGAGTGGAAGTTGAGCCTCTGCTACCTTCTCCACCAATAACCACATCTTCCTCCTTTGGTTCATTGAGTTTAACACTAATGATGTTATACTCAATGCCCTACAAGGATTATTGGTATAAAGGTACCATGATAGATGATGTGTACATCTCCCTATAGATAGCTTGAACAGGCTCTTCAAACTCTACCATGCATATCATTTATCATCCTTGACACATCATAATGATGGCTTCTTATACAACAAACCCCCACAAGTCTCAAATTCATTACAACCATTAAAATTCAGCTTGTATTGATGATGACCTTTTTCCCAAAAGCCTTTGTAGATATGGATAGAGGTACCCCTCTTAAAACTTAGCTCATAGTGATAAATACTACCACTTCACTCTTACTACCCCATTATCCCACCTCGCATTGGAAGATTATAAGCATTCTTATCCTCTTCTAAAGAAACCACCTCCTTTATATCACCTCCATTTTTTTCAATGTCTCCCTATTTTTTTTATTCCTATTTATCCATCTTTCTCACTTGAAACTCATTACTCATAATGTATATGGGATCATTCCACTTATAAAATTCCATTAACCTTTGGTCTTTTCACACTTCATAGGCACCTTGATCACTTGAACCACCTAAGGTATGCTCAACCATCATCATGCCATAATCAAGTCCCCCATCCTTCATCAGTCCACCTCCTCTCCTACCCAGTCCTAAGCTTCAATGACACTTTTTTATCCTCATTTTGAGAACTATAGTTCTCCCAAGCATGTGTTCTTACTTTGGATACATTGAAATCTAATGGATCTCTTTATCACTCTTTAGTTATGGTTGATTCCCCCTAGAGATGTGTTAATAACCATGACACTATCATTTTCATTCCCTATGCATATGTCTTTACCAGGGGCATTGTTGATACCATTAGATTATCAATCATCAATTAATAACACTTCACTTCATTCACCCCTATTATCTACATCAAATTCCTCTATTTCATCTATTCTTCATCTAGTCTCATGTTCCTTACATCATTCTTCCCCTTTTGGGAGAACTACATCAACCTGAGGTATCTTGAAACTATGTAGGCAACACTTGGTCACCCATGTTGCCCAGGGATGGCTTGACTGTATTAAAAAATTCTTCCCTTTCATCCCTTGTTTACTCAATCACATTATTTTTCTCTTATCCACTCTTTTTTACTCTTATTTGACACATGTTAAGGGTTAAACCCATCATTTAAACTATCAAATTATTGTCTTAGTTTGGCCTGATGCTCTCCTAGCATGTTTCCTTACTTAGGATACATTGAAATCTCATGGCCTTTATGATTATAGCCCATAGCTTTCCTTGGTATGCATCCTTATCTGGGATACATCAAAATTTTATGGCCTAATTCATCAATTTGTTTGGTCTACGGTTCTCCCTTGAATTCATCTTTATTTGGGATACATTGAAAATCTTGTGACCCATTCATTGCATTCAATATTGCATCTCTCCTTTGCATATGTCCTTTCTTTGGATATGTTAAAATCTTATATCCTCTTGTCTTATCACTGTTTTGTTATGGCTGACTCCCCCTTGGGATATGTCGATAGCCATGACATCATTGTATTCACTCCATGTTTATATGTCTTTGCTAGGGGTAATGTCAATGTCTATCTCACTACTCATGTCTATTTCATCTTATTCATCATCGATCTCACATCTAGCATTACCTTGTCTATTTGTACACCCCACCCACATTTCTTCCTTTTGAGTGGCCATCCATCTCAATCTTATCTACATGTCCCCTCAAGGGGGCATCCTATGTCCACTAATTTACTGGCATTCTTCCATGATCGTATATATTATTTGAAATACCATTACTCCTTCTAGTCTTAATGCCCTTTCAAAGAGGGTCAACATGTATGCATCTAATTCTAGTCACCAAATTAATTTTTTTAATTATGTCTAATATCATCTAATATTCTATTTATCTGATCTAATTAACACTTAATCCCTATGTCCCATATTAACATCAACTCTCCATGCCCTTAAGTTAATTAATTAATTTAACCTAACTACATAAAAACCCCACTCTCCACATATTCTTATTTATTAATATTCTAATTTCTAATTCACCTCACTTTCTAAAAAGAAAGTCTAGAGATTTCCAATCTCTAGAACTTTCTCCATTCTAATAACCCCTTTCTCAAATTTGAAATTTGGGAGGAAAATTTCCCCTCCATTTCCTTCCAACACCTTTATAAATGCACCAATCATTTAGACAAGGAATTGATGCAAGTCTATGTTGCTTCCATCACTCTCTAGTAATTTTGTCTTGAAATTGTCATACTTGGAAATCATACATCCCATTTCAAGTTATTTATTTGTTGATTCAGTCTTCAAGTGACATTATAGAGTCTTGAAAATGAGATGAAAAGGGATCAAGATGATGGTAAGGTTATTTTGATTGCTTCCTCTCTCTAATTATTTCCATTTAATGATCATTTAGAGTTTGGATTTGATTAATGGTTCTTTTGTAATTTTAATCCATTTCATCCAAATTTTGGGTGATACATAGGGCTCTAGTTATATTATCCCCATTTCTATCTTCAAACTAGGGGTAAGAATTAGCATGGCCCTAGTAAATAGAATATATGGTTTTTTAACCATTTCTTATGTCTACAAGATCAGGTCCCATTATTGGATATTACCCTAACCTCTAACAAAATCATAGCCTTGGGAGATGTAATCACCTCCAATTTGATTTTACAAATCACAAATCAAATAATATTACAAAGATGGTAACTTCTATATGATGTTCTATGTGGTAGATGATGTGACTTCAACTATTAATTTAACATATGAATAACCCTAGAAACCATCCATAGAATACCCAAAGAACAGGATTTATGATGAATTCAATTTCATTTTTTGCATAGGTTTAAAAAATAAATGAAAAGGTTGATAAATACTTTTTACCCTATGGTATTCCAAGCCATATATGAGAAGAACATGCCTAGACTATATGATCATATAAAGAAGACTATTCAAAAAATGGGTGAATACTAGTTTTATCATGAGTGCACTATAATTATGATAGAAGGTACCAAGGTACACCCTTTTTACTTACCCTAACTTGTGCCTAAAAAATTAGTTGAGAAATAAATTGATGCTCAATTAGATAATAGTGTTGATGTTTAGCTACAAAGGGCTAAACAAGCCTCTGATCACCCAACCCCTCTCATTAATGATCGAATGTAATACACAAGGTGGGAGAACCTCTAATTTTTTGTAAAAATAAGGATGAATTATGGATTGAAATGGGCACCATTTCTACATTATTGCCATAGAAATAATGTGAAGGAACATATAAAGAGATAATAAAGTAAAGTGAAAATAAACTATGGTTGTCAGTCCTACAGTCATGACCATGTGTTCATGAATATAGAGGATGACACTGAGGATGATATTAAGATGTTCAAGTTAAAAATGTCAATTATTGTAGCATACAAGATCTAATATAATCCAATAATTACAAAGGAAGATGCCAAGTTGATCGAAAAGGAACAATGGGTTTCTACACCTATTCATAGACCTCTTCTTCACATAGAAGTATACATAAATGAGCAAGCTATACCATATGGGGAACTAAGTATTTAATAAATAGTGGAGACTACCCCTAAACATTCAATTGTTATTGGTTTTCCTCAACAATCAATTAGTGTGGAAATACCTAAAATTCCTACTATAACAACTGGGATATTCTATATGTTACTACTACCTCTCATGACTATAACACATTAAGTCTTCTTCATTTCTTGTCTCATGTTTCCATTATTTATCCTCTTTGGTCATCCCTATGGTAACAACACCACCATCGATAATGTTATAATCTCTTGGGAACCACCTTGACCAACCATGATTCCTCTATTGGTCATAACTCCCTCATTTCATTACCACCCATTACCACTATAATCCCTTCATCTCCCACTCCACCTTCTATAGGGATAGCCCCTACTATTGCTAAACCACCAATTAAATATAAAATGAATCCCAAGACTTCTCCTATTTCACCCCAACATGTGGAATTATAAGGGAAACAAGCATAAGTTTTGAGGGAAAGGGAGGATAAAGGAAAGGGTAGATAAATATCTTACCATGTTAAAATCTATGATAATAAAGGAGACAAAAAATGGATAACCAAAGAAGAATTGGTGTCCCATATAAATATTGATAAAATAGAGTCATTTATTGATACAACTAAAATAGATGAAGAGGATGAATGGATAACTGAAGAAAGTACTCAGTCTAGAGGAATTGAGATATTAGGTGAATCATAAGGGGTTGATCAAGGAGATGTTAGCTTAGTGGGCACCAAGTTGTCAAATAAATAAGGATATGTATAAGGGTATTCAAAGTCAAAATTTCAAACCTTAACATAGGGGCCATTATCACCTACACCCCCATGCTCTCTATCTTAGGCTAAAATAGTGATAATTTCACCAACCATTACCCCAGTCATCCCCTCTCAATCTGTAAGTACAAGAATCCCTCATTCTTTGATAGCTTCCTCAATTGATTCTACTATAATTGGTGTGGTAAATGCTACTCATTATATACAATATTTGGACTAAATAAATAAGTCTCAGGTATTTACGAAGCCATTTTTTCCACTATAGCCTAATTTTTCATTATGGGTCCTTTTATTATTGATATTACTACTAGGGTTAAATAGAAATTAGTCACATATTACTTGAGTGATATAATTATCACCCAATGACCTACTCATTATTTAGTGGAACCAGTCATCAGCATCTTGTAATATCAATACAAGTACATTTTGAAATTTCAGTGTCTAGCTCCATTTTTGTTACACAAGACACACACCCTAGGTTGTCTACAAAATTAGGAATGTCCATTGGCCAAGCTACTCAAACATATTCCCCTATAGTTTTTGTGCACAGGGAAACTCTGAGGACTAAATACATTATTGATACACTAACAAAAAATTAGGTTACTAGATGGAGGAAGGCTATACCTCATTTTCCTACATTTTAGACATCTCTCACAAAAATGCATCATCTAGGGCAATAATCTTCCATTCCTATAGTTATATAATAGGTAGATTAGCAAGTTACATTGATAATTCCTCTATGGATTAAATAGATGCAATAAGAGGAAGTAATAAGGTAGGACCTAGTAATTGTTAAGCAACCAACAGTCAAGTTCCACTTTGAAAGACTAACTAATACCTTGAGGAAGGTTAAAATAAAGACCGTGGTTACAAAATGAGAACATATTGAGTTGGAACAAAGAGAGGACATATTCTTGCTGACAAAGAGAAGAAAATTAAATCCTTTTGACCTAGATAGATACAAGGAGGACCCTTACATTTTTGTGGATGATACCAAAGGAGTAATAAAAAAATTTCAAAATATATGACCAATCTATTCAAAAATCATAGGAGAGGAGCACTATTATTGATCCTAAGGAGATAATAAATAAATTTTAAGGGGAAACCAAACATTTATATGACACCATTCATTTAATAAGGTCTGCCAAGACTACATCATAGCTTAAGTGGGGGAACATAATTCAATTATCCAATAAAATTAAGGATATAGAGGTTAAACTTCTGATATAGAAGTTAAACTTGTCTTCTTAATCCATATAACCAGAAATAAGGTGTATGCCCAATTAAACCTAATAACAATAACAAAATCTACATGGGCCCATAATTACATTGTTGCCAAGAGAGATGGTGTCTTTGACTGACATTAATAGATATGAACTCTAGTGAGACAATTTATGAATCAATAGAGGGAAGAAGTCTCTATTTTCATAGATATCCGAGTTACTAAGTAATCACTCCTCTTGGGCAATTAGTTATTAAGCCCATTTTTGAGAATATTCTTTGAGCTACAACTGATAAATTTTGAGTTCAAATTGAAGGCATAGTCTATAGAACCAATGATGAAATTATGTAACTAATGAAGTTTGCTAGGAACAAAATTATGGGAACTGGGACACTTTATATGGAGGTCAAAGTTGCATTAGTCACACATAATAAGTTGATGGATAAACTCCCACAATTTTTTAAAAGGTCTTTTCTTGATTTTGAATCTATTAATATCAACTTTCAGGCTAGCCATGCATTATATCTACAAATGGAGGTAGCAAAGTAATTAAATTCAATATCTAGAGCAACATAGGAACCTCTTCAAGGTAATCATTCTCTGATATATACACTAGCACAAACATAGATAGGGCCAACATATGTGTCACTTCTGATAGTCACTACCATAACTACATTGGTGGTAACTTCAGGCATATCCACAATGATAGTGTATGTTTTAGTTGTAACTCAAGTTACAATAATGGTTGTATCTAATTCAATTTCTATAGTTGTTACTCATTATTTTATTCTTATAATGGTGCCACATAATCAACCCCTTAAATACATATGTATTTGCATGATTCAACTTAGTTGGAACTATTAGATCCTAATTTATTTGGCATGTATATATTATATTTTAATTGAGTAATTCTATTATGGGCAAACACCATTTTATATGCATGATTTGTATGAGAATTGACACATCATTCTATTTTTTAACATGTGATTATAAACTTTACTTGAAATATGAGGCATCCACATCCCAAGATTATATATATTTGCATCCTCCCAATCCAAAATAGAGGATGATTTTAGTTATTAAGATGGAAAGGAAATTATACTAAAGTTATACAATTGATCTTGACGTGCAAATCTTGATTCTTATCCAAAATTTTGAATCTTTTAAGAAGTTATGTCATTCTAGTATCTTAGTCTCTTGGTTGTGCATGAGTTATCTTTTAAATATAGTTATTCATATTGTGTATTGCTAATCTAAATGTATTTTATGTATTAATCATAATCCCCTTGTAGATGTGCAAATACAATCTTAAAAATGCGACAACCTTTGATTATATATGCTCAATTTTATTGTATTTATTATTTCATTGGATTTATAAATGTGATTTATTATTGGTTTTCTTATAGTATCTTGCATCAACCATTGATTTCTAATTACTTGTCCAACCTTTAGTTCAAGTGATGGCTTAGAAAAGTTTCATCTTGTTTGGCCCATAGGATTTATTTTCTACCTTAACTTTTCCTCTTTTTGAGTTTCTTTTGGTTGGATGCACCTTAGATTTAATCCATCACCAATCCACCCATATCAAATAGATTTATATTCATCCATAGACGAACCCAACCATGGTAAAAATAACTACTTCACCCACTGTTATTCCACTAACAGGTTGTTTACAAAATCTAATACCCCATAATTTGTGACTTAGAGTGAATCTTCATTCATAGATCCTGAAATGTTATAGGTGACCTCATAAGGTTCCTTGGTATGCATAAAACCCACATCAACATAATATTGAACCTAGAGATTGTAGGGAATAACTTTGGTAATCGATGTCCATTTTGGGTAAATATATAGTCATTTTAAAGGTTTTGGGTCCTTCCAAATTCCTTTTTGACATTTCTAGGAGTTATAAGTTTGTCAAAATAAAAATTTACAAGACAACGCACACCCAACCACTCCTTTATATCAAATTTACTTATGATTAGGTCCCTTGAAGGCCAAAAGCAACACCATAATTATTTTTGACAAGGGTAATTGGGGAAATTTGGGCCACATTTATTCATGGCCACCCCAATTAAATTTTAATTCATTCCAAAGTAGTGTGATTCAAAAACATAGGCCAGATTGGTGACTATAGATGATATTTATGGATAATATAACACTTCAATCTTGTACACTTGGCAAACTCAAACCTTGGTTTCTCCTCTCAATTTTAGACCTTTCTCACTTTTATAAGTATTGCATATGCTCTATCTTTTTCCCCATTGGAATATATCTTGGTCTGACTAGTCTTATATTGATGACCCAAATATCCTATTGTTCTTAGATTGCTTAAAACCTTCTTATCTTCCACCATTGTAAGTTTTGAGTTTGTACCTATTTTCTAACTACTAGGACACAAGCATTAGCCCTAGACCCTTGTGTCAACACTAGTGTCTTACCTTGACATAGATGTCCAATGCCTTAAATTAATCTAATTTGCAAAAAACAAAATTCTAATGGTCTACCTAAATGCTTTACTATGAGTTATTTCTCCAAAAATATTGATATAAATACAAGATCAACCCTCATTCATTCTCCACCTAGAAACTTCTTGCCTATTAACTAGACAACTTATAAAATACATTGAATCAAGCACACAAGTGAACAATTTTTTCCTATTTTCTCATATTTCCATATCATTCATAGGGATAACACATACACAAGTCTAGAGTATCGAAGGAGCAACCCAAGAGCTATATTTTCCAAGTTACAAGTTAGGCCACTATAATATATTTTCTTTCCACGTATTACATGATTCACACATAAGCCAACATGAAAGGGATAACTACATCAATCTAATTCCCTCTTTATATTATTGGATATGTAGGTAGCACTCATTAATAGATGGGAATTTTGGGTCAACTTGATACCATGTGCCCACTAACCCATTTTTCCCAAGGCATCATTCAAGGGAAAAGAAGAGTGAACCTAGTGTTTTGATTAATAAACTAAGATTGATATCATGTGTACAATATCTAAAAACATTAACTAAAAGGTGATAAAAATCCCATAAAATCCAATTGATAGATTTAAAAATAGAGTTATATTTTGGTCTAGACACTAGAATCAACATTAGGACACTATCATCGATATAGGTATCCAATTTTGATGCATGTGTATAGTAGTTAAACATATTCAGAACTTAGAATGAATGGAACCCAGATATTTTTAAAAGTCCTATGATAATTCTTGATCGTTATCATATTATAGAACATAACATCAAACAATATGTTCTCTCTTTTACCCCTTAGCTACTTTGTACTTGTATTTATTGTGCATACTAAATTATGAAAACCTGTGTTATTAATTATACTTTAGTGTGAATCTAAATAACATCATTCCTTTCAAAACATTTATCAATTTGTGTGTGTTCTATGAAAATACCCAAGAATAATAAAACATTTGGTGTCTTTCTTATGCACCATTTCCCACACTAATCCCACCAAGGAACCATTGGTCGATAGATTTTTCTTCATAAAGAGACACATGGAGAAGGTGAACGCACATAAAATATATGGTAACTAAATAGATACATACATGTTCCCAAGATATTTCTATAGATACTTCAAAGTTAGTGATAGAAATGAAACAAATAATTTCATTACTAGATGATTATTATAATTGAGCTTTCTTATTTTCAATCAGTTTTCATTGCACATAATGATTTCCTCATTATCACACAATTACAAATTTCATTAAATTGAAATATCTCATACTACTATACAATTTACCATATCCAAACATACATTATAGAAACAAATGCAAGTAACATATACAAAATGAATAAAAAACTAAAAGTACATGCTCATGTAAAGTAAGAATACCAAATACTAACCTACCAAAGGACCATGACACAAATTTATAATTATAATATACACCCTATGAAGATAAAAATCACACCTAAACATGTTCCTATTATTTCTACTTCAAATAAAATACATAGCATGAAAAATTATACAATGATATATATTGCACCTATACATGCTCCTTGGCAACACCCCCAGTTTGTTTCACTAGGTTCCAAGAGGGTATATACCTATGAGCATCCATTGGATGTGATCATAGGATATTTATTTATTTTCACATATTCTAAAAATACCAAAAAAAATCTTCAAAAATACAAAAATATTTTCAGCATTTACATGTTCTATTAACTCCAAATACATGATCTATGCACTTTTACATGTTGGGCCTTCCCTCTACTCATTTCATATGGAATTAGGGACATCCACCTCTATGATCATGATACTTCTAGGTTATATCATTCTATGGTCTTTATGTTATCATGTTTTGAGATCATATATGTACTTACCCATGCCTTTATCCATGATTATATCTTTCATAAGATACTTTTATGCACTTCAAATTTTTTATTAAACATTTGATCCATGAGCTAATATGCTATTTTTATGATGGTTTCTTATGTTTTCCTTCATGCACTTCCTTGAGTGTCTTGCCTTGATATTATCTTGTTTGTTCGAGCATTTGAATATGATCCTTTGTTTGTGGCCCCCGTGCTTATGAATGATTTCTTTGACATTTAAATATATAATTATATATTGTATGTACATCTTAATATGTCATCCTTGATTTTGTTGATATTTTAATAATTCAAGTCCCTTTGATCGTATGGCATTTGAACATACCCCTTATTTTTAGTCTCCTTAGACAATTGCCTTTTGACTTGCTTTTGAGTGCTCTTCTATGTGTGATTGATTTACTTTTTGAGCTTGTATTGTTATTATCTAGACATTTCCATGATCTGTATCATGTATCTTAGGCCTGCATGTGATCACATTATTTTATGTGCTTCAATGATACATTTAACTAGACATGTTTTTCTGTTTTCTACATGGTTTCATTCTTAGATTATATAGTTATTTTTTCCTCTTGAGGTGAGGTAACTATTGGTTTATATTCTTCTCTCACCTCAAAGGGGGGGGGGAGGAGTATAAGTAGGGGCATATCATAGAGGCATGTTTTTCACATTTGGCATAATTTTTATATTTATTTGGGGCATGCTTTGGAAGCATGTTCTCCACACTTATTCACATTTGACACAATTTTTTAATTCAATGGGGGTATGTCATATAAGCATGGATTCCAAACATTCAAAATTTCATATTCATTGGGGACATGCTTTGAAAGCATGTTCTCCATAATTATTCAATATTTGGCACACCCATATTCAGTTGGGGCATGCTTTGGAAGTATGTTCTCCACACTTATTCAATATTTAACATCTCTATATTATAATGGGGACATGTTTTAGAAACATATTCTCCACATTATCACTTATTTAAATTTTCAAATTTCTCCATATATAGTGGGAGAAATATTTGGAAGCATGTTATCCACATATAGTTTCTAAATTGGCCAAATCACACAATTATATTATTGACATTCATAGTTGTGGTAGAAATTTATATATTGGTACCATTGTTATATACAATTTAAGCATGAGACATATCTAAGGTGCATATGCTATGCAATGTGCACCTAATATTTCAAAATTCAAATTAGTTTTAGATTTCAAAACACTCTCAAGGACTATGATCATCCACTAGGATGGAATTTTACCAAATCTATTGAGTTAATCTACCATAGTTGGTTCACTTTTGATATGGTTGAGGTGATTAAATAACTCAATCTTGCCAACTTTTTAGGTTGGAATTGATTGTATCATCTAGCCTCACCAACTTGATAGTGTGATTTGACTTGGTTTACTCATATTAACCAATTTATAAGTATGATTAGGTTACACAATTGAGCTAATCTCAACTTCCAAGTGGCATCTCACCTTCTCTCTGAGGTTGGGGGCATGTGCCTTCCAATCTCTCTTTCTCTGTATCTCTATAGATATATAAACTTTTTAAATTTATATATATCTATCCTAATCTCAATTTTAGAGCCTTAAAATTACACATATTTCAAATTAGCATGCCAATAGGTAAGGTAGTTACATTGATACACATGTCAGTCACCAATAAAGCACTCAAGTTAGACTCAATTAAAGGCAAATTATGTTATACACACCTAGGTAAGCATTTATTCTCCTTTAAACTAGAAATTATTACTAGATTAAAGGGGGGAATGTATATGATATTTATGGATTATATATAACCTCAATATTGTACACTTGAAAAAATCAAAACTTGGGTTTTCCTCTCAGTTCTAGACCTTTATCACTTTTAAAAGTCTCACATCTGATCTATCTTATGCTCCTTAGCCTATCTCTTGGTACAACTAGTCTTATGTTGATGACCCAGACCTGTTATCTTACCCAAAATGCTTAAAACCTTCTTATCTTCTACATTTATAAGTTTTGAGCTTATACCTATTTTCTAACTTCTAGAACACAAGCGTCATCCCTAGACCGTTGTATCGACACTAGTGTCCTACCCTGACATAGGTGTCTAGTGACTTAAATTAATCTAATTTGAAAATGAAGCATATTTTAATGGTCAACCTAAGTTATTTAGTGTAATTTAATTCTACAAATGGATTGATATAAATATAAGATCAACCCTCATTAATTTACCACTTAGAAACTTATTACCTACTCACTAGACAACTTATAAAAGGCATTTAATCAATCATTCAAGCAAGTAAATATTACCTATTTTATCTTATTTCTAAATTATTCATAGGTAAAAGACATACATAAGTTTGAAGTAATGAAGGAGCAGTCCAAGAGCTATATTTATCAATTTATAAATAGTCACTGTTGTACTTGCTTTTCACATATTTCATGATTCACACACAATCTAACACACAGGGGAGAACTACATTAGTCTAAGTACTTATTCATATTATTGTATATGTAGGTAGTGATCATTATAGAGGGGTGTTTGGGGTCAAATCGACATCATGTGCCCACTAACCCATTTTTCCTAGGGCATCATTCAAAGGAAAATAAGAGTGAACCTATGGTTTTTATCAATAAACTGATAGATATTTCATATGTATAAGATCTAAAAACATTAGGGAAAAAGAAAAAAAACCTATAAAAATACAATTGATGGATTTGAAACTAGAGAAATATTATGGTTTGGACACTAATGTCAACATCAAGACACTATTATTGATGCAAGTGTCCAATGGTTAAACATAGTTAGAAATCAGAATAAATGGAACCTATATATCTATTATAGTCCTATGATAATTCCTTATCATTGTTATTTTCCAAAAAAAATATATCAAACAAGATATGCTTTCTTTTATCCCTTAACTAGTTTGTACTTGATGTATTTATTACACATGCTAAATTAGGAAAATATGTATTATTGATTATACTTTAATGTAAATCTAAATATTTGTATTCCTTTCAAATAGTTTATTGGTTTATGTGTTTTCTATGAAAATACCCAAGAACCATAAAATGGTGACCTATGCACAACCAACTTCCCATTTATGCCAATTTTACTTGCGATTAGGTCCCTTGTAGGCCACAAAACACCACATTTAGTTGTAATCAAGGTAAATAGAAAGAATTTTAGGCACATTTCTTTATGATCAACCCATTTCTCTCTAATTTAAGAAAAAAATGCATGATTGTGGCAACATAAGTTATATTGTGACCCTTGCACATCCAACCAATAATTTGTGTTGATTTGACTTCTAATTAGCTCCATTATATGCCAAAAGTGACACAACAACACTATATCCACTTGTGACCATGGAAATGTAAATAATTATGGCACATGTATGTGTGATCACCTCAACTCACTTTGAATTCAATCTAAAGTGGTGTGATTGGTATAACATAGGTCACACTGATGACCCATGCACACCAAACCACCACTTTATGTTGATTCCACTTATGATTAAGTCTCTCATATACAAAAATACACATAAAACAATACCCATTTATGACCAGGACAAATGTAGATGACTTGGGGCACATATATGGGTGATCACCCAAATTCACTTTGAAATCAAACCAAAGTGGTATGATTATGAAAATATGGGTCATATTGGTGACCTGCACATATTCAACCACCCATTAATGTCATTTTTACATGATATTATGTGGCTTATAGACCAAAATCAACCTAAAAAACTATATCCATTTATGATTATAGGCCAAAATCAACCTAACAAACTATATCCATTTGTAATCAACAAAATTCATGCATAGGCATATTCAGGCATTCTCACTAGTTGCATGGAGAATGAAATCTCCCTAGAAACATTTAGGAATTCATCCATTTTTAATTGAGATAGTATATTAATAAGAATATCTCTATAACTTTCATAAATATCATGTTGATTGATACTGAAGACATTAAGGTATGAACAACTAATTTATAGGTTAAACTGTGTGCATGGTTTTTAATCTGAAGCATTTTTAATCACCATCCATGACTCACCATTAAAATTTTCTTGATGATGAATCATGGATGGTGATTAGAAATTCATTGGATCAAAAACCATGCACATAGTTTCACCTAGAAATTAGCTACTCACTCTTATGGACTTTAAAAACATCAAAGCTCTTATTAATGGTATGGTTTGTACACCATTCTTGGAGCTTGACTATTTTACTCTGAACCCCCTCTTTTCAATCTAAATTTCAATCTTAATTAATTGAGACCCTCCCTTATTTATATATATGCATGGAGAGTCTTGGGTATAGTATTTGCACTCCACATCAAATGAATGGTCTATGCATCACTCCCTTGTTCTTCCCAGTAATCATTGGTGTTCTTCTCATTAATCATTAATTTTCTTCCAAAATAGAATAAATGATTGGTATAATCTATTAAAATATATGTAATATAATATAATACAACCTATAAAATCCTTGACTCCCCATGATGGGTTTGGGTTCTCATCAATCATTTCTTGATCACATAATCAGACATCTCTATCAATTTTCATCCCTCAATTTAGGGTATCAATTGAATGTGGTCTCATACTTCAATTTATAGTATAAATTTAATGTGGTCTCATCCCTCAATTCATTAATATATTATTTATGACCTATATAAATATAAGATAAACTTTTTGCATCACTTGTTAGAATGTGGGGCCCTCAATTTCTACTATATATAGATATGTTAATCAATCCCCTCAATATCTATGTGAGGCCCTCGCCAGATAGATAGATAGGGTAACTCATCAATTGAGTGATCCTCATATATTATATAACCTCTCTCTTGGCCTCAATTATAGATGGTCAGTATATATCGTTGACTCCTCAAGATGGGTATGGGATTTCATCAATTAGTTCTCGATCACATAGTCTAACTTCTCTATCCATTTTCATCCCTCGATTTAGGGTATCTATTGAATGTGGCCTCATTTATCAATTCACTAATATATTATCTATGATGTACATAAATAGAAGGAAAACATTATGCATCACTCACTAGAATTTGGTTCCCTCAATTTTTGCTATATATAGATATGTCAATCAACTCCTCTCAATCTCTATGTGGGGCTCTTGCCAAATAGATATATAAGGTACTTCATCAATTTAGTTACCCTCATATATTATGGGACCTCTCTCTTGGCCTAAAATATAAATGCTAAGTATGTATATGTATGTATATATATGCATGTAACATACATACATACATATATATATATATGTATATATGTAATATGTACACACACACACATATAGATACATATATATGTGTATATATGTATATGTGTGTGTGTGTATTTATATATATGTATGTACACACACACTCATGGGAACTCACCTATCCATACATACATACATACATACACACATACATACATACATACATACATATATATATATATATATATATATATATATATATATATATATATATATATATATATATATATATATATATATATATATATATATATATATATATATATATATATATATATAAGGAGGGTGAGGGGTGTGTAGGTTTTGAATTTGTATTCTTCAAGTCATGGGCCTAAGAGTTGACCAATTACTCTATCCCAATTCATTAGATATGGATATGGACATAATTGATCGCTTCCATATCCATATCCCATATTTATATATGGAAGGTCCCCACCAAGTAAATGAATCAATGTGAATCATATTACATAAATAATATGATCGAATCATTTGATTATAACAAATATTAATGAGTGATATGGTGGTACCACCTTTCATCAATGAACTATGACATGATCACGTGACCACCCTCCATGGTATAGATATATATTTTTATTGGCATTGGAACAATATATAGCTTAATTGGCACCCCCACACACATATGGATTTAGATATGCATTTAGAGTGAATAATGATAGGGGCAAGGGTCTATCAATGCTATCGAGTATATCTAGTTCACTTTATATATTGATTGAGTCTCTCAATGAGTGGAAAAGTATATCAATGATCAATGCTACTACATTACATACATAATATGTATGTTATGACCAAAGTGGCCCAATGTGTATAATGCCCAACATGGCATGAATGATTTGTGTGATGCAGTACATATTCATATGATATAATAGACCAATGCCATGTTTATATGTAACATGATGTTAATGTGATAGACAATGTAATGGGTATAAGTAACATGATGTGATAGATAATGTCTACCCTATTAATATGATAGTTGGTTTTGACCACTTGATGTCATTAAATTGGTTTCAATATGTATAAGTTACATTGGTATGGTGGGCCCAAATTAGAACTATATATCATATTCTTTATACCATTTTGAAACTATAATCATTGCTCATGACTCACAGATAACTCATCTCATGGTTGTGTATCTCAAATATGTATGCAATAGGAATCCAAGGGAAAAGATGCATTAGTCACTTTTTAGTAGAATCAAACATCAAAAACAAGCTTAGTATTACCAAGCCTAGATACTAGGAGGAGTGAGATAACTAGACAAAACACAACACAACGAGAAGGATAAGAGATAAATCCCTTTCACCTTCCTTGTATCTACGAACCACTTTTTGAAATGGTAATTGGATTTTTCTCATCTTGTGTACAAATGGAGTCTTAATCATTGCTTTTGATTTATAGACAACACCTCCCCGTTGTTCACTATGGTTTGAGCCTTGGCATGTAGTGGTCTATAAAGCTTCTCTTATAAATTCTACATAATAACTTTAGACAAAAAAATTTAATGTAAGTGACTGTGAGACCATGTATTTATAGGCTTCAAACTAACCCTAACCTAGGTGTGATTAGGTTTAGGTTAACCTTAGGTTATACTTGGGAGTCCAAATAAAATAAATAATGTCGTTAATTATGCATTTATGGAGGCATGTCTCAACATTTTTGATTTTCAAGGCATTTATGTTGATATTTTACAATTCTTGAATTTGAGGATTATGACATCATCATGACCTCATTTCCATTTGATATTTATTTAATTTTGATTTTTGGAAATGAAAAGTTCACTAATTCAACATGGATTATTTAACTAAGTATTTAATTTGATTTACTTGGTTAATTAATTTTGCTTAGATTTTTCATCATTTCAAGAATTGGATTAAGTGCCCCACTTAATAGGTTGAAAATATTAGTTTTCTAGGTCACAAACTAAATGGGGATGAATCCTTGAGAGTTTAACATTGGGTATAGGTTAATACTACAAATAGGGATGCTTTGACATAATTTTGGTCACTTACATCTAATGTGTAGATAAATTTGGTATGTTCAGTGATTTCTAGGCTTAATTTGCATAGTTTGGTAGAAACTAGCTAGAAGTTTGTTTAGGCATGGATGTGGCCGAAAAGGAGTGTCTACATGTTCCCCTTGTTTGAGTAAGCATTGCAAGACATAGGCACAATAACATTTTCTCAAATAATGAAAAAGTCATTATGTTAAAATTTTTAATGTTTTGGCTAATGCCCCAGAGGGTGGTTGATGAGCCCTAGATTGCCCCTCAAGGGAACAAGTGGCAAATAGTGTCATTAAATGAGCCATTAAAAATAGGAAATGACATAGTCTAGTGGTAACAGGGGTTGAAATACTAATTTTTCAAAGGTGGTTATAAATAGTGGCTAGTGATTTTCCCCTATAGGGTAGATGGGTCAAAATAATGATTTGCCTAAAGGTAGTTATAATCATTATTGTAGTAATTTTTCCCTAGTAAGACATATTACTCATGGAATAAAATTAATTTTTTCCCCATTAAGGTAGAATAGATCATTAATCAGTTGAAATAGTTTTCCTTATCTAAACAAATTGGCAAAAGGGAAGTTCATATAATAAATTTGTAATATAGATGAATGATGAGATGGCATAGAATAAAATCATGAATCTATTTTACCAATTACTATGAAGATGCACATTTGAACTTACATGGGTACAAATAAAAAATAATGTTGTTAAACAGGTCTCTAAAAAGGCCCAATAATGTAGTTTGGTGATAAAATGATAAAAAATAATGAATGTATCAATGAATGGTGTGAGAAATAGATCACAAAGTCAAAAATAAGACCTCCTAGAGCGAATGGAAGGAACCTTAGGCACTAGGGGTGAAAAATCAAAATTTCAAGCTATATATTCACCCCATGGGTGAAAAAAATCATTTGCACCCAAACCATTTATAAATTGGAGCTCTAACCTAGCAAGAGAAAGGAGATGAAAAATGGTGTATAGATGAGGATGGAGGCACATGAGCAATGATAACATTACTTATGTTCACTATAGATATAGATAAGGACATGGTACCATTCTTGCACATTTTGGGTCTACATTACATAACATGAATGCCCATGATCAGAGCATATCAAGCTTATTTAAGTGTACTGGTAGAGTGATGGAACTCAAAGACTTCTACATTCCACTTGCCAACAGGGGATGATACAATGACACTTTAGGATACCTGGCATATCCTTAAGCTACCTATGAGAGGCTAGAGGTTTTTTTGGATAGATCCTAAATAATAATAGGTGGTGTTGGATGACTTGACTAGCTATAGAGAAATTCTCATGGTTCATGAGAAGGTTGACATTTATCCATTGGAGACATATACAAATATTTATCTAGATGACCTTCTCCTGGAGGACCCATCACCACTAACATTGATTAACAAAGAGATCATATTTCTTATGGATATTTTAAATGGCATACTATTGCTTGACAAGAGTGACTAATTCTTCCACATGGGCCTATTAGAGTGATCCTATTTATGATGGATGATACTACTAGATTTGATTGGGGGCTAGTAGTATTAGCCTAGTTGTATAAAGAATTGCATATCGTAACTAACTAAAGAGGCTAGATTATTATCACTTCTAATTTAATCCAATTTTGGGAATGGGATCACATTTCTATCTAGGTCCAGTTCACTAGAGATAGGTATGAGGCCCATAGGATATAGTGGAATATGGTTGGGTTCAAATAGGTGAAGACTCTAGAGGATACTCTAGTGAGATATACTTTTATTAGCATATGCTAGATGAGTTGACAATCTATTTCTTCATTTGGTGGCCTTGTCTACCATATTAATTATAGTGGCCATGAGATAATTGGTATATGATGTTCATAACTACTTGGTGCTTCCTGACAGGTAGATAGGATCATATTATCAAAGAGTATAGGATTGATCAAGTTTGATGATATTTGGCATGATACAAGATATCCCTACTGACCTAATATGGTTTTCACATAGTACTCAAGAGATTAGTCATGAGACTTTAGTGATTCCTAAGAGCATAGATGTCAGTAGTTATGGGAGAGTTGAACAAACTCCATGGGCCTATGTTGGTAGCCCAATAGATATAGGTGTGACACCATATTATGTTCTATGGTGGGCACAAGTTTGTCCCTTGAGATTAAAAACACCAACTCAAACACCAAATACGTTTAGGATAGATAGGTAAAACTTATGTAGGTGCAAGATATGCAAGTACAAGCTCAACAAGTATAGGCTAGGTAGGTGCATATTAGATGGATATAAATGAGGAGAGTGAGGTTAAATAGTACCAATAGTAATGGTATTAGTTGGTATAATAGTGGGGGTAGGGATGATGATGGAGATGATGAGGGGGATGAGGGAGATGATACCCAAGCTATGATGGTAGGCCCAATATTAATATGTATAGTAGGTCCTTCTATAGAGCCAAGTCAAGCAGGTCCATTTGGTAAAACTAGATCATATAGGTATAGTGTCATGCTAAAGGAGGATATTATGACTAGGGTAGTTAATATTTAGGGCCTACAAATGAGAGTTGGATATTTAAAGGCTCGAGTGATCCACATAGATGGAATAATTATTTCCCTTCAGTCAGAGATTGATCAATTGAATCTAGAGGTGGCCTAAATGACATGGGCATAGGCACAAATACAGGTAGCCTAGGATCACGCTATATCATAGAAATATTAAGCCCTAGAAAATGTGTAGAGAATAGCATGAGTTAGATTAGGCATGAGGTGATAGATTATAGGCATGTTTTTCTAGGATGGTTTTAGAGAAATTTTAGGCTAAGGATAAGGCATCTTACTATTGATGAGCCTATGAGACTACAGTCTTGAGAAATCATAAGATTCCTACATTTGAGGTATTGGATGCACAGAGGGCTAGTAGTAGGTTATCTTGATCTAATAATAGGACACATGGGATAAAAACATCAGGCCAAATGATACAACAACCATGGCCACCACACCATTAGGTCCATTAGGACCACTAAGACCACCTCCTATAGGACCTATGGACTCACAATGTAAAATCTGATGTTGTATAATTATAAGATATTTTTGTATTTTGGCATTATGACATGTATATAGTTGTGATGTATATTACATTATGTTGTGATATATATGAAATTCATATTTGGTCTATAGACTTATACATGGAATGTTATTTTTGATATATATGTGATGCTCTATTATTTGCTTTATCATGATTGGCCATGGCTCCATGCTTATATGTGATTAATTTTCAATGTTGAAGTTTATTTATATTTAAATGTGTATGATCTTTCATTAATTATATGCCATGTAAATGATATGTTGGACTCTACTTTTATCTCCTCATGTTGATGACTAGTAGTATATGCTTATTCAAAGATGCAAATTTATATTAACACATAATATAGTCACTATGATTTGGTTTTTTATGGGTTTGAATTTGTTGGCATTTTGTGAACAAGGGTAAGTACTATTGATAACATCATTTGATATCTCTTTTGCCCTAATTTTGTTTTAGCTTGTGATATTATGTATTTAGTCATAAAGAACTACAATAAAAATGTGTATCATAAGCATGGAAAACTTAATTTAATTATAAATATAAACTACTTAGGTGTAATATATGAACAATCAAATCCCAAGTGTGACTATAATGCAATAAATAAAGTGTATAAATGAATAAAAATATTCACAACTCAAGTATAATATATGGTTAATCAAGACTCAAATGTAAATAAAATGTAATAATCCTATGAAAATCAAAGAAAAGAGGCACAAGAAAATAAATCAGTCATTGAATAATTGAATATAAACAAACCAATCAAATAAACAAAGGTACAAAAAACAACTAAGTTCAATTAAGAGTAATAGTCAACCTACGCAAAGTCATACTAAATAAATAAATAAGATAAAGCACAAGCAATAAATAATTAATTTAAAACAAGAGAAGTAGATAACCTAAGCTAAGGTACAATGAATAAACAAATAAGCTAAGCACTAGCAAATGAACAACAACTAATCTAACTATTAATGAATAAACAACTAATTTAACTATTTGTGCACATCTAATAGAAGTGTTATTCTTGACACAAAGGTTTCCCCTAGGCTATAGGGAGTAATGACACATATAAGATGACAAAAGTTTCCCCTCGGTTATAGGGAATAATGCTAAAAGGTATGACACCATAGGAATAAGAAATAGAAGAATAAGGAAGGGGTGGTTGAGTTATCTCCAAATGCACTAGGCAATCAGATGTTGCCTACATAGTTTCATGGACATGAATTATAACATGAACTTCAAGCGAAATGTATTTCTCCCAGAATGTGGGATAGAATAAAATTTATGACAAAGAAAAAAATCAACTTGTAGAGGAAAATAGGAATGCTCTTGTAAAATGGTGAGGGCATGGGAGGTATATGACTTGTAAAATGGTGAGAGCATGAAATAAAAGTGGTTGATGTTCATGATTGTGAGAAAATTAAGCATAAGAACTCGTGAAAACATGAGAGTATGGTTTAGGTCAAAACCACATTGAAATACAAAGGTGAGTTTCCACAAATGAAAAAGGCTAATAATTCATAGTGTTCATTATGTCTAAGGCTTAAAACGATAATAAGCTAAAAAAATGATGAGAGAATAAATCACTCATAAAATGTTGATAATATGAATTAAATTACTCATAAAATGGTGAGAGTGTTGGATTAAATTACTCATAAAAAGGCTAGAGTGTTGGCTTAAATTACTCACAACATGGTGAGAGCATTGGCTTAAATTACTCAAAAAATGATAAGTGTTGGATTAAATTGCTCACAAAATAATGAGAGCATTGGCTTAAATTAATTGTAAAATGGTGAGAGTGTTGGCTTAAATTAATCATAAAATGGTGAGATCATTGATTTAAATTACTCATAAAACAACAAGAGCATTGGACTAAGGGTGGCCAAGCTAACCTCAAAAAACACTAAGCACTTCCTACATAGTCCAAAGGGACCTCAAGCCACTGTAGTTCACCCTAAAGTGATGAATCTGACTAAGTAACAACACATTCATAAATAGGCAAATGGTAGGGTATGAAATAATGGTAAGGCAAGGCATGGTAAAAGGTTGCTCCTAGGTTATAAGAAACAATGGAACAGGTAGGTTGCCCATAGGCTATAGGGAATAATGACATAGGTAAGGGATCTAGAATGTTTGCTAAAATTAAGGATGTAATTTCTAAACCACTGGAAAATTACCCCGTTGTGAATGAATGCCCTCAAAGAGTCATAAGACTAAATCAACAACTGAAACTACATTTGAATCCCACTATTGAAGGTGTCTAAAGTATTAATGAATCAAAACCAAGGTCATAAATGGTAATAAGGGACATAAAACAAGCTTCATCTAATAGGGAAGGTATAGGACGAAAGATGTATGGTATGATATTAATAAGGTATATGTTACGACATAACTTAAATGATCCTCATAGACAATACTTTGGGTCACTCAATAAAAAATACATTTGAGATGTATTATATCCATTAGTTCATTAAGTTCATCTCTTTTGGGCATTTACAACCTATATGCTTCAGATCCATAGTTAGCAATAATCACATAAGGTCCCAACCGATTAGGCTTGAACTTGCCTTTTTTAACAATGGTATTCTTCTAGTTTTCTTTGAGTATAATATCACCAAGCTCAAACTCTCTATATTTCACATGCCTATTATATTAACCACATAATCACAATGGTATACTTGAGTACTAATCACAATGGTCATGAATTTTTCATCCAGTAGTT
Source organism: Torreya grandis (assembly GCA_037957365.1). NCBI lineage: Eukaryota > Viridiplantae > Streptophyta > Pinopsida > Cupressales > Taxaceae > Torreya > Torreya grandis. The sequence continues at coordinate 5,712,274 of JARHVA010000040.1, forward strand.
CCATCTCTTGTAGGTGAGCTACTCTATAATCTTAATCATTAAGGATATGTTTAAATGAAATGTGTAGATAAGGTAACTCAACCTTAGCAGGAAGAATGGCCTTAGTTCCATAAGCTATGGAATATGGTGTGGATATCATTGGAGTGCATAAATTAGTTTGATAAGCCCAAATGGCACAAAATAGTTGAAAGTGTCAATCATGGGAAACATCATTGATGATATTTTTAAGAATCTTGATAATGGTTTCATTAGATTCCCCTACTTGGACATTACCTTGTGGGTACTATGTAGTGGAGAAATATTAGGTAATGTTTTATTTAGAACAAAGGGATTTGACATCTTTTTTTTAATGAACCACCATTATTAGATATAATGTCAAAGGGGATACCATAGTGGTAAATAAGGTGATTTAAAAGGAATTTAGAAATTTGTTTTCCTATCAGGTAAGTTATGGGAATGGCTTACACCTACTTAGTGAAGTACTCAATGGTGGTAAGGATATGTTTATGGCCATATGAGTAGGTAAGGTTCATATTTTTTATGAGGTTGAGTCCCTATGTTGAAAATAACCATGTCATAGTCATTGGCTTGAGTGTTCAGTTTTGAACATGTATCAAATTGACATGCTTCAAACATTATTTACACCTTTTAACATAAGCAGTTGCATCCAATTCCATGGTTGGCCAATAATAACCCATATGTAGTAAATTTTTGGTAAGCAATACCCCACTAGTGTGGGCCCCACAAACCCCTTTGTACACTTCCCTCAATATGAGTCCATATTTTGTCATGGTTAAAAAGTGAAGTAGAGTTCCATTAAAGCTTATATGACAAAGTGTAGGTCCAAATAGGGTATAATGAGAGGTTTGGTGGGTGAAGGATTTTTGCTGCTTATGAGAAAGGTCTAATAGAAGGACTTAGTCATGATGATAATTATATAATTCAAAATACTAGGTAGAAATGGGACCAACAATATCATAAATCATCTCAACAGATGAGGTTTCATAAGCAAACACTAGAAGATGTTCAATGAGGAACTAAAAATCTCTTTCCTTATCTATAATATGGATCATATAACCAATTATAGCCATGGCATTTATTTTTTTGTTATTAGTCCAAGGTATTTGTATAAACTGAAGGTGGGCGATCTATTGCTTGAGAGTGTCCACCATGTCTTTATAAGGTACAAGCTTCTCATATTTGGTCTGAAATTGATCTGTAACCTAATTGATGATAAGATAATAATCTCCATAAACTAGTATATGTTGATTGTTCCACTATACTACTAAATGAAGCCCTATAATGAGTGTTTCATATTTAACCATTATATTGGTACAAGGAAAGCTATTACAAGACTTGGGAATGAGATCACCCTATGGTGTTATAAAAAACAATCTTGGCCCCAAACTATGAGATGTGAAAAAATCATCAAAATAAATCCTTAATTTTTTCTCTTCAGGAGGTGTTTCTGATATGGACATGATAGATTCATCTGAAAACCCAAATATAAGTAGTTGAGGGTCAAAAATAGAGCTTCGATGAGCTGGTCTATAATTATATATCCCTTGATGGCCTTTTGGTTAGCATATTAAATATATAACTCAATTATAATCATAATCCATTTAGCCGTATGGCCCTGTAATGCTATTTTGGAAAGTAGATATTTGATCAGATCTACTTTGGCAATAACAATGTTCTTATTATGTAGTATGTAGTGGCGTAACTTATGTGATGTAAATATCATATCTAAATAAACTTTCTTAATCGATGTATAATTATGATCATACATAACCAATGTGTGTCTTAGGTAATAGATGGCATGTTCCTTCCCTTGTTCATCATGTTGTGCCAACAGTGCTCCTAGGGTATTTTTAGTTGTAGAGAGGTAGAGTAATAATGGCTTATTTGGCATAGGTGGTAGCAAAACAGGTGGATTGGCTAGGTATTATTTCAATTGGTTGAAGTTTTTATGTCAACCAACATTCCATGAAAAATTAGTGCCCTTTATCAATAGATGGGTAAATGGATGGCACTTATTAGCCAGTTATGAAATTAAGTGTTTGATTGATTATATGTTACCCTACAAACTATGAAGTTGCTTCAAAGTAGAAGGTTACAACATCTCAATAATGGCCTTGACTTTGGATGGATTAAATTCAATTCCCCTATAAGTGAAAATGAATCCTATCAATTTGCTAAAATTTATGCCAAAGACACACTTTTTAGGATTGAGTCTGACTTTGTACACTCAAATTCATTCAAAGATTTTTTGAATCACAGCTAGATGTTTGACACGGGTCTTAGATTTACCCAACATTTCATCGACATAGTCCTCAACTATATCATACATCATATCATGGAAAATTAATATCATGGCACATTGGTATGTTGCCCTTACATTCTTGAGGCTGAAAGGCATGACCTAATAATAAAATGTTCCCCAAGGAACACTAAACATTGTCTTGTGTTGGTATTCTAGTACAATTTTGATTTGATTGTATCTTGAAAAACCATCCATGAGGTAAAGCATTTCATACCCAGCTATGGATTCAATAATTATATCGATATTCAGTATAGTAAAGTCATCCTTTGAGAAGGCCTTATTAATGTCACAAAAATTAGTGTATACTATGATACCTTCTAGCTTTTTGATGACTGGCACAATATTGTAGATCCACTCCAAGTAATCAATAGGATGAATGCATCCTACATATAATAGTTTATTTAGTTCTTTCTTGACCAAGATGGAAATACAAGAATGAATTTTCTTCAGTTTTTGTTTGAATGACTTGGCATCATGATGTACAATAAGATGATGTACATCCAAGTCAAGGTTCAAACTTAACATGTCAAAATAAGTCCACGCAAAAATGTTGATGAACTCCCTAAGGATAGATGTAATGACTTCACACTCCTCGATGAGGGATGCACCTAATTTTATTCACTTGGGATCTTTTGGTGTTCCAATTATGATCTCAAAAGTGTTATCCATGAGGAGTGTAGAACCATATTCTAAGAGAGTTGGCAAAGACATAAATTGGCTAGAAATATCAAAGTCTTATGGTCAGAATGGCTCATCTAATTCTCCTCAATAGGATGAATTAGAATACCAAATGGTGGTAAGATCCATGTAATAAATACCTAGAGACATTCTTAAATAACCTATTCAAAGGCCTGTTATTATTCATTGATTTCAGACTCAAATATGATTGTGGTGTTGGTGGAATTTTGAGCTTTACTCAAATAAGGGTGAACATCCCCATCTAATAGCACCTAAAACATGTTTTCACCTAGAGTCTAGCCTTTTTCTTTACTTTTACCCTAGTCCAAAAGTGCCTTGAAGAGGTTTTCACTTTAGGACCTCAATATTTTATTTTTTTTGTTTTTGGCAAAGGAAGTTCACTTGCTCTCCAAAATAGGCATCAAGATCCAATTTGATATATAATTCATATTTATGATCTCCAAGTATAATATGATATCTTAGGCATAGAAAGTCATAAATAACCTCATGATTCTCAAACTTGTTGAGTGATAATGTGGATTCTTTTTGGTCTTAGTCAATGATTTATGGATGATGAAGTAAAAGTGGTGAAGGATGAATGATAGGTGTAATGGTACATATGACATGAGGGTTAAATAAGTTGGTATTTATTAAGTCCTTGTATATACTATAATTAGACTCTGCATCATTTTTGACATCATCCTCACTAGTTGTTAGTGTATGAACATGTATACAGTATGTAGGGTCACCATCAGGTGGTTTAAATCTAATACCATGAGTTCCCTTATACTTGGTTATGGAAATTAGCTCAAGATTACCTTGGTGATCTTCCCTTAGGCCTCTACCTTCATAAGCTTAATTATCCATGATCCAGTTAGGGATGGGATACCTTTTGATTTGATAAAATTCAACCAAATAATCATTATAATTCCAAGAATCATCTTCGATAATTCAGTCTAGTTTTTAACTAGTGGTTGGTGTGAAAATAAAAGGCTCTAGGGTATTAAACTTGCCTTTATGTTTCTCCAAGATCACTAAAGACTCTATCCTTAGGTCTTGTTCTTAGAGAAGGTGTTTGTAAAGGAGGAGGTGGGAGTACTTGCATACATGGAATTGGCTACATTTACAAAATTGGAAGATCATGTGAATTAGATATTTAGATGATGTTTGCACTATTTAGAGATGGTGTGATTTGGTAACTCCATTTATAATAACATTCTTATTTTAGTTATAGGCCTTGGGTTTTTAAAAAGTATTGGCTTGAGGTGGTGCAGGAGCTTGTGTCTGAATTGGAATTTAGGTCTAGTTTTAGCCTTATTTTTTTATTTTAGATTTGGTTTTGATTCTAATTTTGATTACGAGAATATAATTTGATTATCCTTATATTGATAATGGACTTATCAAATTATATACCTTTTTCAAAGATATCTCCAAATGTGTGAGCACATTGAAGCTTTGACTGATAATATATCTCACTATGCAATTTTTTTGGTAAACAGAATTGTCAACTATTTATTAGGTAAATTACGTATTAAATGGCTAGTAATCACTCTCCATCATTTTAAGTAGATTATAAAGCTCTCACCAATCTTGTGTTTGGCCTAATCCAAATAAACTACAATAACTTCATGTTCGAGATTATAAAATAAATGTTTTAAAATTTTTATCTAAAAGGTCATCAAAGTTAGATATACATTCTTTAGCTATTTAAGAATCCACTCTAAAGCTTCTCCAACTAAACTTCTAGGGAAATTAAAATCAAGTAGACATCGTTATAGGCCATTGGCTGGAAATCAACAAAGAACTCCTTCAAATTCTCCTTAGGCTCACCTTTTCCATTGTATTTATTAAAATGTAGTGGCTCATAATCCATAGGAAATGGTATTTGAAGGTACTAAATGTTAATTGGATATGAACATACCTCATCTATTTTTAGCTTTTTTGTTTGCTTCCCAATCTAAATAGCTATAATTGCATCCTTCATTTGTTGTAGTTCTTAGGCTAAAAATCTAGATGGTACATTTTTTTATGGTTTTAGATGGGTGGTCAAAGGTGAATTGCCTTGATCGGGTACAATGGAGGAATGTGGTATTGTAGAATATTAACTTGGTTGATCGATTGACCTGGAATACATATCCTTTGGTTAGGATTGTAATGTTGCTACATTCACACTAGTAGTAAATATTCTAGCTAGAATTAGCAATATAACTCTAGTTTGGAGGGAACTATGGTTGTGATGGAGGTATTTAGATTTATGGAATGTACTATGCATTTTGGGTTTAAATTGGAATATGTTGTTGACTAGTTGAACCCTATTGTGTAAAAAGTATCTATTTTTGGCTAGAGGTTTATTGTTGACGGTAACACATATTAGGACCTTGTTGAATATGAGGTATGTATTGGGCAAAAGGTAGTGATTGCCTAGTAGGCTTAAGCCCATGTTTTTGGGTTAACAATTTATTTGTTATTGAGTGTTTGACACTTATTGTTGACTAGCCACTAGTTGTTGTTAACTAGATAAGATATTTTTTTATTAGACAATTTTTAAAATGGATTTACCACTTATTTTGGTGATATGTTAGTATCTATATGTTGTCTTAGAATGTTGGTTACCACCTGTTGGTGTATAATAGTGTTCACCCCCTATTGAGGTGGAGTTTTGGTCACCACCTTTTGGGGTGGAATGTTAGTTTGCACTTGATTATTTTTTACCTACGATGTAGTTCAGGAAGCGGTTGGTGGATGAGTGTTCATTTGTTGCATCTATGAACTAGATGTTCTTGTTCCCTACTTTTGTGAACCACTTAAAGTGTTTGTGGGGAAAACTTGTTATGAGTTACCATGTTGTACATGTAACCTAGTTTGGTGTGGATTGGGGTACACTTATGCATTATCCACCATGTTTTTTAAAGGATCTTATGTAGGAACCATAGTTTCTCCCTTAATGACTAGGGCATTAAACATGTCCCCAACTTGGTTACTTTACACAATTGGGTCAATGTTCATATTAGAATAACTTGATGACTCAATTTGCACCTGAATTGATGGATTTAACTCTATGAATGGTGTATTGGTAATGGTTATGGAATTTAGATTCCTATCCAAGTTAAGGTATGCTTGTATTCATGCCATAGGGTCAACAATTTGACATTTTCCTTTTGAAATGTTGCAATATATTGGTTATGAATTGGTATGAGGGTTTGGTTATAGCTAGATAATACATGTTCAAATGATCTAATGGTAAGCACACTACTAGGAACTCTAACCAAACTAGGTAAAATTTCATGTGGAAAATTAGTCCAGAATTTAGCACCTACCTCTATTATTCTAACAAGGATTTCATCTATATTCTCCAAGATATGATGATCAAACAAGTAAGGATCATAATTTGTTGGAATTAGAGTGGTAATATAGTAAGGCTATTTTTGTTGGATCTATTCCATGTTAGGTGGTATACTATCAAGGTATTGCATAGTCTAGTCTTGATCTTGCCCTAGATAAAAAGGTGTGTTGGAAAGATAATGTGTTAATGGGTCTTGGCCCTACTCTGTAGAGTGGGTATCATGTGTGGGATATAGGTCTATGTCATACATTATGTCATCTCCATAAGGATCTTGAGAAAAATAGTCACTTGTGACAATGTTTTCATTCTCTAAATTATCAATTATACTACTACATGTATAATGAGGCATGGTTGAAGCAATGGTAAGTGCCTCATTATAAGACTGGTCTATTATTTCAAATTTTTGACACTTGGCCTAAAAGGGGAAACTTGAAATTAAATCAGCCATGGTCCAAAACTATCATGAAAAACACACTTAGCTCTTATAAAGAGGTCTAAAAGTGAAATGTGAACGTGGTCTTGGCAAGGGTCTATACAAATTCTATGGTAAATTTGGAATGAAAATGTAAAACTAGTATTTGACAAAGGTCTTTAACTATCTAAAGGTAAAAAAAATTTGGTTTATGTCTAAGAATGAAATTGTGCTAGGTCCTTGGCAAAAGTCACAAAACTAGTCTTGGAAATGAACTTAATTTAGGTAGAAAACTTGAAATGAACTCATAATATATGAAAATTGGTTTAAAATAAAGAGTGCACTTGGTTGAGGTAAAGTTAGAAACTAGAAAAAAAGTAAACTTGGTCTAAAAGGAACATGCAATCATAAAATGAAGGTCTGAGGTTGTTCTAGGCAAATGTCTCTAAACCAATTGGAAATCCATCTCAAGTATAACAAACTAAATGAAAAAAGTAAAACATTCAAGCCCAAGTGATAATCAAGACTCAAATGTAAACTAGTTTTACTTAAATCTATACTTGGGGGTGGGTATCAAACTTGGTTCTGAGAAGACATCTTAACTCTTGGAAAAAGGGTCGAAGGTCTATATGAATGATATAACCACTCTAGATTTTAAATCGACTCCACACTTTTAGGATGCTTGAAACTTCATAGAGAATAAATCCAACTTATCTTGGCAAAAATGGCCAATGTAACAATATTACTTAGTAACAAGGGCATAAATGGTTTTGATATTATTTGAACAAGGCAAATATTTTGAAATAATTTTGGTAGCGTAACATTTATTTGTGTAAAGTGGTGTATGTAACATGTGTTTTTTTTATGTTTTAGTTCATTTGATTTGTCAAAGTGATCTTATACTCGAACAATACAAGTAAAATAATATCACCTAAGTGCATTCTTCTACACTAAAATTGACATGAGGTGTGCATATTATCCACCAAATATTCCATTGATATATCATTCTTGAAAGGAATTAATTGTTAATCTAAAAATAAAGAGAGCATATAGGTAGAGATTTTAAGCCCCCTCTATCTCTCAACAACTTATACATGAAAATAAACTTAAAGTACTGAAGCAACTTGACATTTGGAAGGATAATTCAAAACAAGTGGGGTCAATTAATCTAAATTTTCAACTTGGTTTATCTATATGGTCCACAAGTTCCTAAAAACACTTAGGCATAAAATCCATGTTGATTAGATCCAAACTATCTAGTTTTTTATGGAAGGGTATTGTCCTTTACACAATAACTTCAGTCATGTACTGCTTAGTGAATTTTGATGTCAGACCATTGTATGACCTAATAATCCATTAGAATTATTAGGCTAACCACTCAACCACTATCCAATCCAATAACACACCCAATTTATATCCCCAACTAGTGACTGGGGTTTGAATGATATTGAGAGATGAAACCCTAGGTCAATGTCCACCTAAAGAAGCCATGAGGAAGTGATGAACTCCCACTCAGAATCCAAAAAATAAAATAAAGGAAGAACTAAGATGTTTTTGATTCACCCAAGTCCTTAGGAACAAACGGAGAGCATACACAACATTTCTTCGGGTTTGACTCAACAAAATAAGTAAAATAATGTATTTGTTGGTCCCCCAAGTTCCCTAAAGGGGACAAGTGGAGAAAATATGTGAAAATATTTACTAAAATGAAGCTAACTAAGAAATTAAACTAAGTTATTTACCAAAGAATTAAAAAAAACAAAATGATCTTAATCTCTCTAAGTATAAATGTGATTATTCTTTTTAAATGCCTATTTGAATTGTGATTGAAGTTTAACTTTTGTTGAAACTTTGAAATGACAAGAAGTTATTTGTAAGGTTTTAAAGCACCAAAGTAAATGTGAAATGAATTTTTTAGCACGCAAAACCTCTTATCTTTTGTTTAATACCATGCATAAAATGTTAGAGGATTGATTTGTGCTTTCTTAGATTGTCTTACCAAAGCAAATTTTTAAACTTTTAAGGTCTCAAGTTTTTGGTCTCAAAGAGAATTCACTATTTAACAAATAAGGCAAATTCATCATTCTACCTGTAACACATAACTTGGAAAATTCATCGATTAATAGGTGTAAAGTCATTGATTATAACTATCAAAGTCATTTTTTTCCTTAAAAAGTAGCGAAGTCATTGAATACATAATAGACTGTTACATGGCAAAGTCATCAATTTTGGGTAGCAAAGTCACTAATTTCTTAGGTCAAAGTCACAAGAGACAAAAAACAACACAAATAGAAGGAAAAGAGACTAGGGGGAGTGAGATAATAATACAAAACACAAACAACTATAAGGACAAGAGACAAATCCCTTTAAACTTCCTTGTAGTTTCAAATCACTTGTTGAAATGATAATTAGCTTGTGCTCAGCTTGTATCCAAATAGAGTCTTCATCAACTCTCTTGCTTTGTGAGAATCACCTCCCCTTTATTCACTATGGTTTTAGCCTTGGCATGTATTGGTATATGACTCTTCTCTTATAAATTCTACATAATAAGTTTAGACAAAAGAGATTGTTGGAAGTGAGTGTGAGACCTTATATTTATAAGTTTTAAACTAACCCCAACCTAGGTGTGATTAGGTTTAGGTTAACTTTGGGTTAGACTTGGAAGTCCAAATGAAATAAATAATTCCTTTAATTATGCATTTATAAAGGTATGACTCAACATTTCTAATTTTCTAGGAATTTATGTTGATATTTTATAATTTTTGACTTTGAGGATGATGACATCATCATGACTTCATTTGCCTTTGATATTTGTTGAATTTTTATTTTTATAAATTATAAATTTACTATTTCAACATGGATTATTTAAATTAGCATTTAATTTGATTTAATTAGTTAATTAATTTTGCTTATACTTTTAGTCATTTCAAGAATTTGATTAAGTGCCTCAATTGATCAAAAATGTTAGTTTTCTAAGCAACGACCTAATTGGGGATGAATCCATGGGAGGTTATCATTGTGTACAAGGTAATACCCTAAATAGGGATGATTTCACATAATTTTGGGTACTTACATCCAGTGTGTAGATGAATTTATGATGTTTAGTATTTTCTAGCCTTAATATCCTAGTTTGGTAGAAAAGAGTCTGAAGTCCATTTAGACATGTGATTTAATAACTTTGGGAATATTTGAGTATTATTCATAATTTATTTAAAGGTTTGAGTTGAATAAATCAATAAATAATATTGAAATAATTAGAATACTAATTTGTATAATTTATTTGACCTTCATAGCTTTTAAAAATAGTAATAAAAGAGGAGAAATATAACTTTTCTTAAAACTGGGCTAATACAATTGAGACAGAGACTGATACTAGTAGTGCAAGATATGATACTGTTATGAATCTAGATCTAGATTTTTTTGGTGAAAGGATAGGAGAACCAAAATAGAACACTTTAGGGTTTGGTGATATAATCTAGGTCCTACCACTATTGTCTAAACTGGTCATAGAGATCTAAGTTTTATGGGTTTTATCTATTGCCCCTACATGAACCTACTTGTGAAATTTTAAATCTTGAATGTCGATGGAGCTTCTTATATATTTGATTTAATATTAAAACCCTAGACCTTAATTATGCTTGATAAAACTTGAGAAAGATGGGGGTTAGTGTGTGTAAGATGAATTGAACATGTATCCACACAACTTGTATGGGTACGTTGCCTATATACCAATACTCTAAAAATGGATCAATCCATATGTAGTTCTCCCATTTGATATGCTTTGTGAAATATTGTTATGCAAATGCAAAAATGCAAAATTGAGAGTGTTTGAGGTGGCTATGGATTGATGTGAGGATTTGAATAAATTGGTAGATGTATTATATAGTTATATGCAGATATAGGGAAATTTACCTCAATGGTTTTTCTTGTATTCTTACTTGATTTGTAATATTTTCCAACCCCTTATAAATGAAATTTGAATGGGATTTTATAGAGATCTATTAGTCATGGGTCGAATGTATTCACACTAAGCTGACATAATGAATAATAAGAATAAAAAAGAAATGGTCATTTGGGATCAAAATGTGATTGGATACAAGTGTTGAAAATAGGATACCCTAGGGTCTGATGCTATAGTCCAACTCTAACAATCATATCCTACAAGTTCAAGACCTGGGGGGATGGAATTAGCATGAGAAATGTAGCCTAACTAAGCTAGAATCAGGTCTCAAAAGTCTACAGATGATTGGTTATAAGTAAAAAGGTGTCTACAAGGGTTATGCGATCATGAAAGAGGGTCTTATGGATTTGGTGTCACAAGCCACACTCAAGCTACCAATTTTTGACATTTTATATGACTACATTTCCACCCCTTATTCTAGTGATGCAACAAAGTGAAATACTAAGATAAAATAAAGTATAAATCATACCTAAACTTACCTGTAAAGGTGAAACCCATGAAGTTGAGTGATGTTGAGTGTGCATAGAGAGAGTACATTATGAAATGTAAATATGTAAGAGAAAATAAAGAGTATATCATTTCTTAATAGATATGCTATGTCTAAAATAAGAACATATAAAAATTGGGTAAGAGAGAGAGGAAGAGAAAGGAATGAATACACCTCACTAGTTATGTAGACTAATACAAAACCTATTGTGTTATTGAGTGATGCTAAGTGATGTTGAGTGATGCTGGGTATGTGATGTACCAAGAATAATATCAAGAATAGAGCTCAATATTCAATTCCTCAAGAGTGGCTTAAGAATGCAAAGGTTGGCCCTTTGGCTCCATTGTCACCCACTAAGTGAAGCTATGTGATCTTGTGTATGTTAATCAATGTTTAGACTATGTTTCTAATCCCTCTGAGTAGGTGGCTCAATAATACAAAGGCTAGTTATACATTTGGCTCCATCATTTCCCACTAAGTGAAGCTATAAATGGATACCAGTATGAATGTGTGTCATATGAGATGGCTCCTGAAGCCCATGAATATTCTGTAATCTAATAATGTGGCATGGATAGATAAATGTGTACTGGAAACTAGGCCAATCTTGGTCACTCTGGAAGGAGTTTAGGCTTGTATGAAAGCCACTCTAAAACTAGAAATTAGGCTTATGCGGAAGCCACTCGAGAATATGGAGGTTAGGCTTGTATGAAAGCCACTATGAAATGATGCCAACCACCTACAAATGGAATAAGGCATGCAAATATTGAGAATTCTTGGGTAATATAATGAACTCAAAAAGAAAATAAGTCAAATATGCAATACACATTGCCCCCAATCACTAGTGTCTATAACATGGATTTTGATCTAAAAGTTATACCAACTACCCAATCTAAAATTGGAAGTGAGAGACATCATGCTATGCATAATGCCCCCTTTATCTTGATTCTTTGAAAAAAACTATACTAAAACTATTGAATTTAACTGATATATATGTGAAAAAACTATAGTTGAGTTAAACTTTCTAGCTCTTTCTAAAAAATCTAGGTTTTTTATTGTTCAGATAGGATCACCAAAAATAAGACACCCTATTGTTTGACACTATTGTCCATGTTTATCACTATTGTCATTTGTTAAATATGATGATTTTTTTATAATCATCACTATTTTTTAGTCTATTTTACCTAGTTTGACCTTTGATTATTGTTTTAATTGTTCTAAAAACTAATTTTTTGACTGGTAGGAGCTCTAATCTCTATGATAAAACCCCTATTTGTTTCCCCCTCTTTTAAGGGTAGGAATGAAGACCCCACAATGACTTCCCTCAGAAGAAAGATCCCTAAAAGTGTGTTATGCTATGAAATACATGATATAGTAATGATAATTGAAAATATGTCTCAAGATATAGCATAGTTTGTATTGGAGATTTTTAGATCAATAGGGGTATGCCTAGATAGATATAACAATATAATAACAAGTGTTGTATATTGAATTAGAAATGAAAGCTTGGTTAGTTATTATTTTTAAGTTATCAAGGAGGGATGGAGCATGATGCCCATAATGACATATAATAAAGCAAGATAATGCATGATGTGGATCATGGCATTGCAAACAATTGAAAAGTAAACAAGAAATAGGCACACAAGGCAAGTAACAAGAAGAATACGAAAGTAGCAAAGGGGCCAAGCAAGCAAGGGACATGGGCACATGTCACTCAAACTAGAAATTAAGCATACAAGGCATATTCAAATGCCACATACACATACAATTGGAAACAATCAAGGTTGGCATAAGGGCCACACACACATAGAAGAGTACAAGCAAAGGACAGTGACAAATGTCTTAAAGCACACACAAGACATAGAATAAGAATTGAGAAATACAATCATATCTAGCTATGCAAAGTAATAAATTTAAGCATGTAAATAATAGAAATACAATAGTATATAACTAATCAAAGCAAGAACTGAAAGTATGCAAGACATGTAGTACAAGACTAGGTGTATGTGAAGAAATACACCAGTTCTATATACTAGTGAGTATCGATAGAGTAATATATGTAAGATAGTAAGTAATGTACATCAAAATGATAACTAGAGTGTGTGGGGTAGAAATGAAATAACTTGGATGGTGTAGTCATGTAGAAGATGCCCATAGTGGGTAAATATATCGATGTATATCTTGAATGTAGAAGTAGGATGTCCTCTCAATGGGTAGAGTGAAGCAATCAAGGATCCGGATGTCATTGCACACACTCAACTAAGATCAATTGAATCATGGAAATGTAGATAAATACACAAACAATAACATAGAACAACAAAATGTAAGTCTAGCATGGTAGTATAAATGTAAAGCATGGATAATGCATACAATTGAAATGTTTTTGTGTTTTTGAATTATTTGAATATTTTTAGATTTTGAAATTTTGTATTATATTTAGTATTTTAGAATATTTGAATGTTTTTGGTATTTTGATATAATCTATGTACAATCAATCATAAATAAACTATGTATAATTAATTGAAAATAAGTTATGTAAAAACAACTAAAACAAGCGATACTAACTGATGAGTCTCATCAGAGACTCCCTATCATGGTGTCCTGTATTGAAGAGAGGGATCATGCGTGATCATGAAGCACAATGGAGAGGTTGAGACTGTAACTCTAAAAGATGTGTATGCTGTAAATGCTCTAAATTTTTTGAAGTATAAACCAACTATGGGGTCCCTATATAACTCTAAGAAGTGGATACAAGTGTGGGGTTCTTAGGGACCCATTTGGTGGTGGGAGAAAATCTATGAAAATGTGCTCTATGTGTAGAGGTATGAGACCTCAATGATATTGATCTGGATGTGAACACTATAGATGGAAGTTGTCTATAATCCTAAAATTGTGGTTACTTTAAAATAAGTCTCCTTGGAAGTGTATGAACTCTCTGTGCTGATGAGGTAGGCCATGACTATGTCTAAATCTAAACTAGAGGAAGAACTATAACTGATGAAAAAGTTAAATCTGGTGACTACAAAGTAGAATATGGATCTAAAGTGGGGAGTGGTAACTCATATGAAACTCCACCAAATGTAACAACCTAATTAGCATGAATTAATTTCACACATTTGTGAACTGTAGAAGGTATTGCTCAAAGTTTCTAAATCCATGGTTGGCCAAGCAACATATAAAAAACTCTTGCACTAGTAATAATTATAAATGGTGTGGCCACATGTGTTGGACTAACCTATAGAAGAAGTACAATCTCACCCAATGAATTTTGTATGTTCTCACTGAATTCACTGATAACTGTGTCTATCACGGTAATATCATGTTTTGAATATCCCAAATGTTGTAGTAATGTTATAGTGCAAATGTTCAAGCTAGATCCATTGTCCATGAGAACACTATGAATGGGATGATTATTAATGTAAGCTATAATAAAGAGTGCATGGTAATCTGAATCATCCTCAACTATCTCCTAGTTTGAGAAAGAGATCGAAGGTCTAGTTGAAACTCTAGAATTGTATACACCAATAATGTTGCTCAAATGATGTGTCTCAACTAAAGGTGCCTGATATATATTTGATGGAGGATGTGCATGATATGCATGGTGAACACTTGATGTATCCCCTATATCTTGTTTATAATGCTATAGGAAAGGATATGAAAATATTTTCAAAGCTTTATCCTGTGTTTACTTTGCCTAAGGAGGCTCAACTAGAGTGCCAAGATAAATAACATTACCATCTATCAAGTCTTATATCTTGTGTTTCAAATTTATGCATCTATTTATTATGTGGCTTGGTGCCCTATAAAAATCATAAAATGCATTCTGATCATATCCCCATGGAAGAGGCTCTGTTGGATCAACTTCCTGTATAGGAGGGAGAGATATGATGTTACATTCCAATAGCTACTATAAGACTCTGGATGGAGATACAGGTAGATTGGTAAAATTTCACTGAGGAAGTGTTGATAAAACCACTCGCTAATAAGCTCTAAAGTTGCATTGAATTTAGGTTGATTTTGACTCTTGCTGTCATTGAGCTTTACTTTGTATGAGACTTTGTTGTTACTCTTGTTTGTTATTTTTGATATGCTTGTGTACCTGAGTTTGCCCATTGAACTTAGTTTGACTTCCCTTTCCTTTAGTGTATGGAAAAACTCAGTGAAAAAAGATAATCTTTTGAACATTATTGATTCATGCAAAGTTGGTAGAAGACTCAGTTCGAAGAGATATTGTAATTATTGATTGACCATGGGGCTATTCATCTTAGCCAAGATACTCTTATATCAAAGAACATAATCTGTGAGATGCTCATTTGACCTTTGTTTCTATTGTGTAACTTGGACCTATGAAACCTTATCATCAATGTTAATGTTGAAATGAGCTAGGAACATGTCAGCTAAAGGGTTGAATGCATTGACTGATTGATTTAGTAGACTATAGAACCATTATAAAACATAATCCTTTAGACTCCGTTGAAATATAGAGATTGATATTAGCTATGCAGGACTATGATATTGTCATGAATCTAGATTTAGCTTTCATTTGATGAAAGGATAGGAGTGTTGAAAAAATAATAATTCAAGGTCCAGTGCTATAGTCCAGGTCCTGTCGCTATTGTCTAAATTGGTCATAGAGTTCTAAGTTTTTTGGGTTTTGTCTATTATCCCTGTGTGAGCCTTATTTTGAAATTTTAGATCCTGAATGTTGATGAAGCTTCTTGTAGAGCTGATTTAATATTGAAACCTTAAACTTTCATTGTGTTTGATAAAAATTGAGAAAGAAGGGGGTTAGTATGTGTAAGATGCACTGAACGTGTATCTACACCCCTTGTGTGGGCACACTGCCTACATACCAATACTCCGAAGAGGGATCAAGCCATATGTAGTTCTCCTACTTGATGTGATTTGTGAAATAGTATTATTCAGATGCAAAAATGTTAAATTGAGAGTGCTTGAATATGCTAGTAACTGTATTGGATGGTTGTATCCAGAGAATAGGTAAATTTATCTCAATGGTTTTGCTTGTATTCTTGCTTGCTTTGTAATATTTTTCAACCCCTTATAAATTAACTTTGAATGGGATTTTATAGATATTTATTGGTCATGGGTAAAATTTATTCATGCTAGGCCAACATAATGAAGAATAAGAATAAAAAATAAATGGTTGTTTGGGCTCAAAATGTGATTGGATAGGAGTGCCAAAAATGTGACACCCTAGGGTCCAAATCTATAGTCCAACCCTAACACTCCTATCCTACAAGCTCAGGGCCTGAGCGGATGGAATTAGTAAGGGAAATGTAGCTTGGCAAAGCTAGAATCAGGTCTTTAAAGTCTATGGATGACTAATTATAATCAAAATGGTGTCTGGAAGGGTTATGAGAGCATGCGAGAGGGTCTTATAGATTGGGTGTCACAAGCCACACTCAAGCTATAAATTTTGGACATTTTATATGACTACAACATGGATGTGGTAAAAAAAGAGTTTTTAAAAAATATACAAATGACATGATAGAGGCATACTACCTATAGTGTAGTGCCATATAAATATCGGGGGTTCAATGTTTTATGTTGATTATTGAGGCACACTTTGGATATATCACATCCCCATTGTTCAGATAAGAATCAATATAGAGTTATTATGTTACTTTGGCCTATAATCCATATAGTGTCAATTAAAAATGACATAAAGGGGTGGTTGGATATGCATGGGTCACCAATGTGACCCACATTGCCCAAATCTACCACTTTGGATTGATATTAAAGTGAGTTTGGGAGATAACACATATATGCATCCCAAATCATCTACATCTATATTTGTTACAAGTGGATATGGTGATGTTGTGTGTATTTTGCCATATGAGGTAATTTATCATGTTGGTGACCTGTGTACACAAAATCAAAACTTATGTTACCATATTCACACCAATTTAGCCTAAATTTGAAGTGAATTAGGGTGATCATGCACAAATGTGTCTAGAACTTTCCCCAATTTTTTTGGTTGCAAGTGGATATAGAGTTGTGTCACTTTTGGACTATACGAGACATAATCAAAACTAACATAAGCATAAATGGGTGGTTAGGTGTGTGAAGGTCACCAATGAAGCCTACATTTACCTAATTACACCATGCTGGCCTAGATTCAAAGTGGATTGGGGTGATCTTATACAAATGTGCCCAAAATTATTCACATTTACCTTGACCATATGGATATGGTGTTATTATGTTACTTTTAGCTTTTAAGGGACCTAATTATTAGTAAAATTAATATAAAGGAATAGTTGGGTGTGTGTTGATTAGCAATGGGACCTACATTATCCCAATCACACCAATTTGGCCTCAATTTGAAGTGAATTAAATTGATCATGCATGAATGTGTCTTAAATTATTTTTATTTTCCCTCATCACAAGTGGATATGGTTGTTTTTATGTTTATTTTGGCCTATAAACATTCAAATTACAAGTAAAAATGATAAAGTGGTGGTTTGTTGTGCACGAGACATCAATGTGACTTATGTTACCCTAATCACACCACTTTAGATATGGTGTTTTTATGTTTATTTTGGCCTATAAACCTTTAAATTACAAGTAAAAATGACATAAAGTGGTGGTTTGTTGTGCACATGACATCAATGTGACTTATGTTACCCTAATCACACCACTTTGGCTTGAACTAAAAGTGAACTAGGGTGATTGTGCATACTTGTGCCATAAATTATTCACATTTCCATGGTCACAAGTGGATATGGTGTTGTTATATTTTTTTTGGCAATAATGGAGCTAATCATAAGTAAAATTATCAAAAAATGGTGGTTGGATGTGTAAGGGTCACAATGTAACTTAATTTGCCACAATCACATTTTTTTTGCATGAATTTTAAGAGAAATGAGGTGGTTGTACACAAATGTACTTAAAATTATTTGCATTTACCTTAGTCTTAAGTGGATATGGTGTTTTTATTTAACTTTTAGCCTATAAGGGACCTAATCACAAGTAAAATCAGCATGAAGGGGTGGTTGGGTGTGCATAGGTCATCAATGTAACCTATGTTTCCTTATGCACACCAATTTTACATGATTTCAAATTTAGTTGGGGTTACCACACCTAAATATGCCCTAGATTATTCCTATTTACACTAGTCACAAATAATTATGGTGTTTTTGTGTCACTTTTGACCTATAAGAGACCTAATCATAACTAAAATTAGCATAAAGGAGTGGTTGGGTGTGCTTTGGTTTGTAAACTTTGATTTTAACAACATAAGAACTCCTATAAATTCTAAAAAGTAATCAAGATGACCCTAAAAATTAAAAAAATAAATATATGTTTACCCAAAATGGACATTAATTACAAAAGTTATGCCCTAAAATCTATAGGTTAAATACTGAAATCTTAAAAATATCTAAGTGTTGATTAGATTGGATTATGAATAACTATCTTCCAAATCATAATTTGTGCAACTTGTTGTCACAGTTTTTGAAAATGGATAAAAACTGGTAGAAATTCAATGTTTACAAGTAGATAATTTTTTTTGACCTGAGCTTGAAACCGTCAAAATTTTGAAAAATTAAAAAAAAATAATCAATCAATTAAATATTGATTAATTAAAAATTTATGGCCAAATTGATATTTACACCAAATTATTTTAAAATGCATTTGAGTCTCCCATGCAAAAATTCGTTGACATGTCCCTCAATTTGAAAAAACTATTTAACTTTTTATAAATTGTGCAAACACATATTACTTTTCTAAAAGTTATACAAATTGCAATTTCTTTTTTCTACTCAATCCAATTTTCAAAATTAATTTTGTGTTACATGTAATTTGTAAATTTGTTTTCAGTCCCTATGTAATTTACAAATATATTTTTAGTCCCCATGTAATTTATAAATTTGTTTTTAGTTTCCATGTATTTTGCAAAATATTTTCCCTTTTCGTGTAATATGTAAATTTGTTTTGGGTTTCCATGCAAATTGCAAAATCGATTTAAGTTTTCATGTAAATTACACTTTTGTTTTGAGTTTACTTTTTCTGTGCAGGTTTAAATTCTATTTTCTTAAGTAATGCAAATGCAAATCATGCTTCCTCAAATCATACAAATGCAAATTACACTTCCCCACGCTGTGTAAATATAAATATCCACTTTGTAATTGCATTTTTAAACGGTCTAAATTATTGTAAATTACAGTCTCATTTTTCAACTTGCATGCAATCTCATTTTATTTTTTTTCTAATCCTATAAATATGGTTATTTTTTTGGGTCATGTTAAATCAAGTTTGTCTTCACTTCTAAAAAATATTTTCAACCTACATGCTCAACTCTAGTAATTTTAGAAAATTAAAAATTGAATTTTCATTCGTATTTTAGCGATCATCTATCAGAGTAAATATACTCAGGGTCATAGAAAGGAAGCAAGTAAATGAAAAAAAGTTATTTTAATTTCTTCTTCAACCAGAAAAAGGCCATGCAATAATGCCCAAGAAAAAAAGAGAAATTTTTGAATAAGTATTTTCATTTAGCCAATAGGTCATTTAATGCCAAGGAATAAATATTAAAGTTTTAAAAATTAAATTTTTCACATCAACAAACCCCAAAAGCTGGGACGACACCAAAGGAGGACTAAATTTTGAAAATTAAATTAGGTTTTGTCTTTTATTTGATAAAGCTCCAAATAATATCGCTGACTGTACAACCTGATCATGGAGGGAGGTAAAAATTTTAGTATTATCAAACTTTTGATTTTCTTTTTCCATTTTCTCCCCAAGCACAGTCATACGACTTATAAAAGCCAATAAATTAATAGTTTTCAAACATTATTTTGATCTTTTTAGCAAACATTTGAGTTTTATGACCATTGTACGCCCTCAGAGGTTAATAAAAAATAAAAAGAATAAAAAAAAATTATTTAAAAAAAAATTCATCTTCTTATGCCCAAGCCGTACGAGTAAGGAAAGCTGAGAAAAATAGAAATTTTTGTTTTAAAGTTTTGGATTAATCATATGCCAGTTGTACAACCTTGAGGGTTTGGGGAAAATAACAAAAACTGACAAAGTTGTTTTTGAACAAAATTGAATTATACATCCAATTTAGTGGAAGAAGGTATTAAAAAGGTGGCATAATATTGTTTGGCTTCATAAGGTCAAAATTTCAATTGCATGGTCTTGGTTATAGGGGGTATAAAATTGATAAGAGCATGTTTTGATCACTTTTATTTACAAATTGAAAATTGTATGGTTATGTGGCACCCTTGAAAATATAAAGTGAAATTACAAAAAACTACACCCCCTGGAGGAAGCTAAGGGTTGCCAAAATAAAAAAAAAAGATTACAAGGTTTTTGATTTACAAAAATTTAAAATCATAGTTTAAATTATTTTCACTCTAAAATTGATAAAACCATATTTCTTTCAGCAAATTCAAAGTTTTGAATTTTTGGTAAAAATCAATTAATTATTGATTTTTAATATTTTAGCCGAATCAAGAATAAGAGAAAATATTTTCAAATTAAAAACAAAAATTTCAAACTTTATTTTTAATTCATGTTTTTCAAGGAAGTTTTTCAAATAAATAACACAAAAAAATTAAGTGGGAAAATTGGTCAAAGGAATTTTAAATTTTATACAAGTAGCATTTAAAACATGCTAGAGCAAATTGTGAGTATGAACTCCCATTGCGATTAAATAATTTATTTTGGCTTTAAATTATTTAATTTCATCATTTTTGCAAATAAGAAATTTTTACACAAATATCTTTTAATTGTCAATTTTCTTGTAAAAGTTGATGTCTTCATCTCCTACTCTGGAATTTTTTTTTTTGAGTAAAAACAAAGAAACTATAAAGTATCAATTTCATGGCATGACACCTCCTTCACCACTGGAGTCCACTGTTAGAAATATCAATAACATTGATCTAGGTCACATTGATTTAGATGAGTTCTGGGAAAGAATGAACACAATGCATAAGATGGATTTTCGTCAGAGTATTTTTGATAATGGGTTAACACAGGAGCAACATTCCTAATGTCAGTACAGTCTCCTAAACTAGTCTTGGTCATGGAAAATAACTATAACTTAGAGAAAAGGGATGTAAGAGATTTATAGGGGGAATAAGTAGTGAGTTTTATTATTGAACAAATTTACAATGTTTTTCACCTTTCATATCGTGAATCCTTTATGCATCTGACTCTCAAGTCCTCCCAAAGATTTTACATGACAATAGTATGGCATGTGATAAATATGTCAATAATGCATGGTTGACTAAGCCAAAACATTCATCCACATAACTTCTAAAAAATCTTTCAAGGTTTGATTTCAAAAAGAAGATAAATGACATGATGATATTATTGTACAGGATAGTGAGAAGTCAAACGGCAAAAAAAATTTAGACATGGATGTACAAATTTATTTGGATCATCCTAAAAAATGAGCAATATATAAATTAGGGATAATTAATCAGTGATACAATTCACAAGAAACTCATGGAGGTGAAACTCACATCAAAATTCTATATGACTTCATATCTCATTTATGCTATAGCAAGTCAAAGATATTTTGATGAATTGAATATAGTGGGAGATTTTAGAAGGCAATGGTGTATGATTTATATTCCCAGCTAGCATTGAAGGATAACACCCATCACTTAAAAATGGTAAATGATTGATTTGTTCATTTCATCATTCATTTATTTGAAAAATAGATCTTAAACACTTGGATACTAGTAGCGGCCACTATAGAGATAGCAAGATGGAGAACTTGGCTCATATAGTTCCCAAATTTTAGTTATTTGAGAATCAATGGTTGCAAATTTTTTCCTTATATGCTTCCATGATATGTTAGTGATAAGTGGGCATTGATGGAATTGGAGAGATAACTTGTTGAAACACACAAGTTCCTAGCAAACTGATATAAAACAAGAGTCAAATTTATAATCTCAATTGGCAGATATACCTGTCCATCACTAGTAAAGGCCAAGATCATTGAACAATACATGTTGTTAGATAATGTTTTTCATGTGTTTACTCATGTTTACTAGTGTTTTAAGTAGCATTTTAATCTTATAGTGAGTTTGTCCATATGAGGCTTTATCCCACATTGACCAGCTTAGCTAGTTTAGTATTTTGCCTTGCCTATATATGTAAGTGCCTTCATTTGTACCAGTATGCTTTGATATATTTTATTTCTAAATAACATATGATCTACCTTATTTTTTCATTTCATATCTACAGCTTCCTTATGATTTTTTTTAACACTTTGGATTCATTGGGTTGGAATGCCTTTACCATTCCTAACAAGGTACTAGAGCCATTAAGAAGTTGTAACCATCAACTAGCTTGTAATTCAGATAATTTTATTCAACTTCCCTCTTGTCATTACAAAATCATAGAATAGAAGCATGAGAGAATATCTTGGTGCCTTTAGTGCTTCTTTTCAAAAATTTCAAATATTTTGAAGCTTTTTCTAAGGAAAAGATCTAGCATGGAGATCTTAGCAACTTATTTTTGTCCAAGGCATTGAGATCTTGTTTTTCGACT